>OX463223.1:128404543-129004543 GCA_949820135.1 Sylvilagus floridanus
TATCCTAAACATAGATTTTGCTGTTAAAATGTTTTCTGCATCACTCAAATGGTATTCTTATATCTTAAGGGCTATTTCTTCAAATATCTTATTTTAAAATGTATCAATTCACAAATGAAGGAAGATTGGCAACCTCACTGGCTTTCTTTTTCCTTTTCCTTTGTAATTGAGACATTTCCTTAGAATATCCTCCTCTTTGCCAAGTACCTTCACTCCTGTCAACACACATGAAACACAAAGGTTCTAAAAAGAGAGCAGCAGGATTATGTGTAACTTCCATGTGTTATTACTGATAAACCCCAGGGGTTGGTCGTCTTTTGTTAAGGGATTATTTGTAGTGCATACTTCATCAAAATTATCCTGTTTTATTGCTAAGTCCCTTCTTAGCATTATGCTGCAATTATCTAAGGCAGCTAACTCCAGCCCTTACAAAAGATACAGTTCTTTGTTTTTGAAGATTATGCTGCTGATTTACCATCAACACACGTATGGGTATTGTCCTGCCAAACACACGCTTGATTGCGTTTGTGACAACACATACAGGTATGCCCTTTAGTTAGCTGACATCAGAGGAGCAGGCTGTGCCCATCTGCTGTCTTCAAGAGAAGCCAGTGTCCGGTGTTTGGTGCAATGGTTAAGCTGCTGTGTGGAACACCAGCATCTAGTATGAGAATGCTGCCAGGTTTGTGTCCTGGCTTCTGTACTTCTGATCCAGTTTCTTGCTAATTCATACTCTGGGAGGCAACAGATGATGGCTCAAGTACTTGGGTCCCTGCCACCTGTGTAGGAGACCCAGTTTGAACTCCAGGCTCCTGTTTTGGCTTGGCTCAGGCCTTGTTGTTGTGGGCATTTGGGGAGTGAACCAGCAGTAGATGGAAGGTCTCTGTGTGTGTGTCTGTCTTTCAAATAAGATGAAAACGGATGATATTTTATAAAGCCAAATGATTAGTTAAACTTTCTGAGATATAATCTTTGTTTTATCTGATCAATAGACTTAAGGATCCTTAGTCTTAGATTTCAGAATAATTCCAGATTTCTCCAACTCTGTCAATGTATGTCATGAAAGCTTTCAAGAAATTAGCAAATGAGATAAACTTTGGCTCAACCCAAACTTGATTGAATGTGTTCAATTTGAAGGAAATTGCATCCATTAAATTAAAATATGGTAGAAAAACTAAATGATAGAAAAGGAATCCTACTTATTCTCCTATAGTAAAAATATAAGTAGATCTTAATTTATTTAAGACTTAGTGTACTAAAAAATAAAAACAAATTCTCTCTATAAATATGCATGTATGATGTAAGTTCTAACTATTTCCACAGTGGACTATAACCCTTAAAACTGAAACATGCTATTGCAATCACACTGACAAAATGGAGGGAGTGAGCCTACAATGGGATTGCAGTCAACCCAAAATAATTAGGAATAGAAAAAGAATTTTAAATATTTAAATATTAAATAGTATTCCAAATGTTAAACATTGGAGCAACAGCAGGCATGGTGAGTCTACTTCAGTATCTCAGCTTGTGATGTAAACAAACACTGGACTTCGCTTCAAGCAGTCTTTACTTTTACCAACAAATCTAAAAAGGCCAAACTTAAGCATTCTCTTTTATCTTGATCCTATGTGATGTCAAACACACCAAATGGCAGTTTTCGAGAAGTGAACCAGCCTATGGGATACCCTCCTCCCCCGTTCTAATGAAAATGAAAAATATATTTTTTTTTTGACAGGCAGAGTGGACAGTGAGAGAGAGACAGAGAGAAAGGTCTTCCTTTGCCATTGGTTCACCCTCCAATGGCCACCGCGGTCGGCACGCTGCGGCCAGCGCACCGCGCTCATCTGATGACAGGAGCCAGGTGCTAGGTGCTTTTCCTGGTCTCCCATGGGGTGCAGGGCCCAAGCACCTGGGCCATCCTCCACTGCACTCTGGGGCCACTGCAGAGAGCTGGCTTGGAAGAGGAGCAACCGGGACAGAATCCGGTGCCCCGACCAGGACTAGAACCCAGTGTGCCGGCGCCGCAAGGCGGAGGGTTAGCCTGTTGAGCCACGGCGCTGGAAAAATATTTTTAAAATGAAGAATAGTAGGAAACTTCCATCTTGGAAAGACAACCCTTTATTTAAAACAGCAGAGTTTTTGCCTTTTAGAGATACATTCTTATACATTTATGGATGAAATGATACACTGTCAGTGATCAGTTTCAAAATAAGACAGTAAACATGGGAAGTTGGTGGAAGTAGAGCTCAAACAAAATTTGCAATGAGTTGGTAGCTGGTGAAGCCAGGGCATTCACTATATATGGTTGTCTTCTGTATACATTTTGAACTTACGATAATAATAAAATAAATGCAGACAAAACTGAAAAATAGAAAAGGAAGGAAGGAAAGGGCTATGATTTGATTTTCTCCTGAACTCATACAGATGTTTAAATCCCAAAGTCCTAAGTTAATTGTATTAGGAAAGTGAAAATGTAAATTATGTTTAGAGGTAGAGACTTTGAGAAGTGATTAGATTGAATTCAGTTATTGGGGTGGGGCCCATGAGCAGATCATGGTGGCTTTATGAGGAGAGACATAGACATGTATGCTCCCTCTTGCCATGTGACATTCCATGTAGAGTCTGGACTCTACCAGCAAGGATGCCATCACCAGAGGCCAAACTAATGGGGCCTATGCAGTCTTGGACTGGGTGCCTCCAGGACTGTGAATCAAAATAAACCTCTTTTTTAAAGAGTTCTTTATTTTATCTAAAAGGCAGAGTTAGAGAGAGGTCTTCCATCCACTGGTTCACTCCCCAAATGGCTGCAACGGCTGGAGCTGGGCCAGGCAGGAGCCAGGAGCTTGTTACAGGTCTTCCATATGGGTGCAGGGGCCCAAGAACTTGGACCATCTTCCCCTGCTTTCCCAGGCACAATAGCAGGGAGCTGTATTGGAAGTGGAATAGCCAGGAGTCGAACTGGTGTCCATATGGGATGCCAGCATCACAGGCAGCGGCTTAGCCCCCTATGCCACAGCACCAGCCCCAAGATAAACCTCTTTCCTTTATAAGTAGCCTGCGTCCAGGATTTCATCATCATCATGAAAAGGTAAGAAAGGGAAGGAAGAAAGCATCCTTGCTGCAGAGTGCATCAATTTTGTGTGTGTTGGGAGTTTTACTAATTTCCTAAGGCTGCTATCATGAATTACCACAAACTTGGTGGCCTACGACCAGACAGATTTGTTCTGTCCCAGTCCTAGAGTTCAAAAGTTCAAAACCAAGGTGCCAGCAGGAGCACACTCACTCCAAAGGCCCTAGCAGGAAGTCCGTCATGATTCTTCCAGCTGCTGGTGGTTCCTGGTATTCTTAGGCTTGCAGACACATTACTTCACTCTGCTTTCATCTTCATATTGTCTTTTCTGTGTTCTGTATTTATTGGACTTGAGAGCCACCCTAAATCCAATAGGCTATCATCTCAAGAGCTTTAATTATTTACATTTGCAAAAATGATATTGCCAAATAAGGTTACATTCTGAAGTTCCAAGTGGCCTGAATTTTAGAGGAACATGATTCAACTCATGACAGGGGTAGAAGTTGACAGTGAAAACAAACTGGAGATAGGGTGAAAAGAAAAAGCCATGAAGTAATAAGGTTCAGAAATGAAGAAAGCCAGAACTAAGGTGTTGCCTCTGGGGATTCAGTGGAGCTTGGCATGTGGCTCTATACTCCATGGTTGCTATTTGAGGTAGTAAATTAGTGATTGAGGCAGGTCCAAGAAGCAGCTGGAGGCCAAAGGGGACCCTGGAGCCAGCTGGAGGTAAAGGTCGGTAAGAGAGGGTTTCTGAGGGGTCCTCAGTGTTGACAGGCAAAATAAAAGGGGAGAGAGTTTTTCACCCTAGCGAACAGTTAGACTACAGGCATAGATGTGAAAATCCGTGCAGTGGCCTCTAGAGAGAAGAGTAAGTGACATGATGGTATTAGAGGATAAAATAGAAGGCAAGGAGAAGCAAAAGCAGAAGCTGGAGTTGTAGACAGGAGCTGCATCTGGGAGAGCTGTGAAAGCCGTGTTAATACACTGGGACTTATTACTCATTTACCAGAGACATTTCCAGACTTTAAGCAGGTGAGTGGCATGGTGACATTTTCCTCTTAGCAGGCAGCATTGAGAGTGGATTGGAAACATGGCTGGGTTTGTGGCACAGTGGGTTAAGCCATCCTGTAGGGGTGCCTGTTCAAGACCTGGCTGCTCCACTTCTGTTCCAACTCCCTGCTAATGTGCCTGGGAAAATAGCAGGGGACAGCCCAAGTGCTTAGGTCCCACATGGGAGATGTCGATGAAGCTCCTGGCTTCGGTCTGGCCCAGCTCTAGTTGTCCTGGCCATTTGGGGAGTGAACCAGCAGATAGAAGATTCCCTCTCCCTGCCTCTTTCTTTCTGTATATTCTTTCAAAGACATAAATCTTTAAAAAAAAAAAAAAGTGAACTGGAGGCAAGGAGGTCGTCTCGGTCTGTTTTCTGTTGCTGTAACTGAATATTACCGATTGAGTAGTTTATAAAGAATCGATGTTTATTCAACTGCTGGTTCTTTAGTCTGGGAGGTTCAAAGTTGCGGTGGGTTGCAGGGATGTCTGGAGAGGACCTTTTTGCTAGTGAAGACTGCAGAGTCCTGAGGCAGTGCAGGGCACCACACAATGAGAGCCATGTGTTCAACAGGCTAAGACAAGCTGGCTTTTCTAACACATGCACATTCCAGATAGCCTGTTAACCTATTAATCCATCTAATCACCTCTTAAAGGTCCTGTCTAGTCCCACATCCTAATATCTCACCATGTGGATTAAATTTCAACATAAGTTTAAATGTGAGTATTCAAACCATAGCAGAGGTTGATTAGAATGAATTTGTGGTCCAGGCAAAAGATGCTCAGGGCCTGAATGAGGATAGCCATTGTGAATGAGAGAAGGGGGTATGGAATCAGAAATAAAAGAATATAGCAGGCTGGCGCTGCGCCTCAATAGGCTAACCCTCCGCCTAGTGGCGCCGGCCCACCAGGTTCTAGTCCAGTTCGGGGTGCCGGATTCTGTCCCGGTTGCCCCTCTTCCAGGCCAGCCCTCTGCTGTGGCCTGGGAGTGCAGTGGAGGATGGCCCAAGTGCTTGGGCCCTGCACCCCATGGGAGACCAGGAGAAGCACCTGGCTCCTGGCTTGCTTTGGATCAGCGCGATGCGCCGGCCGCAGCGCACTGGCCGCGGCGGCCATTGGAGGGTGAACCAGTGGCAAAAAGGAAGACCTTTCTCTCTGTCTCTCTCTCTCACTGTCCACTCTGCCTGTCAAAAAAAAAAAAAAAGAATATGGCAGGTAATGTTGAGGTAAGATGAGATACTGGCACATAGGATTCTTATTCAGTGCTTCTGGGGGGTGACCTGGTAAATCCATTCTCCATTCATCCATTAGAATTTTGCCACATCATACAACTTAAGGTAACTTGGATAGATGACTCAACATTATACTGTGCACACTATTTGACCCATCTATTCTTCTTCAGGAATAAACCTGTAGGGGCATAAAGAACCTAACAAGTGTTGAAAGCTATTAGCTAGCAATTTAAAAATTGATAAAAAATTAAATGTGTACCAGTAGGCATCTGCTGATCCTATACTACTAATCAGTAGGCATCTGCTAATCTTTACATGGGGTGTGCATTTAGTACAGCGGTTATGATGCCACTTGGAAAACCCACATCCTTTCTGGGTGTGCCTGCGTTCGATTCTTGTCTCTGCTTCCAATCTGATTTCCTGTTAATGTTCCCCTTGGGAGGCAGCAGACAATAGCTCAAGCAGTTGAGTCCTTGTCACCCACATGGGAGACCATGACGGAGTACTAGGCTCTTGTTTTCAGTCTAGCCCAGCCTTGGGCATTTGACGAATGAACTGGTAGGTGGAATATCCTTCTTGGTCTCTCTGCCTTTAAAATAAAACCACTTTTGGCTGGTGCCATGGCTCACTTGGCTAATCGTCCGCCTGCGGCGCCGGCACACTGAGTTCTAGTCCCGGTCGGGGCACCAGATTCTGTCCTGGTTGCTCCTCTTCCAGTCCAGCTCTCTGCTGTGGCCCGGGAAAGCAGTGGAGGATGGGCCAAGTGCTTGGGCCCTGCACCCGCATGGGAGACCAGGAGAAGCACCTGGCTCTTGGCTTCGGATCAGCGCAGTGCACTGGCCGTAGCAGCCACTTGGAGGGTGAACCAATGGAAAAGGAAGACCTTTCTCTCTGTGTCTCTCTCACTAACTCTGCCTGTAAAAAAATAAAAATAAACCACTTTTAAGTACTAAATGTATAAACCAAAAATTATATTCAGCTTGGATGCAAAGGCACAACTTAGGATAAAGAAGCAATTTGACCTGATTAGATTGCTCCATTTTAATTATAGTATAGTTGTCATAATAGCAGTTGACAAACTTTTTCTGTAAAGGTACAGACAATAAACATTTTAGGTTTTGTGGGTCATATGGTCTATCACAACTACTCAACTCTGCCATTGTAGAGTGAAAACAACCGTAGGCAGTACTTGTATGTAAATAAGCAAGCATAGCTGTGTTCCAATAAAACTGAATTTACTGAAACAGTCAGCAGGGTAGATTCGGCCCACAGATGTATTTTGCCAACCTCTGCCCTACAGAATAAGGAGATCTTTATAAAATTCTGGCTGAATTTGCAATCAGCTTTGTACTTTGGGGCAACTTATTTCTCCTGTCCTATTTCAGCTCTTTGTGAGAATTAAATAACATGTGAATACAAATTGGTTTGCTAAATGATATAAAAATATAGGCTGCTTTTGCCATTTTCAAATGTTTCTTTTGTTGTTATATTTACTGTACTCCAGTCTTATGACCTGCCTCTGAAGGTAGGTATTTGACAATAGTCTTTTCTCTGAGCCACCTATTAAACCTTCAGGAATCATTCCATCCAGTGATGGTCTTTGTTCACAGCCTTGTAATTGTAGGGATGAAGGCAATTCTCCCTCCTTTCTGAAGGTTTCCATCTGCTCAAGGGAACGGACAATAGATCAACAGAGAAAAGGGCATCCAAGTCTATTATGCACTCAGTGCAATTAGAGGAGAGAGGTTACTAAGTAACCCAGTGAGATTCAGAAACATACCCGCATCTTCAGAGGGGAGAAGGGGGAGTAGGCAAGTTAGAGGGGCAGTAAATTATTTTTAGGGAAAAAGAATGGGCCTGAGAACAGACGCTAGCCTGAGATGAAGTTTCTCGGGGCTCTGAGGGAGGCGGTGACAAGTTAGGGGACGGGGAAGGGCAGAACTGCACAGGGAGCGCAGGCTGTCATCTTAGGCCAGCTCTCTCAGGGAACTCCTGGAGCTGCCCTCCGAGGATTAGAGGAAACTGCTGTCTGGGCTTGGTGACAATTCTTAGTCTCGTCTCATGATTAATTTTCCCTGGTTTATGAGATCTTATGGAGGGAGTCCAAGACACTTGCATTCTTTAGGAAGAATTCCCTTTGGTCAGATAAAGAAAGTGGACAGAGAGGGAGAGGTCCTGTTGGAGGATGGGGAGAGAACGAGGGAAGGTTAGAGAGGCCTTGATTCGAAGGCCTTCCAGCGTCTTGTAATTCATAGTCTACGGGATCGTTTTCTCAGTCCCAATGGAACCAGGACCTGCATCAGTCTAGTGGAAAGCTGTTGCTTTCGAGCATCCCTGGATGATTCTTTTCGTTGTCAGTTCCGTGGCTGTGTGACCTGTGCACACACAAAGGTCCTAGTGTTTAGAAAGGCTACAGGTTTGTTTTTATGTTCTGGTGTTGCTATCATGGAATTTTTTAATAATTGTTTAGGGCACTGCGTTTTTACAATGTAGCGAGTTTTGCCCTTGTATATTGGGAAGAAGTAACTTTCTATTTTACACTTGTAACACTTTCAAGTGACACAAAATGTTTGACAGTAAGAAAACTTAAATGACCGCTGTTCCTAAAAAGAACCCCAGAGACATGTGTCCTGTATTCTTTCATTTATTGAGTCTGCTATGCTTGAAGAAGATCCAGAGGAAGAAAGCTCTTTAAATTATGTTAAGTTTATGGACAAATATATTAAAGGATATTGTCCTCTTTATAAAGGTAAATCTTAATATTGTTAGTGTTGTGAAAGTATTGCGAACTTAAAACCAAGTCAGAATCATGTGATCTTTGCGGTTGTGAGTAGCTACCTATTTTGTGGTCTACATGCAAGTAGGTACTCTCCAAGTACTATATTCAACACTTCCCAGGAATCCTCCTGCGTTTTCATAGAAGGCATGGGTGTGCTGGGTCAGTGGATTGTGCTTGGCAAGCACATGTGAACAATTACTGGCTGTATTTCAGAAGGGGAAAGTTGCTGGCAGGGTGCAGGCACTGCCTTAGAGCAGCTGTGAGGTCCCAGTGGTCAGCCTTTGCTTTCTGAACCACACTGTGGGCTGTCCAGCACCCTACAATTAGGTATTCCAAAGGACCAACAGCTGCGTTGTCTGAAAGGGGGAGGGGTGATTGTCTTATTTATAGCGGGAATAAAGCGCTCTTGTTTTAAAGGAAGTGTATTTAGAGAGAGTGAACCAATGCACTTTTTTGTAAGTAAGTGGCTTGCAAGTCGAGGACAGTCTGAAACATGGCTTCAGTCATGTTTTACTTAAGAACAAGGTTGTCTAAAATCAGTCATATAGGCCAGTATTCACTAGTGATGTAGCCCCAGACATGTTGTTGCCAAACATCCCAAACTAGTTGTAGGAGTAGCTATAGGACCCCCCAAACAGAGTCTGCTCGCCTGACACGTGGAAAGCCAGTTGCTGTCATCACTTTGGTGGAATAAAGTAGGTATTTATTGCAAAGTACAGAGCAAGGAGCAAGGCAGTATTGCTTAATTCCAAGGCTCCCTAAGGAGTTAGGGGTGAAGGTTTAGATTGAGATTGGGGCGGAGGGGTGCATGATCAGCTTGCATCCACGTTCCCAGTTGGTCAGTGGTCCTTGTGATCTTCCTTTGGTTGGTGATGCCATGCTCTTTGGAGAATTTGTGATAGCCAGGTGGGCTCCAGTTGGTCTGAGGGT
Organism: Sylvilagus floridanus; assembly: GCA_949820135.1. Taxonomy (NCBI): domain Eukaryota; kingdom Metazoa; phylum Chordata; class Mammalia; order Lagomorpha; family Leporidae; genus Sylvilagus; species Sylvilagus floridanus. The sequence goes on from OX463223.1 coordinate 128,413,602, forward strand.
TGCATGCAATTCCCCTAAACAAACCACTCAAGACAACACTGGCCATCAAGGTTCTTATCTATGGGAGAAGCAAATGACTCCTTGAGTCAGATGATTAGAACCTTGTAAGGCCAGGCAAGAACACCTTGCGTTAGAGGCTGGGTCTTCCTTTTTATGCCTCAAGGTTACCCCAAGTTTGACCCCTGCCCTGTTCATGTCCAGACATAAAGGATCTTCTTAGCACATTGTAGACACAAATACCCATGTATAAATGTGTATACACTTAAGAAATTTGAATTCCATGTGTATGAGGTCTTCAAAAAGTTCATAAAAATGTAGGTTATAAAAAAAACCTGGATTTCTAATTTTGAGTGAAATAAAATCAATTGCATTTTAGCATGAACTTTTAGAAGCACTCACACATATAAACACTACATAAAACATACAGAAGCCCCCCCACACACACACACACACATTGTAGCCATGAGTATTTTCATTCTTCTTGACTATGTTACATGGCTCAGTCATGGCTGTTTTATTTATAATTTTAATGAACCACTTATTGTTAGGTTCTCGGGGTGTTATACCCCCAATAAAGCAAAGAGGCAACTGGTTGAGGCAAGTAGTTTTATTGAAGGTAGGACAGAAAAAAAAGGTGGGTGATAACATGCACACTCAGACAGCAAGCAGGGGACCAAGAAGCTCAGCCCTTAGCCCCCTCCCAACCCCTGGGTGATGGCATTTGTCGCCTTATACTCCTGGCCTGGGCAAGGGTTGTGTACATGTGCAAAGACCCATATCCATAGGGATAAGATGGGCCTCAGAATCTTAAGGGCCATTCTTAATTGGGCTCAGTTTGCCTGGTGTGAAGTTAACAATATTTGTATCCTAGTGGTCTAGAAAGTCCTAACAAATGCAACATTTTAGCATATTTTTCTATATAAAGAAAAAAAGATAAAACTGCAGGTATTATATATAAGAAGGTCCTGGGTGAGGGGAGAGGAACCAGGGAACAGGGATGAAGGCACTCTCAGGCCCCTTAACAGGGGAACATTATCAGTGTGGGTTTCAGGGAAAGTTTGAACCAACTGAAGGAGGCACAGCCCTGAAGCTACACGAAGGAAAACTGTTATGAGGTGAGTGAGAAGAGGCACAAGCCACAGTATCCGTGAAGGTTTCTGAAACCAGTCACTCAAGGGTTGGACAACCACTGTGGAATTTTGGCTGCCCCATCCACCAGCTTGCAAGCAGCATCCTGGAGGAGACTGGATGCATAAGAGCAACAATCTTCCTCTAAGAACTAGAAAGGATACCCTCCTTTTCGTTGTTGGCAGGTGAAAGCCCTGTTGATTTTGTAATGTTACTGCACCAAGGAGTCATCTCAGAGGCCTTGAGAGAACTCATCTAAGCCGTTTCATATATCTTGAGAAAGGACTGGGTAGAGGCAGAAGGATGTGACAAGTCTTCCTATGCTCCTCACCCCAGCAGCAGTTCCTAAGCTGGCTAGGAGCAGTAGGGGAACAACTCTTTTGTGGTGGATATTTGCAGTCAGAGGAACCAGTAGATTGGTTATTGGGGCGCCGTTAGTATTAGGAGACAGAAAAATGAGAGTACAAGTTCCGGTCCAGTTAGTTGGGGAGGCAGAGGTAAGTGTTGGTCCAACAGAGGAAGAAGATTCTCTGTGTATGTAAACAGGTTGTTAGGTGCCTTGTGCTGTTCCCAGTCCATCCTCCCACACATCGAAAGCGCCTCCCAAATGTAAGGGGTTGTTATGGGTACTTTGGGTCACACCTAGTGATTTATTTTCATAAAGAATAAAAGGTTTGTGTGTATCTGAGGAACCAGTTGGTACAATTTTTAAATGAGTCTGGAAGAAGGCACTGTGTCATTTGAGGTTCCGAGGTAGGTTACCAGGGAAAGAGCCCATGCCGTGTAGAAGGATGGCCTACACCGAACTAGGAGTTAGGCCCAGAGAGTGGGGGAACCCTGAGAACAAGGCAGGTTGTGTGAATTTGCCATTAGTCTGAGGGGCCAGTAATAGTCCTGATTCTTACACCACAAAGGTTGGGAGAGATATCCCCCAGGGTGAGGCTGCCCCAGGATGAGGTCCTTATGATGCAAAAAGGGGCTTTATCCAGGAGTTGTGTGTTGGTATATTGGTGCAGGTGTATAGGTAGTTAACTGGGCCAGACATTTTGAGGTAAGGAAGTTCTGTGACACTTGACGTAAGCTTAGTGGCCTGGTCTGCTTGGGCTGCTGTAGGCTAAATTTTGAGGAGAGTTTCTGTTGTGTCTGAAAACGCTCTGCTGTTAACCCAGGCAGGCTGAGGGGCAGACTGCAGTGCAAGTGGAGGAAGATAATGAGAAACTTCGCCAGCAACTTTTTGCAAGGTTTACGTTCTATTTAGAAGGGAAAGGTGAGACTGAGTGTGCTGTTCCAAGTAATATGCAACGAGAAATTTTTGTGGGGGGGGGCGGGACAGGAGAGAGGCAGTGGGAAGGAGAAGCTGTATGAAAATCATCTTTAGGTGTTAGAGTCAGAATAGGTAGCGCATCCCAACCAAAGATAAAGGCAGTCAGGTGTGTAGTCAACAAAGTCTCCCTGGAGAAAACATTCCCACAGGAAAGAGAGGAGCTCTTGCTCCGATTGGATGGGGGTGTCACAGCTTTCTATAAGAGTCAGGACAAGATCATAGAATTGTCCTGGGTCAGACATGGGGGAGTCTCAGTTTTCTATGCAGCTGTGTCGTCTTTCGTGCCCTGTATCACAGTTTTGTGAGCAGTCGTCTCTTCCTCTTCAGAGTCTCCGGTATAGCAGTGAAGCGAAGGGGCGTAGGTATTAGGGCTTGTGGCCGCCACCTCTTCAAGGGCCTCCCCTCATTACCTTCCTGGGTCAGGAGGAGTTTTAACCTGGAAAAATGAATCCTGGAGGGAAAGCATGACAGCTTAGTAACTGTGGAGGTCATTGGAACCGTCAAAAAAGGCCTACTCCAATTGTACTGACTTGGCTTTGGGTTGACAGTTTTTACATAAACCCAGTCTCCTGAGTTAGCCTGTAATCAAGAGGGGTCAGAGCAGAGTTTGGGGAGGGAAAAACTCTGCAAAATGGTACAGGAACTGACGTCTGGGCTAATACCGGAATATAATCTCCAAAGGAGGAAGTTATGGGAGACCTGGATGAAGCTCCTGGCATCAGCCTGGCTGTTGTGGCCATTTGGGGAGTGAACCAGCAGATGGAAGATCAATCCCTCTGTCTCACTCCTGTCAAGTAAATACATATTTTTTAAAAAGGGTGGCATGCAGGGTCTGCAACTGGTTGTCTAAAATCATAGAAAGCGCTTGATGGCATAAAAGGGTCTGAATACAGTGTGAAGTATGTACAGTGAGATTCTGAGAAAGAACCGATTCTGAGCTTCTAATATTAGCTGTAAAGCAGTGGCATGAATGTAAAGACAGGTTGGCCAGCTCAGTACAGTTTCAACAAGTAACTAACTTTTCTAAACAGCTGGATAAATTTTCGGGGGGTGCACGGGTTTGGGCAAAGATGAGGGCCTTTCTTTAGCTGGTTGAAACCTGTCCTGATAGAGGCAGGGGTCCCCACAGGATATCTGATAGAGAGGTTTGTTAATAAGACCAAAATTCAGTATCCATGTTCAAAAGAAATGGACCAGGAACCTGGTCAGTTAAAGACCTACGGTCTTGTATGAGATAGTACATGGGTTAGGGACAACAAACAATGGGGAGTGTGTCCTCATTCGTGACGTGTAGATCTTGCACTGAATGGTAGGTCTCATCAGTTTTTTCTAACACGAAGAATCGGGGGGTGTTAGCTGGCCTGTCTAGTGGTTATAGGTTAAAATCTTTCTCAGGCCTGTGGATTGAGGGGATATTGAGGCTTGTTAGGGAATGAGAAGGGGTCCTTGAGGGCTATTTTTATGGGGGTATGATGGACGGCAATCAAGGGATCTTCAGTGGGAATCTTGACTAGAAAGGACATCTGGAAGTTGTGAGCAGTTTGAGGTGGGTAACAGGACATGCTTAGCCAGCATGTCCTACCCACGGAGTAGAATCAGACGTGTAGGTATGACAAATAAGTGAGTAAAGATGGTGGATCCTATTGAACAGATGAGAGGCTGGATCCTGAGCAGCTGTGAAACCTGGTTACTGACCCCCGTAGTAGAAACAGAGGAGGGGCCAGCTGTCCTGTGTGTCCTCATAAAGCCAAATTCTGGCTCAGGTCTGGGATTGGAAGGAGTGACCCTGCTTCGAGAGGTGGGGGACATCCAGACTGCCAGCGTCCCCTTACCTTACAAACTGGGCACGGCCCCAGCAGAGTCCAGAGATCCGGGCCATGCTCTTGCCCTGCATCCTTTCTTACAACGATGGAAACAAGGCCCTGGGCGTTCGGAGGGGTATTTGCCACAGGGGTTTTTCTGGCCCCCTTGAAGTGCAGAAGCAAGTAGCTGGTATTTAGCCCAATCTCTTTTGATTTTTAAATTCCTCTGCTCTATTAAAGACTTTGAAGTTGGGTCTTAGGAGGTGTCTGAGGCTGTGGCCCATTTTCTAATTTTTGGAGCTTTCTTCGGATGTCTGGGGATTCCTGGGAAATAAAACGGGTGTGGAGGTAGCGCTTGCCTGCCTCTGACTCTGAATAACTCACTGTATTTGAGGAGGGGCTCTGTGAGCCAGCTCATAGAAGTTATAAGGTTTTCATCAGGCTTCTGGGTGACTTCTTAGATTTTATCATAATGTACCACCTTAAGGACAACACTTTTCATTCCCCATAACATACAGGTTAAGAAGTGGGCCATTCGTGGTTGATCGCTGGAATTGGGTTGCTAATTCCATTTGGAGTCATTGAGAGGAACTAAATCTCCTGCTGCAGCATATCGGTCAGGGTAGTACATGTCTGAGGAGTCAGAAAAGGTCACGGCTGCAGGATATGGGTGCAGTTGAAGAAGAAATAACATAACTCATGGGTTAAGTGATAGGTGTGAGTAAGGTAAAGAAATCTCTTGGTGTAGTTGGGCAGGGTCTATGATGGAGGAGCCTGGTTGCTTTTCAGTTTAGGTCAGAGAGAATGGAACATGGACATTAACAAAGTCCTCAGCGCCAGCCACACTCCAGAGGGGAAAGATTGCTGTCAGAGGTACAGAGAGCTGTGGCTGCTGTGAGAACAGATAGAAGGAAGGAGAAGGGGTCTGTGAGAGAGATTCAGAGGTGGGATGATTCCTCTGACAGTGGCTGCTGGGAGCACAAATGGGTCACAGGAAGAAAGACAGGGGGGAGTCCAGCCAAGGAGGAGACCAGGAGGGAGGTTCAGAGGGTAGTGAGGGGGCGTACGGAGCTGAACGGGGTGGAGGGACGTTTTTCAGGGGTGAAATCAAGCTCAGGAATTAGAGGTCTAATGTCTTTTTGAAGAGGCTCAGGAGTTAGAGGTTTCGTCTTCTCCCTGAGGTGGAGAATTTGGTAGGTGGTACAGAACTGACAAAGAGAGGGACAATTACAGAGAAAGCAAAAAGCCCCAATATAGGGAACCTTAGACAATTTTCCATTGTGATTGATGAAGTTGCCTTAAGTCTCAGAGAATTTGGGAGTCAAGGGTCCCATTTTTGGGCCACTGACTATCATCTAGTTTCTATTATGGCCAGACCGAATTGCAGAAGATGAGTCATTTTGGCCTACCCTCTTTCCCTGGATATAGAGTCTTAAAATTACGGAGGAGACGCCCAAGAGGTGAATCCTTAGGTGGTTTCGAGTGGGGGTGAGTTCCAGGGAGAGAAGCCTTCTCAGATCTTTTTCCATCCTCAAATAGTGAGACCCTATCTTAGCTCTAGGCATCCCCAGAGTCAGAGAGGTTCAGGCCAGAAGGGGCAGCCCCCTCGGGATGGAGGAGAGACCTTGAGCTAGAGCTAGGATTTTCATACAGAGACAGAGTACAGGGCAAACTCTCTGGACAGGACTCAAAAGAACTTACCTCACTTTCCAGGATCGTGACCACTGTGGTGTGTTGAAGGGGCAGTGGAGTGGTGGAGGTTCCCCACGTGTGTCACCTCGAAATCACCCCCTGGGTTTAGGCACCAAAGCTGTCAGATTCCAGGGCTTTATACCCCAATAAGGTGAAGAGGCAACTGGTTGAAAGAGAAAAGAATTGTATTGAAGGTAGGACGGCAGAGAAGATGAAAGGAGAGCGGTAAGATGTACACTCGGACAGCAAGCAGGGGAAGGGTCGTTCTTAACTTCACACCTGGCCAACAGAACCCAATTAATAGTTTGTTCCCCAGCCAGCAAGTCCTAACCTACATACTTAGTTTTTAAAAGGGATGATTGATTTATTTGAAAGGTACAGAGCACTCGATCAATTGATCTGTTTGCTATTTTACTCCCCAAATGCCCCCCCAAAAGCCCAGGGTAGGCCAGGCCAAAGCCAGGAGCCAGGAACTCCATTTGGGTCTCCCACATAGGTGGCAGGAGCCCAAGCACTTTGGGTCATCAGTTGCTGTCTCCCAGGATGAACAGTAGCAGAAAGCTGGATCAGAAGCAGAGCAGCCAGGACTCAAACCAGGCACCCAACTGTGCCATATCTTCCAACCCCCAAGTAGCATTTCTGATCCTTTGGTGTTTTCCTTCTTCCTATTTCAGACTTTTTACCATATACCTTAAAGATGTTAACTCTTCATATAACTACAGAGTGACTCAAAGCCCTTAGATGATATAGGGTAAGGAGGGGGCAGGTCTCCTAGCCAACATATTTAAATCAGTCAGTGAGTAGTTAAATGTTTACAATATTTAGGTCTTGAGAAGAAATCAAATAATTATTTTAAAAATACAAATTTTTCTGTATCTTTTGACCAGCTATTCTCTCCCCAAAGGGCTTTTAACTTTCAGGAAAAAAGCTAATAAAAAGCATTTTATCCTGCATTGCTTTAAAGAGTCCCCACTTCTGAAAAGTCATTTTTATCTGTATTTCTCTAAATTTTCCTTTTATATTGATAATTTGCCATTGTCATTGTAATGACATATAGCTTCTGACTCTTAAAAAATTTTTATTGTTGCAGTATTAATATTTTATTAGGCTACAGAGTTTTGAAAATTACTACTCCATATGTGATAACAGTGATGGAGAAGCACACATGCCTGATAAAGGAGTGTTCTATTTCCAAAAGAAATTACACAAGATAAATAAGTATTTATCTTGATGAAAATAAGTATTTTCATCATTTATGATCAAGGGCAAATTACATAGGCTAATCATTGTCTCTAGAACAAAATTAATTTTTATGGTTAGGGAGCTGATCCAAGTGGGGGGTGAAAATATTTCCCTACTCCTTTCTTAGGTTCAGGGCTAGGACCTCCGTAACAAAAAGACAGATTAAGAAGGAAAAAAGCATATCAATGTATTTCATGTAAGCTTTGTGTTGGAACCTTCAAAAGGAAATGAACATCTGAAAAAACAGTTAATCTGAGTGTCCTTTTTCCAGTAGATTTGATGAGGATGGAGAGTTGGGGAGATGAGCTCAATGTAGTAAATTGTGTGTGTGTGGGGGGGGAGGCTTAACAAGCCCCGTTTGTTCAGATTCTTCAGTGTCATTGTGGCTGCAGAGACAAGGATGCCCCTTTCCTCTAGGGAGGGCACTTCTCACCTGAGGGTGGTACGTTTTGCTTCAGGAGAAGGTCAAGAAAATCCTTTCTGAGTTTGCTGGACCTGCTACAGAGGAGTGGAGTAGGAGAAAGAAAGAGACCTTCCTGCTTCTGCCATTTTCTCAGATTCTTTCAGTGTAAAATATGCACTGGGCCAATGCTCTGAATACTGTCATCCATTTTTGAAAAAATAATTTTAGGAGGCTGGAGCTGTGGCATAGTGGGTTAAATGGCTGCTTGCAACACTAGCATCCCATGTCAGAGAGCCAGCTCAAGTCATAGCTGTTCCACTTCCAATCCAGCTTCCTGCTAATGCACTTGGAAAGGCATTGGAAGATGGTTCACCTACGTGGAAGATCCAGATGGAGTTTCTGGATCCTGGCTTCAGGCTGACCCAGCCTTGGTTGTTGTAGCCATTTGGGGAATGAACCAGTGGATGGAAGACCTGTGTCTCTAGGTGTCTTTCTACCTTTTAAATCATTCAATCTTAAAATTAAAAAGCAAATTTATAGTACAGAATCTATATAAAGAAAACTAAAATTCTACTTCAGTGCACAAACCAAAACAAAACCTCTTGCAATCAGTTTAAAGATATATCTGATTTTCTAATGGAATGAGTCAATATCTTAGAAATACCAATTCTCTGTGCTATCAGAAGTTAAAGTATTATCAAGTGACTTAATAAAAACAGCTTAATTCTGGCACTTAATAGAAAGATACATCAATGCAACAAAATAGAGTAAAAAAAAAGAATAAAACAATTCAGGGATTTAGTAAATCACAGGGTAAAATTTATATCAGTAGAGATAAAATGGATTGTTCAATAAATTATTAGAGCAACGAACTACCTGTCTAGGGAAAAATAAAATTCATTCATTTCTCTTTACAAAGATAAATTCAAGATGTATTAAAATTTTAAATATAATAAAATTGAAGCAGGAAAACAAAGTTCTCTTTTTTAGAGGCATAATGTTGAGTAGGAATGGCTTTTATTGTTGAGATACAAAAGCCAAATATCATAAAACTGTGGCTCTCACCTGAGGAGCTTGCAAAAAAGTTTCCATCCTTGGACTTCACTCTAGATTAAATGAATAAGACCTTCTGTAGAGAGGGCCCAAGTCTGTCTATGTGTTCATTTTTTTTTTTTATTTTTGGACAGGCAGAGTGGACAGTGAGAGAGACAGAGAGAAAGGTCTTCTTTTGCCATTGGTTCACCCTCCAATGGCCGCCACGGCCGGCACGCTGTGGCTGGCGCACCGCGCTCATCCGATGGCAGGAGCCAGGTGCTAGGTGCTTTTCCTGGTCTCCCATGGGGTGCAGGGCCCAAGCACTTGGGCCATCCTCCACTGCACTCCCTGGCCACAGCAGAGAGTTTGTTGAATTGTTTCATTGATTTTTTTTTAACATTCTCTGGATTATTCTGATGCATGGATAGGTTTGAGAACAATTGCTATAAAATAAAACCTTCAAGATTGTCTCCCATACCATTCTGGAAACTGTTTCAGACATTCTTTGCCAAGAGTGGTCCATCTGCCATTTTTACTTTGCAGCTGCCACACTGCACACTTATTTCTCAGAGGCTTGCTTTCTTGGCCCTCACCCAGAAATAAAAGGACAGATCTCCACTCTCAGAATCTTTTAAGCATGCATCACTAGGCCTGCAGGCAGGAAACAGAGCATGCTCAAATTGAGTAATTTGGGAAGAGTTTTATAAAGAGATTTATGCAGATGGAATCCTTAGTTTCTTAACTGTTGTGGTTACATGAATCTACACATGTGATTAGATTTTATAGGACTGTACCAAAAAAAAAGTACATGTGAAAACTGGTGAAATCCAAGTAAGATCTGTAGTCTGCTCAATGGTATTGGGCCAATGTCAATTTTAGAAGCTGAGTGAATGTACACAGAACCTCTCTGTACTATTTTTACAACTTCATGTGAATCCATAATTATTTCAAAACAAAAAAATTAAAAATGAGAGATTACATGAAGATATGAAAGGAAAGCAAGAATGGTCTAGCAATCCGACTCAACAGTTGGGCCCAGTTTTCTACTCATAGTCTGAAATAATGTAAGACCCAAGACAAGACAGTATTTCAACTTGAGTCTGCAAACTAGAATAGACTGATTTCCCAGCTCAAAGTAGTCAGGCAGGAGGAGGTGCTGCTCCCCTCTCCCCCCCCATTTAGGCCTTCAACTAAGAGAATGACGGTCATCCACATTAGGGAGGGAAATCTGTTTTACTCAGTATACCAATTCATATGTTGATCTCATCCGAAAATACTCTCCCAGGCACACCTAGAGTCTGACCAAATGTCTGGGCATCCTGTGGCCTGGTCAAGTTCACACATCAAATTACCCATCATAGTACTGGATATACAAGTTTTCTTACCAAGGAATAAGTTACCAGAATAAACAGTTTCATGTCCCACCACTTTGTCTCACTAATAGTGAGATACCAGTGAGAAAAAGACCCTTGGATATTGTCATCAGAAGAGTCAGATAACATTTGAAGATAACTTTTTTTTCTCTGACTCATGCTGGTCATCCTTTCTAGAAGAGCTGAAAGTTAATTGATTTCAAATATATTTTTCCCTGAGTAATAACTTGAAAATGTGCTCACTGGCTTAAAAAGCTCATCTGTACTTTAAGTTGGTCCCAGTAGGACTGTACATATACGTGCACATCATGTTGCATCAGTAATCACTGATAGAAACCACACAGTGCTTTAAATCCAAGAAGTGGTGACTCAGAGAAGTAACACTGTGGGCACTTACATTGCCCATGCTCTTGTAAATCAAACATTCCTTCTGTTGTTTTAGGAAGAGTGGGTGGCTAATCTTAAATCCTATTAAGCTAAATTACAACTTTCGATGCTACTGTCACTTTTACACTCAAAAAGCTTGGTTTCCTCCTAGATCCTCCATTGGCAGGGAAGGTAGGCTGAGACCACATTTAAGATATGCACAGAAAACATCCCTTCTTGTGCATTTATTCAGTTAGTCATCTTGTGTTTATCGAGTACCTACTATGTGCCTGAAACCATGGTGTATTAATATTCAATGGGATAGCTTTTCAGACAGAAGGAGCAAGCACCAGGGAAGCTAGATCAGGCAGGATCTTCTAGTAACCCAGGAGTATTCAGAGTGAGAAGAGCAATCATTTTCGATGACCTTTTTTAAAAAGTTATTTCAAAAGTAAAAAAACAAAAACCTTCTTAAAGATGGTTTAAAGTTTTAAATGAGCTGAAGCAACCAACAATAGCTTCTATCTATGTCAAACATCCTAATATGTCCCCCAATGAGCCACACTCTTAAATAATTTACCCTCCCCCTTGAGTGCCGGCAGGAACTGTGACTCGCTTCTAACCAGCTAAATATGGAAAATGTACTGGCATGTCACTCCCAGGACTATATTATGTAAGATTACCTTACCTTACGTAAGATTCCATCTTAGTAGACTGAAGAGAGATACCCTCCTGCTGGCCTTAAAGAAGCAACCAGCCACACTGTGAACCATGTATGGAGACAGCCACATGGCAGGGAACTGCAGGGGGCTTCTAGAAACGAAAGATGGCCTCCAGCTAACAGCCAGCAAGAAGCTGAAGGCCTCAGTCCTACAACCACAAAGACGTGGATTTTGCCAACAGCATGTAAGCTTGGAATAGCACCACCAGCTCCACAGGAGACTGCAGCAACTACTGATGACTTGATTGCAGCTTAGTGAGACCCTCGGCAGAGGACCCAGCTAGGCAGTGCCTGGACTCCTGACCCACAGAGACTGTGAAATAATACATGTGGCTTACTTTCAGCCACTATGTTTGTGGTGCTTTGTAATGCAGCAGTTCAAAATACAGTCTAACCCTGGTTTTCTCCTTAAGCATAAATAAAATCCCTCCCATATCCTTCCCCCAAACTTTCCTGGAGTCATTTATCTCTTGGGACATGTTCATAAGCTCAGGAACATAGACCAGTTCAGCATCAAAGACACTCTTGGCTTCTTGTCACCCCGAGTTTCCTGGTGAACATTCCTATTGCCACAATTTTTCACCAGGGCCATTGATGAGGGAAGACAGAGGTGTAGTGTCTAGATTTGAGCATTCTTCTATCAGACTGAGGTTTCCTATTTTTAATTTCCTACTTTCATGTTAGTATTTTGATGGCTCTTTCGGTTTTCTAATGTCCGAAACTGGTGGTGAGTAAACACGCCTGTGTTATTCATTTTCATTGAAGAACAGAGTTTATCTAAACCATTGTTTGACACAGAACAGGTACATAACAGCTCCAGAGTGAAGCACAGAATTTTTTAAGAGGTAAAACACTGAGATAAATCAGATTGCCTTTAAATCATGTGCTGAGGTGACAATCCAGCCAAAGCAAGGGACTGAGGAGGGTCAAGATTGTAATCATGGGATGGGACATGAGAGGACGTACTGGACACTGCTGGTGTTCTTCCTGGCCCCCTGACTTGATTGGGTTATCAGTCTTCCAGTTGTTTTGACTGCCAGATGCTAATGAGTCACAGCTGCCCCTTCCAGCTGACTTACTAAGATTTTACACACACACACACACACACACACACACACACACACACACAAAGGGATAGCAGCTCATAGCCAATAATTGTCTGTGATTGCCATAGTAAAAACATCAACGGGGGATGGGCATTTAGCCTAGCAGCTAAGATGCTGATTAAGATGCCTTTTAGAGTACCTCGGTCCCATCCCCTGGCTCCATTACTGGCTCCAGCTTCCTGCTAATTAAGACCCTGGGAGGCAGCAGGGATGGCTGAAGTAACCGGGTCCTCATCACCCACATAGGAGACTTTAAGCTCCAGCTTAAACCTGGCCAACCCTGACCATTGCAGGCATTTGAGGAATGATGCAGCAGATAGGAGTTCTGTCTGTCTCTGTCCCTTTTCTGTGTCTGCCTGTCAAATAAACAATAATAAAAAAGAGTCAACCCCGTGCTTCCACATGAGACCCCACTGTGGTGCTATTCCTGATCCAGAGCTCACCATCGGATAACAGCACTCCTCGAAATCTCTTGGACTTAAGCTCATTTTAGAACATTGTCTTACCCCTGCACCCCAAAAAAGGTGTACCCAATAGCTATCATTCCCAATTTCCCACTAGCACTCCCCAACCAGCTTTAAAGAAAATACTAACTGGGGCTGGCATTGTGGCATGGCAGGTAAATGCTGTGATGCTGGCGTCCTATATGGGCACTGGTTTCTGTCCAGGCTGCTCCGCTTCTGATCCAGCTCCCTTCTAATGGTCTGGGAAAAGCAGCAGAACATAGCCCAAGTGCTTGGACCCCTGAACCCACGTGTGAGACCTGAAAGAAGCTCCTGGCTTTGGCCTGGCCCAACTGTTACGGCCACCTGGAGAGTGAACCAGTAGATGAAGATTGATTGATCAATCTGTCTCTAACTCTTTCAAATGAATAAATCTCTTTTTTTAAAAAAAAAAAAACCCAAACTACTAATGTACTCTGTATCTCTGTAGATTTGCCTATTCTGGGAGTTCATTGCAAATGGAATAATATACTGTGTGACTTTTTGTGATCGATTTCTACCACTTAGCATAATATTGCCAGAGTTCATCCATGTTACAACATGTTTCAGTAATTTATTTTTTTGTTGCTAAATAATACTCTGTTGTATGGATATATCATGTTATTTATCCATTTGTCAGATGATAGACATTTGTGTTTCCATTTTTGGTAATTATTAAAAATGCTATGTGTAGTCATATACATGGTTCTATGTGCACATGTTTTTCATTTCTCTTTAGAAATGTGAATCATGATAATTTATGTTAAACTTTTTAGGAACTGCCCACTTGTTTTCCAAAGTGGTTGTACCATTTTATATTCCCATCAGCAAAATTTGAGGGCTCCAATTTCTCCTCATTCTAACACTTGTCCACTTTTATATATATCATTCTAGTGCCATTTCATTGTGGTTTTGATTTGTATTTCCATAATGATGTTGGGTGTCTTTGATGTGTAATATTTGGTCATTTGGATGTCTTCTCTGAGGAAATGTTAATTCTTTTGCCTGTATTTTAATTAATCTGTCACTTATTTAGTTGTAATAGTTCTTTATATATTCTGGATACAAGTTATTTATCAAAACATAATTTGTAAATTCTTTTACCATTCTGTGTGCTGTCTTTTCAGTTTATTGGTGGTGTTATTCAGTGTTCTATTTCTTGACCTAGGTGTGGTTATGTGTATATATTTACTTTGTGATAATTTATAAAACTGTCTATTTGCCTGTATTGGTCGTAACTGAATAACAACTCCATTTTTTATTAGGAAATGTATAAGGAAAAATAAGGGAATTTTTAAATCCCTTATTAATGTAAGGGAATAATTAATTTCTACTTCAGTTCCCTTGACTCAGATCAAAGAGGTCAGGTAAAGATCATGGGAGATTCTTATAGATCAACTGATCCATATCCTTCATTTTACAGATAAGAAATATTAAAGTCGTGATCATATTAGCTTCACCATATTCTGTGTTTCAGTTTCGTTTGATTCATCCCAAGTCACCACAATATATTCTAAACCCATTCTCCTATCATTCTTCAATATCAATATATGTGAGTGACCAAATCTCTTACATCAGATAATAGCAGTAACATTTTGCAGGGCAGAAAGCAACTTATTCAGAAACCTTATAGTGTCTGTAACCTTTAATTGACTTATTAAATTTGTTCATTTTCACTTTATTTGAAAGGGGGGGGGGAATACCTTCTACCTGCTGGTTCACTCCTCAAATGCCTGCAACATCCATGACTGGGCCAATCTGAAGCCAAGAGCCCAGAGTTCAGCCTGGATCTCTCATATGCGTGGCAGGGATTCAAGTGCATAGGCCATTATCTGTCACCTCCCAGGCTGTGTATTAGCAGGAAGCGCGATTGGAAATAGAGGAGCTGGAACTCTGACCAGGCACTCCAGTATGGGATGTGGGCATCCCAAGTGCTGTTTCAGCCACTGTAGCAAGTGTCTGCGCCTGTAATCATTTGCATTAGCTAGTCTTTTTTTCTTCCAATTCATTTGTGAACAGCTATTTAATATCTACATGTGTTGAACACCATACAAGACACAAAATATCCAGTGGAACTTCCAATGTAATGATATTAAATGACAAATTGCATATTGAAAGCACTATTTCTAATATGTGGTGAGGGTAAGGAAGAAAATGTATAAAATGCTATGAGAAAATAGAACCAGAGGCTCAAGTTAGATCTGGAGTGAGAAAAAGGCTCTTTAAGCAAACAGCAACTAACCTGTGTCCAAGAGGACTTAGCCCAGCAGAAGCTTTAGCAAGGAACAAACCCACTACAGGCATTGAGTTTGCCTCTACGAAGAGCATCCCAATTCACAGAGGAGTGTACAGAATCACTGGATGGCTAGATGCAGAGGAGGAGTAGAGTTAGTTATGTAGGACTATCAAGGATGCTAAATTCCAACTTCCCTTCAGCTGGATCAACTCCAGAACTGCAAGAGTTGCTCACTAAACATATCTAGAATAGAAAATTTTGTAGACATTTAAAATGTCTAACAATTTTAAAGATATTTATAGATGTGCATATTATCTATATATTATCTGAAATTTATAATAGAAGTGAAAAGAGCAGATATGCACATTTCATGTGCTGTCTGAAGTACTATATAAAATGCATGTGTAGAAATATGAACAAAGACAAACAATTCATAAAAGGTGAACCAGATAGTTTTGTTACTATGGTGATTTCTGGAGAATTACTACTTATTTTTAGTAATAGTTCCCTTAATATTATTTTTAAATTAAAAAACTCAAAATCCTTTCTGGAAGACAAATTATTTTTAAAAATGTGTTACTAGTGTGAAAATGTTTTCTGAGGTCCTAAGGAGAGAAAAATTTCCTTTCCTTCATCTGTACCACCACCATCATTGAAATGGAAAATCAAAAATTGTTCCCAGGAACAAGTGCTGGAGCCATGGGAATCCCAGTTGGAAATTTCATAACTGCCTTCTCAAACCATTGTATAGAGAAATTATGAATATAAAATTTATAATTGATGTGTTCTGCATGCTTTAGAATACCCATAAAGTCAGTTCCTTAAATTACTACAATTTATATGAAAATTCTCCATACAGATATTCATGTTATTTTATAGCAAATTT
Source organism: Sylvilagus floridanus (assembly GCA_949820135.1). Classification (NCBI taxonomy): domain Eukaryota; kingdom Metazoa; phylum Chordata; class Mammalia; order Lagomorpha; family Leporidae; genus Sylvilagus; species Sylvilagus floridanus. The sequence continues at coordinate 128,429,398 of OX463223.1, forward strand.
ATTTTAAACTTCATTTTGAAATGTGCTTAATTGACTCAGTGATTCTCCCTGGGGGTCTCCTTTCAAAATTCTGTATATTACTTTATTACATGCTGAGATTCTGGCCAATGTTTAAGAAATTTAAAATTTTTTTCATTTTCATATTTTCCCCTCACAATCAGCATCCTTAAGCATCTGAGAAAGCTTTAGGGAAGTGGTGGCTCAGCAACTTTCTGAAGACCTAGTACTCACAGCTGCCAGGTGGCCATTATTCTGCTTAATCTAGGAAGAGGTACAGCCTTGAGGGGATTTGCAAAAGATGAAAAGAACTAAAATCACACTCTGAAATTACTAACAGCCTCCCATTTGAAAGTGAAAAGCTATTTTTTTCCACCAGGTATTAATAGCTGAACTAACGTGGGAGAAGAAAGGAACTTGAGTGCCTATCTCATCCACATGTTTCTATAGCTAGTTTTATTTTGTTTACCTGAGAGAAAATAAAGACCACTTTTGGTCTTTGAACTCTGTTGGGTGGTTTGGGATCTTTCATTGAGTTTTTACAGGCTCCCTTTCCAAGTTTTTCCTCATTGTTTATCTTTCCACCTACCTGTCTCTTTCCCTCTGTCCCCAAGTCAGGGCATTTACAGACAGAGTAAAAGGAAGCGAGGGAATAGAAAACAAGCTGAGTTTCTTGGGTGAAGAAAAAGCAGAAAAGGTTAAGGGGTCTTGTCATGTGATCTTAAGGATGACTTAATATATTCCAGAAGGTCAGAAAGAGTTCATGGATCTGATAAATTTTGATTTAGGCCAGTAGAATCCTGGCCATTAAGAGATCATCTCTCCCACTGCCACATGTTACTCTTCTAGTGGCTAATAGTAAGGGGGATGCCCCTTACCTATTGTGAGGCTAGTAAGTGAGGTGTCAGCATCAAGCTCCAGAAATCAGTCAAAGTAGTCATGAAACCCAAACCAAGACTAAGGAGCCACGGATGTCGAGGACTAGGTCCCAATAGGCACCTAAGAGTCTAGGAGTCTAGTAAGGAAGCAGAATGCCATCAGTTGGATGCATTAGTTTGAATGGATGGTGTGGCTCTGTCACTGGCTAGTGCCCTGAGCAGTTAAGAAGTCTTTGTGACTCATTTCTAATCAAGGCCCTAAAAGCAAACTGATCTTTTGCCAAAGTTATTTTTCAGGTTTTCAAGTCATCTTCCAGGGAGAGATGCAGTCACCGGCCACCCAGGACTGGTCCAGACCCTACTGTGCAGATGCCAAAGGTCACCCGTTACTTCATTTTAATACTAAGATCCTTGTCCTAAGAACATCATAAGCCTTATTACCATAACATGCAACCTATGTTGGAGCATGTTTCTGAACTGTGCATGCAATGATAAGAACTTGCCCTCTTAGATATTCATCTCTCCCTAAAATAAAAGATACACATTTCCCCCTGCTATGGAGTTACAACTTTGGAAATTATTCTGCCTGCCCCCACTCATGGCCTCCTTATTTACTGTCAATAAGGTACTTTGCATGACAATTCCTTCTGGTGCATTTTTCAGAACTCGCCAGAAACTGGGCCCACAATTTTGGTAACAGCTTCATGTGATGGATAAATAGAAAATCATAAGAAGATTTTGGAAAATCTAGCTAGATACTTGTCATTCTAATTGTTTTCACAATATATGTCATTGAGAGCATCAATAACATCAACAGGTTCTTATCCATGAATCATTCTAAGAATAAGTTCCCTCACTCAACATGCACACTTCTTATTTCCTAGATACAGTGATGAGGTAATTTTTTAAAATTTATTTTATCCATTTGAGAGAGGGAGAAAGGGAGGAAGAGGGGTAGAGAGAGAGAGCTTCCATGAACTAGTTCACTCCAATGGCCTAGTCTGGGCCAAGCCAAAGCCAGGAGCTCCATCCAGGTCTCCCACATGTGTGCAGAGGCCCAAGCACTTGGACCATCCTCTGCTGCTTTCCCAGTCATATTAGCAGGGAATGGGATCAGAAGTAGAGCAGCCAGGGCTCGAACTGGCACTCATATGGGTTTCTGGCATTGTAGGTGACAGTTGAACCTATTATGCCTCAATGCCAGTCCCCCCTCCCCATTTTAAAAAATATTTATTTTATCTATTTGAAAGGCAGAGAGAGGAGATAATTTCATGAACACATGAGTAGTTACATAGCAGTGGCTAAAGAAACTAGGTTCCCGATTGGTGACTCATAAAAATGTGTCTCAGGACCATTTATACATTGAGCATTAGTCAAGATTCTTTTTCGGGGCCAGCGCTGTGGCACTGTGGCTCAGTGGGTTAGAGACCTGGCCTGAAGTGCCAGCATCCCATATGGGCTCTGGTTCAAGACCCAGCTGCTCCTCTTCCTATCAGCTCTCTGCTATGGCCTGGGAAAGCAGTGGAAGATGGCTCAGGTTCTTGGGGCCCTGCATTAATGTGGGAGACCCAGAGGAAGCTCCTGGCTCCTGGCTTTGGATTGGTGCAGTTCCAGCTGTTGCGGCCATCTGGGGAGTGAACCAGCAGTTGCAAGACCTCTCTGTAACTATCTTTCAAATAAATAAAATTAATCTTAAAAAAAAAAGGTTTTTCTTGGAAAAAACGAAATCCCAAATCAAAATACCACAAAGAATAAATACCTCCTTTCTACTACCCAGTGTGTGTGATAGGCTTTCTGCACATCAGGTGAGCAAACCCAAATTGGGAGCTTCTGTAGCAACTCCTCCAACCAGTTTTGTAGGTCTTCTATATCACTATTAGAGGCGGTCTTGCTGCACCTGGTATGTTCCAACATTTCCTGTTCCAACAGTTCCTGGTATGCATCCTAATGCAGAATCTAAGAGGAGTCATCCCACACTGAATCTGGAAAATTCTATAGAAAAACTATAACTGGCCTAGTTTAGGTCTAAGATGTAAGCATGCGACCTATCTCTGTGGTTTCTGTGTCAAATGCCCATTCCTGTGGCAGGGGAGGACAAGGTACTGTCACTTAAAACCCGACAAGAATGCACAGCATGGGAAAGGAATTTACCATAGGAAATAGAAGGTTGAACTTGAAGGCATATGTGAAAGGATCATGGGCAGATGATGAGACTAATAGCTACCTGAGTCCTTGTACATCTTCCGTCTTCCATGTTTGCAAACAATGTATTGCTTGTGAGGCTAAGTTGAAGCCCTGTTGTTGTCCCCGTAAACAGGTCCTAATACTCAAAAGCCCCTGCTGTGTTTCCTCCTTCCTTCCAGGCCCTGTCCTTTAACAACAGGTTCTGGCCATTAAAGTTAGGTTACTAAATCACTATTTCTGTAAGTTGTTTTTGCAGAACATCACCATCAAGCTGGACTATATCAGTTGCAACTAGATCATGGCTGACCAGCTGAGCTCCACATGTGCAAAAAGGAAGACAGCAACCTGCAGGGAACACCCAAAACAAAATTTCACCTGGCCCTACCAAACCAAAAACTGAAGAGTGAACAAAAACAGAAGAGAGTGAAGGGTCCAAATATTATATCATCAGTTGACTGTACTTTTTTTCCCCTAATGATCCATACCTGGCCCTACTCAATCAGAAGTTGCCTTAATAATGTGTCAGTGTCCCTACTTCTCTTTCCTGATCCCACAAAACTTTACCCAGATTCCCAATGAGGCAGGCAGATTTGGATTTTACCAAACCTCTATGCTGGCTAGCTACACACACATACACACACACACACACACACACACACACACACAAATATAGATAGATAATTTTCTTTTCCCAAGAGATTCAGTGGTAGAGATTCAATCTGTACACGTTGACACATTGACATGAGCATACTTCATTCAGTAACAAAGCCACACTAAACTACTGTCAACAATGGTGTTAAAGCATTTATCCAATGGTATCATCTATTTACAAACACAACCAGACTCTAATTTTTTTAAATAGGAGGGCTGAGGGTATTAGTAAAAACGTAATCAATTTTAACATCTTCACACAGTCATCACAACTGCAGTGGGGATGAAGTATAGAACCAAAAAGTTCAAAGCTGACTGAAACCCCTCTTCCAACACCTCATCTTACAAATGAGGAAGCTGTGTTTCTGAAGCATCTGGCCAGTTTTCAAGGTTTGCAAGGAAGAAGTACATGATCAGAACAAAGATCTTCTGTCACACAGTCTGGCATTCTCACTGGAGAGAAGAGCATCTAAATAAAAATAACAAGTCTTCTTTCAACTTTTAAAATTGAAGAATGTGGAATGTGACTTTCACAAAGAATACGTGCTTATCCAAATTTCATTTTCTGCCCATGACACTGATTATGTATTTGTTCAAAGTTAAGTTATATATGCTAGTGGAGCTTTTAAATCATCAAAAAATGTGCTTTATTAAAAATAAGGGAGAGCAACAAAAACCTCTGTCAGAAGACCACAAAAAATGGTTTTAGAAAGAAGATAACATGATAGATTGAGGTTAACATGATTTTAAATTATTTTAAGTTATAAAATTTCCAAATTATATTTAAAGATTTTTTTGTGATTTTTTTGCAAGAGAAATACATATTGGATTTAAATTCAACAGTCAAGTCTATACATCAAAAACAGGAATTCTAGTAAAATGTTGCTGTTATGACAAGATTAAGTGAACAGAATATGGAAGGCAAATTATTTGTTTTCTTGGAAACCTGAATAAGATTGACCTTAGGTCAATATGGAAAAGATGGTGTCCTCTCTAGTGACTTCAGCTTTCTAAATTAAAAAGTATGAAATGTCATCGTCTAGTAGTACAGGGGAACAGAGGCACTAGAGGAGAAGCTATGGATTGTCATCTCTTGTATAGAGAACAAATCTACTTTTTCCTTAAGGTAAAAGTGTCCATTGAGGCTGGCATTGTGGTGCAGTGTGTGTTTGTGTCCTGGCTGTTCCACTTCTGATCCAGCTCCCTACTAATGCACCTGGGAAAGCAGTAGAAGATGGCCCAAGTGCTCAAGCCCCTGCATCCATGTAGGAGATCAAGGTGGAGTTCCAGGCTCCTGGCTTCAGCCTGGCCCAGCTCTGGCCATTGCAGGCAACTGTGAAGTGAACCAGTAGATATAGACAGACAGACATAGATCTTCTCTCTCCTTCTCTCTCCCTATCCCTCCCTCCTTCTAAATCTGCCTTTCAAATAAATATTTTTTTTAAAAATGTGTCTATCAATATAAAGCTCATTTAAGGATGAAGATGAAAAATATTGACATGGGACTTTTATTCCATGCAAACAATTTGTATATCTTGTCTCCAGACAAAAGTGGAATTGAGAGAAAAAAAAATTCTTGCATGTCAATATTCTTTTTTTTTTTTTTTTGACAGGCAGAGTTAGACAGTGAGAGAGAGAGAGAAAGGTCTTCCTTTCCATTGGTTCACCCCCCCAAATGGCCGCTATGGCTGGCTCACTGTGGCCGGTGTGCTGCGCTGATCTGAAGCCAGGAGCCAGATGCTTCCCTCCTGGTCTCCCATGTGGGTGCAGGGTCCAAGCATTTGGGCCATCCTCCACTGCACTCCCAGGCCACAGAAGATAGCTGGACTGGAAGAGGAGCAGCCGGGACAGAATCCAGCACCCCAACTGGGACTAGAACCTGGGCTGACGGTGCTGCAGGCAAAGGATTAGCCAAGTGAGCTGTGGCACCAGCCAGTTGAAAGCCTTAACAACAGACTTAGGTAGAAGAAAGAATATCTGGGCTGGAAGATGAATCTCTGGAAATTTCTCAGACCAAAAAACAGCAACAACAAAAAAGAAATCAGAAATTTAAAAAAAAAAAATCAAAGGGATACAAATTGGAAAGGAGGAATCAAATTATCCCTATTTGTAGATGCCATGATTCTATATATAGGGGAACCAAAAGATTCCACTAAGATACTATTGGGGCCGGCACTGCGGCTCAATAGGCTAATCCTCCGCCTGTGGGTGCTGGCACACCGGGTTCTAGTTCTGGTCAGGGCACTGGATTCTGTCCCGGTTGCCCCTCTTCCAGGCCAGCCCTCTGCTGTGGCCCGGGAGTGCAGTGGAGGATGGCCCAAGTGCTTGGGCCCTGCACCCCATGGGAGACCAGGAGAAGCACCTGGCTCCTGCCTTCAGATCAGCACGGTGCATCGGCCGCAGCGTGCTGGCCATGGCGGCCATTGGAGGGTGAACCAACGGCAAAAGAAGACCTTTCTCTCTGTCTCTCTCACTGTCCACTCTGCCTGTCAAAAAAAAAGATACTATTGGGACTCACAAATGAGTTTGGTAAAGTGGCAGGATATACACACAAAAATCCATAGCCTTTGTATACACAGACAATGCCATGGCTGAGAAAAAAAACTTTAAGATCTATCCCATTCACAATAGCTGCAGAAAAAATTAAATACCTTGGAATACATTTAACCAAAGAGGTGAAAGATCTCCTATGAAAATTACAAAACATTAAAGAAAGAAATAGAAGACACACAAAAATAGAAAAGTCTTCCATGTTCATGGATTGAAAAAATTAACATCACCAAAAATGCCCATATCACCCAAAGCAATTTACAAATTCAATGTGATCCCAATCAAAATACCAGCAATATTCTTAATTCTAGAAAAAAATGCTAAAATTCATATAGAAACAAGAGACCCCAAATAGCTAAAGCAATCTTATACAACAAAAACAAATCTGGAGGCATCACAATACCAGGTTTCAAAACATACTACAGTGCAGTTGTAATTAAAACAGCCTGGTACTGGTACAAAAATAGATAAGTAGACCAACAGGAACAGAATAGAATCTCTCTCTCTCACCCTCTCTCTTTCTCTCCTTATACCTTATATGCACATCAACTCTAAATGAATCAAGGATCTGAGTCTATGACCCGATACCATCAAATTATTAGAGGAGAACACTGGAGAAACTCTGCAAGACATTAGCATAGGCAAAGACGTCTTGGAAAAGACCACAGAAGCACAGGCAATCAAAGCCAAAATTGACAAATGGGAGTACACCAAACTGAGAAGCTTCTGTACTGCAAAAGAAACAGCTAAGTGAAGAGGCAGCTAACAGAATGGGAGAAATTGCTTGCAAACTATGCAACTGATAAAGGATTAATCTACAGAATCTATAAACAGCTCAAGAAACTCAACAACAAATCAATTCAGTTAAATAGGCAAAGGACTTGAACAAGCATTTTTCAAAAGAGGAAATTCAAATGCCCAACAGACACAAGAAAAAATGATCAGGATCACTAGCCATCAAAGAAATGCAAATCAAAACCACAATGAGGTTTCACCTCACTCCTGTTAGAGTGACTCTCATACAGAAAACAATAAACAATAAATGTTGGCGAGGATATGGGGGGAAAGGTACCCTAATCCACAGGTCAATAAGAATGTAAACTAGTATAGCCATTATGGAAGACAGTATAGAGATACGTCAGAAAGCAGAAAATAGATCTACCATATGACCCAACCATCCCACTCCTGGGACTCTGCCCACGGAAATGAAAGCAGCATATTAAAGAGTTATCTGCACCATGTTTATTGCAGCTCAATTAACAATAGCTAAAATATGGGATAAATCCACATACCCATCAACTGATGACTGGATAAGGAAATTATGGTATATGTACACTTTGGAATACTATGCAGCTGTAAAGAAGAATGAAATCCTGTCTTTTGCAACAAAATGGATGAAACTAGAAATCATTGAACTTAGTGAAATAAGCCAGTCCTGAAAAGACAGATCCCATATGTTCTCCCTGATCTTTAGTAAGTAATAGAGCACCTAAAATGTAAAGTATAGAAGTGAAATTTACATTTTGAGCTTCGATGACTGTTTACAGCCTTTGTCTCTACTGCTGAGGAACAGTGTTTTTTCCCCATACTATTTGTTGAACTCTTTACTTAGTGCAGGATTAATCTTATCAATATAAAGTAAACTGAAGATAGATCAGTGTAAAAATTAAGAAAGGGAATAGGAAGGATTAGGAGAGGAAGGAGGAAGAAGGGTGGGAGCATGGCTGAGAGGGAGGGTAGAGTGGGAGGTATCACTATGGTCCTAAACCTGAATACATGAGATTTGTATATCAAATAAATTTTTTAAAAGCCAGATTGCCTATTATTGAATGGATTTATATGAAGAATAAAGTTGTTGCTTATTTGGGCAACAAGAACATATATCTTAGTTTAAGCAGCAAAGGTCTGTGGGCATTGTGGCACAGCAAGTTAAGCTATTGCTTGCAACACCTGTATCCCATATCACAGTGGGTGGGATGGAGTCTTGCCTTCACTTGAGATCCACCTTCCTGTTAGTGAACCCTATGGAAGACAGCAGGTTTTGGCAATAGTTCTTGGGTCCCTGCCACCCACATGGGAGGCCCAGATGGAGTTCCTAGCTCCTGGCTTCTTCCTGGAGCAGGCCTGGCTTTTGTGGGCATTTGGGACATGAACTAGCAAATGGAAGGTCTCCCCCCAATTTCAAATAAACACCTTAAAGAAGAAAATGTAAAACAAGAACAGTACATACAGACTATAAGAATGGAGAGCTTAGAAGAAAAGACCATTAATGTAGTATATTTATCTCCTCCTTTTATGATAGAGGAGAACTTATTTAAATCTTTCTATGTTGGTAGAAGTCTGGAGATGGATGAGGTGTAAATTAGAATGGTAATTTTGGGGTGTAGATGTCAGTGGCATACGTAGGGCAGAGCCAAAGACTGGATAATCCAAAGTAAACATCTCAGCTACTAACTTGTCAGGTATGTCTTTTAACGCAGCTAAGTGACGAAGGGCTTCTTTATCTCAGCTCTCAGAACCAGCCAATTCCTGCCCAGTTAGGATTAGGATCCCATGTATCCCATCAGTAAGCTCCAGTTCTGTTCCAAGGACTAAAACTATAGATAACTGTGCTTTACATGTGTGTTGTTAGCAACCCAAATCACCCAAAAGTCTAAAATTCACCATTTTGGTTCTGTGCAAAAAGTAAGCATTAAGAGTTAGCGAACTTCTTTGTGCCGTCCTATTTCTTCACCAAAATTCCCTCTATTAGCTCCTCTTAGAGAAATGGGAACTGAATACTGTACTTTAATTCAATGCATTATGAATTTTATTCATTTGAGTGGAGGAAGACATCTACTAAAGGCCACAATTAAAGAATTAAAGACAAGAGGCTAATGGAAGGACATGACATTTAAATTTTAGTGCTAAGTAATAGTCTATCCTAGAATGATAATCCAAATGTCAGAGATGAGATTAATAGTTTCTTCAAATGGGAAGGAATTTTTGAAGATTTTTCATTCTTCCATCACCACTATTACCACTTCCACTTTGCAATGTATTACTTATTTGAACCACTAAGTTTTTTATTGATGTTAAGAAATATAAAGAGGTAGATTCTTCTAAGCTATTACACAATTAATAAACTTTACATTAAAAGATATAGTAATATTATAAATTCGTAAGAAAAACCATAAGAGACTGCTTGGTATCACAAGATGTGCTGAGTGACAAGGAAGAGAATTAATAAGACTGCATTATGCTCACTTCAGCCAAAAAAAAACCTCTGTAGCTTAAATTTCCTTCTTTCTTTCATCTCTGAGGGAAGAAAATTTAATGTATTCAGATACAGTTTGTTCCATCTGTGTGCTATAGATTACAAACTTAAGGCTAAAGGTATTCTGTAGAGGAAAGGGTTGTTATATATGCAATTTTAAAGTAATTCAGTAGCTTATTTCCATGTGGAATATCTAAAAATAGAATAGAAAGGGCAATTTAGACAAAGGAGGACTGATTGGATTTTACTTTTTTATTTTTAAGGGAAGTGAAATTGAATTATGTAGATCTTTAAAAAAAAGGATATATGCTTGGGCATTTTTAAAAACTATTAAGTCACTACTATAAAATAATCCCAAGAGTTTATACCTCATGCTGAGCTTCAAACTTTATTTTAAAGAGATACAAAAAGAAACAGTGCTTTTATAAAGGCTAGATGATTTATGCCCAAACTCATAAAGGAAATACATGAGAAAGGGATTCAATTGCCTATCTGGGCACATACTGAAAGTGATCTAGTAGGAGCCTCTGAGCCCCCCCCCCCCCCGGGTGTCCATTCATTCATCTATGATAGGTTAAAGCTTTTTTTAAAAAAAGGTATAAGAAATGACTTTAGATATTTTCATTTCGTAAAACAAAGGCAAGGTGACTTGAGGGAAAATTTACATTTGAAGAATTTATAACATTTAAAAATTTTTCAATAAATACTTTTCATCTAAGTTAGCTGGCTCAATGACATGTGTGATATGTTTGTGTGGTGTGGAATATGTGCATAAACACACACTTTATGTATCTGGTTGTTCAGATCAAACCCTTAAATCCTTGGAGTCAGTGATGGGCCCCTCTGTTCTCCTTACCCCACAAAGAATTTTTCAGTGAGTCATGGCAGCTCTACCTTCAAATCAGATCCCATGTGTGGCCATCTCACTGCAGCTACTGCTGACATCATCATCCAAGTCCATCAAGGCTCCCCTGGGTGCCAGAGTCTCCTGAATGGTTTTTTACTTTTTCTTCCCATAACCCTGGTCTGGTCTCAACAGCGCAGCTTTGGAGAACTTTGTAAAACCAAGACATGCCACTCTCCTGCTCATAACTCTCCAAAGGCTCTATCCACCAAACTTAGAATAAAATCACTTTCCTGGGGATGAATGAATGGTTTTATATAATTTGGCCCATTCCTTTCTCCCCAAGCCTCTCTTTTTCTGCCCTGTCCAGCCCACAGTCACCTCTTTATTCATCCTAATCTCTCCAACTGCCAAGCATTATGCCTTTGGAGGCTATCACTAGCCACCAGTTACACAGTCAGTGCCCATCTTTTCCTGCTTGTTTTCCCCCCCATAACACTTATCTCATTATATACAAGTGCAATTATCGTTGTTCTCATGAATTCTGAATACTACTATATTCTTTCTTATAAAATTTATTAATTCTGTGACAGCTTAGAAGAATCTACTTAAAAATTTAAAGTCAATAAATTAAAGCAATTCCTTCCATCTGCAAAGTAACAGCAGTGCTGGTGTGGTTGTTTTGAAAATCTCCGTGGTCTGTCCCCATTAGAGAGCAACTCCTGCAAGGATACAGACTACATCTGCCTCATTCACTGCTATATTTCCACCACATATAACAGCGTCTAGCACAAAGGGAATGCTTAAGAAGCATTCCTGAAGTTAACTAGTGAGCAAACACGCATATGCTCACACATGCACCAACCCTGGACCAGCTGAAAAACATGGATTCTCTACATCTCATCATGTCCATTTGCCCACATTTCATACAAACATTACCACCTTCAAGTTTACAGGATGTTAAATTGACCACCTGTCAAGAAACTAAAAACATGGTGACAAGTACCCTGGCATGAGAAGTATGCACCGGGCTATATGGGAACATGCCTAGCAGATATGTAACTCAGATTTGTGCAGGTGTGAAGAGAAGACATGGGTACCTCTGTAAGGCAGAAGAAGTAAAGTGGGAAGCAATTTCCAGCTTATGAGAGAGCAGACAAGTAGACAACCAAGTTGGCCAGCTGGTTGGTCACTTGCCAAGTAGAGAGTACATGCAGAAAAGCAGGCTTGAAAAGAAACAAGAGGTATGTGATTTTGATCCTTTTTTCTTGCCTTTGCACAGTGAACCAGTTTAATGGTATAGTTGGTCAGTGCGCTAGCCAGCTATGGCTCTGGAACATGAAACCCAACAAAATGTTTCTTAGCTCTTCATATGATAGGCCCATGAGTAATTATGTAACTTCCAAGGCTTGCCACAATGCCTGATACACAGTATTTGCTTATATTTATCTAATGAATTATATTAAATTCTAATAAATACATTTTTTCAGTAAAGTTGTCATTAAGTCTAGGTTGACAACTATATCACTTTTCTCTCTACTTCTCTAGAGGCCTCTAATGACATTCTGATCTGCTCTTTTCAAACTTCTAGAGATTCTCTCTTCCATGTGAACAAAAAGCCTTCCTTATACAACATATGTTTCAGAAATGGATAATTTTTAATAAGAGAACTTACTCTTCTGATTCAAATACATGCCAAGTACAAAGATCTGGATCTAGAATGAGAATCTATAAAATATTTTTCTGCAAAAAGTCATGCACTCTGTTGTACCTTCTCAGTTTTGTCATGGTAGCACCAAAGCAGCCACAGACACTAAGTAAACAAATGGGCATGGCTGTGTCCCAATAAAACTTTATTTGCAAAAATAGGCAGTAGGCTGCATTTGGCTCCAGGCCATAGTTTGCCAACATCTACTATAGAATAATACTAATACAGATATGTACAAGCCAATATTTACATATATTAAAATCATAGACATAAATTATATAACATCATCACCAATTATGAAGGAGAAAAAAAGATCTGGATCAGATTATTTAGATGATTACGTTATTTGAAAGGCAGACAGAGCACATGCTCTCCCATCTAATGATATACTGCAGAAATGCCAACTCGGGCTGAAACCAGCGGCAGGGAACTCAATCCAGGTCACATATGTGGGTGGCAGGAGCCCAATTACTTACTTGAGGCATCACCAGTGCCTCCCAGTGTCTGCATTAGCAGGAAGCTGGAGTCAGGAACAGGAGGTAGATATCAAACCTAGACACCCCAATGTGGGATGAGGGCATCTTAACCAGTAGGCCAAATGCCCGTCCATCATAATCTGATAAGATTGAAAGAAAACCTTTTCCAAACACATTCGTGTTTTATACTTAACAACATTAAGTTCAGAACACACCTTGTGAGAAAACATCAGAAGATCATTTCTGACTTTCCTCACTGCCAATGTTTTCTAATGTTATTGACAAGTGTTCTCCTTTCAACAAGCTGCAGCCCAAATAGTTACTTTCATCTCCATTTTCATGGTGAAAGTTAATAGCTAATTAAAATGCCAACCCAATTAAAGATGAAAATCTCAACTCAGTATTGATGTCATTGAAACAAACAGGTAGGCTCTCAAAGTTGAATGATTTTTGTGGTTTTTAAAGAAACCAAAATCTAATATTGTTTGTGATGTTGCCCATCAGCCAGGGAAATGGGACTGAATCACTGGGATCTGTCTTGAGACTGAATCACTGGGATCTGTCTGTATCTGCTATAAAAAAGAGAGCTTAATGTTCTGGTCAGGAACCACTGAAACTTAGTATTGATTTTCCGTGCTCAATTTCACCCCCAAGTCTTGGTGTTTCACTTGAAGATAATTCCATTACTATCGAGAAGCTTGTACAAGGTGGAATGAACAGCGGGAAAGAAAGTTCCATAAATGGATTCAATCTCTCCTCCAGTTGCTAGCTTAGCCAAGCTAGTTTCCTCAATTAGCACCTGGAGCTTCACCCTCCTCTGGAGCAAGATCTTTTTGAAAGTGGTTAGAGGAATTTAAAATTACCTCTCAGAGCAAGGCATTAACGAATAGTCACAGGCACATTGATACATTTCAGATCTTGTTTTCCAGTGATTGCAAAGAGAAAGCCTTTTCTCTATCCTCATATTGGACGTGTGGCTATCACAGGTTCTTCCCAATCACTGGCAGAAACTAATTGGCTCAATGACAATTCAATCCTCTGTTTTCTGTGTGTGGTTGGAACTCATCATCAAACATGCTCTTGATCTTGATCTTAAAAAGGTTAGAATTAGATTGAAAACTATAGAGATGGGGTCAGCATTGTGGAGCAGGAGATAAAGCCTTGCCTGTGACACTGGCATCCCACATGAGCACTAGTTCGAATATCGGCTGCTCCACTTCCAATCTGGCTCTCTGCTAATGGCCTGGGAAAGCAAAGGAAGATGGCCCAAGTGCTTGGGGCCCTGTCACCCATGTGGGGGACACGGATGGAGTTCCAGGCTCCTGGTTTTAGCCTGCCCAGCCCCGGTTGTTGCAGCAATTTGGAGAGTGAACCAGTGGATGGAGGGTATCTCTCTAATGCTGCCTTTTTTTAAAGATTATTTATTTATTTGAAAGGCAGATATATATAAAGGAGAGAAGGAAAAAAAGAGAAAGAGAAATCTTCCATCTACTGGTTCACTCACAAAGGCCAGGGCTGGGCCCGGCTAAAGTCAGGAGCTTCATCTGAGTTTCCCACATTGGTGTAGGGACCCAAGCATTTGGGCCATCTCCTGCTGCTCTCCCAGGCACATTAGCAGGGAGCAGGATCAGAAGTGGAGCAGCTGGGACTCAAACCAGCACCCAGATGGGATGCTGATACTGCAGGCTGAGGCTTAGCCTTCTGAACCACAGCACCAGCTCCTAACTCTGCCCTTCAAATAAATAAATCTAAAACAAATGTAGGGATGGTCCTGGTAGAAAAGCTTTTGAGGAAGCAATAGGATAAAAACAGTTTCCAGTGTTAACCCATACAGGCACTGGTTCCAGCCCTGGCTGCTCTACTTCTGATCAAGCTCTCTGCTAATGGCCTGGGAAAGCAGCAGAGGATGGCTCAAGTCCTTGAGCCCCTGCACCCACATGGGAGACCTGGAAGAAGCTCCTGGCTTCAGATTAGCTCAGCTCCAGCCATTGTGACCATTTGGGGAATGAACCAACAGCTGAAAGCTCGCTCGCTCAGTCTCTGTCTCTAACTCTTGCAAATAAATTTAAAAAAAAAATCTTAAAAAAAAAACTAGTTTCCTATTTCCTTCTGGATTTCCAAGGTGACATTTGTTTATTATTATTTTGGTAATAGATGTGAATTTGGGTCATTAAACAAACTCATATGGAGAAGGGGGAATACCATCCACCCCTGGGGCCTGGAAATAAAGAAGTACTAACACCATGGTATGCAGGGGAATGTGGTACCCAAGTATATTTTACTTTCTTTTTTATACTTTTCTATATTTTCCATATTATTTTTAGTGACCAAGCATACATTTATAATCAAGAAGAAAAAGACTGATCATTGAAAGAAAACTGACCGGGATTAAAAATTATTCTGTAACTTGGTAATTTCTTCTGGGACACTGCTTTTGAACTTTGAAATGACACCCATGCCCCTAAATAAGAAGGGCTATGTGGGGGGTTATGATAAATTTATTTGAGTCCTTGCAGTGACAGGAATTAAACATTTCCTAGGTACCCCTCTCCTCTAAAAGCTTAGACATGCCTGTACTAACTGAATCTAATATTTTTTTTGACAGGCAGAGTGGACAGTGTGAGAGAGAGACAGAGAGAAAGGTCTTCCTTTGCCGTTGGTTCACCCTCCAATGGCCACCGCGGCCAGCGCATCACACTGATCCGATGGCAGGAGCCAGGTGCTTCTCCTGGTCTCCCATGCAGGTGCAGGGCCCAAGCACTTGGGCCATCCTCCACTGCACTCCCAGGCCACAGCAGAAAGCTGGCCTGGAAGAGGGGCAACTGGGACAGAATCCAGCGCCCCAACTGGGACTAGAACCAGGTGTGCCGGCGCTGCAAGGTGGAGGATTAGCCTGTTGAGCCGCGGTGCCGGCCCTAATATGGTTTTGAAACACTGGAAAAGGTCACCATGGAATCATCAATTTCTAAATCTGGAATCAATTTCTAAATCAATTTCTATGTCTGTACTGACTGACCAAATATCCTAGCAGAAAAGAGAAAGTAAAATATTTCTGGCCTATAGTTATCCAGTTCTAGATCAGCAAGAAGGGCTGAAACTTCCAAGCATACAACACAGTTCTGTGCAATTGTTCATGGCAGATGTTTAATCCATTCTGGTTAAACTTAGTTGACAAAAATAAAGTAACACAAGAGAAAGACATGGCAATAGGGGGTAGGTGCAAATGCTTACTCAGTTTAGAGTAGTGGTTCTTCACAGGAAGTGATTTTTGTCTCCAAGGAACATTTGGCAACCTCTGGAGACATTTTTGGGTTTCACACCTTAGAGGATGAGTGTTACTGGTATCTGACAGGTAGAAGCCAAGGATGCTCCTAAACATCTCACAGCGCACAGGACAGCCACTGCACACCCTCAGTAAAACAAAGAGTAATTGGGCACTATGAGTCAATAGCACTAAGGCTGAGGAAGCCAGCCTATTTCAGGTCCAGATGCTATCATCTGACAGCATTTCTGAGATACAAAATCACCCCAGAAACTAAAGCTTTCTGCTCACCTGTCCATCAATCAACATTAAATCCATTAAGGTTCCTGGATTCTCACCAAATTCCTACTAACCTTTAGGAATTGGGTGAAGCAACAGTCTTCCTCACCTCCCTCAGCCTTGTGGATACTATACACCCTATATCCTGATGTCATAACATCCATCTACATGGAATCCTAGCATTGGCATGGCAGCATTACTCATAGGCTCTCAGAGCAGCTCATCATGCCTCCAGCCAAATCTCTCTCTCTGTTCTGATTTAAATAAAGCCATATTAAGAGCTCTTCTCAAAGCAACCCAATGAGAAGCTACAGAGTCTGCCAAATCCAATTACTTTCTACATTCTTGCCTGTTATTTGGAAAAACCAATCCTCCCTAGGCTATTAAAGTCATTCAAAAACATGCAAGGGTGACCACATTAAAGGAAGTAGAATCTTAATGAAAGCCCTAACACCCTCAAAGTACTAATGAGAGGGTAGGGTTGGCCTCTTAGTCAGGTGTGCCCAGAATATTAATATTCTTGGGCCGGTGCCGCAGCTCACTTGGCTAATCCTCCGCCGTGCGGCGCCACCACCCCAGGTTCTAGTCCCTGTTGGGGTGCTGCATTCTGTCCCGGTTGCTCCTCTTCCAGTCCAGCTCTCTGCTGTGGACCGGGAAGGCAGTGGAGGATGACCCAAGTGCTTGGGCTCTGCACCCGCATGGGAGGCCAGGAGGAAGCACCTGGCTCCTGGCTTCAGATTGGTGCAGTGCACTGGCTGTAGTGGCCATTTGGGGGAGTGATCCAATGGAAGGAAGACCTTTCTCTCTGTCTCTAACTCTGCCTGTCAAAAAAACTATTTATTCTTAATTCTGAGGCAAATGGCTGTCTCACAATGACACAGCCAGGCACTAATGCCTGATTCAGATGCTTGTCACAGAATGAAACAGCAGGGCCATTAATAAGTACCAGGATAGTATATGCCATGGACAGTACTAGTATTCAGCATGTTCTGCTTTCAGGGAGATCATTTTCTTTGACTCAGAAGCTGACATTTGATAAGAGTGATGTTTTCAACCTGTCACCAAGCAAAGCACCAACCTAGGTCATCAAGGAGCATCAGGGATGCCATGAGGCCACAGGTGAGAAGTAGAGGATGGAATTTCAACAGAACCATGCTCTCTCCCTATATAGTCCAAAGTTCTTACCTGGAACAGAGAGGAATGCTGACAACAAGTACATTGTATTTCTATGTGTGAGACAAATACCCACAAACAGAGCAGCTTAGAAAAAAATACTTGATTATGTATCAGTTTTTGTGGGCCCATATCTGCTTCCTCTGCAATCAGGCTTGAAACGGTGGTTTCTCCTGAGACTCAGGACTCCTTCCAAGATCATACAGATTGTTGGTAGAATTCAGTTCTAGGAGGTTGGAAGACCAAGGTTCTAAACCCCGACGTGTCACTCTTTGTAGGCTGTTTACAATATGGTAGTTTGCATCTTCCATGCTAGCTGGAGAGATGCATTGCTTCATGTCCCTTCTTTCAGGGGAGGTCTGGATTCTATTTTTTAAAAGGATCCTTTGGGGAGATTCCAAGATGGCAGAATAGGGAAATGCCGTACTGCTCTAGGTAGGGGAAAATAGAAAAAAAAAAAAGTGGAGGTAGTACATTCTCAGGAGACAGAAAACTGCAGTTAAAATTCTACGAAAGGAAGAGGGACACCATAGATCTGTGTGGAAGGTGTAGATGCACAGCAGTGAACACCAAACAATACATGATCCCAGCAGCTGAGAACTGGAGAAAGCTCCAGCTTTGAAGAGCGAGTTGAGATCAGACTGCAGCAGACCATGCCACTGGTGATATAGCCTGAGGAAGAGCCTGGCAGATGACATTGTCTTCGAGTCTGGCCTAGAGCCCTAAGAGGAAAAAGGTACCCACCAACCAAGTAAAAAAAAGGGGCATGTTTCTCTCTCTCCATCCCTCCAACAATGGCGCCCAACAACTGGTAGAAAGAGGGCAGGTGACACTTTCGACATAAGTAGCAGCTGCAATAGTCCTTGTGCATGCGCCCAGCAACTGGTGCGGACAAGACACAATCTTGTCAGCAGTAATGGTGGCAGCATCTCAGGTGCACGCACCAGGCTATGAGCAGAGAGAAGGAGCCATTCTGACATCAACACCAGCTGCAGAGGCTCTTATGTACACTCAGCATCCAGTGGGGAGAAGGCATTATTTTGAAACAAGCAGGATCTAGGGCCACCTGCTCTTCTGCACATATGTAATCCAGGGATTTTACCAGAGGAAAAATCTACATTCCCAACATACGGATCTTAGGATGTCCTGAAGGTGTGTAAACAAAGAATGGATTAGAAAATGAATTCAGTGAAATAATTACAGAAAACTTCCCCAATTTGGAGAAGGAAAGGGCCATCCAAGTACACGAGTCACATAGAACTCCTTAAAGACATGACCTGAAAACATTTTCACCACGACACTGTAGTCATCCTTTCCACAGTAAAACAAAGTAAAGTTTGTGAAATGTTGAGAGAAATGCCAGATTATTTTCAGAGGATCTCCAATTAGACTTATAGCCGACTTCTCATCAGAAACCCTACAAGCTAGGAGAGAATGCGAGATATATAAGATAACAAAACTGTCAACCCAGAATACTGTACCCTGCAAAGCTTTCATTTATGAATGAAGGTGAAATAAAGACCTTCCATAACAAACAGAAATTGAAAGAATTTGTCACCACCTGTCCAGCCTTACAAAAGATGTTTAAGGATATGCTACACACAGAAACACAGAAAGATAGCCATCATTATGCAAGAATGTGAAGGCAGAAAATCTCTAGTAAAAGTACACAGGATATCCAAAGCAAACAATAGGAATATTTATGGAAAAATGGCAGGGCCAAGTCATTACTTATCAATAGTTACCTGGAATGTAAAGGGCCAAAACTCTCCAGTTAAGAGGTACAGACTGGCTGAAGGGATTAAAAAACAAGACCCATCTATTTGCTGCCTACAAGAAACACATCTCACCAACAAAGATACACATAGACTGAAAATAGAAGGATGGAAAAAAGATATTCTATGCTAACAAAACTAAAAAAGAGCTGGTGTAGCCAACCTAATATCAAACAAAATAGACTAACACAAAAACAGAAGAGACAAAGAAGGGCACTATGTAATGATTAAGAGATCAATTCAACAAGAAGATGTGATGATAACAAATGTATATGCATCCAATTACATGGTACCTGGGTATTTAAAACAAATGTTAATAGATCTAATGGGAGACATAGACTCCAATACAATAGTAATGGGGAACTTCAACTCCCCACTTTCATCAATAAACAGATCAATCTGACAGAAAAATCAACACAGAAACAGAGCTAATCTATATTATGGACCAAATAGATCTAATTGATATCCACAAGATCTTTCAACCCACAGTTGCAGAATACACATTTCTTTCATTAGTACATGGAACTGTCTCTATGATAGACCACATGCTAGGCCACAAAGCAAGTCCCCACAAAATAAAAAAAAAATCAATATCATACCATGAATCTTCTCTAACCACAATGGAATGAAGGTGGCAATCAACAATTTAAGAATATCTAAAGCATACACAAATACATGGAGGCTGAACAACATGTTCCTGAATTAATAGTGCATCACAGAAGAAATCAAGTGAGAAATCAAAACATTTCTGGAAATGAACAAAGACAGCATTATAACATCAAAACTTGTGTGATACAGCAAAAGCAGTATTAAGAGGAAAGTTTACAGCAATTGGTTCCTACATTAACAAATTGAACAGCCACCAAATAAATGAGCTATAATTGCACCTCAAGGACCTAGAAAAATGACAAACCAAACCCCAAATTAGTAGGAGGAAAGAAATAATTAAAATAAGAGAATAAACAAAATTGAATAAAAAAATACAAAAGATCAGTGAAATGAAGAGCTGGTTTTGTGAAAAAATAAACAAAATTGACACACCATTGGCCCAACTAATAAAGAAAAAAAGAGGGAGAAGACCCAAATCAATAAAATCAGAGATGAAAAAGGAAATGTAATGACAGATACCACAGAAATAAAAAGAATCATCAGGAATTACTACAAAGAGCTATATAACAAAAAATTGGGAAACCTAGAAAATGGTTAGATTCCTAGACACATACAAACTAAGAAAATTGAGTCATGAAGACATAGAAAACCTAAAAAGACCAATAACCAACACAGAAATTGGATCAGTAATAAAGACCCTCCCGAGGCTAGCACCGTAGCTCACTTGGTTAATCCTGCGCCTGTGGCGCCGGCATCCCATATGGGTACCGGGTTCTAGTCCCAGTTGCTCCTCTTCCAATCCAGCTCTCTGCTGTGGCCCAGGAGGGCAGTGGAGGATGGCCCAGGTGTTTGGGCTCCTCACCTGCATGGGAGACCAGGAAGAAGCACCTGGCTCCTGGCTTCGGATCGGCACAGTGCGCCGGCAGTAGCGGCCATTTGCAGAGTGAACCAACGGAAGGAAGACCTTTCTGTCTCTCTAACTCTGCTTATCTAAGAAAAAGACCCTCCCAACAAAGAAAAGCTCAGGACTGGACACTTCCCTGCTGAAGTCTATGAGACATTTAAAGAAGAACTAATTCCAACTCTTTTCAAGCTACTCAAATCAAAAGGGAGGGAATCCTCCAAAACTCCTTATATGAAGCTAGCATTACCTTAATTCCTAAAGTAGAAAAATACAATGAAGAAAGAAAGCTATAGACCAATACCCCTGATGAACATAGGTACAAAAATCCTTAACAGAATACTAGCTAATTGAATCCAACAATACATGAGAAAGATCATTCATCTGGACCAAGTGGAATTTATCCCCAGTGTAGAGAGATGGTTCAACATTCACAAATCAAAAAATGTGATACATCACATTAATGAACTGAAGAACAAAAAACATATGATTATCTCAATAGATGCAGAGAAAGCCTTTGATAAAATACAACATCTTTTCATGATGAAAACCTTAAGAAAATTGGGTATAGAAGGAACATTCCTCAACACAATCAAAGAAATTTATGACAAACCCACAGCCAGCATCTTATTGAATGGGTAAAAGTTAGAAGAATTCCCATTAAGATCCGGAAACAGACAAGGATGCCCAATCTCTCAACTGTTATTCAATATAATCTTGGAAGTTTTGGCCCATGCCATTAGGCAAGAAAAAGAAATCAAAGAATACAATTTGGAAAGGAGGAAGTCAAATTATACTTATTTGCAGATAGCATGATACTACATATAGGGGAACCAAAAGACTCCACTAAGAAACTATTCAGATTCATAAGAGAGTGGTAAAGTGGCATGATATACAATTAACACACAAAATCAATAGCCTTTGTATGCACAATGACATGGCTGAGAAGGAACTTCTAAGATCAAACCTATTCAAAATAGCTAGAGGAAAAATTTAATACCTTGGCATAAATTTAATCAAGGAGGTAAAAAATCTCTACAATGAAAATTATAAAACATGAAATAAAGAAATAGACACAAAAAATAGAAAAATCGTCCATGTTTGTGGATTGGAGAAATAATATCAAAATATTCATACTACCAAAAGCAATTTACAGATTCAATGTGATCCCAATCAAAATACCAACATTTTTCTCAGATCTAGAAAAAAAGTGATGCTAAAATTCATATGGAAACACAAGAGATCCCAAATAGCTGAAGCAATCTTATACAACAAAAACAGAGCCAGAGGCATGATAATACCGATTCAAGGCATACTTAGGGCAGTCATAACCAAAATAGCCTGGTACTGGTAAAAATTATACATGTAGACCACTGGAACAGAATAGAAACTCCAAAAATCAATCCACACATCTACAACCAACTAATCTTTGACAAAGGAACTAAAATCAATCTCTGCAGAAAGGACAGTCTCTTCAACAAACAATGCTGGGAAAATTGGATCTTCAAGTATGAAACAAGACCCTTACCTTACACCTTATACAAAAATCCACTCAAAATGGATCAAGGACCTAAATCTATGACCCCAACACCATCAAGTTATTAGAGAACATTTGGGAAACTCTGCAAGATATTGGCATAGGCAAAGACTTCTTGAAAATACCCCATATAAGCACAGACAATCAAAGTCAAAATTGACAAATGGGAGTACATCAAGTTGAGAAGCTTCTGCACTACAAAATAAACACTCAACAAATTGAAGAGGCAACTGACAGAATGGGAGAAATTATTTGTAAACCATGAAACTGATATAGATTAATATCCAGACACTATAAAGAACTGAAGAAACTCAACAACAAAACAATCCAGTTAAGAAATCAGTAAAGGACTTGAACAGGCATTTTTCAAAGGATGAAATCCAAATGGCCAACAGACACAAGAAAAATGCTCAGGATCACTAGCCATCAGGGAAATGCAAATCAAAACCACAATGAGGTTTCATCTCACCCCAGTTAAATGGTCTCATACAGAAAGCAACAAATAATAAATGCTGGAGAGGACATGAGGAAAAGGTAACCTAATCCACTGTTGGTGGGAATGTAAACTAGCACAGCCATTGTGGAAGACAGTATGGAGATACTGTCATACGTCATACCGCATGACCCAGCAATCCCACTCCTTGGAATTTGCCCAAGGAAAACGTAATCAGCATATGAAAGAGTTATCTGTACCCTATGTTTATTGCAGCTCAATTCACAATAGCTAAGATATGGAATCAACCCAGATGTCCATCAACTGATGACTGGATAAAGAAATTGATATCTGTCTATATCTATATAATATAGATTTTACATATATAATCAAATAGTACTCAGCCATAAGAATTAAATCCTGTCTTTAAAAAAAATGGATGCAATGGAAACCATTTTACTTAGTGAAATACACCAGCACCAAAAAGACAAGTATCATATTTTCCTTAATCTGGGTAACTAAAAGAGTGCCTAAAGTGTAATGTATTAGGGTGAAATTGAGATTTTGATATTTGATGATCATTTACAGCCCTTGTCTCTACTGTTGAGGAACAGTGTTTTTTTTTCCATCATAGTACTTGAATTCTTAGTGTAGGGTTAGCATTATGAGTATTAAATAAACTGACAATAGATATTCATAAAAATTTAGAATGGGAATAGGAGAGGGAGGAGGAAGAAGTTTGGGAGCATGGGTGGGAAGGAGGGAAGGGTGGGAAGTACCACTATGTTCCCAAATCTGTATGTAGGAAATACATAAAATTTGTAGACCTTAATTTAAAAAGGAAAAAAATCAATACTGTTACACAGCAAAATATCATGTGTTCATAAACATTCAATGGCAGCTTATAATGATTTCTTATGTTAATATAACTTGATACTCAAAAAAAGGTTCCTTCAGTTATGTCAAGCCCCGAACAATCTCCCTTTTGATTAAAAAAGAAAAACAATTTCTTATGGACATTCATTACATCTGCAAAATTGTTTCACCTTTGCCATACTCTGTTATTTAGAAGCAAGTCATAATTTCCACCCCCATTCAAGTGGAGAGTATTATAGCAAGATGTGGACACCAAAAGGTGGGAATTAGGAGAATCATCTTAGAATTCTGCCTCCCACAACTACATTGTGTGTGTTCAAGTTGATTGCACTGACTGGGAAAGAGTAAATACGTTGGCTGTCAGAGTCCATATCCTATCCAATAAAGATAGCATTTTGGAAAAATCAGTCAAAATTAGCAAAGAGAAACTTGAGATCCAAAGCAAGCTTTTAACATCAGAAAGATGGCTTACAAGCCATTACTGGGGGGAATGAAGACTTGGGAGTATTAATTGTTTATAGGTTTATGAGTCATATTTATATATCATGATTTTAGAAAAAGCTCATAATGCAATTTGTAGAGCAATAATAAACATACAGTGTTTAGATCAAGAAATAACGTATTGGGCTTGTAGTGTCTAAACCAAACCATCTCAGGAAAATTCTTTTGGCAATTCTGGGCTTGACAGTTTAAGCTGATCCTAGGGATCAAATTATACAAAAAATATTTAAACAAATTATAGATGTTCATAAAGAAACAAACAGAACTGCAACCTCATAAGAGGTAAAGATATAGAAATAAGACTAATAGATGAAAGCTACAAGGAAACATTTCTTTCAGAATAAATTATTGTTCTAATATTTAAAATCATCCTCAATTAAAAAAGAAAAAAAGGGAACTCATATTCAAGACAAATCCTATCCATGGATACTATCAATTCCTATCCCATCTCCATTAGTTATACCCTTTCTCACATTTGTTTTTACTCAATCCCATTTGTTCATTGGCAATTAATCACACATAGGTTTCTCCCATCACATACAAAAAGGAAAATTCATCAGCATCACATTCCACCAAGCGGTTTCCTCTTTCTCCTATCTTCTATGAACTCTTACTTTCTGGGAGAGTGGTGTGCCTTCATGATCTGCCTCCATTGCCTTCACTTACTGGTCAGTCCAGCTTGGCTTCTGCTATCACCAAGCCACTCAAACTGATCTTTGCAAAGTCACTGTGGATGAGTCCATGCAGTATTCTTTGTGTTATCTTCTATGACTCTATTGACCACACTGTCCTTTCTGAAATCATCTTCCCTTGGTTTCTCTGATATCACGTTCTCTTGACACCCCTCTGACCACTTTCCTAAGCCTCCTTTGTGATCTCTTCTATATAAGACACACCAATGCTCCACTAGGTTCTGTCTTGGGTGCAGTCTATTCTCATTCTACATAGTATTCTTTTAGTGACTCCTGTTATTTTATCCTGTATATATTGTGGAACCTAACTTATCATGTAGATCTCTCTCTTTTGAACTCCATATCTCTTTCTATGAAGACCAACTGAAGGGTTTCATTGGAAAGCCCTAGAGTAACCTAAAATTCAATAAGGTCAAATTTGACCTTATAATCTCCCACTTGGGCCTATCCCTTATATCCTCCTCCTTTAGGTTCCCCATGTCACAGAATGGCTGGTAGGTTGTCATCCTGGTCCCTACATTCATCTTTACCAGTTCTACCTCGTCCATCAATCAGTAAGTCTTGAAGATACTCCCTCCAGATCCATCTAATTTTCTCCATTTGTACTGACACTAGCTTGATGCAAGCCATCAACTTCCATCTGGATTAATGTGTTAGATTTGATTCTAACTGGTATTTTCTTACATATCTCCAAAATTCTATTAAAGCCAGAATGTTAACTTTTTTAAAAAAAATCAGATTGTGCTCCTATCCTCATTCTTTCATCATATTTACAATATGTTGTTCAGCCTCCTTTATCTGGTAGTCAAAGTGCTTTATGATCTGGCCGCTCTTTGACTCTCTAGTTTTATCTCTTGTCATTCCCATTCACCTATATTATGATCTCCAGCTACTCTAGCTACAGCATACTATTAAGGGATCCCTGTAGCAGCAATTGGTTTTCTCCCCAAATCCATTACTTCTCCCTCCATTTCATAGGCACATGAAATGGCCTAGATCCCTTAATGACCACAAGTAGACCATTTGTCTAATCACCAGATTTGACCATGATGTGAGCAACAAGTATTTTGTTGTCTTTAATCTCTCAGATTTGTTAATTGTTTGTTCCAAGAGTAAGCCTACATTACTAACACAACTATCTACTTCAGCACCATGAAGTTAGGGAGAAATATACTTCTACAGTCTTTAAGTCACTTTATTTAGTCTCTTTGTTACAGCAGCTTAGCTTTACAATAACCAAAATACCCTCTAAGTAAGACTAGATACTCTATGTATTTCATACTCACTTGATTGAAATTGTCCGTTTTTAAAGATTAATTTGGGGCCGGTGCTGTGACTCACTTAGTTAATCCTCTGCCTGCAGCACTGGCATCCCATATGGGCGTCGGGTTCTAGTCCCGGTTGCTCCTCTTCCAGTCCAGCTCTCTGCTGTGGCCCAGAAGGGCAGTGGAAGATGGCACAAGAGCTTGGGCCCCTGCACCCACATGGGAGACCAGGAGGAAGCACCTGGCTCCTGGCTTCAGGTCAGCGCAGCGCCGGCCGTAGCAGCCATTTGGGGAGTGAACCAATGGAAAGAATACCTTTCTCTTTGTCTCTCACTAACTCTACCTGTCAAATAAAAATAAATAATAAAGATTTATTTATTTCGGAGAGATTGAGAGCAAGAGAGAAATATGAATCTCCCAACCTAATAGTCCAATTCCCAAATGCCCATGACAGCCAGGTCTGATCAAAAACTCAGTTCAGGTCTCCTAGCTGGATGGTGGGGGTCTATCCACTTGAGCCATAACCTACTGCCTCTAAGGGTACATATCATCAGGAAGCTGAAATAAGGAATCAAACTCAGGCACTAAAATATGGAATGCAGGCTATCCAAATAGTGTCTTGACCACTGAATCAAACACCAACTCTGAAATGATCTGTTTGTCCTTGCATATCCCCCATTAGCTACTAGATAGCAAAGGCTGTGCCTCTGCCTAATTGCATCCACAATACCCAGCATGGGGCTGGCATTGCAGTACAGGTTAAGCCACCACATGCAATACTGGCATCCCATATGGATACCTATTTGTGTACCAGCTGCTCCACTTCCAATCCAGTTTCCTGCTAATGGCCTAAGAGCTTAAGCCTCTGCCACCCATGTGGAAGACCCAGGAGGAACTCCTGGCTTTGGTCTAGCCCAGTGCTAGCCATTCTGGCCATCTGGAGAGTGAACCAGCAGATGGCAGATCTAAGTCTCTCCTTCACTCTGTAGCTATGCCAAACAAACAAATGTGTCTTTTAAAAATATCCAGCATCCCTATCACCATTGTTAGCATCCTTGTCAATGTTACTAACATTTATTTAATAATTAACTTGTATCAGGGAAGGTTTTAGTCCTTTACATAGATTTATTCATTTATTCCTCAAAGAAACCCTCAAAGAATTAGTCTAGGGGACCAGCACTGTGGCGCAGCGGGTTAACACCCTGGCCTGCAGTGCTGGCATCCCATATGGGTGCCGGTCCAAGACCCAGCTGCTCCACTTCCAATCCAGCTCTCTGCTATGGCCTGGATAACCAGTGGCAGATGGCCCAAGTCTTTGGGCTCCTGCACCCACGTGGGTGACATGGAAGAAGCTCCTGTCTCACTCCTAGCTTCGGATAAGCACAGCTCCAGCAATTGTGGCCAGTTGGAGAGTGAAACATTGGAAGGAAGACCTCTCTCCCCATCCCTCTCCCTCCTCTCTCTGTGTAACTGACTTGCAAATAAGTAAATAAATCTTTGCAAAAAGAGAATAAGTAGCCTAAATTTTTCCATTTTTGAATAGGAAACTGAGGCCCAGAGAGCTCAAGAACCCTCCTCAGGGGTGGCTATTTGACCTAGTTGTAAAGATGTTCATGTTCCACATCAAAGTACCCGGGTTTGATACCTGGCTCTGCTCCTGACCCCAGATTTTTGCTAATGCAGATCCTGGTAAAGTTCAGGAAGTTGGGTTACTGCCACCCGGAAGATCTGAATTGAGCTCCTGGCTCCCAGGTTCAGCTTGTCCCAGCCCCAGCCATTTCAGGCATTTGGGGAGTGAACCAGTGAATGGGAACCCTCCTACTCTCCACTCCCACCCCTCTCTCACTCCTTCTTCCTCTCAAATACGTTAAATATTAACCCTCCCCATGTTCACACACATAGGAAGTAAAAAAAAAAAAATGAGCCCCTAAACCCAACTACAGTATACTACATGTTATAGGGGTTGAATAAATCTGTCTTCAGTTAATGAGTTGGCTGTAGAAGGAATTTTTTCTATGGTGAAATATTAGACTATAGAAGTATTTAACTGTCTTTGGTGAAGAGATCTTAAAATATTATGATCTACTGTGATCTTAAATTTCTTTATAATACAAAATCATGTATTTGGCTACCATTGCAATATCAAATACATTAAAAGTTTCTATAATCTTACTCTCCATTTCTGTACCCCAATAATCATGGTACAGCAAGAGATGAACTGATACCCATATGGACCAGACTTTGAGTTCCACTGGGCTAGAGGACCCATAGTGTCTCTTCCAACTCTAAAATAATGTACTCTATAGTATATGTAAGGAAACCCAAGTTGGAGAAGTATTCTACCTTGAGAATTTACAGTGGACAGAATCATTTACTCTAAACATAGCAAACAACAGAGGATATATGCTAAATATTCTTATGAGAAAGCCCTATAAACATACAAAGAGATATAAAATACACATTTGTCACCCTTGGAAAGCATAAATCTAGAAGGGTAGATACAACTAATATACTCAAAATATGCTAATACACTCAAAATTTGGATAAGAGATTATGGCTCAGAATGTTTTCTATAAGAACACAAAGAGAAGACCTCACTCAGGTGATGATTCCTAGGGGATATTTCAAATATGGTAGATACATTCAATAAAAGTCATCCCCCCATAAATGTGAAATGTATCCATGGATTCAACCAAACCTAGAGGGAAAATGGTTGGGGAAAAAATTTTACCTATATTGAACATGTACCGACTTTTTTTCCTGGACTTTATTCACCAAGCCATACATGATAACAAGTATTTACAAGGCATTTACATTGTATTAGATAAGTCATCTAGAGATGACTTAAAGTATCCCAGAGGATGTGCATAGTTTATGCAAATACTATGCCACTTTGTATCAGACTTGAGCGTCCACAGGTTTTGATATCCACAGGGAGTCATGGAATCAATTCCTTTCAGGTACCGAGGAAAGACTGTACTTTTAAAGCAGTATTTTTTTTTTTTTGAGACTGGTTCATATATACTGAAATCGAAATGTCTCCACAAAAGTTGTCAAATGAAAAATGGAGCCAAATAATGGCCAACCTGAATAAGTTGATATTGTCAATTATATATCTAATAAGGAATTTGCATCTGTAATATATAAAGAGGTCTTACTACTCAGAAAATGACAAATAGCTCAATATTTAAAGTGGCAAAGTATATTTTTTCTCCAAAGTTTGGTATAAAGAGGATATAAAACTTTCTGCAAAGTTTCTCCAAAGATATAAAAATGGCTGATAAGCACATGAAAATATGCTCAACATCAGTCATTAGGGAAATGCAAATCCAAATTACAATGAGATTCTACTCTATACCCACTAGGATGATTACCATAAAAAAAGACAATAACGAGTACAGAAATTGGAACCCCACACATTGCTGGTGGGAATGTAAAATGATGCAGCCACTGTGAAAAAGCCTGGCAGTTCCTCAAGGTATTAAACACAGAGTTATCATAAGATCAAGCAATTCCACTCCTAGATGTGTAACCTAGAGAAATTAAAACATTTATCTGCCCAATTGTCCACAGCAGCATTTTCATAATTTCCCAAAGTAGAAACAACCAAATGTCCATGACCAACAAAATGTGGAATATCCATGTGATAGAATAGTGTTCTATAATCAAAAGAATAAAGTACTTACACATGCTACCACATGAATGAACCTTGAAATCACATTAAATGAAAAAAAGACAGAAACAAAAGCCACCCCACCTACTATATGATTCTGTTTACATGGAATGTCTAAAATAGGCAAACCCAGAGACATAGACAGTGAATTAGTGGTTGCCTAGGGCAAGGGGGAGAAGGAATAGGGAGTGACTACTCACAGATACAGAGTTTCTTTAAGAGTGATGAACATGTTCTAAAATTATATTGGGTGGATGTTGCTCCTCTAAGAATATATCAAAGCTACTGAATTGCACATTTTTAAGTGGGTAAGATGTAATATATGTGAATTATAACGCAATATGCTATTAAAATAATCAGAAATGGATAAGCAAAAGAAATCACTAAGACACTGTTGTGGGATAATATGTTAAACCGCTGCCTGCACTGCCAGAATCCCATATGGACTCCAGTTCGATTCCTGACTGCTCCACCTCTGCTCCAGCTCCCCGCTAATGCACCTGGGAAAGCAATGGAAGATGGCCCAAGCACATGGGCCCCTGTACCCAGAAGCTCCTGGCTTAGCCTGGCCCAACCCTAGCCATTTTGGCCATTTGGAGAGTGAAACAGCAGATGAAAGACACCTCTCTGTGTCTTTGCCTAGCTCTGTCTTTCAAATAAATAAAATCTTAAAAAATAAATTACTGATCTTCTACAATAATTTCTGGAGGCAGGCATTTGGCATAGTGGTTAAGATGTTGTTGGGAGCTGGCGCTGCGGCTCACTAGGCTAATCATCTGCCTGTGGCGCTGGCGCCCTGGGTTCTAGTCCCGGTTGGGGCACTGGTCCTGTCCCGGTTGCCCCTCTTCCAGTCCAGTTCTCTGCTGTGGCCCAGGAAGGCAGTGGAGGATGGCCCAAGGGCTTGGGCCTGCACCCCATGGGGAGACCAGGAAAAGCACCTGGCTTCTGGCTTCAGAACGGTGCAGCACGCTGGCCGTAGTGGCCATTTGGGGCAGGGGGACCAACGGAAAGAAGACTTTTCTGTCTGTCTCTCTCACTGTCCAACTCTGCCTGTCCAAAAAAAAAAAAAAAAAAAAAAAAAACCAAGATGCTGTTGGGGGTGAGGGTGGGGGAGGGGTAGTGCTGTGACTTAGTTGGCTAAGCCTCCACCTACGGTGCCAGCATTCCAAATGGGTGCCAGTTTATGTCCCAGATGCTCCTCTTCCAATCCAGCTCTCTGCTATGGCCTAGGAAAGCAGCAGCAAATGGCCCAAGTGCTTTGGACCCTGCGGCCGTGTGGGAGACCCTGAAGAACCTCCTGGCTTCGGATCAGCCCAGCTCCAGCCATCACAGCCATTTGGGGAGTGAACCACTAGCTGGAAGATCTTTCTCTCTGTAACTCTACCTCTCAAATAAATAAATCTTAAAAAAGAAAAAAGATGCTGCTCGGTTTTATGCATCTCTAAACTTAAGCCATGTCCCACTGTTTACTAACTCCATCAGAACTACTGAAATGGAAGAGTTAAAACTAAGTTTATCTCCATAGCCACAGCTTAGTAAACTACCACAGAAAGAGATTAATACAAGTTGATACAAGACCATGCTTTATTAAAACAATTTGCCCCTTTTTAAAAAATTTTTATTTTTATTTTCAATTAACTTTTCCAAAGAAACCTTTTATAAACTTCATGCATTTCATAAGCACAACTTTAGGAATTTAGTGATTCTTCCCACCATATCCACCCACTCTCCCACCCCTCCTCCTCCTCCCTCTCCCATTCCCAGTCCCATTCATCTAAGATCCAATTTTGATTAACTTTATACACAGAAGACCAACTCTATACTAAGAGTTCAACAACTTGCACACACACACACACAAAAACTGTTCCTCAACAGCTGAGACAATGGCTGTTCAAAGTCATTACATCTTGAAGTTAATTTCACTTTTTATTTTTTAGAAACTTAATTAACTTTAAAGAAGCTCCCAAGATACATCTTTTGTGAGCACTTAGACATGATTATAATACAACTCTTTGAGGACAGAGGTCCTGCATAGGAAATTAGTGCATGGTGACTCAACAATTTGCCCTTTAAAATCCAAGTTCCTCCCCTGCCTCTGTAAAGTAACAGATAGTGATATTTGTATTCCTAAAATTGAAGGGTTTCAGCAGCTCCCAACCGTGAGATATGTGAGGTATCTCTATTTAAAAAAAAAAAAAAAACTATTCCTTGAAGTCCTAAAACCAGAGCTTACCCCAAGCAGGCAAGAAATGGAACAGGGTACTATGTCTATCACTTGAATGCATGACTCAGCTATTTAGCTATGTTCTCTCTGATCTGGGGTAACTAATAGAGTTATGTAACATATTGGAGTGAAATGGACATTTTGAGATTCAATGATTGTTCTACAGTCCTTGTCTCAACTGTTGAGGAGCAGTCTTTTTCTTCTTCATATAATTTGATGAACTCTTTACTAGTGCAGGGTTAACCTTATGAGTATAAAGTATACTGAAAATAGATTTTTGTAAAAATTAAGAGTGGGAATAGGAGAGGAAGGAGGAAGAAGGGTGTGAGCATGGAAGGGAAGGGTAAGCTGGGGAGGGAAGTATCACTATGTTCCTAAATCTGTATATATGAAATACAAGAAACTTGTATACCTTAAATAATTTTTTTAAAAAACTAATTTGTACTTTTACATGTTAGCATATGTAAATTTATGGAAACTACCCTTAAAGCACACACACCAAACTCTTAATGGTAATTACATTTCTGGGAGGCAAATTGGAAATTGGAGAGGAGCAGTGTTTCGTGGATGGGGAATAAGACATTTTAAAAAATATATTTTATGAAGGGCAGAGTTTCAGAAAGAGGGAGAGAGAAGTCTTGCATTTGCTGGTTCACTCCCTATATGGCTGCAACAGCAGGGGCTGGGCCAGGCCAAAGCCTCTGGGCCTCCCATATTGATGCAGGGGCCCAAGCACTTGGGCCATCTTCCACTGCTTTCCCAGGTGCATTAGCAGTAAGTTGGATAGGAAGCAGAGCAGCTGGGACTCGAACCAGCGAGCATGTGGGATGCAGGCATTTCAGGTGGTGGCTTAACTCAATACACCAAAATGCCAGCCTTGAGATTCATTTTTTTAGTCTAGACATCTCCAGTTTTGGAACAGGAATGTATTTATATTTTATTAAAGTATAGAGATTTGCTTAAAAATTAGTATTATTTTAAAATTTGCCTTTTTGACAGCCTGATTTCTAGTCATGTGAATAAAAGGTTTTGCACATAACTGAAGTCTCCTTTTTCTTATCATTGACATACATGTGGTATGTATATTTATATATATAGTGATGTATATATTTAAGTATATGTGATATATATATTGTGCTCCATAAACATTAAGAAGAAAGCTAATTTCACACCATTCCCCAATATTCCTGACTTTCACAGTTGGTGATCATTTAACCTACAGAGGTTTGAGCTAATGATATGGAACTTGTCAATACTCTAGTAAGCCAATAATATAAGAACATTTACTGAATAAACCCCAAACACTTGCTCAGTGAAATAAAGCTGTAAGACAGTGAGGAGTTTATACCATCTCCATGGTTCTCGTCTATTATGTTTTATATGGAAAGTGTCACAAAGCACTTTATTCACAGTAGTATTTATGGAAAATATAAAAAACATACAAAGGTAGAATATACCTCAATGTATCCATCAACCAGTTTTAATAATTATCAATTCAGTTAACTTTTTTCATTCCTCATCCACATCACTATTTGGAGACAGTTCACAGGTCTCTTGTATTTCTGAACGTTTTATGAGCACAGGCACCCAACTGCCTTTATTATGAACTTTCAAAAGATATTTGTATAGCAAAGTCATGGATGAGAAAGTGTCTTCGAAGAAGGAAGATTTGTTTACTGATAAGTATAATTAAGATAATGTCTCTTTCCAAGAGAAGGTCAAATATTTTTTATTTAATGCTCATTATAATAGACTTGTGATCCCTAAGCTCAGGGTTCCCCAGGTATGATGCAAAACTTGCTTGCGTAACATGTAACTCAGTCACTTTGCATTGTCCCCATGGAATTTGGAAATCAACAGTGATCTGATGTGAACATAAAACCCATATTGTTTGCTGTTCTGTGAATAACAAAGTCCTTTTTCTCTGACCTAAGAGTCATGTCTTGCCAGTGTCCACGAAAATGGCAGAGTAACTGGGAGCTTGTGAGTAGGGTAAAATCTGAAATGCTTCAAAGTTCTTGTCACTTCCTCCCCCTCCTTTCATATTATTTTGAACAAATCCCAGACATTAATTCCACACAAATACTTTTATAGAAACTATTGTGAATATTCTTTGAAACCAATAAAATCAAAAATGATGAAGCGCAATTCCACATAAATGTCTGTATATAACACGAGCAGCTCAGGGATCAAGGTGGCAAATTGATCAATGATCAAACTTTGGTCAATGATCTCTTCCCCTTAAGAAAAAGACTCTTTCAAAATCCAGACTTTTGGATTTTAGGAAGGCCACAAGAACATAGACAATATATTAAATAACATTTGGCAATGGGGCCTGGAGCAGCATGCAGTAATCAAACATTGATATTTCCCAGGAAACATGAATATTCATACAAAGTAGCATAAAGAGAAACCATAAATGAACTCTCTTCAGTTCAGCTCCAGTTTTGTCACTGAATAAGTTATGAAAACTTCAGCTTGTCCAATTTGGTGGATTTTGAAACTGCAGACAAGGAACTATGGACCTGAATTTTTTTTTACTTTTATTTAATAAATATAAATTTCCAAAGTACAGCTTTCAGATTACAGTGGCTTTTTCCCCCCATAACCTCCCTCCCACCTGCAACCATCCCATCTCCCACTCCCTCTCCCATTCACATCAAGATTCATTTTCAACTATTTTTATATACAGAAGATCAACCTAGTATATACTAAGTAAAGATTTCAACAGTTTGCACCCACACAGAAACATAAAGTGTAAAGTACTATTTGAGTACCAGTTATGCTGTTAATTCACATTGTACAACACATTAAGGGTAGTGATCCTACATGGGGATTAAGTGCACAGTGACTCCTGTTGTTGATTTAACAACTGACACTCTTGTTTATGGCATCAGTAATCACCCTAGACTCTTGTCATGGGTTGCCTTTTGAGTTCGCCAACTCTGATCTTATTTAGACAAGGTCATAGTCAAAATGGAAGTTCTCTCCTCCCTTCAGAGAAAGATATCTCTTCCTTTGATGGCCCGTTCTTTCCACTGGGATCTCACTTACAGAGATCTTTTATTGAGGTTTTTTTCTTTTTTCCAGAGTGTCTTGGCTTTCACTGCCCGAAATATTTTCATGGGGTTTTTAGTTGGATCTTAATGCCTTAAGGGCTGATTCTGAGGCCACAGTGCTATTTAGGACATCTGCCATTCTATGAGTCTGCTGTGTATCCCACTTCCCATGTTGCATTGTTCTATCCTTTTTAATTCTTTCAGTTAGTACTAGCAGACACTAGTCTTGTTTATGTGATCCCTTTGACCCTTAATCCTTTCATTATGATCAGTTATGAACTGAAACTGATCATTTTGACTAGTGAGATGGCATTGGTACATGCCACCTTGATGGAATTGAATTGGAATCCGCTGGCACTTTTCTAACTCTACCATTTGGAGCAAGTCCGAGTGAGCATGTGCTGAACTGTACATCTCCTCCCTCTCTTATTCCCACTCATATATTTAACAGGGATCACTTTTCAGTTACATTTGAACACCTAAGAATAATTGTGTGTTAATTATAGTGTTCAACCAACAGTATTAAGTAGAACAAAAAAAAATACTAAAAGGGATAAAGTACTAAGTTGTTCCTCGATAGTCAGGACAAGGGCTGATCAAGTCACTGTTTCTCATAGTATCCATTTCACTTCAACAGGTTTCCTTTTTGGTTGTCACCAATCAGGGAGAACTTAAGATATTTGTCACTTTGGGACTGGCTTATTTCGCTCAGCATGATGTGTTCCAGATTCCTCCATTTTGTTGCAAATAACCAGATTTCATTGTTTTTGACTGTTGTATAGTATTCTATAGAGTACATATCCCATAATTTCTTTTTCCAGTCTACTGTTGATGGGCATTTAGGTTGGTTCCAGGTCTTAGCTATTGTGAATTGAGCTGCAATAAACATTAATGTGCAGACAGCATTTTTGTTTGCCAATTTAATTTCCTTTGGATAAATCCCAAGGAGTGGGTGGCTGGGTTGTATGGTAGGGTTATATTCAAGTTTCTGAGGAATCTCCAGACTGACTTGCATAGTGGCTTTACCAGTTTGCATTCCCACCAACAGTGGGTTAGTGTCCCTTTTTCCCCATATCCTCTCTAGCATCTGCTGTTGGTAGATTTCTGTATGTGAGCCATTCTAACTGGGGTGAGGTGAAACCTCATGGTGGTTTTGATTTGAATTTCCCTGATTGCTAGTGATCCTGAACATTTTTTCATGTGTCTGTTGGCCATTTGGATTTCCTCTTTTGAAAAATGTCTATTGAGGTCCTTGGCCCATCTCTTTAGTGGGTTGTTTTGTTGTTGTAGAGTTTCTTGATCTCTTTGTAGATTCTGATTATTAATTAAACCTTTATCTGTTGAATAGTTTGGAAATATTTTTCCCATTCTGTAGGTTGCCTCTTCACTTTCTTGACTGTTTCTTTTGCTGCACAGAAACTTCTCAATTTGATGCAATCCCAGTAGTTAATTTTGGCTTTGACTGCCTGTGCTTCTGGGGTATTTTCCAAGAAGTCTTTGCCAGTACCTATATCTTGCAGGGTTTCTCCAATGCTCTCTAATAATTTGATGGTGTTGGGTCATAGATTTTGATCTTTACACAAAAATCCACTCAACATAGATTAAAGTGAAAGGTAGGGGTCTTGCTTCATGCTTCTGCACATGGAAATCCAGTTTTCCCAGCACCACTTGTTGAACAGACTGTTTTTGCTCCAGGAATTGGTTTTAGATCCTTGATCAAATATAAGTTGGCTGTAGATGTTTGGGTTGATTTCTCGTGTTTCTATTCTGTTCCATTGGTCTATCCATCTGTTTCTGTACCAGTACCATGCTGTTTTGATTACAACTGCCCTGTAGCATGTCCTGAAATCTGGTATTGTGATGCCTCTGGCTTTGTTTTGTTATACAAAATTGCTTTAGCTATTCGAGGTCTCCTGTGCCTCCATATGAATTTCAGCATCATTTTTTCCAGATCT
Source organism: Sylvilagus floridanus (assembly GCA_949820135.1). Taxonomy (NCBI): domain Eukaryota; kingdom Metazoa; phylum Chordata; class Mammalia; order Lagomorpha; family Leporidae; genus Sylvilagus; species Sylvilagus floridanus. The sequence goes on from OX463223.1 coordinate 128,466,156, forward strand.
GAGAAGAAAGTCTTTGGTATCTTGATTGGTATTGCGTTGAATCTATAAATTGCTTTTGGGAAGATGGACATTTTGATGATATTGATTCTTCCAATCAATAAACATGGAAGATTTTTCAATTTTTCAGTATCCTCTTCTATTTCTTTCTATATGTTTTGTAATTCTCATTGTAGGGATCTTTAACATCCTTGGTTAAGTTTATTCCAAGGTATTTGATTGTTTTTGTAGCTATTGTGAAGGGGTTTGATCTTAGCAGTTCTCAGCCATGGCATTGCCTGTGTATACAAAGGCTGTTGATTTTTGTGCATTGATTTTATATCCTGCTACTTTGCCAAACTCTTCTATGAGTTCCAATAGTCTCTTAGTAGAGTTCTTTGGATCCCCTAAATAAAGAATCATCATCTGCAAAGAGGGATAACTTGACTTCTTCCTTCCCAATTTGTATCCCTTTAATTTCTTTTTCTTGTATGATGGCTCTGGCTAAAATGTCGAGATCTATATTGAATAGCAGTAGTGAGAGTGGGCATCTCTGGTACCAGATCTCAGTGGGAATGCTTCCAACTTTTCCCAATTCAATAGGATGCTGGCAGTGGGTTTTTCATAAATTGATTTGATTGTATTGAGGAATGTTCCTTCTATACTCAATTTGCTTAGAGTTTTCATCATGAAAGGGTGTTGTATTTTATCGAATGCTTTCTCTGCATCTGTTGAAATAATCATTTGGTTTTTCTTCTGCAGTTTCTTTATGTGCTGTATCACATTGACTGATTTATGAACATTGAACCATCCCTACATACCAGTGATAAATCCCACTTGGTCTGTGTGGATCTGATGTGTTGTTGCATTCTTTTGGCTAGAGTTTTATTGAGGAGTTTTGCATCTGTTCATCCGGGATATTGGTCTGTAATTTTCTTTCAATGCTGCATCTTTTTCAGGCTTAGGGATTAAGGTGATGCTGGCTTCATAGAAAGAATTTGGGAGGATTCCCTCTTTTTAAATTGTTCTGAATAGTTTGAGAAGAATTGCAGTTAGTTCTTCTTTAAATATCTGGTAGCATTCAGCAGTGAATCCATCCGGTTCTGAGCTTTTCTTTGTTGAGAGGGACTTTATTACTGATTCAATTTCTGTCTCAGTTCTGGGTCTGTTTAGGTTTTCTATGTCTTCGTGATTCTATTTAGGTAGGTTGCATGTGTCCAGGAATCTCTCCATTTCTGATAGATTTCCCTGTATGCTGGCATACAACCCTTTATAGTAATTTCTGATGACTATTTCTGTGGTGTCTATTGTTGCATTTCCTTTTACATCACTGATTTTATTGATTTGGGTCTTTTTAGTTAATTGGGCCAATGTGTGTCAATTTTATTTTTTCAAAAAATCAGCTCTTATTTGGCTGATCTTCTGTAATGCTTTTTTTATTCAATTCTGTTGATTTATTCTCTAATTTTAATTATTTCTATCCTACTAGTTTTGGGTCTGGTTTGCTGCAGTTTTTCTAGATCCTTGAGATGTTCTGAAAGCTCATTTATTTGGTGCCTTTCCAATTTCTTGATGTAGGCACCTATTGTTATAAACTTTCCTCTCAACACTGCTTTTGCAGTATCGCATAAGTTTTGGTATGTTGTATTGTTATCCTCATTTACTTCCAGCATGTTTTGATTTCTCTTTTGATTTCTTCTATGACCCAGTGTTCATTCAGGAGCATGTTGTTCAGTCTCCATGTGTTTGCATACGCTCTATGGATTCCAGAGTTGCTAACTTCCAACTTCATTCCACTGCCATCTGAGAAGCTGCATGGGATGATGCTAATTCTCATGAATTTGCTGAGACTTGCTTTATGGCCTAGTATGTGGTCAATCCTAGAGTAGGTTCCATGTACTGCTGAGAAGAATGTAAATTAAGTGTAGGATAAAAAGTTCTGTAGATATCTGTTAGATCCATTTGGGTTATAGTGTTGATTAAATCTGCTGTTTCCTTGTTGATCTTCTGTCTGGTTGATCTTTTTCTGAGAATATTGAAGTCCTCCAGTACTACCGTTTTGGAGTCTCAAGTCTCCCTTTAAGTCCCTTAACAGATCTTTTAAATAAACCGGTGCCCTGTAATTAGGTGCACATACATTTATAATAGTTGCATCTTCCTGTTGAATTGATCCCTTAATCATTATATAGTGCCCCTCTTTGTCTCTCTGAACAGTTTTTGTGTTAAAGTTTATTTTGTCTGATATTAAGATGGCTACACCAGCTCTTTTGTAGTTTCTGTTGGCATGGAATATCTTTTTCCAACCTTTCACTTTCAGTCTGCATGCATCTTTGTTGGAAAGATGTGTTTCTTGTAGGCAGCAAATAGATGGGTTTTGTTCCTTAACCCATCCAGCCAGTCTGTGTCTTTTAACTGGAGAGTTGAGGCCATTAACATTCAATGTGACTATTGATTAATAACTTTGCCCTGCCATTCTACCAAAGATATTTTCTAATATATGCTTTGAACTTCCTGTGGTCTTTTATTGGGAGATTTTCTTCCTTTACCTTCTTTCACGTTGATAGCCATGTTTCTGTGTTTCTGTGTGTAACACATCTTTAAGCATCTTTTTGCAGGCCTGGACAAGTGGTTACAAATTCTTTCAATTTCTGTTTGCTACGAAAGGTCTTTATTTCACCTTCATTCATACATGAGAGCTTTGCAGGATATAATATTCCCGTCTGGCAGTTTTTCGCTCTTAGTACCTGGGCTATATCTCGCCATTCCCTCCTAGGTCGTATGGTTTCTGCTGAGAAGTCTGCTGTGAGTCTAATTGGAGATCCTCCAAGAGTAACCAGACGTTTTTCTCTTGCACATTTTAGAATCTTTTCTTTATGTTTCACTGTGGTGAGTTAGATTACTGCATGTTATGGTGAGGATCTCTTTTCGTCATGTTTATTAGGGGTTCTATGCGCTTCCTGTACTTGGATGTCTCTGTCCTTCTCCAAACTCGGGAAGTTTTCTGCTAATATCTCACTAAAAAGGCCTTCTAATCCTTTCTCTCTGTCTCCATGCCTTCAGGAACTCCTAGAACCCAAATGTTGGGTTTTTTAATAGTATCCTGTGGATTCCCAACAATATGTTTTAGATTTCTCATTTCCTCTTCTTTTCTTTGGTTTGACTGTATACTTTCCTGTGCTCTGTCTTCTAAGTCCGATATTCTCTTCTATCTCACTGATTCTGTTTTTAAGGCTCTCAAATGCGTTTGTTATTTGATCTATTGAGTTCTTAATTTCATTTTGATTCTCTTCACTATCACAATTTCATGTTCTACTAAATTCCTCATGTCATTTTGATTCCTCCTTATGATTTCATTTTCATGAGAGAGATTTTCTGTCCTGTTCAGTATGGATTTCTGTAGTTCGTAAATTTGTTTTTGAGAACTTCTAATTGTTCTTATCAAATTTTTTGAAATCCATATCTTGCATATCTCATCTTCATAATCTTGTACTGGAGTGTCATGTTCCTTTGGGAGTGTCATGATGTCTTCCTTGTTCTTGTTTCCTCGGTTTTTGCATTTGTCATTTGGCATTGTGGAGATATTCTTTGGTTTCTTTTTTTTCCTCACTGTGGTGGCTTTTCTCATCATATTATGACTCTAGATTAAGTGGACTGTCTGCTTTGGTGAATCTCTAGAGGCTTGTCGTGAGTGTGGCCAGGGAGCTCTGTTCAATTCTTCAGGGTTAAGGATGTGCCAAAAGTGACACCTAGGTTTGGTGTGGTAAATCTTTTCTCTCTTTTATTCAGAAGGAAAGTAATTCTGCTCAGCTGAGCTCTTCTCCTTGATGGTAATCAGTGCCTGAGTGCTAGCCCCAGTGGGTATAATATTCGTCTGCTCTGTCCCAAGGACCACACAAAGGATCTGTGCATTCCTCAGTGTAAGCTCATAGTCCCCTGCAATGTCTCCCACCAGTTTGCCAAGGTTACCGAGTTTGTGGCGTCTCCAACCAAGACTACTCATGTCTCAGCCACACCGTGAATTCTCACACACTCCCTAAGTTTTTTTTTCCCACAGTCCCTGTTCATAAGCTCCACACATTCACTAGGTCTTAACCTTCTGTTATTTCTCCCCACCAGTCAGGTTTTTCTGCTTGGCTGAGAGTGGGCACAGCCCTGAGCTGGCGCAGCTGTTCCATATGTCCAAAATGGCGCCTGCTCTTTGTCTTGCTCTTTATTATTATTATTATTATTATTATTGACAGAGTGGACAGAGAGAGAGACAGACAGAGAAAGGTCTTCCTTTGCCGTTGGATCACCCTCCAATGGCTGCTGTGGCCGACATGCTGCAGCAGGTGCACCGCGCTTATCTGAAGCCAAGAGCCAGGTGATTCTCCTGGTCTCCCATGGGGTGCAGGGCCCAAGCACTTGGGCCATCCTCCACTGCTCTCCCAGGCCACAGCAGAGAGCTGGACTGGAAGAGGGGCAACTGGACAGAATCCAGCACCCCGACCCGGACTAGAACCCAGGGTGCCAGTGCCGCAGGTGGAGGATTAGCCTATTGAGCCACAGCACCAGCCTGTCTTGCTCACCTTTGTAAGGTGAGTGGAGAGAGAGAATCATGTCCATACTGGTTCCTTTTATTATTTTTTTCTCTCCTCTAGTTAGCCTGGTGAACTTTCCCCCACAGGGCTTCAAGCCTCGTTCCCTCTAGGCTCTTCCTCTCACTTTTCCAGTGTTTCAGGATTCTGAGGTTTCGCCTCACCTCCCTTTCCAGCGCTGGTTCATAGACTTGGCAGCTGGGGTCCCGAGCCATGGGCGCCCGTGCCCTCCACGTAGGTCCACTGTGTCCCACTAATTCCAGAAGGGTTTCCTCTGCTGTTTTTTCCCCCTGACTCTTCCCTGAGACTACAGTATCTCCACTTTTATTAAACTATCTTTTCCCAGTCTATCAGTGCACTCCCTCCCTATTCTGCCATCTTGGTGCTCCCCCACCTGAATTCTTTAATCAAGTTCAAGATCGAGGCATTTAGCATTCTGATAAGCAAGACCATTAAAAAAAAACTTCACAGACCTTCGATTAAAGAGTTTGGCTTTTACTAAAATAGAGCCAGAATGAAGTTCTTTCATGCACTGATAGCATTTCAAATCACATGTAGTAATTTGTCTATATTAGTGACGTGATATTTTATCATGTTTCCATTTTGTAAGCATTAAATGTTTGAGCTTTGCTTATCAAAGTGGAAAATGAATGATAGTGATTTGACGAACTCAAATGCAAAAAGGCATGTGCAACAATTAAAAGAGAGGATGTTTAATAAACAATAAATAAAAAAGGGCCCTGGACCAAAACAAATCATGTGAGGAAGGTGAGGGGTTATTTACAGTTCTGTTCACGCAGCAAAAATAACAAGTTTTGCACTCTGTACACATATCAGGTTCATGAAAGACACAGAAAGCAAAATGCTGCAGGAAGCCTTTTCCCCTTATTCCTTGGTCAAGGGCAGGGATGTATAGGCTGGTAAACTTGAAGCTGACATAGATGAGTTGATGACAGATGAGAATGTGAATTCTTGAACACTCATCTATTTTACATAATATCTACTTCTTCAGATATCATGGGTTGCATCTCTGAGTAGATGGAGAGGGCTTTCATATCCTTTATTGAGTATCTATTATGTGTCTGGCAATTTGGCAGGTGCTTTTTGTACTGTTATTCTAACAAGAAGGAAAGTAAAAGGGAGATTGAATAACATGAATGAATGAATGAATGAATGACACAGGACACTAATCCTCAGAGTTCCCAACATAATTGGATAAATTGGACAGATAGCTAATTATAGAGTAATTTTATATGTTCTGCTGTTCTGGCTCAAAATTTAATAAACTATGTCACTTATAAAAACTTCATTGCAGGAAAATAAGGGAAAGAGGTTGGGAATACCTCATTCCAGAACCAGAAAATGTTATTTAAGAGCTTATTCCAAATTTTAATAGAAAGGGAGTGCTCCCTTATGGTCAACAGGGAAGAGGGTCTTAATGATCCTTGGATAGGTGAGGGGAAGCTGTATCTTATGTCACAAATAGGAAAATTCAGAAAGCAAGAAGAAAGGAGTGGTGATGCATTCCTTAGAAAGGAGTCACAGTGGTGTTTTAGTTTCATGGTTGGTTTGTTTGTTTAGGAAATACATGAAGAATCCACCATCTCATTGAGACCTTGACTCTCTAACTTATGAATATGGTCTTCTTATTCAGGGGGCTCCCTTATCTCACGAGAGGCATGAAGCAAGAGCTGTGGTAGTATAGGGGATCAGAAAGGCAGTATTATTCCCTTATACAGGTTCTGCTTGCATATCATCTCATCCATCTCCTCATTCCAAAGACTGACAGAAAGCTAAGCATCCTACAATGTGAAAAATGCCCTTCCTTACTAGAAAAGAGAAAGACCACTTACTCAGCTCTCACTACCTAGAAGCTCTGACACTCCAGATTTCTCAAAGATTCTAGATAACAGTTTAATCTACTGACTCTTTTGTTTCATTAGGTACAAAGAATACAGGTTTTGGGTTCAAAAGTTGGCTCTGTCACCATTTCTAAACTACATCTTCTCCCTAACATACAGAATGTTTATAATTCGACCAAATGCTTAACAAAAAGCTAAACAGAAGGCAATGAGTTGGCAGAGAATTCATTAATAGTTAGATAATGACACCCCATAATCATTATTTTGAGGAATGTGAAATTAAAGGATGCCCAAAACAATTAAACTCAAATATATGTTCCTATCACAAAAAAAGAGGAGGTATATTATGGAAATATAATTGAGGTGACATTAAAATAAAAAAATGAGATCATTAAAAGCAAAATAACAATTATAATCCACTGTCAAGCACACACATAGCATCCCCATGTCACTAGGGATAACCTGTGCTTTAATCTTACACTCTGGCCTTAAAATTAATTAATAGAAGCATCAGTTTCTCTGCTACTCTGGATGCTGATCACAAATATCCTCCTACATTCCCCTCTGGTGAGAGGAGGGCAACATCTCCAGGGCAGCCCTGTGGAGACACTGTCCAAAATTGGACTGGTGGGGCCTCAGGCAGCCAAAAGCCACCTGGAATTGACCAAATGCCTGAGGTCACAGAAATACCACAAAGAGGAGAGGGGGCTTCAGCTAGGTTCCTGATGCAAAACATGCATCTTTCAAAGTTTTGTCAAAGACCAGTCACAAAATCCAGATTAAGCAGTTTCCAAAGATTCTCTTTACTATGTCATCTCTACTCATTATGGAAACTCAACCCTCTCTACTTCTCTTTGTCATTAAGATTGGCTACAGGTCAAAAATAACTTCTTTTCTAGCCACTTAATGATTTTTCTTTGTGTTTATTTGATCAACAAAAGCTTGATTTCATGAATCTCAAATAAGCAACATTTCTTCCTCTAGACAGGCTCTTCTTCCTCTCATCACCCCACTTCCCTGCACAACATTCAGCAACTCACAGTAAAATTTCCTGACACCCATGTTACCACTGTACTCCAAAAACACAATGTATTTGTATTATGAAATTTCTCCACTGAAACTTGTTATTCATGTTTATTCCCTTCACTAATCTGTAAACTCCTCAGTCCTTAAGGTTTTTCATCTCAATACACCTCAATACACCTCAATGTATCAAGATACTTAAAACCAAACAGTCAATGAATGTTTGTGGATTAAAGAATAAAGCATTAAAGAACCTGGCCTTAAACTCTCTTGCCTCTCTCATACATTCATTCTGTTAGTAGTTCAATCGTACTAACATGTCTTATTTTTATACCTCCAGGTATTGTGTTATCCATTTTGCATTTTTCTTACATTCTGTTATTTGTTGTAGGCAGTCTCTAACATGGCTTCCAATGATCTCCACATACTTCACATTCTAGCACAGGCTGAACCTAGTAACTAATGGAATATGGTCAAAGTGATGAGATGCCATTTCTGAGATTAGGTCGTACAACATTGTGACTCAGGTGCTTTCTCCAGGCCTCTTGCTTGCTTAAGCCAGCTGCCATGTTGTAAGCTGCCTTATGGAACAACATGTGTGGCAGAAACAGGAGGAGGCCTCTGGCCCAAAGCTAGGCACTGGGCCCTCCGTCTAGTAGTCTGCCAGGAATTGAATCCTGCCAACAAGCTCACGAACATGAACTTGGAAGTGTATCCTCCTCAGTCAATCTTTGAGACCCTGAAACAAAGGAACCAGCGAAGCTACACCCAAATTCCTGAACCATGGAGACTGTGACATCATAAATGTGTTATTTTAAACCACTAAGTTTTGAGAAATTTGTTAGACAACAGTAGATGTCCACTACATCTCACTTAGCAAGGTTTCACAGATGAGAAATCCCAACTGGAGCAAAATATCCAGTTCTATTAGGTTTAGTCCATCACATTATTGGTTTGAAAAATGCATAGCAAATTGTTCTCAGAATTCAAAATTGTGTATTTCACTCTTCACAATGGCTTATGCCCCACTTTATCACATCAACTTCACATTGATTTGTGCTTCTGAAAAGCACCAATTGAAATACGGCACATTTGTACATACATATTCCACAAATGTTTATTGGCTGCACACCATGTACCTTGAGTTTTGGGTACAATTTCTCATTTGCATACATAATTTTCTTTGATTATGGGTATATACTGTTGAATAAGAAAGTCCCTGTCTTAGACATACTCAGTGGGGAGATCAGACAGATAATTGCATGCTTTCATTTCAAGTGATAGAAGCCATAAGGGAATGCGTACATGGCATGCCAATGTTTGCCGAGACAAGGCAACTAACCCCATCTGAGGAGTGGAAATGTCCAACAAGACCTAGCTAGTGTCATCAAGGATGCACACAAATCAGAGAGGAGGAGGAACAGGAAAAAGGCTTCAGTATAGAATAATAAATCAAGGGATTTATCTAAATAAATCCTGCCACCTGTGTGTATCAGTACTGTAGCAAATATATTTTTATCAAATTTTTTGTATTTTATATTTATATTTTATCAAATTTTTTATATTTTTTATGATCTGTGATTAAAAAAATTACTTTATGTGGGTGAAATGATCATCTTTCTGTTTGATTGTTTCTAGACCTTGACTATATTAGTACTGAACTAGGGTCTCTTTGTTTACTTGAACATTAATATCTTGACTGTCCTATTAAAAATGTTATCTCAGGGACTAGTGTTGAGACATAGCAGGTAAAGCCACCACCTGCAGTGCCAGCATCCCATATGGGAGCTGACTGCAGACCGGGCTGCTCCACTTCCAATCTAGCTCCCTGCTAATGTGTCTAGGAAAACAGCAGAATATGGCTCAAGTCCTTGAACCCCTGTACCCACATGGCAGGCCTGAAGAGCTCCTGACTCCTGGCTTCACACGGTCCCAACACCAGATATTGCAGCCATTTGGGGAATGAACCAGTGAATGTCTCCCTCTTCCTCCCTCTCTCTGTAACTCTACCTTTCAAATAAATGAGATCTTTTTAAAACTTTTATTTCAAAAAGGGGAGGGAAGGAGAGGGAATGGAAGGAAAAGGAAGTAGGAAAGGAGGGTAGGAGGAAGGGTGGGAGGGAGGAGGGAGAGAGGAAGGGTGGGAGGAAGAAAGGGAGGAAGGAAGGAAAGAAAAAGAGGGGCAGGAAAGAAAAAGGGGGAGGGAAGGAAAGAACAGGCAAAGGGGAGGGAAGGAAGGAAAGAAAGAGGGAGGGAGAGTGAGGTGGGTAGGTTGGAGTAAGGAGAGAATATCATTATATTCTTAGAATTGTATCTATGAATTACATTGAATCTGTTCTATTTGTATTAATGTTACATTAACATGAAAAAAACTAAGCATCAGGAAAAAATAATAAATACCCCCTGAGCATAACTTTTTATATAACAGAATTAAAGATACTATTAATAAATCAAGTGACTTTTTTAAGAAATGTATGCTCTAGGGGCCAGCGCTGTGGCATAGTGGGTAAAGCCACTGCCTGCAATGCCTGCATCCCATATGGGTGCCAGTTCAAGTCCTAGCTGCTCCACTTCTGATCCAGCTCTTTGCTATGGCCTGGGAAAACATAAAATAGCCCAAGTTCTTGGGCCCCTCCACCCACATGGGAGACCCAGAAGAAGCTCCTGGCTCCTGCCTTCAGATTGATGCAGCTCTGGCCATTGTGGTCAGTTGGGGAGTGAACCAGCAGATGGAAGATTCTCATTCATTCTCTCTCTCTCTCTCTCTCTCTCTCGGCCTAACTCGGCCTTTCAAATAAATAAATCTTTAAAAAAAACAGAAATGTATGCTTCATTATTCATTTGAGAAAAGTAAAAGCAATTAAGGGTGATTAATACAACTGCATCAAGGCAATTAGAAACTGGATTTAGGATAATTTCCTTAAGTGGTTAGAGCCAGTGCCTTCGTTCATACAACTTTTTTTTTTGACAGGCAGAGTGGACAGTGAGAGAGAGACAGAGAGAAAGGTCTTCCTTTTGCTGTTGGTTCACCCTCCAATGGCTTCCACAGCCGGCGCACTGCGCTGATCTGGTGGCAGGAGCCAGGTGCTGATCTTGGTCTCCCATGGGGTGCAGGGCCCAAGCACTTGAGCCATCCTCCACTGCACTCCCAGGCCACAGCAGAGACCTGGCCTGGAAGAGGGGCAACCGGGACAGAATCTGGTGCCCCAACTGGGACTAGAACCCAGTGTGCCAGTGCCGCTAGGCGGAGGATTAGCTTGTTGAGCCGCGGCGCTGGCCCATACAACTTCTGATCTCTCCTTTATTAACAATTCGGAAGTGAACTTTAAACTCCCTGAATAAGATAATCAGGAACCCCACAAATTAATGGCCATATAATTTCATTTCTTGAACACATAGGCCCTGACATCCCTTGAAGGACCCTTACGGGGAGAGGCACCGGGCCCTGCGACAGCCCTGGGCCCCACGCCCCCTCGTCCGGCGGCCCGTGGGCAGTGGCAGCATCGTCCCAGCCCACACTGACCCCGTGTGTGGCGGGGCCACTCTGCAGTGGTGGGTCCGCCTCACCCCCAGGTCGTCGTCAGGGCTCCGCCGCGGGTTGCCGTGGCAACGCTCCGGCTCCGCATGATCGTGGAGTCTGCGCAGGCCCAGCAGCCCCCAGACCAGACTCCTCACCCTCGGCCGGTGGCTGAGGGGTCTCCCTGCCCCCCGGTCGTCCTCGGGACGCCCCGGCTGCGGGTGATTGTTGGGTCTCCTCAGGGTGCCCTGCGAGGCCGCAGGCGCTGGTGCGGAGGGACCGCGCCCGGAGCGGAGCCGCCCCGCCCCTTCGGGAAGCCTCTGAGCATGCTCAGAGGGGAGCCACCCCTCCCCTTCGGGAAGCCTCTGAGCATGCCCAGAGCGGAGCTGCCCCTCCCTTCTCTGGATGAACTCTAGGTGAACCCAGAGCCGGAGTGGAGCTGCCCCTCCCTTCTCTGGGTGAACTCTAGGTGAACCCAGAGCAGAACTGCCCCTCCCTTCAGAGAGTTTCTGGGCACGCTCTTATGACGTCACTGCGACCGGCCAATCCTGTGCCACCTCAGCACTCTCCCTCAGCACTCTCCCTCAGCATTCTTCGTCAGCACCCCCCCTACATGCTAATGGACCCTCTGAACTGACCAATCCTGTAACACCTCAGCATTCCCCGCCTAAGAATATGCTAATCTGTTGCCTATATAAGCTGTGTGAAACTGCTGCTCAGGGCTCCTCACCGCCTGAGGTGGGGGCCCGTTTGCGCAAACGTTCAATAAATACCTCATGTTTTTGCATCAACTCGTCTGGAGTCTGGATCTTTGGGTGTCCTCCCGAGCAAGTGGACATCTCCGCTACTGAGAGGTCCAACATTTTGGGGGCTCGTCCGGGATTTGAGGTCGCCCTCAGACCCATTCCCCACAGACCAGTTGGAGGTACGACTAAATGTTCTCTGTTTATTGTTTGTCTTAAGTGTTAATCTGACTGGCCAGTACCTGACTCTGTGAGACCAGGGGGGAGGCAGGCGTGCCCAGCAACCCCTGGTCCGTTCCCCGGAGGACGCTCCGGTGTCTGGGACCAGTAGGGGGGGAACCCTCGGTCCGTTTCCCTCGGAAGACGCTCACCGGGGTGGTCTGGAGGTGGGTCGGAGACTCAGTCTCCCTCCTTCCCGGGGAAGGCTGGTCAGGCAGCCGCTCCCACAAATAGCGCAATAGCGTTCGACTTGTCATAAGTCTGTTGCCGCGCGGTTTTGTTGGCTGTTCTTTTTGCTTGGTTTGATGTGCCTGGAATAGCTTGGAGGAAGGCCGGGGACCAAGTCCCCTCCTTCCCGGAAGAAGCCTGACCAAGCGGCCACTTCCATCTGAGGTAGCTTTGTCGATTTGTATTAGATCTGGTGCCGTGCGGTTCGTCTTGATTACTGTATGCGTCTGTGTGCTAGCTGTCCTTTTCGTTTGGGCTGAAATCTTTGCACCCATGGGTCAACGAATAACCACCCCTTTAAGTCTCACTCTAGATCACTGGAAGGACGTTCGAGAATGTGCGCGCCACCTCTCAGTGGAGGTTAAAAGGAAAAGATGGGCAAAAATCTGTTCCTCAGAATGGCCGGCCTTCGAGGTCGGCTGGCCAAGGAACGGCACTTTTAACCTCGATATTATTTTACAGATTAAAGCGCGAGTCTTTCAGCCAGGATCTGAGGGGCACCCTGATGAGGTGCCCTACATTGCCACGTGGGAGGATCTTTCACGTAACCCCCCTCCCTGGGTAAAACCCTTCTCCTTTCCGACGGAGCCCAAACGGACCCCGTTACCCCTTCCTCAGCCATCCCCAACTCCTCTAATACCTCCCCCCTCGGAAACTTCCTCCCCGATACCCCTTCCTTCTGTCCCGGTTGCGCCGACCTCCTCCCTATACCCTCTGAAGGAGATTCGAGATCCCAAGCCTGACAAGCTGCCGGTTCTTCCGGCCGATCAGGACCTTCTGCTTTTTGATTCTCCTCCACCCTACCTTCACGGGCAGCCTGCTCCTCCACAGGAACCCCCGCAACATCCAGAGCGGGACGTGCAACCTTCTGCACCATCCCCTGATTCCACGAGGGCAGGTGAAGAAGTCTCGGTGCCTTCCCCGCCCTCCAGCTGCCTGCGCCTCCGTCGGAGGCAAGCAGGGGGCTCAGAAAGCGTCTGGACTTCACAGACCTTTCCTCTTCGTTCGGTGGCCGGCCAGATGCAGTACTGGCCGTTTTCCGCTTCCGACCTTTATAATTGGAAAACCCATAATCCCTCTTTCTCTCAGGACCCCCAGGCCCTGACTGGACTGATTGAGTCAATCTTATTAACTCATCAGCCCACCTGGGATGATTGTCAGCAGCTCCTGCAGACCCTCCTCACTACTGAAGAAAAGCAGCGTGTCTACCTTGAGGCACGGAAAAACGTCCCTGGAGCAGATGGCCGACCGACCCTACTGCCAAACGAAATCGAGGAGGCGTTTCCCTTAACCCGTCCTGATTGGGACTACACCACTGTTGCTGGTAGGGAGCGACTTCGTCTTTACCGCCAGATTCTCCTTGCGGGTCTCAGAGGGGCTGGAAAGCGCCCCACCAATTTGGCCAAGGTACGTGCAGTAGTGCAGGGGGCTGAGGAAACGCCAGCAGGCTTCCTAGAAAGGTTAATGGAGGCCTACCGTATGTACACCCCGTTTGACCCCCTGGCAGGGGACCGGCAGGGAGATGTAATCATGTCCTTTATAGGACAGTCAGCGCCGGACATCCGCAATAAATTGCAGCGGCTAGAGGGGCTTCAGGGGTATACTATACAGGATTTAATGAAGGAGGCAGAAAAGATTTATAACAAAAAGGGAAACCCGAGAGGAGAAAGAGGATAGGATCCGCAAGGAGCAGGAGGAAAGGGAAGACAAAAGAGACAAAAGACATAACCGAGAGCTTAGTAGAATTTTGGCCACCGTAGTGCAGGATACGGAAAGGAGTAGACCAGGGCAGAATAGGGACTTGGGAGACAAGCGAAAGCCCCGGGTGGAAAAAGATCAATGTGCCTATTGTAAAGAAAAAGGACACTGGGTCAGAGACTGCCTGAAGAAACCACAGGGACCAAAGAAGAGACCAATTCCAATCCTGTCCCTGGAAGAAGACGATTAGGTGAGTCAGGGCCAGGAGCCCCCCCCTGAGCCCAGGATAACCCTTGAAGTGGGGGGAAGACCGGTAACCTTCCTGATTGACACGGGAGCCCAGCATTCGGTACTGACTTCAGAGAGAGGGCCTTTAAGCTCCAAGACTTCCTGGGTGCAGGGGGCAACTGGAGGGAAGTTATATCGCTGGACAACCAACCGAGAGGTCCAGTTGAGTACAGGACTTGTAACGCACTCTTTCTTACTGGTGCCAGACTGCCCCTACCCCCTCCTGGGCAGGGACCTACTCTCGAAGGTAGGAGCCCAAATTCACTTTCATAAGAAAGGAGCTACCATCACAGACTCAGGGGGACGGCCCCTCCAGGTATTAACACTACGCTTGGAGGACGAACACCGATTATTTGAAAGACCCCTGCCCACCATGGCTCCCCTGGATCCCAAGTGGCTTGCAGATTTTCCTCAGGCCTGGGCAGAGACTGCGGGAATAGGGCTGGCCGTCAACCGGCCTCCCTTGATCATAGACCTGAAGCCCACCGCCATTCCCGTGTCAGTTCGCCAATATCTGATGGGCAAGGAAGCCAAGGAAGGTATCCGGCCACATATCCAGAGACTGTTACACCTAGGCATTTTGAAACCTTGCCGTTCACCTTGGAACACCCCCCTACTACCAGTAAAGAAGCCCGGTACGGGTGACTATCGCCCGGTACAGGACTTGCGGGAGGTTAACAGGAGAATGGATGATATGCATCCCACAGTGCCCAACCCCTACAATCTGCTAAGTACCTTGCCTCCGACCCACATATGGTACACTGTGCTAGATCTAAAGGATGCATTCTTTTGTTTAAGACTGAGTCCTCAGAGCCAATCCATCTTTGCCTTTGAGTGGAAAGATCCAGAGACCGGGTTTTCCGGACAACTCACCTGGACAAGGTTGCCCCAAGGATTTAAAAATTCGCCTACCCTGTTTGACGAAGCTTTGCACCTAGATTTGGCCGACTTCCGAGTCAACCATCCAGACCTGGTCCTCCTGCAGTATGTGGACGACCTTCTCCTTGCCGCCGAAACTGAGCAGGACTGCCTAAAAGGTACCGGGGCTCTGCTACAGAGACTGGGGGAATTGGGCTATCGAGCCTCTGCGAAAAAGGCCCAAATATGTCAGAAACAGGTGGCCTACCTAGGCTACCTCCTAGAAGGAGGGCAACGGTGGCTGACGGAAAGCCGAAAAAGGGCAGTAGCTCTAATTCCACCCCCCACGAATGCCAGAAAGATGCGGGAATTCCTCGGGAGTGCAGGATTCTGCCGCCTTTGGATTCCTGGGTTTGCGGAGCTGGCAGCCCCATTGTACCCCCTCACGAAGTCCAACACTCCCTTTCAATGGAAAGAAGAGCAACAGCAGGCGTTTGACAATATAAAAAAGGCCCTGTTGTCAGCCCCATCCCTGAGCCTCCCTGATATGACCAAGCCCTTCACATTATATGTGGATGAGAACAAGGGAGTAGCAAAGGGAGTTCTAACCCAAAAGCTTGGGCCCTGGAAAAAGCCGGTGGCATACTTTTCAAAAAAGCTAGACAATGTAGCAGCCGGCTGGCCTCCGTGCCTCCGCATGATAGCGGCCGTGGCAGTTCTGGTGAAAGACTCGGACAAATTGACTCTAGGCCAACCTCTCACCATAGTGGCTCCTCATGCTGTGGAGACAGTTATCCGCCAGCCACCAGATCGGTGGCTCTCAAATGCTCGGATAACCCATTACCAGACTATGTTATTAAACTCAGAGCAGGTCCGGTTTGGGACTGCCACCTCCTTAAACCCAGCCACCCTGCTCCCGGAACTGGGGCCCCAGGCCCAGGTAATCCATAACTGCCACCAAATCCTGGCTGAGGCCCACGGCACCCGAAAAGACCTAACCGACCAGCCTCTGCTGGATGCCGAACTGACCTGGTTCACCGATGGGAGCAGCTTTCTACAGAACGGTGAGCGGAGGGCTGGGGCAGCGGTGGTGGATGGAAAAACTGTTATCTGGTCAAGTGCCTTGAAGCCTGGAACTTCTGCTCAAAAAGCCGAGCTCATAGCCTTAACTCAAGCTTTAAAACAGGCACGAGACAAAAAGGTCAACATTTACACAGACAGTCGGTATGCTTTCGCCACTGCCCATGTACATGGGGAGATATACCGGCTAAGGGGCCTCTTAACCTCAGCGGGCAAGGACATTAAAAATAAGCAGGAAATCCTAGACCTTCTACAGGCCCTGTTCCTGCCCAAAAGGTTGAGTATAATTCATTGCCCCGGGCACCAACGAGGAGACGACCCCGTAGCAAGAGGAAATAGGATGGCGGACGAGGCTGCTAGGGCAGCAGCCCTGGGCCAACAGGTGCTCCCACTAAAGACAACTGAGCCCACCCAAGAATTGAGGGAACCACCTTTCCTCTATTCGGACCAAGACTTAGATACGATCCAGCGGCTCGGTGCAGAGTACGACGAACAAATAAGGGTTTGGAGGCTCAGAGAGAAAATAGTCCTGCCACACCAACTGGCTAAAGAAATAATTACCAACCTCCATCAATGGACTCATTTGGGACACAAAAAGCTAAAAGCAGCCTTACAGGAAGATAGGCAGTCTTATTACATCCCCGGACTTGATTCTTTAGTCCAGCAAGTGACTGCATCCTGTGTTCCGTGTGCCAAGGTAAATGCCAGACACCTCAAGCTCCCGGAGGGAGCCAGAGTAAGAGGAGACCGACCAGGAATCAACTGGGAGGTCGATTTCACTGAGATAAGACCGGGCAGCTATGGGAATAAGTATCTCCTAGTTTTTATAGACACCTTCTCCAGATGGACTGAGGCATTCCCCACAAAATGGGAAACCGCCCAGGTGGTCGTCAAGAAGATCATAGAGGAGATCTTCCCCCGGTTCGGCTTGCCCAAGGTAATCGGGTCTGACAACGGCCCAGCGTTTGTCTCCCAGGTAAGTCAGTTGGTGGCCAAAACATTAGGCATAAATTGGAAATTGCACTGTGCCTATAGACCCCAAAGTTCAGGGCAGGTGGAAAGAATGAATAGGACAATTAAAGAGACCTTGACCAAATTAGCGTTGGAGACTGGCGTTAAAGACTGGGTCCAACTCCTCCCTATGGTGTTGTTCCGGGTCCGAAACACGCCCTCTCATTGTGGGCTGACGCCATACGAAATCCTTTATGGAGGGCCCCCACCAGTAACAGGCTTGCTTGACCTTGCTAGTGACTCCGTTGCCGATGCCCCTAATTTACAGGCCCGGTTAAGAGTGCTCCAGATCATCCAGAACCAGGTCTGGAAACCTCTTGCGGCAGCTTACCAACCCGAGACTACAACCACACCACATCCTTTCCACATCGGTGACGCCGTGTATGTCCGAAGGCACCAATCCAAGACTCTAGAGCCCCGGTGGAAAGGCCCCTTCACTGTGCTGTTGACAACTCCCACTGCTCTCAAGGTCGATGGGATCGCCGCCTGGGTCCACGCCTCACACGTGAAGCGAGCACCACCCCAGGGCCCCGAGGGTCCGGATAGACCAGCCAAATGGAAGCTCCAGCGCACTCAGAACCTGCTCAAGCTAAGACTTTCAAAAACTGTTTAATATTTGTGACATTCCTGGCCTTTCCCCATTGTTTTTCCAATCCCCATGCTCCACAATTGTTAACGTGGGAAGTGATTTCCTCCACAGGACGGGTGGCCTGGTCTGTTAGTGGGATACATACCCCCGGGGCGTGGTGGCCCACCTTATACCCAGATGTATGTCAGCTGGTCACTGGGTTAGATACCTGGGATGTACCTGACCAGGATAATTTAACCAACATCCCTAGGAATAGTCTTAACTATTGGGGCGTGTATGGCTCCCATCTCGATGTCGGATGCTGAAACGCCGTAAGATGTTTCCTCCATCAGACGGAGTTTTATGTGTGCCCCAAGGATGACAGGAGCAACCAACAAAAGTGGCAGTGTGGTGGACCCGAGTCCCTATATTGTAAAGGCTGGGGGTGTGAGACCACCGGATCCGCCTGGTGGAAGCCATCCTCCAGTCGGGATTGGGTTACAGTACTCCGAAACTTTATCCCCGAAGGGAAGAACTGCTGCTATGCCCTAGGGCCCTGTGGTGAAGCCCATTACTGCATCCCGTTGAATATTTCCTTCACCACTAGAGGGAGGGACATTTCTGACGTTTCTACACTCTCCAGCTGGATGAGAGGAAGAACATGGGGATTAAGATACTATGTTGCAGGGTATGATTTTGGGTTTTGGTTCACCGTAAGATTAAAGGTTCAGGCTCCCGGTCCCCAGTCCGTGGGAACCAACTCGGTCTTGCGAGAACAGAGTTCCCTCCCTCCAGCGAAGCAGGCTCTCCCCAGGCAACCTCTCCCGTCAGCCTCCCTTTCACCCAACCTGGCGAGCTCGGCTCCAAATGATCCAAGCCCCCGTACGACCGGACAGCGGCTGTTTAACCTTTTGACAGGGGCCTTTCTAGCCCTCAACCAGACCAACCCAGAGCTGACAGTGTCCTGCTGGCTATGCCTAGCCTCAGGTCCACCCTATTATGAAGGCCTCGCGGTCCCCAGAACCTGGAATGGCACCACAGAGGCAAACAATTGCCTCTTGCCCCTTCAGCCGCGTCTCACTCTTACAGAGGTGTCGGGACAAGGTACTTGTGTAGGAAATCCTCCCTTGTCCCACCGACACTTGTGCAATGTCACCTATAATGTTACTATGCGAGACAGCCCGTACCTGGTTCCGGAGGCAGGCACTTGGTGGGCGTGCAATAAGGGCCTCACTTCCTGCGTGTCTGCAGAAGTCCTGAACAATACCAATGACTTCTGCGTTTTGGTAAGAGTAATACCCAGAGTGTACTACCATTCAGCTGACACTCTGGTCAACTGGTATGAAAAGCGACCCACCCGCTTTCGGCGAGAACCCACCTCAATAACCCTAGCAGTCCTACTGGGATTGGGGATAGCAGCTGGGGTAGGCACTGGTGCGACGGCCTTAGCACAGAGCTCCAAATATTATTCTGAGCTCCGGGCCGCGGTAGATGAGGATATAAGAGCACTCCAGCAATCCATTACAAAGTTGGAGCAATCCCTAGATTCCCTTGCCGAAATCGCACTACAAAACCGACGAGGTTTAGATCTACTTTTTCTTAAGGAGGGAGGATTGTGTGCTGCCCTGGGAGAGGAATGCTGCTTCTATGTGAACCAATCTGGGGTAATCAGGGACTCTATGTCAAAGCTCAGGGAGAGGCTTGACAAGAGACAAAGGGAAAGAGAGGCCCATTACGGCTGGTATAAAGGATGGTTCACCAGATCCCCATGGTTAACTACCCTAGTATCGACCATAATGGGCCCCCTACTCATCCTATTCCTTCTTTTAACTTTTGGCCCATGTATTCTTAACAGGCTGCTCCAGTTTATCCGTGAGAGGCTTTCCCAGGTCCAAACCCCGGTGCTGACTCAACAGTACCAGTGTCAAGCTTTAAAGACCTCCGAGGTCCAGTAGATTTTAAGATTAAAATCTGGACAAAAAGAAAAGGAGGGAATGAAGGACCCTTACGGGGAGAGGCACCGGGCCCTGCGACAGCCCTGGGCCCCACGCCCCCTCGTCCGGCGGCCCGTGGGCAGTGGCAGCGTCGTCCCAGCCCACACTGACCCCGTGTGTGGCGGGGCCACTCTGCAGTGGTGGGGCCGCCTCACCCCCAGGTCGTCGTCAGGGCTCCGCGGCCGCGGGTTGCCGTGGCAACGCTCCGGCTCCGCATGATCGTGGAGTCTGCGCGGGCCCAGCAACCCCCAGACCAGACTCCTCACCCTCGGCCGGTGGCCGAGGGGTCTCCCCGCCCCCCGGTCGTCCTCGGGACGCCCCGGCTGCGGGTGATTGTTGGGTCTCCTCAGGGTGCCCTGCGAGGCCGCAGGCGCTGGTGCGGAGGGACCGCGCCCGGAGCGGAGCCGCCCCGCCCCTTCGGGAAGCCTCTGAGCATGCTCAGAGGGGAGCCACCCCTCCCCTTCGGGAAGCCTCTGAGCATGCCCAGAGCGGAGCTGCCCCTCCCTTCTCTGGATGAACTCTAGGTGAACCCAGAGCCGGAGTGGAGCTGCCCCTCCCTTCTCTGGGTGAACTCTAGGTGAACCCAGAGCAGAACTGCCCCTCCCTTCAGAGAGTTTCTGGGCGCGCTCTTATGACGTCACTGCGACCGGCCAATCCTGTGCCACCTCAGCACTCTCCCTCAGCACTCTCCCTCAGCATTCTTCGTCAGCACCCCCCCCACATGCTAATGGACCCTCTGAACTGACCAATCCTGTAACACCTCAGCATTCCCCGCCTAAGAATATGCTAATCTGTTGCCTATATAAGCTGTGTGAAACTGCTGCTCAGGGCTCCTCACCGCCTGAGGTGGGGGCCCGTTTGCGCAAACGTTCAATAAATACCTCATGTTTTTGCATCAACTCGTCTGGAGTCTGGATCTTTGGGTGTCCTCCCGAGCAAGTGGACATCTCCGCTACTGAGAGGTCCAACACCCTCAACTAACATTACTACAAATAAAAGCCTCCAAAGCACCTTTAAAACAACACCAACTTAATCTAAAGATGAGTAAATTTCTACTACTGATGCACAATTTTAGCTAGATATTAAAGGGGTCAAGCAAATACCTTTATAGTATAATTAAACTCTAGCCTCACAAGGTTTAATTTCCTTAGCAAAATGTCTACTACTCTTACACCTCTTTAAGAAGTCCCTTCCATCCTTCAAGTTTAGGCCAAGGAGCCCTTGATGGACTTTTAACATGTTTTTACTTTTAGTAATTCTACTTTGTAGCTAATTAGCAGAAAACAGGATGTCCTCCTGTGTTGAGTTAAACTAAGTTCATAAGCTTTGGAGGCTGTGCTACTTAATGAATAGCTTCATCTGCGATGTACTTGATTACCTTAGACTTGCTCCTTCATGAAGGACTGAAAGGCAATGCAAGGCTGGGGATGGAGAGGTACAGGACCTGGTCAAATTTCTCTTTTATTTCCAACCAGGAGCAAGGGGGGCATTTGGTGGTGATACTGGGAATAAGATTTTTTACATGCCCAAACACACACACACACACACACACACATCTCTAAACATCACATACACTTCATTCTCACAGGTCACCCTTAAACAATCTTCTCTAAAAGGAATGATATGTTTTACCAATAACGTACTTGCTTGAAATTCTAAACTTAAAAGCCCTTCTGATGATCATAATGTTCACCACGTAGGTACTACATGTCCAGCACCTTGTAAATATTACCTCTTAGGCCACCTTCTGGAAAGCCTTCACCTACCATGTAAGAAGTCCAGCTGCCCTGTAGCTGCATGTTAGAGAAACCACATAGGAGGAGTCGGATCTGTTCCAGTCTCCAACTGTTTGGGTTTCCCCAGCTCAGGTACTAGATGTAGGAGTGAAAGAGCCTTTGAGATGGCCCTAGCTTCATTACTATCTGAATGAAACCACCCTAGAGAGCCCAGAACACACTGCCTGGTCAACTCAGTCACCTCCCTATATTAGTTAGGAAAATAGATTCATATTGTTTTTAAGCCCAATTATGGGGTGCTTTGAAAACCAGCCATAGATGACCAAATAGTCTTGGAATAAGAACACCCAATCTAGTCCTCTGTCATCACACCTGTCTTGTTCATCTCAAATATCAGAGTTGTTCAGCAAAGTAGTCACACCCCACCTTCTACTTCCAGCGCTGCTTGTACATACTTACTTTAGCTGTACACTAAAACTACCAGCACAACTTGACAGGGAGAGCAAGGGCTGTTTCCACATCAAAGATAAACATAGCTAGAGTCACTGCTGTAGGGAAAGGTCCTCAACTGTATTTTTCCACGTTCTTGTCTCTATATGAGAGAAGAATTCAAAGCAGAGACATACATAAAGGACAGGAATGGGAGAAGAATTTAAAGAGATTAAAGTAGACATTCAGAGGTGAATGCAGGCAGCCTCAGGAGGATGAACACACACCGCGAGGAGAATCATCCCCACCCCACTTGGGCTGTCCCCTTTACTGGGTAAATGATGGTACTCTAGATGAAAACACAAAGAGGGTGGGGTTTGTGCAGGGTTCAGTGTGCATGATGTTCTGTGGGAAGGTTTTATGGCATCTCTACATGTATTCATCATGGTATATTCTTCACGATGGAGTAGACTCAGATGTATTATAGGAAATGGAGTGTGCTGCACTGGCATGGAAAGGGGTGAAGTTAGGGGTGTAGGGCTGTGATACAGGGACTTCTGGGAAGCTCTGAGCTCCTTTGTCTCTCATTGGCTCCCTGCCTAGCCCTCATCAACCTGCCCAAATCCATGGTTACCTGCATTCATCCAATATAGCATCAGATGACCAGGTTAGTCTGATTTAATCCTGGATTCCAAGCTTTTACACCCAGAATACAACTGTTCTGAAATACCCCCAGTAATAGTCCTCCTAGCCTCACACACTTAGTGTGAAGATACACTTCCAAGCCTTTACAAATGTTTAGTACAGCCTATTTGAACTATTGCCAGATTTGAATCAGCAATGCAACTTGGGAACACATTCTAAAACTATTACTGCACCCCAAAATGTAGAATATTTTATCTTTTAACAAAATATTACAAATTAAAAATTAATCAGCTTCATCAAGGAAGTATATTCCTCAGCTTTAAGAAAGTGTTCATATATACACCATGAGAGTTTAAGGTAACATTGTATCCATGAAGGATTGCTTTTGTTTCAGTAAATTTCTTACAAACCAAAGGATTAATCACATAAACACATGCACATACAGGTGCCTCTCCACCCACAGATATACTTGCAGACAAAACTTCAAAAAAGAAAACTTGCTTTCCTATAAGGCAAACAGAAGCTATGCCACATTTCTTTCCAGTAGACCACATAAATGAATGAGACACACATTAACCAAATTGATAGATGATGGGTTATCAGTGGAGCAATCAAGACTTGATCAGTAAGTTTTCCCAGCAGGTTCAATCCAACGTGACACAGCAGGAACCTTGCAAGTTCAAGAGAGAACTGCAGAGGCATGAAGCTAACTGCTGTGACAGGCTGTTTCCCTGTGTAGGTCTTTAGGAGAGAAAGGAGAGAATACTATAGTACAGAAAGAAGCACTATATGAAAGTCTCATTTTTATGCTTAGCTTGTTTTAATTTTCCACAACATTTCTTAATTAATGTCTCTCAAGATGCTAATGCCATGTTTATGAAGGCAATCTGCACTTGGAGAAGAGGAAACTTTGAAAACAGAAAGGCCTTGTTCAAATCCCAGCTTCTGCTACTCACTAGCTGAGTGAAATTGTGCGAGTGACATACCTCCTCTTGAAATTAACTCTTTTTTGGTAACACAGCAATCAATCAGTGCAGATGACAGTGACAGAGGCTAAATGAGATACTACTGTAGGTTGCCAGTTCTGGGCCTAGAACCTAGTAGGTATTCAACCAGTAATTAGATAATTAAAAATTAACATAATTGACCACTAATGCTTCTCATGAAATTTTATTTTCCATTTTAAAATATTACTCTCATTATTTTTAACATGTATTACTTAAAATAATTTTTAAACTCTCTGGTCAACAAGTCAAGAGATATGTTCTAACCCCAACCTTGATCTTTATGCAATATATGATCTGGGAAGGTTGCATTTCATTCATTTATGAGACTTGGTTTCCTTTTGGACACACACACACACACACACACACACTCAAACTGAATTTGCTGATGTGGTCCTTCCCGACACAAGCATTTTAGCAATTTGATCACTGTAAATTCTCCTGGTTCTAATTTTTTTTTTGTCCAGGAAGGGGGCCTTAAAGCATTATTTGTGGCTAAAGCACATGGTCTAGAGATGAGTGTCACATTGATAAATGTTTAACTGGCTCTTTTGGTAAAAAAAAAAAAAGGCCCTGATCTGCAGTGCTTTCCAGTTTCCTTGGTGTAAAGATTTCCGTTATGGCCAATTTCAGGCTATCAATAGGATGTCACTATAGGAG
This sequence comes from Sylvilagus floridanus, assembly GCA_949820135.1. NCBI lineage: Eukaryota > Metazoa > Chordata > Mammalia > Lagomorpha > Leporidae > Sylvilagus > Sylvilagus floridanus. Next base: position 128,490,272 of record OX463223.1, read on the forward strand.
CATTTGAAAAAAGATACACTATTGGCTTTCCCATAGATGACTCCAGCACATCATTGTCCCAAACTCAATATCCCAACACTCACTTCATGTTCAGTTCCTGAGCAGTTCATATGTTGAAAAAATTGTTATAGATATTAGGACACTTTCCACGTTCAGTTTCAAGTTAAGGCAGGGACAGAAATAAACTCCCATTTATCGCACAGAATGTACCACTGAGTTCACTGTCATTTTAGAAAAGAAAAATAAAAGGTCTTGGAGATCATGAAGCACTGAAATACAAACGTAATCTTTTATTACACCCCATTCTATTTCTTCTCTAAAATCATCCCTAATCTCAGACTACAAAAACAATTTTTAAGAGTCTAAGTCAGAAAATTCATAAAAGCAAATTTTATCTCTTCTTCAATTTCCTAAACATCCATTAGGATGAAGTCTGCCAAGTCAACTCTGATTTGAAAAGTCAACTATCAACTAATAAAATATGTACTCTGGTTACAGTGTTCCCACAGATGCTGAAGTTTAGAACACCCCTGGATACAGAGCAGGGTCACAAATGAGAATGAGGAACAAGCATGTTTTAGCACCTTATACATCATCTATTGTCAAAGCAGTAAAACCCTGTAATCCACTCTAGGAGAGGCCCTCAGGACATAGCTTGCAGCTGATTCTCACAAACCTAACATCTTTGATCTTCAGACTTCTCAGAGCTCAGAGAGTTGAAGTTGAAGAAACTTGGAAGAAGTCAATGTACTGTTAAGAGCTGTGATAGCTGATGTTTGACATCCCAGCATGCTGCCTTGTACAGCAGCTTCCAACATTTGCTTAAAGAGTTACAAAGAAAAATCCCATTGACTTGATTCCAACAAAGTGTTCAGGTTTCCTAAATATCACCCTTAGTTATCATGAAAAAATCATTTTAACCTTGTTAATTCGTGTGATATGTAAGGACGATATGAGATACATTTTAGAAACACTGCCATCAAAAAGTACTTTTAAAAGTGCTACTTTCAAAATCTAGAAAATGTTCCTACATGAAATGATTTACTCCTTGGAAATGTGATATATCTAAATTTCTGTGTTTTAAGGCACTCATATATAGAAGGCCTCCTGAGTTCAGGCATTTTAGGGATAAAGACTCATTAAACAATATAGAAAATGTTGCTATTCTGCCCAGATCTCTATACTCCGTCCATGCATCCATCCTTGAGATACTGTGAATTCAGGCTGTTAAAAGACCCATAGCCTACCTCTTTCTCTAAAAAATTATTATTGTCTTATTGGGAATTCTGTCACTAAGAAAGTCATCCCCTGCAAGGGGTGGCTTATTTCCACTAACTTAGTGACAAATGTGTACCAAAGCTCTCCCATCCCCTACCCTTGCATAAGGAAGAACCAACTTGGTACTAAAATTTGTGCTCCAGAGCTTCAGGCTGTCATGGTTTCCAGCTGAGGTCACAGACTTTCTGAACTCCTTCCCTCATTTGTCCTGCTTCACTCAATCCCTTTCTCCTGAGAACACATCCTCAACAAGGCATTTACAGAAGAATCCATGTCATAGTATCTACTTCCTCTTAAACTTTTTTTATATAAAGTGAACAGATTTCATACACACAAATTTAGGAGCACAATACTTCCCACCCTACTCTACCTCCTCCTTCCTTATTTTTGCTTTTAATATTAATATTACACACACACACACACACACACACACACACACATTTTCTTTATCCAGTCATCAGCTGATGGACATCAGGGTTGATTCTACATCTTAGCTACTGTGAGTTGAGCTGCAATAAATATGGGTGTTCGGATAAACTTGCACATGCTGATTTCATTTCCTTTGGGTAAATTCCTAGAAATGAGATAGCTGGGCCATAAAGTAGATCTATTTTCAGATTTCTGAGGAATCTCCATACTGTCTACCACAATGGTTGTACTAGTTTACATTTCCACCAACTGTGTATTAGGTCATCTTTTTCCACACATCCTTTCCAGCATTTTTTAATTTTTAGATTATAGCCTTTATCATTAAAGATTTTATTTGAAAGGCAGAGTTAGAGAAGAGGGGAGAGAGAGGAGAGCGAGAACTTTATCTGCTCATTCACTCCCCAAATGGCTGCAATGGCCGGGGCTGGGCAAACCCAGAGAGGAGCCTGGAGCTTCTTACAGGTATCCATGTGGGTGCAGAGGCCCCAAGAACTTGAGCCATCCTCTGATGCTTTCTCAGATACATAAGCAGGGAGCTGGATCAGAAGTGGAGCAGCCAGTACTCAAACTGTCACCGATATGGGATGTTAGCATTGCAGATGGCAGCTTACCCCATTACATCAAAATGCCAGCCCAGGATTACAGCCATTCTAACTGGGGTGAGGGTAAACCTCTCTGAGGTTTTGATTTGCATTTCTGTGATGGCTAGTGATCCTGAGCATTTTTTCCTGTGTCTGTTAGATTTGAAGCATGCAAAACAATATAAGCATGCAAAACAAATATAATCAAATAAATTTGACCAGGGCTGGCACTATGGTGCCACTGACTAAGCCACCACATAACAATCTTATAGCAGAGTTCCAGTTCAAGTCCCAGCTACTCCACTTCCAATCCAGCTTCTTGCTAACGTGTCTTGGAAAGCAACAGAAGATAGCCCATGTGCTTGGGCCACTGCCAACCACGTGGGAGACCCAGGTGGAGCTGCGGATTCCTGGCTTCAGCCTGGTTGTGGTGGCCATTTGGACAATGGACCTGAGGATAGAAGATTCATTCATTCATTCATTCTCTCTCCCCCCTCCCTCCCTCCTTCTCTCTCTGCCTTTTCAAATCTTTTTTTTTTTTTTTTAAAGAAAAGGGTGAGGTCCAGCAGTAGGCATTTAACCTTATGATTAAGACCCTGGTTAAGATGTCTGTGTGCCTCATTGATGTGCTTGGGTTAAATAACTGTTTCCTGGCTCCAGTTTCCTACCAATGCAGACTTTGGGAGACTGTGATGATGGCCCAAGTAATTGGGTTCCTGCCACCCATGTGAGACCTGAATTGAGTTCCCAGCTCCCACTGATACCAAAATCCACAGATGCTCAAGTCCCTTATATAAAATGGCATAGTATCTGAATACATGTAGACCCTCCCGTATATTTTAAGCATCCCTTGATTACATAATACCTGATAAAATATAAATGTTATATAAATAGTTGCTGTACTGTATTTTTTCAGGGCATAATTACAAGAAAAAAATCTGTATGTATTCAGTAAAGAGGTAATTTTTTTAATATTTTTGATCCATATTTGATTTAATCCATAGGTGCAGGATTCACAGATATAGAGGACCAACAAGATGGCACTGAGATCATCAGTAATGCTACAGTGAAGTTTCTTTTTTAAAATCTATCTCACTGGTAGAGATATGCCCATCATTTTTTTTATGGCAACATTAGGGTAGAAGACAACTTAAGAGAATTTAAGATTAAGTGTACAGCTTTACTTGCTCACTCCTTGTGAAATCAATAGTCCAATTCAACACAACTACAATATTGAATCAATGATTAGGTATAAAACTAAAGCTATCAATGGGGAGATAACACCCACAGAGTTTGACAGTAAACAAACAAGGAACCCCATAGAAAGGAAAAAGACTGTTCCTGTATTAGGTTGCTGTAGAAAATGCACAGGTACATGCGGAGCATAATTGACTGGGTAACAGTTCCTGGAACAGACTGTAAAGATCCTAAAAATCTTTAGATTATTTAAATTCACTTTGCCATTCAGTACCATTGGACAATTTTCTAAGGAAAAGTGAAAGATCTTAGTAACTATAGCAAGAATTATTTGTTAACAATATATAAATCATGTGGAAACTATTCCAGAGTACAATGTCCAAATATAAAATGTATATACTGTTTAGTTCCCAAAATATTTAGTGCTCAGATATGTCCACAAAACTAACAACTCACATATGCTCACAAAAGATATGTATTATTTAGAATTCCCTTTTAAACAAGTAACAGAAAATCAATGCAATCTAGCTTTAACAACAGAGTATTTGTTTATAGACTTGGAAAATTCAGTTGCAAGGTGGTTCATAATTTGGGCTGTTTGGAAAAGGTGAAGAAAACACTGACAAGAGAGTAGAAAAGCGAGATAGGATGAGAAGGCAGCCATCATAGGATGCATCACCTAGTGGATTTCCACTCTGGACACCTAGAGTTTAATTCTACTAGGAATAACCTGAGAATCACTGTGAAATATATGCCCCACAGGCAATCCATCTTGGAGGCATAAGATGAGAGCTGTCCTTGAGGAACACTAACTCTATTCTGCTGACTAGGTGGAAGAGAACTCCACTAGTAAGAGAAACCCCTCAAGCAAACCATTCAGTCCTGACAGAAGTCAAACCAGTATACAATGAAGTGCTAAAGTAGACACCGGTGGGGCACCAACAACATCTGGCACAGATGGACTTCAGGGTTGAGCAATTCAGCAGCTCAACAATGCCATCAAGCTCCTTTTCACTCTGTTTTCTAGGGTTCGTTTTTTCCAAGACAATGATTTTCATGGTGGTCATTAAATGAGTCTCAGTATCAATTGAAGCTACATGTATTGTAAGATATAGAAAGCACTTCAATGTCAATGTTCCAAGCAAAAGTTTTTATATTCAGCCTGACTCAGCTGGATTGAGACAAAGGAATACCACTGACCCAAGACTTTGCTACTTGGTTTAAAACCAACCAGTATCCACACTCAGAAATAATGATGGGCTATCTTCCCCCAAAGATGCATAAAAAAGGCGGGCACTGTTGACACAGGAGAAGCTGGGAGTGGATGTTGGATAGTTCAACCACAAATGAGGTTTTGGTCAATAACAGGCTGCGTATATCATGGTGGTCCCATAAAATTATAATGGAGCTGAAAAATTCCTGTCATCTAGTAACTTTGTACTATCCTGATGTGGTACTTATTTTGAAGACACTGGTGTAAACAATTCCACTGTGCTACCGGCCATATAAAACTACAGCACAGTACAAGTACAAACTACTTGAGCATAATTATAAATGACTGTTAGTGATTTATGTATTTACTATACTACAATTTTTGTTAGAGTACTCCTCTCATCACTTATTTAAAAAAAAAAAGTTAACTGCAAAACAGCCTGCAACAAGATCTTCAGGAGGTGACCAGAAGGAGGCCTAGGTATAAGCTAAGTGCTATCACAAAGGAATCAAAGAGTTAAGCACTTAAACTTTATTTATTTTTTGCTCTGTAAGCCTTTAAGTTCATTTGTTATTGAAGAAAAAAATGTTTATAAATTCAGTAATCTCTGTGTATAATGTTGGTAAAGTCTACAGTAGTGGACAGTAACATACTAGGCCTTCATATTCACTCACTGACTCATATAGAGCAACTTCCAGTCCTGCAAGTCCATTCATTGCTAAGTACCCTATCTTTAGATATATTTGGATACACAAATACTTAGCACTGTATTACACTTGCCTATAGCATTCCGTTTAGTAACATGCTGTACAGGCTTGTAGCCCTGGAGCAACAGGCTCTGCCATAGTCTAGGTGTGTAGTAGACTGTACCATCTAGGTTAGTGCATTTCTCAGAACATATTCCTGTCATTAAGCAATGCACAGCTGTAGAGGGATATGCATGAAGAGTTGTTGATTGTGATCCTATTTACAATAGCAAAAGCCTAGGAACATCCAAATATACATCAGTAGTGGACTCATAAACACATTATAGTTCATTCTTACTGTGCACACTAGATATATACATGGGTTTCCATGATATATCGTTAAATGAAAAAGGCATATGTAAACTGGTATGTAAAATAAGCCACTTTGGTAAATTAAAAAGCTAAACTTACCAATTAAACTATGCCTGAATTGCTGACATCCAGAAATTGTGAAATAAACATTTGCTGTTTTATACCAAAAAGTTTTGGAGTGATTGTTACTCAGTAATAGATAGCTAATACAACAGTCTAACAGGAAAAGCACAGCTACAGAGAAAAGTACAACATTTCTCTTCTTAGGTGTACATGGAAAATTTTCAAATAGATTTAAAAAAAAGAGCTTTGATTTAGAAGTTCACAATAAAATTCTTTGGATGCTCCCACAAATTCTGGGTTACAAAGCAGTTAGAAGCAGCTGTAATTTCCCATCAGTCACAATGAAGGTTCTGTATCCCAAACAAGACCCTGTGCAACCCACTAAGGTGGAGATGGTCACATCTGTGGGAGCAAGGACCTTCACAAGCATCCCTAACTTCAGACTATCTCCCTAGCATTTCTGATCAAGAAAATCTAAGGGAAGTTTACATTTAGAAAAAAAACTGTATCATAATCTAAATCTACGTTTACCAAAATTATTTTAAGAAGAGCAAAGCAAGGACCGGCACTGTGGCATGGCAGGTAAAGCTGCTGCCTGCAGTGCCGGCATCCCGTGAGTGCCAGTGCAAGTCCCAGCTGCTCCATTTCTGACCCAGCTCTCTGCTATGGCCTTGGAAAGCAGTAGAAGATGGCCCAAGTCCTTGGGAACCTGCACCCACGTGGGAGACCCAGAAGAAGCTCCTGGCTTCGGATCGGCGCAGCTCTGGCTGTTGCAGCCAACTGGGGAATGAACCAGCAGATGGAAGACCTGTCTCTCTCTGCTCCTTCTCTATGTAACTCTTTCAAATAAATAAATAAATCTTAAAAATAAATAAAAATAAATCAAAGAGAACCAAAGCTATAGAAAGATGGAGTTAAAGTAATAGCAGCAATCTTCATATTAGGATTCTAGCTTTTAAGGCTTTCCCAGGAATATATGGCCATAAATAATTTTTCAAAAGATAGTCTCAACTACAACATATACACAAAGTCTGCTAAAAGTGCTCTGCCCTGGATGTCCATAGTCTTAGTCCACTTATGCTGCTATAACAAAGTAGACTGGGTAATTTATAATCAACAGGAATGTGTTTCTTATAGTTTTGGGGGCTGGGAAGTCTAAGATAAAGGCATCAGCACATTCAGCATCTTCTTTCTTTGTCCTCATACAGAAGAGGTGGAAGGCTACTACAGTGCCCTGGTCAACTTCTGTAAGAATACCAATCCAGGGCCGGCGCTGTGGCATAGTGTGTTAAGCCTCTGTTTGTGACACCGGCATTTCATATGGGTGCCGGTTTATGTGCCAGCTCCTCTTCTTCCAATCCAGCACTCTGCTGATGGCTTGGGAAAGCAGTAGAAGATAGCCCAAGGGCTTGGGCCCCTACACCCATGTGGGAGACCTGGAAGAGGCTCCTGGCTTCAGATCAGCTCAGCTCTGGCTGTCACGGCCATTCGGGGAGTGAACAAGTGGATGGAAGACATTTCTGTCTCTTCCTCTCACTATCTTTAACTCTGTCTCTCAAATAATAAATCTGTGCTTACAAACTTCATTTATACAAGTCACCATAAATCCACAGAACTTTTCTTTTTCCTATCATATATATATATATATATATATATATATACATATACATTAAATGAGAAGCATAGAAATTATGTTGATATGTGCTATAATGTAAAGTAGTATAGCCTGACAAAAGGAATTGTCGGCATTAACAATTTCCATTTAGCAACCCTACCTGTCAGTTCTATCAACTGTTGTAAAATGATGTGTTGTGCCTGAGCATAATACAATGAGACTATTGTCAAACAATGTTATGAAATTACTGTCTTATGATGTCATTTATTTACCAAAAATCATCAAAAGACCCCTCAATTCTTCAAATGAAGCGTTTTAGTGAAAAAATATTGTCACTAAAATTGGTTCTGGAAACTAAGTATATGAATTTTCCTTTCCTGAAAATATTATATGATCCCAGGTACACAGGTCATTCTTTTTCCAAATATTTATTTGAGTAACTTCTATTTGCCAGGTACTGTTTTAGATCCTCAGATGCAATAGTGTATAAAACTCCATGCTCTCATGGAACTTACAGAGATGAGATGCAAACAAATAAAATATGTAAATGGTATATAGTATACTTCAAAGTCTTGAGTGTATAGAGAACAAAAAAAAAAGGACAGAATTCATGGCAGCATTAGGCATTTTAAATAAAGTGTTCAAAGATTACTCCACTAAGATGACATATGTGCCAAACTGGAAGGTAGTGAGGGAGAAAGATTTGTAGATATTTAGGGGGAAAGTGTGCTAAGCAGCAGAAGAGAAAGCATGTACACAGGCCCTGGGGTAAAGGATGCATGACCTGCTCAAGGAACAGCAAGTAGGCCACTGTAAAGAGGAGCCAGAGGGAAACTAAAAGAATGAGAGCTGAGAGGGCAGAGCAGTGCTGCTATTATGGAAGGGTACAGGCTACTGCAAGGATTTTTACTTTTATTCTGGGTGAGAATTTTATGTAGTGACACATCTGGCTTCTGATAAGACAATTACCACTGTATTGAGAAATGATTATAAGGAGTAAGGGCAAAAGCAAAAAATCGGGGCCCAGCATTGTGATGTAACTGGTTAAGTTGCCACCTACAACACCAGCATCCCATGTGGGCACCAGTTTGAACTGCTCCACTTCCCATCCAGCTCTAAGCTAATGTGCTGGGAAAGTGGTGGAAGATGGCTCAAGTGCTTGAGCTTCTGTATCCATGTGGGAAACCCGAAAGAAGCATTTGCCTTTTGCCTGGCCCAGCCCCAGCTGTTGTAGCCATTTGGGAAGTGAACCCTAGATACAAGACCTCTCTATCTCTCCTCTCCCTCTGTCTCCATAACTCTGCCTTTCAAATAAATAAATCTTTAAAAAAGCACAAAGTCTAATAAGGTGAGTAAGGTAGTTACTGCAATAATCTTGAAAGGGACCATGGATATTTGGTCCAAATGATAGCCAAGGTGATATGAAAAGATGAAATTCTGGGTATATTTTAAAGATCAAGCTTATAGGCTTTGCTGATGGATTGGACATAGAGTATGAGAGTGAACAGTCCCATATCTGAGAAATTAAATTCATAGTAAAAAAATTTTCCAAAAATGATACTCCACAGGTACTTTCATGTGTAAATTCTAGTATGTTTATAGAAGAAATCACACCAATCTTACCAAAACTTCTTCAGAAAACAAAGGATGGGAGAATGCCACCCAATTCATTTTGTGTAACCAGCCTCACCCTAGTTCCAAAACCTGATAGAGGCAATACGAAAAAGGAGTTTACAGATGAACTTCCTTCATCAACAGTGATGCAAAAAAATTCCTAACAAAATATTGGTCAATTGAACATAGGAATATATCAAAAAGGATAGTACTCAGTAACTAAAAGATTTCTCAGGAATGCAAGATTGTTTAAAACTTAAAGATCAATCAATGTTATTCACCATATTGACAGAATAACAAAAAAAAGTTATATGAAAATTTGAAGAGACAGAGTAAGAGTCCAACATCCACTCATTGTACAAACTCTTAGCAATCTAGGAATAAAAAGGAACTTCAACCTAATAAAAGACATGTTTTAACAATCGGCAGCTAACTGTGTATTTACTAGTGAAGTCTGCATGTTTTCTCTTTAAGACTATGAGTAGGCAAGGTTGTCCATTGTCATTTTTATTCAGTTATTACACCAGATGTCCCAGCCAGTTACATAAGGCAAAACAAAAAATATAAAAAGAAAAAAGATTGGAAAAAACAAATTTGTCTATATTTGCTGATGACATGATTATTTATATACCAAATCCAGAAGAATCTACAAAACAAATGCTAGAACTGATAAGTGAATATATTAAAGCCACAGGATACAAAGTTAATGTAAAAAAACAAATTAGGGACACAAATAATTGGAAAATGAAATTTAAGACTGATTCCAATTGTAACATACTACATAATTTAACATATTTCATAGAATATACAGCATGTATGTTATATGGGCTATAATATATGTATTATAATATGTAATATCTATTTAACATATGCTATATTTTCTATTTAACATAACAGCTAAGGCCAGTGCTGTGGCATAGCAGGTAAAGCCACTGCCTGCGGAATCAGCATCCCATATGGATGCCAGTTCCAGTCCTAGATGCTCCACTTTAAGGATTTATTTATTTGCTTGAAAGGCAGAGTTACAGAGAGGCAGAGGCAGAGAGGTCTTCCATCCACTGGTTGGCTCCCAAATTGGCCGCAAATGCTAGAATACTCTGATCTGAAGGCAGGAGCTTCTTCTGGGTCTGCCATGTGAGTTTGGGGTCCCAAGCACTTGGGCCATTTCTACTGCTTTCCTAGGCCATAGCAGAGAGCTGAATCGGAAGTGGAATAGCTGGGACTCGAACTGGCACCTACATGGGATGCTGGCACTGCAGGTGGCGGCTTTACCTGCTACACCACAGTGCTGGCCCTGATGCTCCACTTCTGATTCAACTCCCTACTAATGCACCTGGGAAAGTAGCAGAAGATGGCCCAAGTACTTGGGCCCCTGCACTCATGAGGGAGACCCAGAAGAAGCTCCTAGCTTCAGATCGGTCCAGCTCTGGCTATTCCAGCCATATGGGGAGTGAACCAGCAGATGACAGATCTATCTCCCAACTCCTCTCCCCATAACTCTGCCTTTCAAATTAATAAATGAATAAATCTTAAAAAAAAACTAAACCTGTAGTATAACATAAAAGACTAAGACTTCTACACTAAAAACTATAAAGCACTGCTGAAAGAAATTAAGGGTCTAAATAAATATAGTAATATACCAATATACCATCATTTCATTGATTAGAAGATTCAGTATTCTAAAGATATTAATTCTCCAAAAATTGTTCCATCAAAACAATGAAATTTCAACAAAAGCTTGTAGGGTTTTTTGAAGAAATTAAAAAGTGAAGTCTAAAACTACATTAAAAATCAAGAGAAAGGTAACAGCCAAAAGAGCTTTTGTAAAAGGAATAAAACTAAAAATTTACATCATTACTTTTTATAAATCTAAAGTTATCAAGGCAATGGTACTGGCATACTGATCAGCAAATAGATTAATAGAACAGGATAAATCCCAAAAATTAATCCCCATTTAAACTATCTTCTGATTGTTTATGATGATGCCAAGTTAATCAGAAAAGAAGAATCTTTCTGAGAAACAGTCCTGGAATAATTGGATATGCATGTGAAAAGGAAAAAGAAAAGATCTTCATACCACACACAAAACTAATTTGATATAGATTATAAACCTAAACATATAAGTTAAGCCTTAAAACTTCATAAAACATGTCTGGCAAAGGACTAGTCTCCAGGATATATAAAGAACTCCTAAAAAGTCTCGATATAAACAAATATATGCACAAGTATTTGCATAGGCACTTCAGAGAAGAACATATACCAACGACCAAAAAACACATGAATAAGTACTTGATATCATTAGTCATTAGGGAAATGCAAATTCAAAAACAATGAAATGGATTATATCCATCACCATGATTAAAATTAAGAGATTGCAAACACTACACACTAGCAAGGACTTGGGTTGATCATAACTCTTAGGTATTGCACAAGAAAAATGCAAATGTATGTCCACAAAAATACTTGAAACTGTAAGCAGCTCAGGTATCCACCAAAAAAATGGATTAAGTCAACCGTTCATTCATAGAATGGAATATTATTCAGCAACAGAAGGACTGAGCTACAAATACACACTACAAAATGTATGACTCTCAAAAACCTTATGCTCAGTGAAAGAAGCCTCAGAGAATATCTGTTCTATGATTCTACTTATGTAAAGTCCTAGAATGGCAAAGAACATCTATAATAGAAAATCATTAGAATACTGTTTCCTTTTGAAGGGGAGGGCGTGAAATGCTGACAGAGTTATGTCATGTCAATATTCACCATAAAATTCTTTCAACTTTTCTGTATGCTTGAAATGTGTCAAAGCAATTTTTAAATTAAAACAATATACACAGTAACGTTCGTATCTTCAAAATAATTAAAAGATATTATTTGTCCATGCCGCTCTGGTGAGAGGGCTTTGGTTCTAATAAATCCTTTTAAATCTCAAAAAAAGATTATTTGTTCCACAAAGCATAAAATTTACATATAATACAAAATCATTAGGCAGCTCTGATTCTTCAGGCATTCATGAATTTATTCTATCATTTAAGAGCTATTTACTGAGCATCTGCTACTTGCCAGGCATTTGCAAGGAAATGGAAATGCAGAAAAATCCATTCAATAAATAACTGTGTACTTTCACTCACAGTAACCTACTTGGAAAGGAGTGCTTTGGGGAAACAGCATGAGAAAGCCTTTTATTCATAGGTATTGTTTTTCCTACTTTTTAAATTGTTTTATTTATATAAAGGGAACAAATTTCATATTTTATATGCACAGTTTTAGCAACATGACACTTCCCACCCTACCCTGTTATATTTTACCCAGTAAATAAGTCATTTTCAACGTAGAAAATTAATATGGTTAAATTAGAAATAATTGAACAAATGCTAGTGTCAATTTAAGTTGTTCCTTCGATATATTTTTAGCCTTGGAAGCAAAGGAAAATCAGACTTAAGGAAAAAGAGGGCCTAAGATAACATGTGATTTTTTTTAAACCTTGGTATTATGCCACAGATCGAGAGTGCTCTAAATGTCATCTCCTCACAAGAAGCTATTATACACAGTGTTGGAACAGGGCTGGAGGACCTAGCAACAGAAGGAGAAAAAGAGGTTTCCAAGGCGAAAGGGCTGCTGGTTTCAGAGCCAAACCTGAAACTGCCCCGCCTCGAGGTCTTTACCAACAAATGAATAGTCACCCAATACCTTAGCCTAATAGCAGTTCTAGTTTCTCTGAATGACATTGGATTTATTAGATATATGTTCTTAAACATATGACTTTCCAGTGTAATTCAAGTTAAATCTTGAGGCAGAACACAATGAATTTTTTGTATAAATATATTCTGCTCTATGAATCTGTTGCTTCTTTCAGACACAAAAGCAAGGCTTTAGGGTGTGAATTAGAAATAATCCCAGTTATATACTGCCATAAATCCTATTATACCACTATCTATGACTCTGGATAATTTAGATGTTAGGAAACATGGCTGAACTGTGAGAAAGAGGCTGAAAATTTTGTAACCAGAGAATATGAAGCCCTGCCTGATGCTCATTCTAAGGCAGCCCTGGCTGCTTTGAAATGTACTTGAGTTTCATGACTCGCTTTCCCCTTCTTATGCCCTGGGGAGTATCCTAGTTTTATGCAAATTAGCCATGGAAGCTTCTATTATTTGAAAGCCTCACCAAAACATCCCTACTTTCAAGGGCCTAGAGGAGTTTTTTTTTTTTTTTTAAAGATTTATTTACTTGAGAGTCAGAGTTACATAGAGAAGGAGAGACAGAGAAAGAGAGAGAGAGAGAGAGAGAGAGGTCTTCCACCTGCTGGCTCACTCCCCAGTTGGCCAGAGAGGCAGGAGCCGATCTGAAGCCAGGATCCAGGAGCTTCTTCTGGGTCTCCCACGTGGGTGCAGGGCCCATCTTCTATTGCTTTCCCAGGCCATAGCAGAGAGATCAGAAGTGGAGCAGCTGGGACTCAAACCTGCGTCCATATGGGATGCCAGCACTGCAGGCGGTGGCTTAACATGCTACACCACAGGGCTGGCCCCAAGGAGTCTCGTGACTTTTAACTTCATCTTTCCTTTAACACCTCCTCTCCCTCAATCATAACAATAGTTTTGAAGAGGGTTAGAAGGCACAGAAAGCTCTATTCTATAGATGGAAAGACAGTGCTCTGCATTTGCTTCTGAGGCAAAACAGACATGGGTGGGTTAACACTTGTGGATTCCAAGGCTGCAGTTTGTCATAGTGGTTAAAATGTCACTTGGAGTGCCAGCAGCCCATATTGGAAATACATGGTTTTAATCCTGGCTACTCCACTCCAATCCAGCTTTCTACTAATGGGTACCTACTAATAAGGCAGCAGGTGATGACGCAAGTACTTGGGTCCCTGCCACCAACATTAGAGACCCAGATTGAGTTCCAGGCTCCAGGGTTCAGTCTGGCTCAGGCCTGGCTATTGCAGGCATTGGGTGAGCAAACAAGCAGATAGGAGATATAGATGTCTCTCTTTCAAATAAAGTGAAAATAAATTTTTTCTTGAACTTAGAGAATTCACAAATTAAACTTTGAATATTTTCATCTTATAGGAGGTAGAGCTACCTCCTCTTCTCCATTGCTTTCATAAAACAGTGTTCTGTGTCTACAGTGCAAGCCCAGAAACCAACTCCTGTGTGTGTGTGTGTTGGGGGTGGTGGTGGTGTAAGTGCCCTTCAAAAAAAGGATTAATAATTAAAAGTAGCTATAGTCAGTTCTTGTACCCTGACCACCATTCCCTCACACACACACACACACACACACATGCTTTCAGATGATCCCAAGGGCTCCACCACATCATTGGCTCTGCTGTATGAGTAGAAACTATAAACTAAGGAGATATTCCTATGAGATGAAATAAAAATCAGGCTCAGGCTTTAAGGTTTACACTTAACGTGATTCTCAAATCTTTATATGGTAGCTTACAAAGTCTTGAGACTCTGTATCTCAAGTCTCAAGACTTGAGGGACACAAGACAAATGCCTACTAATCTCCATCCTAAAACTAACTTAGGCAACTGGTTCCTGTTGTATTTGTCGCTCTTATTTCTTCAGATTGCTTCCTTGAAATTACCTCAAAGAATTTGCAGGCTAAATTCACTAGCTTGCTTCTCAATCTGAGTTCAGCTATCTGAGCCAAACCAAGATGCTTTGTTACTGTTAGTCCTTGCTTACTCCATTTTCTCTACTCCCAAATCATTCTTTGTGTCTTTCTATGATCTCATTTCTATTCTTAAAGCACTTACTCTGGCAATCCATTGTTTTTCTTGGCCATTGCTCAGTGAGCATAATCAAATACTTCAGTACTGATTGAGAATTCAAGAAATATTTTTTGTTTTTATAAACTATTTTCATCACATAATTTCTGCTTTAGTAAGGATTCTTTATGGTCTCAAGGAACCAAAACCCAGCCCAAATTTACTTAAACACAAGACAGAGACCCCCCACCCCCACCCCCACCCGCTGCCACTTATTTCATTGACAAAGCTAATGGTCACCTGGCAGGAGCCCAGAAATGAATCTCCATTTCCTAGCATTTTCTTCTTCTATCTTGGTTTTGTTCTCTAGCAGAATGTGACAAAGATGAACACCAACAGCTGTGGTGCCAAATCCCACCTGTTTAGCCCTACCATCTGAATGATTGTCCAACAGCCCTGCATGAGACCCAAGGAAGGGATAGAGATCAGGAGGCCTGGCTCACCTGTGGTTTCCAAGCCCAACCCTCAAGATTTTTTCACTGGGCCCCAGCCTGGCAGCTGAGCTTTGGATCAAGCCAGGGATAACACTGCAGCTAGAAGGGTAGCAACTATGGATAAAGCAACTCCTGCTGGAAATCAATCAGCCTGCTCTTGAGAAAACTAAAAAAACTGCTGCTTCAGCAACTGCACATTCCAATATAGAGGAGTATAGGATGAACGCTCACACTGGTGAGCCTTAAGGGACAATTGGTGCAATCTGTAATTTTCTGAAAACAGTGTCCCTTCCCTTGTTTTCAAACCCAGAGAAGTGAGTAGCTATGAAGATTTTAGACAAAGTAAAAATGGCCGTATGCTGGCAGTCCCCAGAGGACTTAAAGTTCTTCCAGGTTAAATCATGCAAGCAGAGAGCCAAGGCACCCACACAAGATTATCTGGAGTGAGGTTTGGTGGTGGTAGCAGGTAGTTATGTAATTCAAATCTTTCTTTGAATATATTAAATAGACTAGCAACTTTTATGCTTTAAGTTCTACAGTTTTAAATCAAATTTGAGATTTTCATTTAAACATGGAATGATAGTTTTAAAATAATTATCCCTGAAGTTTTATTAAAATAACACAGCTATAAGGAAGAAGCATTACTTTCAAGACCTCAATTTGAAATAAAATGCACACTTTCTTGATTTTAATGCATCATAAGCCTTCAATTTCATAAAATTACATCCACTTTTCAAAGCTTATATTGCCCCATGGAAGCAACTCTGAAAAGAGATGAGGTATCTGATTCTCTAAGGTCTCCATTTAGCCAATTATAGGCAAATTTTCATACATCTTCCTCTTAAAATTGTATAAAAGCACTTGCTAGTATGGTTCTAGTATAGATAGAAAATGATAAAGGCACTAATTTAATTGAACTATAGGGAATTTTTAGTTAGAAAATGATAAGAACAATGAAACATTTTCCTTGTGCTTAACGCAGGTTCAATCACATTGAAATAGCTAAAATTTTGACAAGAAAAATTTTAAGGAAAATTTTGACAAAACTTTAGGAAACTTTACACAAAAATGAAGATAATTATAGGGAAGGGAGACAGTCTTCACTTCAATGACACACATATGCTTATCAAGTTACTCATATATTCAGATATTCATACCAGAATGACCATTAGAAACTATATTTCCAAACAGTGAGAATAGAAAAGCCCCTAAATTTCACATGTTTTCATGACATTCAAGAGCTTCAGATTTGATAAAACCAAAAAAGGTATAAAGAAAAGTCAAAATGTTGATATAAATCAGAACTGTCATTAATGTATGGTACAGAAAATGAAAATAGGGATAAGATTCTAAATTCTTTTATTTCCTAAAGTATTCTTCTATCCTTTCTAAATATTTAGCTTGATGTCCATATTTCAGATTGTGATAGCCAATCTCCAAAATGATCAACCAGTAATCCCTGTCTCTTGGTTCATGTCCTCATAGGGCAGAGCTGGTCTCTGTCATCAGTACAACATTGCAAATTGATGGCATAAGAAATTGAATGGCTGAGTCAACGACATTGGGGCCCCTGTCTTCCTCTCATTGGATAAGTCATTCTGGGGAAAGCTACTATGTCATCATGACACTCAAGCAACAATGGGAGAAGCCCAGGCGACAAAAGGAATGAGGCCTCCTGCCAATAGCCATGTGAGTTAATCTACTAGTCACAGTCAAGCCCTCAGATGATTGCAGCCCCAACTGACATCTTGACTAAAATTGCTTGAGAGTGCCTGGGCTAGAACTGCACAGCTAAAACACTCCCAAATTCTCAACCTACAGAAACTATAAGAGAATAAATGTTTAAGTCACTATGTCTTAGAGTAATTCATTATGCATAATAAAAAAAACTAACACAAAAGATTGTAATATAGTTTAGGTCTATAAATGGTATAGAAATCTTCTGTTAAAATCAATAGATGGGGTCGACTGGCAGCATTTTCTGTCAATTCAGCTTTCCAGAGAAGATGTGGTTTGACTGAAGCTTCAAAATAGATCAACTCTAGGGCCAGTCTGTGGCATAGCAGGTAAAGCCACCACCTGCAGCACCAGCATCCCATACGGACGCCAGTTTGAGTGCCTGCTACTCCTCTTCTGATCTGGCTCTCTGCTACGGCCTGGGAAAGCCGTAGAAGTAGAAGATGGCCTAAATTCTTGTGCCCCTGCACTCACGTGGGAGACCCAGAAGCTCCAGGCTCCTGGCTTCAGATGGGCGCAGCTCTGGCCATTACAGCTATTTGGAGAGGGAACAGGTGGATGGAAGATTTCTCCCTCTCTATCTCTGCCTCTCTGTAACTTCACCTTTAAAATAAAGCTTAAAAAATATATCACCTTTGTGTACTCCAACAATCTCTTCTGGTTTGTTACTTTTTGTAGACATACAAAATCAGCTAAAATTTAAGGGTGCCTGTTGAGCCAGGAAAGTAAGAATTTGTGTATATTTCTAGCCCTTCATTTAAAAAGAAACTAGGTACCAAAGCTATAAATGGAACTGCCTCAGACAATATAAACTGCTGCTGGTCTTTAACCAGACTTATGCAGTCAACATTTGAGATGGATTTACTATCACTTGGAAGCTTCTCAAAGCCAAACTCTAGTTGCTAATGGTTCATCTGCCTGGAGATATGCAGCTAATGTGAGAAAATGATTATGCACAATCACAACCAGCAACACAGGCACTGCCTTTGTGAGACAGTGGCCAGAAATTGTGTTTGGCTCATAGTTTATGCCTTTTTTGAAGTTACCTTTCAGTGTTACAGCTACCAGCACTTAGTAAGTTAGACTGCCAATGTAGTTTGGGATGCCTTGCCAATCTAAAAACCAGGCTCTGGTTTTCTTCATTTTTTTAAAAAAAAATCTTGGGGCTGGTGCTGTGGCATAGTGGGTAAAGATGCCGCCTGCAGTGCTGGCATCCCATATGGATACCGGTTCAAGTCCCGGCTGCTCCACTTCCTATCCAGCTCTCTGCTATGGCCTGGGAAAGCAGAAGATGGCCCAGGTCCTTGGGCCCCTGTACCTGGGTGGGAGACCCGGAAGAAGCTCCTGGCTCCTTGCTTCGGATTGGTGCAGCTCAGGCTGTTGCAGCCAATCATGGAGTGAACTAATGGATAGAAGATCTCTCTCTCTCTGCCTCTCCTTCTCGCTCCATGTAACTCTGACTTTCAAATAAATAAATATATCTTTTAAAATAAACAATCAACTAAAAGGTAATCTTTAGAAGTGAAATTGACACTTTGAGATGCAATGACTTTGAACAGCCCTTGTTAACTGTTGAGGAAACTTTTCATACTATTTGTTGAATGCTTTACTTAGTACAGAGTTAATCCTGTGTGTATAAAGTTAATTGAAAATAGATGCTAAAAAAAAAAAAAAAAAAAAAAAAGCTGGCGCCGCAGCTCGCTAGGCTAATCCTCTGCCTTGCGGCACCAGCACCCCAGGTTCTAGTCCTGGTCAGGGTGCCGGATTCTGCCCCGGTTGCCCCTCTTCCAGGCCAGCTCTCTGCTGTGGCCAGGGAGGGCACTGGAGGATGGCCCAAGTGCTTGGGCCTTGCACCCCATGGGAGACCAGGAGAAGCACCTGGCTCCTGGCTTCGGATCAGTGCCGTGCGCCAGCCACAGCGGTCATTGGAAGGTGAACCAACGGAAAAGGAAGACCTTTCTCTCTGTCTCTCTCACTGTCAACTCTGCCTGTCAAAAAAAATAAGAATGGGAATAGGACAGGGAGGAAGGATAGGGGTGTGAAGAATTATTATGTTCCTAAAGTATTTATGAAATGCGTGAAGTCTGCATTCCTTAAATAAAAGGTTTCTAAGAAAATAATCCTCATTTACTTACCTATTTAAAGTGCACAGAGACAGAGATAGACATACAGAGATCTCCCATCTGCTGGTTCACTTCCCAAATGCCCATGACCAGGGATGGGCCAGTAACAAAGTCAGGAGCTGAAAACTCAATCTGGGTCTCCCACGTGGGTGTCAGGGCCCCAAGTCCTTGAGCTCGCCTCTGCTGCCTTGGAGGGTGTATGTTAGCAGGAATTTGGCGTCAGGAGCAGGGCCTGGACTCAAACCCAGGCACTCTGACATGTAATGCAGACATCCCAAGTGGCATCTTAACTGCAGTGGGAAATGCCTCCCTCTTATTTTTTCCATGTAACTCAGTGCCATGTGTCTTCCAAATCTGACGATTTTGTTCTTAAGTTACTCTTGTCTTGCTTGGTTCTTTCTGTAGCATTTTGTACTTTTCCTTCAGTAAAATGTATGTTCAGTTTATAAGCATTGTTGTATTCTCCTCCTTTAAAAATATGGCTTTTGTATTTTGGAAACAAAATAGAACAATGAGGGCAGACAGTCCTACAGGGTTTGTTCTTAAGCACAGCTACTGTATCACATCATAGTCAATAAAGCTCACAGAAAACAATAAAAAAAAAAAATCAATTGGCCGGCGCCGTGGCTCAACAGGCTAATCCTCCGCCTTGCGGCGCCGGCACACCGGGTTCTAGTCCCGGTCGGGGCACCGGATTCTGTCCCGGTTGCCCCTCTTCCAGGCCAGCTCTCTGCTGTGGCCCAGGAGTGCAGTGGAGGATGGCCCAGGTGCTTGGGCCCTGCACCCCATAGGAGACCAGGAAAAGCACCTGGCTCCTGGCTCCTGCCATCGGACGAGCGCGGTGCGCCGGCCGCAGCGCGCCGACCGCGGCGGCCATTGGAGGGTGAACCAACGGCAAAGGAAGACCTTTCTCTGTCTCTCTCTCTCACTGTCCACTCTGCCTGTCAAAAAAAAAAATCAATTGAGGAAATGTTAACTAGAAGGATAACGTAATTTTCTGGCCAGAGGTCCAGGGATTTTTTTTTTTTTTTTTTTGAGAAGCAGAGAGGTGAAGAGACACAGACAGGCAGAGAGCTCTCATCCCTCGATTCACTCCCCAAATGTCAGCAATGACCAGGGCTGGGCCAGGGTCAAAGCCAAGATCTGGGAATTCATCCAGGTCTGCCACGGACCCAACTATTTGAGCCATCACCACTGCCTCCCAAGGTCTGCATTAGTAGGAAGCCGGAATCAGAGGCCAGAGCCAGGAATCAGACCAAGGAACTCCGATGTGAGACATGGGCATTTTAACCACTAGACCAAATAGTCACTCCTGTCAGAGATCTTTGATGATTGTCCGGCTTAGTGAAACCCTTTCAAGAATAGTCAAAAGCATTAAGAAATCTCTGATAAGTCTTCACAGAACATTCAAGGTGTTTTATTACCACAAATAGTACATTAGTAGGTGGTTTTCCTATAGCTGGGCTAAGTATTCCATTTTAGAAAATAAAATAGAGGGGGCCAGCACTGTGGTGCACTAGGTTAATCCTCTGCCTGCAGAGCCGGCATCCCATTTGGGCGCCGGTTCTAGTCCCGGTTGCTCCTCTTCCAGTCCAGCTCTCTGCTGTGGCCCGGGAAGGCAGTGGAGGATGGCCCAGGTTCTTGGGCCCTGCACCCGCATGGGAGACCGGGAGAAGCACCTGGCTCCTGGCTTCGGATCGGCGCAGCTCTGGCCATTGCGGCCATTTGGGGAGTGAACCGACAGAAGGAAGACCTTTCTCTCTGTCTCTGTCTGTAACTCTGTCAAATAAATAAAATCTTAAAAAAAAGAAAATAAAGAAGGCCTATTTTCTGATTATACATGCACAATAAACACCATTTTCTGAGAACTATTTGGAAAGGACTTGGGGACTCGATGCTGCTGGTGGCAGCATGATTATTAAAGATCTAGCATTTGGAATGGCCAAAAATTCTTCACTTTCTCTAATTATCATGAATTAAATCAAAAGAGACTCGGTAAAACAGTTAAGTCCAAGCACAGACTTTCAGGTTTCTAAAATAAGCATGGCTCTCTGGAAAATAAGAGATAAATATCAAAGTCTCAATAAACAGGTGGAACACAGGGAATTTTTAGGGCAGTGAAATAATTCTGTATGAATGTGCCATATTCCGTATATAATGATAGGTACTTGTCATTATACATTTGTCATAGCCCATAAAACGTACAACACAAACAGTGACACCTCATGTAAACTATGGACTTAGGGTAATAATGACGTGTTAATGTTGGTTCATCTACTGTAATCAATGTACCATACTGGAGAGCAATGTTGATGGTGAAAATCCAGTGGACAGGGAGAGAGGAGGTACATGGGAACTCTGTTTTCTGCTCAATTTTTCTTTGAACTGAAACTGCTGTAAAAAAAATAAGGCATATTAATAAGAAGGGGGGAGGAGTGGCTGGCATTGTGGTGCAGGGGGTTAAAGGTGCCTGCAGCACTGGCATCCCATGTGAGTGGCGGTTCAAGTCCTGGTTGCTCTACTGCTCAGAGTGAGGACTGCACAGATCATTTGTGCAGTTCATAGGGCAGCACAGATGAGTGTTGCACACAATAGGGGCTAACACCCAACATTGATCACCTAGAGAAGAGGTAAATTATGATCATACCAACAGAGGTGATGATTCCCCCCCTTCTGTTAACAAGAGGAGATCTACCATGACCATCTGGATATTCTCCTCACCCTGGAGCACTGCCCAGAGCATCCTGGCCACACTCAGCACACACATCTTGGTATTCAATAAAAGTAAAGACATTCCACTAAACCACATAGGCATACTTCAAAGATAAAAGCCATCAGAGGAAACAGAAAACAAGCATCTCCACAAAAGCCTAAAAATAAACACATAAAATCAAGAAACAAGAATAAAGAAGACATCATGACCCTCTCCCCAAAGGACCACAATATTTCCATATTAGAATGTGAAGATGAAGAGATTGATGAAATGCCCAAGAAAGAATTCAAGAAATTAATCATAGGATTACTCAGAAGCATTCAGTAGCAAATCCACAAATTAAAGAAATCCATAAATGAATTTTTTCCCATGAAATTGAGATTTTAGAGAAATCAAAATGAAATATTAGAAATGAAGAATTCAGTAGATGAATAAAAATTTGGCAGAAACCCTTAACAACAGATTGGTAAGTCAGAAGAAAGAATATCCAACTTAGAAGACAAATCTTTGGAAATATTTCAGATCAAAAAAAAGAAGAAATTAGAAATATTAAAGAGTGCTGGAGACTTATGGGATACTATCAAATGACTTAACATACAGGTCTTAGGAGTTCTTGAAGGTGAGGAAAAAGAATGGACTAGAAGGTCTATATAATGAAATAATTACAGAAAACTTCCCGAATTTGGAGAAAGAAAGGGCCATCCAAGTACAGGAAGCACACAGAACTCCTTATAGACATGACCAGAAAAGACCTTCACCACATTGTAGTCAAACTGTAAACAGTGAGACATAAAGAAAAGATTCTAAAATGTATACAAGAAACACAAGATCACTTTGAGAGGATTTCCAATTAGACTCACAGCTGACTTCTCATCAGAAACCCCACAGGCTAGGAGAGAATGGTGAAATATAGTCCAAGACTTAAAAGAAAAAAACTGTCAGCCCTGAATACTATCCCTGCAAAGCTTATTTATGAATAGAAAGTGAAATAAACACTTTCCATAACAAACAGAAATTGAACGAATTTGTCATCCAGGCTTACAAAAGATGCTTAAGGGTATACTACAGGGGCTGGTACTGTGGCGCAGCAGATTAACACCCCGGCCTGAGGCCCCGGCATCCCATATGGGCACTGGTTGGAGACCCGGCTGCTCCACTTCCAATCCAGCTCTCTGCTATGGCCTGTGAAAGCAGAAGATGGCCCAAGTCCTTGGGCCCCTGCATCCAGGTGGGAGACTTGGAAGAAGCTCCTAGGCTCCTGGCTCCAGATCTGAGCAGCTCCAGCCATTGCAGCCAATTGGGGAGTGAACCATTGGATGGAAGCCCATGCGTGTGCTCGCTCACTCTCTCTCTCCCCCTCTCCTCTGTGTAACTCTGGCTTTCAAAGAAATAAATATTTAAAAAAATTAAAAGATGTACTACACACAGAAACACAGAAAGATAGCCATCATTATAAAAGAATGTGAAGGCATAAAATCTCCCTGTAAAAGTACAAAGGAAATGCAAAGTAAGCAATAGGAATATTTATGGAAAATTGGCAGAACCAAGTCATTATCAATAGTAAACTTGAATGTAAATAGCCTCAACTCTCTAGTTAAGAGATACATACTGAGGACAGCAGTGTGGCATAGTGGTAAAGCTGCCGCCTGCAGTGCCAGCATCCCATATGGGTGCCGGTTCAAGTCCCAGCTGCTCCACTTCTGATCCAGCTCTCTGCTATGGCCTGGGAAAGCAGTGGAAGATTGCTAAACCAAAAAATGGCAAGTATAGCCATCCTAATATAAGACAAAATAGACTTTAACACACAACTGTCAAAAATGATGAGGAAGGGCACTATGTAATGATTAAGGGATCAATTCAACAGGAAGATGGGGCTATAATAAATGTACCCAATTAACTGGGCAGTTGGCTATTTAAAAGAAACGTTAATGGATCTAATGGGAGACATAGACTCCAATACAATAGTAATGGGGGACTTCAACACCCCACTTTCATCAATGGACAGATCAACTAGACAGAAATTTAAGAAATAACAGAGCTAATCTACACTATGGAACAAATGGACCTAACTGATAGCTACAGAGCTTTTCATCCCATAGCTGCAGAATATACCTTTTGCTCATCAGTACATGGAACCTTCTCTAGGATAGATCATATGCTAGGCAATAAATCAAGTCTCAACAACTTAAAAAAAAAATCAAAATCATACTATACAGTTTCTCTGACCACAATGGAATGAAGCTGAAAACCAACAGTTCAAAAATCTCTAGATCATATGCAAACATATGAAGAGTGAACAACATAATACTGAATGAACAGTGGGTCACTAAAGAAATCAAGAGAGAAATCAAAAGAATTTCTGAAGTGAATGAAGATGGGGGCCAGCGCTGTGGTGCAGCGGGTTAACACCCTGGCCTGAAGTGCTGTCATCCCATAGGGGCACCAGTTCAAGACCTGCTGCTCCACTTCTGATCCAGCTCTCTTCTATGGCCTGGAAAGGCAGCAGAAGATGAGCCAAGTCCAAGTCCTTGGGCCCCTGCACCTGCGAGGGAGACCCAGAGGAAGCTCCTGGCTCAGGAGCGGCATAGTTCCAGCCATTGCAGCCATCTGGAGAGTGAACCAGCGGATGGAAGACGCCCCCCCCCCCCCGCCTCTCCTCTCTGTGTAACTAACTCTAACTTTCAAATAAATAAATCTTTAAAAAAAGAAATGAATGAAAATGACAATACAACATACCAAAACTTATGGGATACAGCAAAAGTAGTGTTAAGAGGAAGGTTTATAGCAATTGGCACCTACATCAAGAAATTGGAAAGACACCAAGTAAATGAGGCATCATTGCATCTCAAGGACCTAGAAAAACAACAAACCAAACCCAAAATTAGGAAGAGGAAAGAGATAATTAAAATTATGAAAGAAAAAAAAAGAAAAAATACGTAAGTTCAGTGAAATGAAGAGCTGGTTATTTGAAAAAAAAATAAACAAAACTGATACAACATTGGCCCAAGTAACCAAAAAAAAAAAAAAAAGTAAAAAGCCCAAATCAATAAGATCAGAGATGAAAAAGGAAATGTAATAGATACCACAGAAATAAAGAATTATCAGGAATTACTACAAAGAGTGCTATGCCAACATATTGGGAAACCAATAATAAATGGATAAATTCTTGAACACAGAAAATCTACCAAAATTGAATCAGGAAAACACAAAAAATTAGACAAAAACGAAGATGGAAATTGAATCAGTAATAAAGACACTCCCAACAAAGAAAAGCCCAGGACTGGATGGCTTTACTGCTGAATTCTATCAGACATTTAAGGAAGAACTAACTAATTCTTCTCAAGCTATGCAAAACAATTGAAAGGGAGGGAATTCTCTCAAAGTCCTTCTATGAAGCCAGCATCACTTTAATTCCTAAACCAGAAAGATACAAAGAAAACTATAGACCAATATACCTGATGAACATAGATGTAAAAATCCTCAACAAAATTTTAGCTACTCAAATCCAGTGACACATCAGAAAAATCATTCACCTGGACCAAGTGGGATTTATTCCTGTTATGCAGGATTGGTTCAACATTTGTAAATCAATAAATGTGGTAATCAATTTATCAAACTGAAGAACAAAAACTATGATTATCTCAACAGATGAAGAGAAAGCGTTTGATAAGATACAACATCTTTTCATGGTGAAATCCTTAAGCAAATTGGATATAGAAGGAACATTCCTCAACACAATCAAGGCAATTTATGACAAACTCACAGCCAGCATCAAATTTAATGAGAAGTTAGAAGCACTCCACCTAATATCTGGAAATAGACAAGGATGTCCACTCTCACCATTGCTATTCAATATAGAACTGGAAGTTTTAGCGATAGCCACTAGACAAGAAAAAGAAATCAAAGAGATACAAATTGGAAAGGAGGAAGTTAAACTATCCCTATCTGCAGATGACATGATTCTATATATAGGGCATCCAAAAGACTTTACTGAGGGACTATTGGAACTCATAAAAGTGTAAAAAAAAAATTTAACCATTTTATTCCAGATATTTAATGAATTAATCTCTTATTCTAATAAATACAGTATCAAGTTAAAATCGCTGGAAAAAAGTATATGGTAAAGTGGCAGGATTTTCTATTTACAATAGCTACCAAAAAATTAAATACCTTGGAATAAATTTAACCAAGGATGTCAAAGATCTCTACAATGAAAGTCATAAAACATTAAAGAATTAGAAAACAAAAAAGGGAAAATCTTCCATGTTCATGGATTGGAAGAATAAATATAATCAAAGTGTCCAAAGTACTGTAACCAACTTACAGGTTCAATGCAATCCCAATCAAAACACCAAGGACATTGTTCTCAGATCTAGAAAAAAATGATGCTAAAATTCATATGAAAACACAAGAGACCCCAAATAGCTAAAGCAATCTTATACGACAAAATCAAACTAGAGGCATCATAATATCAGATTTCAAGACATATTATAGGGCAGTTATAACCAAAACAACCTTATACAAGCACAAGAACAGATGTGTATACCAAAGGAACATAATAGAAACTCCAGAAATCAATCCCTGCATCTATGACCAACTTATTTTTGACAAATGTGTAAAAATCAATCCCTGGAGCAATGACAGTCTCTTTAACAAATGGTGCTGGGAAAACTGGATCTCTACATGCAGAAGATGAAATGTGACCCCTACTTCACACCTTATACAAAAACCCACTCAAAATGGATCAAGATTGAAATCTATGACATTATAGTATCAAATTATTAGAGGGAAACTCTGCAAGACATTGGCATAGGCAAAGACTTCTTGGAAAAGACCCCAGAAGCATGGGCAATAAAGACAAAAATAGATAGCTAGGATTACATCATGCTAAGAAGCTTCTGCATTGCAAAGGAAACAATGAAGTAAAGAGGCAATGGGCAGAATAGGAGAAAATATTTGCAATCTATGCAACTGATAAAGGATTAACATCCAGAATCTTTAAAGAGCTCAAGAAACTCAACAACAACAAAACAAACAATCCAGTTAAGAAATAGGCAAAGGACATGAGCAGGCATTTTTCAAAGGATGAGATACAAACGGCCAACAGACGCAAGAAAAAATGCTCAGGATCACTAGCCATCAGGGAAATGCAAATCAAAAGCACAACGAACTTTCACCTCACCCCAGTTAGAATGGCTCTCATACAAAAATCAACATACAACAAATGCTGGTGAGCATATGGGAAAAAAAGGTGCTTTAATCCACTTTTGGTGAAAATGTGAAGTGGTCCAGCCACTGTAGAAGACAGTATGGAGATACCTCAAAAATCTGAATATAGACCTACCATATGATCCAGCCATCCCACTCCTGGGAATTTACCCAAACCAAAAGAAATCAGCATATGAAAGAGTTATTTATACCCCCATGTTCACTGAAGCTCAATTCACAATAGCTAGGATATGGAATCAACCCAGATGTCCATCAAAGCATTACTGGATGAAGAAATTATGGTATATATACACTATGGAGTATCACTCAGCTATAAAAGAAATAAAATCCTGTCTTTTGCAACAAAATGGAGCTAAAAACCATAATACTTAGAGTGAGATAAGCCAGTCCCAAAAAGATTTCATATGTTTCCCTGATCTGTGGTAACTAATAGAGTAACTAAACTGTAATATTGGAGTAAAATGGACATTTTGAGATTCAATGACTGCTTATACCCCTTGTCTCTTCTGTTGAGGAACAATGTTTTTTCTTCATACTATTTGTTGAACTCTTAGTGTAGGGTTAATCTTGTGATCATTAAGTAAACTGAAAATAGATCTTCATAAAAATTAAAAGTAGTCATAGGAGAGGGAGGAGGAAGAAGGGTTAGAAAACGGGTAGTAGGGAGGGTAGAGTGCAAAGTACCACTATGTTCCTAAATCTGTATATATGAAATACATGAAGCTTGTATAACTTTAATAAAATTTTAAAAAATATACATCCTTTAGAGTTAAGATTTGGTGACTAGTCAACTGTCTCACACCTTATTGTGAAAATTTTTATTTTGTCTTTAGTCATTATAGATAGAACTATGTTTTTAAAAGATTTTCCTGCTAGTTATTTGGTTGTTCTTCCTTAATCTATATTATTTAATACTTTTCTTTCATTCTAAGTTTCTCCTGTTTCAACTCAGATGGGCATATGTTAAGTATTCTTATATACTTCACGTTACTCTAACCTTTATTTCACAATTTTTTAAAAAATTTTTGACAGGCAGAGTGGACAGTGAGAGAGAGAGACAGAGAGAAAGGTCTTCCTTTGCCGTTGGTTCACCCTCCAATGGCCGCTGTGGCTGGCGCGCTGCGGCCGGCGCACCGCGCTCATGCGATGGCAGGTGCCAGGTGCCAGGTGCTTTTCCTGGTCTCCCATGGGGTGCAGGGCCCAAGCACTTGGGCTATCCTCCACTGCACTCCCGGGCCACAGCAGAGAGCTGGCCTGGAAGAGGGGCAACCGGGACTGAATCCGGTGCCCCAACCGGGACTAGAACCCGGTGTGCTGGCGCCGCAAGGCGGAGGATTAGCCTGTTGAGCCACGGCGCCGGCCATACAATTTATCTTTTTATCCGTATGAGATTAATCCTGTGTAAATATTTAAATGTATATAAGGAGTCTTCAATAAGTACACGGAAATGCATATTATGAAAAAAAAAAAACTATGCCTAGATCTTGGCTCAGCCATGAATAAAATTTATATACTCAAATTATTGAGTTAGAATCATAATAAAAGTATATGAAAAACTGGAAATGTTCATGTGTGTGATAGAGGAAAAAAAGAGAAGTAAATCTAGACCTGGAATTTTGCAAAATAATTAGATAATGTCTATATTTTAAGAAATATTAAAAAGTAGTAACATGAGCATGTTATTAGGGTTGGGAGGGTGAGATGGAGGGAGGGAGGAAAGAAGAAGGGAATATCATCATGTTCTTAGAATTGTATCTACAAATTACATTGAATTGACTAACAGCTAGTTAAAATTTAAAATGAAAAAATATACCTATAGAGGTAACCACAAAAGAACTTGAAATGAAGAAGTTGAAAATATTGCCTCTAAAGAAGGAAAAGAGGTGAATGGTAATTGGAGAGGGGCACAGTATTTGACTGTTTACATTATGAAGAATAACTTATCGAAACAGAAAAACTAAACTAGAAAACTTAGTGGTTGAATGAAAATAAAACTATTGAGAATAATAATGTAGGTTTAAACATCAAATAATGGGCATTTGGTGCAGCTTTGTTTTCTAGTATGTCATAAACTTGCATTAAATCCCAAGAAGGCAAACTCAGCCAAACTCTTAACCTAACATGATACTGTGAGGAGTCTGATGGGTTAATAGGTAGTCAGAGTGGTCCCAATGGAATTTGGGGTACAAAATATTTGCTTCCTCCCTCAAGAACAAAGGCCACCCTCCTTCCTTCAGAATCTCCAAATTTACCATGAGGATAGCAAGGGAGCTACTCCGGAGCTCACAGCACTTGCCAGTAAAAACAAGTTACCTATCCTACCCTTCTGGATGGTTTTTTGTTTTATCCAGAGCAGGCAGACAGGATGGAGAATTGCAAGTCAGGTCTTTTGATGGGTTTTGTCCCTGCCTGGTAACTGAATGCCAATCTGATTGTAAAGTTTTTTTTCCTTCCTTTGAAATTGTACTTAAAAACACCAGTGCCACTGGGCTCTTTAGGTTTTTTCCTCTCTTGGAAGCTCCCCTCCTTGCTGCTCTGGCTGGAGGTCTTTGACTCTAGTAAATCTTTTTAAATTTCTCTGCTTGTCCACCTGGAAATTCTTCCTCTATGTGAGACAAAGAACTGAGGTAATAATAATAATTTCTCTGACACCATTTTCCCATAACAATACACCTACTAGGCATAAAACCTGAGTTTTCCTAGGTGAAAATTACCTTTCAGAACGAAAATATAAATGGAAAGGCAATTTGTTAATTTCCTTATTAATCATTAAAATTAGGACTTTTACCATATTGACCTGCCCCAAGAATTTTAATCACAAGAGTTAGCTACAAATTGCAAGTTGAAGGAAGTAGTATGGGTTGACCTCCCCCGAACTATTCATACCCCCTCCTTGTTTCCTTTGACTTTAATCATAAAAATGGAAGAGGTAAAATTGATTTATTTTCTAGTGTTGTTAGAGTTGCCATATTGTCATAGACCCTCTCCTGCTGGACATTAAAGGAGCCAGTTTGGGGAAATGCTACAGACTCCCTCCTGCTTATTATCAAAGGGCCAGCTGGGTCTAAGCAAACCAGTACTGACTTGGAAAACGGTTCCCCAACTGCTAGACCTGCCACAGTCCTATACCTAAGATCAGGCAGTTCTGTGCCTCCTGAAACTGTCTTTAAGTTACAATTTACTCATTCCTGTATGTAAAACTATCTTACCTTGCAGCTGTGATGTGTTAATCTCCAAGGGCCTAAGATAACAGTGTGCTCCCTGAAACGGCCTGGTTACTGCCTTGCTAAATTTAGGGTATAAAAGTAGGGAAAGAGAGGATCAGGGCTTGACTCTTGAGACAAGAGTCTAGTCAAGCCCGCATGCGTAAATAAACTTGTGCCTTTCCTCCCCAAGCCTCCAGTGCCAGTTTGGTTTACTGTGGTCTTTGTCTCTACTAATATGACAGGGTTCTGACCAAGAGATAAAGGCAGGAATCCCTGAGCAAAAGTAGAAGCCTTTGTCCTTCCCTCTTTCCTTACCTAGAACACAGAAATAATGTCTGGGGGCATAGCAGTCATCTTCCAACTCTGGAGACAAAAGCTACTTCGTAAGAGCAGCAAAATAGGAAGCTATAAGGAGGCTGAATCCCTAAACATCCCGCTTGAACAGCCGGAACTGCCTTTCTCGGAATTTCTTGGTTGGTGAAAATAAAATTCTTTACTTCCACAGCACAATGTGCTAGAGTTACTAGGGTTTGTTTTGGCAGCTAATTATATCTGTAACTGATATACAAGTAAAATGAGGCAGGAATTACTTGCTATCTTTTAATACCAGTCGTCTTCAATGTACAGCATGGATCAGGATCACCTGAAAGACTTCATATGGCTGGGCTCCAGCCTTAGGGTTTGATTTGATAGGTCTTGGATGGCTCACAAAAACAGCATTTATTTTTTTTTAACTTTTATTTAATAAATATAAATTTCCAAAGTACAACTTTTGAATTATAGCAGCTTCCCCCCCATAACCTCCCTCCCACCCAGAACCATCCCACCTCCCACTCCCTCTCCCATCCCATTCTTCATCATGATTCATTTTCAATTATCTTTATATACAGAATATCAACTTAGTATATACTAAGTAAAGATTTCAACAGAGTGCACCCACACAGCCACAGAAAGCATTTCTAATAAGTATCTAGGTGATGCAGCTTCTGCTGCACCCCAAGTCTCACTTTAAGAACCAGTGGACTGAGGCTGGTGCTGTCATGTAGCAAGTAAAGCCGCTGCCTGTGACACTGGCATCCCATATGGACACCAGTTCCAGTCCCAGCTGCTCCACTTCTAATCCAGCTCCCTGCTAATGGCCTGGGAAAGCAGTAGAATATGGCCCAAGTGTTTGGGCCCCTGCACCCATGTACATAAGAAGCTCTTGACTCCTGGTTTCAGTCTGACCCAGACCTTGCTGTTGTGGCCATTTGGGGAGTGAACCAGCAGATGGAAGGTCGGGGTCTGTCTCTCCCTCTCTCTCCCTCCCCCAACTCTGACTTTTAAATAAATAAACCTTTAAAAAAAAAAAACAAACCAAGAACCAGTGAATTACACAATCACATTTCATAACACAGCATAACATTACACAAGCCAATGTGGCACAGACCAGCACAGCATGGCACAGAAAAATACAAGCAGCGCAACATCACATCAACATCCTACTTTCCAAGTTCCTACTCGCCCATTGCTTTGCTTTTAAAAAAAAATGTCTGCCCCAGTTCTGATCTCCAGACCAACTACTCCTTGGTAATCCGCACTTCAAGTGTAAAATAAGTTGCAAAAAAGATCAGCAGGTATTACAGTTCTGCTGCTGCCTGAAGCTAAAAGATAGGGAAGGAGCCGTCTAGCACTTGCCAGACTGGCCTATTTGCCATGTCATTTCCTGGCACATAATTATGCTACTTGCTGACAACTATTCTGCTTTCTGTCCTTCCGTAAATTGTAAATGACAGTTTGGAAGCTGTTGGCTGAAAATCCTAAAATGAAACCTTTACAAAGAGAGGCAAGGATAAAACCATGGGCAATTTAAAGCGGTTGCTGCTAAGCTGGCCCTGAGAAGCATCCTCAAGTTAGCACGCTGTGAAAGAAATGGAATTTCCCCTCTCCCTCTTTCCCACTTCCACTCGTACCACCTAGAGCCTCAAAGCACGTGATCCACTCAAAAATCCAAATTTCATTGGAATGAGTTGGAAAGTGTACTGCAGGGAAGCCTTTCTCCACCTGCTAGAATTACACATGAGGACTTCCTCCAAGTTTTCGTTAAGTCACTGAGGCTAGCCGCACTCTGCAGTGTGAGCCAATGAAGACAGAACATGTGCTTTGTCCATTAAGGGCACAAAACAGGCAGATCCTCTGTCTCTGCAGAGACAAAGATATGCAAGGTCCCTGTTCCCCTGGGTTAGATGTGTGCTTTTCAATACAAAATGTAATTTTCTCTTATGGGATTGCATGCTTTATTTGATGATTGATTTAATTTAAGGCCTTCCTTGGTTCTCTAAAAGGATAAACTGGCCCTATAAAGTGCCAAATAGTAAAATATTTTTGGCTTTATATGTATAGATTTTTAAATTATGGGATTTGAAGAAGAAATTGTAAATAAGTACTAGAATGACATTTTCATTCCCTCAAACGCCCATCTGCTTCCTTTCACACAAGTTGGAGAAGCCTGAACTGATATTCAGGTCAGTCCTAGAAGGCCCAGGGACATCAAAGGGATCAGGCCATGTAATCCATAGTCTAAGAGAATCAGCCAGGATTTAAAAAGCAGTAAAAAATGTCCCAAGTAGACACAACATAATTTGTGAGAGATCAGAAACTCAAGAACTTAGGAACAAAAGGACAGTGTGTAAGTTTTAGCAACTGATTTTAAATAGCATATAAATTAGACAATAGGGGCCAGAATTGTGGTGCAGTGGGTTAAACCAGTGCCTGTAACTCCAGCATTCCATATGAGCTCCAGTTCAAGTCCCAGCTGCCCCACTTCTGATCCAGCTCCCTGCTAATGAGCCATCTTCTGCTTTTCCAGGCCAAGTGCTTGGTCACCTGCACCCACATATGAGATCCTGATGAAGCTCCTGGCATTGGCCTGGCCCAGGCCCAGTTGATGCTGCCATTTAGGCAGTGAACCAGTGAGTGATAGACCTTTCTCTCTCTCCTTTCTCCCTGTAACTCTACCTTTCAAATACATAAGTCTTTAATTTAAAAAATTAGACAATGCATCATCTCAGCTTGTAAAATGCATCTCAATTTCAGAGGTGTTAAAATTAAAGAATAAAAAATACCAGATACTAAAAAAATGATTAATTTCCCCACTTGTCCAGAAAACAAACCAAAGTATCACTTATGATGTGCCTGTAGGTCCCAAGAACTGTCCATAAATATTTGTGTGCAATCTTCACATCCATTTAAAGTGGCTCATTATCCTCTTTGCTCTCTATACACCTGCGCCCTAAACCACTTCTAGTTTCTTGAACAAGCCATTCTCTTCAACCCAAGTGTCTTGCAAATCATATTGCCTCTCTCTGGAGCCCCAACCCCTACACAGCCTTCAGGCATCAATCAACCTTTTAGATTCTCTCAAGAAAACACTTTCTAATCAAGATACTTATATTATGGTAGTTCAGGAAATCTAAAATATTAACATGGCACAATTATTTCATATACCAATAAAAGAGCAATACACTGACAATTAAACCCTGGCCTACTAACATTCATAATGCACACTGCAGTTTCACAGATGTCAAATGTGTGTGTTGGAGGGGCAGTTGGAGGTTAATCTATGTGCTTTAGAACTAATAAAATCTATAGTCAGTGATTTTTTTTCAGAGAGATTTGATACCTGAGCAGAAAGGTGATGTCACTTCCCATATTTGTCTTTCAACGTGTAGTATGAAATGGACAAAAATCCTAGAGAGGCTGAAGTGGTGGGAAGACCCAGAAAGTCTGCTCTTTGGTACAGAATTTGGAAGGTGGCCAAACATGGGTGGGGGAGGGGGAGGGGGGGGGGATGAGGGAGAAAGGGGGGGGCAAACAGCTGAGAACTGCTGCGGTAATGCAAACTTACATATTAGGCAGTTCAAAGCCCTCCTCATGACAGTTCCCTGGCTGCATTAAATCCACAAACCAACTGCTCCACATACTTTTTAAACTGACGGAGGAGTCCTGAACTCTGGTAAGCTCAGTGTAGAATCGAGATGACCAGCATAAATTAGGTGACAGAGATGGAGAGAACCCTATGAAAGTCCAGTCTGGAACGGAAATACAATGAAAAGAGGAGCCGGTGCTGTGGTATAGCAGTAAAGGCACCACCTGCAGCGGCCGACACCAGCTAGGGGACTGGGCTAGGGCCTGATAACTCATCCAGACTTTCCACATGGATGGAAGGAGTCCAGTTACGTGAGCCATCACCTGCTACTTTCCAGAGTGCACATTAGCAGGAACCTGGGATCACTATCCAGGGCCTGGTATCAAACTCACACACTCTGATGTGGGATGTGGACATTTTAACCAGCATCTAGGCCAAATGCCTGGTCCCACAGCTTTGAAGGATTTGTCAGGGTGTCCTATTGAGGTGTGCACACCTGGGTTGAAATGGAAGAATAAACATGTTTTCCAGTCAGTTTCCTATAAGTCTCCTAGTACCTTTAGGTAGAAATGAAAGCACAGTGTATCTTTATAACAAGACCCGGGAAATGAATCTCAGCCAAAAGAGAGAATACTCCAAGAAGTAGATACAAGTCCAATGGAACAAGGACATAAGCCTCAGCCATTCTAGCTCCTTGTCTGAAAATTGATAAAATCAGATTTTACTCCTTACCCCTGTATCCTTTGAAACCTGAAGTTTACCCCTTATACCTGCATCCCTTTCAAGATATCACCTGTATTGTTCCCTACCCCAACCTTTGCATTGTTCTCCATGTTTGAAAGCCAAGGTGCCAAACTTCAAAAACCTGTATGGAAAACTAACCTCTGTCTCTCATCCTCCACCTCCCTTCTGGACCACTAGCCCACCCTAAGATATAAAAAGGCTCAGTCTGCTGAGGACTGGGCCCTCTGCCACATGTTTGGTCTTTGAGCATGCTGGCACTTGGCTACCTCTGCGAATAAATTCGTTCTGGCTGTGAGTTTGCATCCTGTCTCCTCTCTGTTCTGTGCTCCTTTTCCTTACAGGCTCTGGCTCTCATCTCTTTATGCTTTCCCCAGTGTGGGTAGCAAGGGCTCACTCACATAGGTTGGTAAGCCCTGCAGAGATAAAGTCCTTTGGCACTAGACCAGACTAGGTTTAGATGCAGGATAGCAAACTAAGGGTAGGCAGCTAAAGTACCTGCATAAAGTAGGCTAGGTGGGGGCCATGGGAGCCCCATCTAATGGGGAGTTAGGATCTACCCTTGCTAATTATTGTTATATAAGGAAGTAGGCATGTGTCACCAGATCTTCCAAAGGAGGAGATAAATTCTGATGTCCATGGTAAATTTCTGTATCTGTAAAAGTTGTCAGCTAAATTTTTGCTTGTAATACTGAGATCACTCTGAAAAACTGATTTATCCATCAGGCTTCCCACTTAGCACCAGGCAAGAGCAAGACCTTCAGGGAAGTCCAGCCTTCTGCCCCATCCTCCTTACCTCATAGGAGTTCCCTATATTCACTGAAGCAACTGCTCTAGATTAAAGGTCATGGAAGAAAAATGTCTGCCAAACGCATGGCATGGTACTTGAAGCAGGCAAGGAGTCATTCACAGAGATGTTTAGCGAGCTAGTCACTACCTGGTAGTAAGCACGACTGCTTGCTTTATCTCAAGAACTATCTGCCACCAGTCTCTTCTTAGGAAGGTCAGAAAGGGCTGGGAGAGGGGAGAAGGTTATTCAGGCAGAGTTGGGCTGACAGTGGCCCCAGGAGCAGGAGAAGCCTGCATGGAGATGTTGGGTAGCAAGGCACTTGGTCTACTTGGGAAACCAGAGGAATACTAGTG
Organism: Sylvilagus floridanus; assembly: GCA_949820135.1. Taxonomy (NCBI): domain Eukaryota; kingdom Metazoa; phylum Chordata; class Mammalia; order Lagomorpha; family Leporidae; genus Sylvilagus; species Sylvilagus floridanus. The sequence goes on from OX463223.1 coordinate 128,526,329, forward strand.
TGGCTGGACCAGGGTAATCAGCGGTAACAGTGATGCAAGGTGACAGTAGTGTACTAGAGCCAGATCACAGGCTTGGGAATGGTGAAATTGTGCTAAGATTTGGGGCTTTATCCAAAAGTGGCAGGGAATCACTGGTCAATCCAGTCAGGAAGGAAAACAGCCTGACTTCATTTGTGTTCCAAAAAGATCATTTTACAGCAAGACTTCTCAACATGGGCACTATTGATATTTGGGCCCAAATAATCCTTCGTTGTGGTAGCTGCCATGTGCATTGTAGAAGGTTCGCTAGCATCCCAGGCCTTCACCCACTAGATGCCAGTGGTAACCCTGCTTCTCCAGTTGTGACAACCAAATATGTCTCCAGGAATTTCCAAGTGCTCTTTAGGGGAGAGAATTTCCTAATGTCTTATTACCTCTCTACAAATGCACTGATCTTTGCTGAAAATGCTATATAAGCTGGAATTGAAACCACCTTTTTGAGAATTACTCATTCCCTGGGTGTCTGCTATATATAGTTTTTCCAATAATAAGCATTTCCATGAAATTTTTAAAGACCCAACTTATGCATGGATTTTCAGTGGGTTTTTTTTTTTGCACCAAAATAAACTTGTCTTTAATTCCAGTTTCCATTAAGTTTGTGAAACACCCTTGTATGTGAAATATACATGTTAATAAACTTCCTTTTTTTACTCTTGTTAATCTTCTTTTTGTTAAAGGGGTATGTTTCAGCTAAGAACCTATAGGAATTATTCTTTCCCTACAGTTACATTGCAGATACCTGTGAGACATCCAACTGGAGGGAGCATATAAAGCAGTTGGAGTATCTCAGAAGGATTATTGTGAATAAAAATTCTGGAGTCATCAGAGTTTTAGTTCCAGTGTAAGATCATTTACATAGAGTGGAGAATGGAAAAGAAAAGTTGTATGACTTTCCAATTGATTTTTATGCAATTTACCTTTTCCTCCTCTTAACGATCATTGAGCTCACTGGCGACCCTTTAATGTCAAGTTTGGCTGTCAGCCATTCCTTATTGCACCATTATTAAGGACATCACCATTTGGCATTTCTCCTTCCATGAGACCTGTAACTCTGAGGTCTCTAAGCTGTTTATTCATGTATAAGTCATAAACGCTCTCAAACCTTAAGTGCCATAACTACCATAACTACCACTGAATCAAGTTCCATGACATGCACAAGGATGTTCTTAGCAGCTTCACAGTAATATAAAAATTGGAAATAATACAAATGTCTCTGTACAGTAGAATGGGCAAGTACAATATAGTAGACTCACATGATGGAATACTACTCAGCAAGGGAAAAGAGTAGATCTCTGATACATTCAATAGCATGGATGAATCTCACAATGTTCAGTGAAAGAAGCCAGATACAGGAGTACCTACTGCATGATTCCACTTAAGTGCAAACACAGGCAAGGCTTTTTCTATGGTGATAGAAATCGGAGCCCTTGGCAATGGATGAGTGGTGTTCTTCTGAGGTGCTGAGAATGGTAAGGTGTATTCAAATGTGAAATCTACTATGTTGGGCACTTGACATTTTTGCAGTCTCTTGCTTGTGCCCCATGTCTGCCAGAGTATTGTGGGGAACCACAGGCCAGGCCGGCCGCCTGTGGGGACCTCCTCATTGCAATCTGCCTTAACCTGCTGAGCATAACAAAGTCAAGGAAGTACTGACCGCAAGACATGCAAGAGATACACCTTCAACCTGAGGATATGCATGCCCTTTGATCTGATCAATGGACTACTCGCCCTAGCCCTGGGGGACTGGGAATGGATAAAAGACCATGTTAGGGGCGGGAACTCGGAGCAGCCTCTTCAGTCTTTCTCCTTCTTTCTTTCTCTCGGCTGCTTCCCTCTCTTTCTCTCCTTTCCTTCTTCTATCACTATAAATAAAAGTTCTTTGAGAACCGATCAAACAGCGGTCGTGTCGTGCGTGAATCCGTGGGTCGGACCCTTGCTGGCGAGGGTTCCCGATAAGTATTGTGCTCTCCACTGCACACCCAATTTTGTCCTTTAGTAGCAGATTTTTGCCATGTCATTCCTCTTGCCTATAAAACCATCCATGACACTTCAGTGAGGCCAACGAAGAAGTACTGTATTTAAAATCCCTAGCAAGGCTATTATCTTCACTAATTCAGCTTTTCTACACTTTCCAATTATTAACAGGGACTGAGCATTCACTGTCATTCCTTATGATCTGCAGGTGAAATTCATATGTCCAGGAAAAAATATATAGCATAGGGGCCAGCACTATGGCTCACTTGGTTAATCCTCCACCTGCAGCGCTGGCATCCCATATGAGCACCGGGTTCTAGTCCCGGCTGCTCCTCTTCCAGTCCAGCTCTTTGCTGTAGTCTGGGAGTGCAGTGGAGGATGGCCCAAGTACTTGGGCCCCTGCACCCACATGGGAGACCAGGAAGAAGCACTTGGCTCCTGGCTTCGGATCGGCACAGTGCCGGCCGTGGCGGTCATTTGGGGAGTGAACCAACAGAAGGAAGACCTTTCTCTCTGTCTCTCTATCTGTAACTCTACCTGTCAAAATATATATATATATATATATATATATATATATAATCTCATATATATATATACACACACACACACACACACCTGACCTCTTAATGATTCCCCAGTTTGGACATTTCTCATCTGTACAAGTCTAAGCAAGGACATACAGAACATCAGAACTATGTATAGCTCAAGAAATAATCTACCCTAAGACCTGGACAGGTGAAGTGATTTGTCCTATGTTACTCCAATAAATTAGTTTCCTAATGCTCTCACTCGCTTGACACCAACACTTTGCCATCAACATTCATTTCTGAATAGAAACGCTTCCTCTGATCACCTGGAGAAACATTAGCAATGACAGCAGAGGTCTTGGGAAATTGGATTTTTGTCCATATAACATTTTTCTACCCAGGTATTCGCTATCAACAAACCTTTAATTTTTAGTGTTATACCCTGTCTAGTGATATGGCACCAGTAATCTTGAGGTTCTTGTGTGCTCCTGGTCACTAACCTGAGGTTGCTGGATTACCCCAAACTAACTCAATCTAAAAAGTGAAGAGTGAAAAAAGGGTGCGAAAGATACTAAATAGATATAAGGATTTTAGATCAAATTTGTCTCCATATGACCTTGAGTAAACCATTTAAACTCCAAGAGCCTATGTTTGCTAGCCTATACAATGAGAATGTGAATCATAGTTCAAATATTTCAATGACTACTCTAAGTATCAAACAAGGCAACATTCACAAACCCAAACACAGAAGGCTTCCTCCCTTTTTTGGTCTCCTACTAAATATGCCCGAGAAGTCAACAGAAGAGAACAAAGCTGGAAATGTGCCGATAGATGCTTTCTCCACTAAAATATTTTCTAGCAAAAGACATCTTGTTAGCAAGCTACTCTATATACTATCGCATATATTTCACAATTTATCCACCTCCTGCAGGATGTCAAAATAATTGGACTGTAATATTTCTAAAATATAGTCAGCCATCTCTGGATTTATTACGTGCATATGCATTTACATAATGATGACTGAATTTACACATCATGCATCTTTCCAGACTTCAGGCTTCCATTACTTTTTGTTTTACAAATCACAAGCCTTGTTATGAAATACAAGAGTCTGTAAGCATGGATAACATTTTCCTCAGCATAAAAATAAGTGATGGATGCAGTATTCCATCGTTAGCCTAGAGATGACAGCTTAGGAACCATCAATGATAAACTTAGAAATTCTCCTTTACTGGTCAGAGAGATGAGATGATTCCAGACTTGCTACCCAACATTATCTTGGCAGCTACCCCAACCTCAGTACAGTAGCAGCATACTTGATGCTGAATCATTGCTGCTGCCACCACCACTTTATCTGCTATTGGGAAAATATTATTGCCTAACTCAATCCAAGGAGTGGAAATAGAGAGGCAGTGATTCAAACAGATACCAATGGCTGGCACTGTTAATTGGCTACCCCAAAGCCATTACCAACACTGTTCTTTGTTGCCTCACCCTACATATTAGGAAGCCCAGTGTTTTTTCATAGTCTCTTGCAGCTGACAGTTGCCATATGACCCAGTTGTGACCCATAAGACACAACTGCATGTTTTAGCATTGTCCACGGGGTATAGTCACTAGCAGTATATCAATACTTCAAAAAATCCTTGAAAACGGAATTTAAAGATGTTTATTTTGGTAACTAAGTTAAAACTCATGCGTATGAGTGGTATTCAAAAAGTTCATGAAAAGTGCATATTAAAAATTACATGTGTGGGGCCAACACTGTGACAGAGCAGGTAAAGCCGTTGCCTGCAGTGGAGCCGTTGCCTCCATATGGGTGCTGGTGTAAGTCCCCACTGCTCCACTTCCCATCCAGCTCTCTGCTATGGCCTGGGAAAGCAGCAGAAGATGGCCCAAGTCCTTGGGCCCCTGCACCTATGTGGGAGACCTGGAAGAAGCTCCTGGCTCCTGGCTTCGGATCAGCGCAGCTCCAGCCATTGCAGCTAATTGGGGAGTGAACCAGCGGATGGAAGACCTCTCTCTGCCTTTCCTTCTAACTCTGACCTTCAAATAAATAAATACTTAAAAATTTACACGTGGATTTGAACATTTTTTGCATTAAAATAAACTCATTTTTTAAAAAGATTCATTTATTTGAAAGGCAGAATTACAGAGAGGGGAAGCGGGGGAGGAAGAGAGATTTTTGATCTACTGGTTCACTACCCAGATAGCCACAATGGCCAGGCTGAAGCCAGGAGCCTAAAACTCCATCCAGGTCTCCTACAAGGGTGGCAGGGGCCCACGCACTTGGGCCACGTTCAACTGCTTTCCTAGGCACATTAGAAGGGAACTGGATCAAAATTGGAGCAGCCAAGACTTGGGCAAGCATATGGCATGCTGGTGTTGGCTTAACCTGCTCTTCTATACCATGTCAACCTCAACCTAAACTTACTCCTTAATTCCATATTTTTCCACAAATCCGAATTTTTAAAGTACTGTCAGATACAGTTCAATTAATATGGTTTAGAATTATTTGAAATATACTCTTTCTCAGTGCTTTTGCCACTAACTTACTATATATTTTTGTATGCTTTATTTTGGTATTTTTTCCATTTAACTTTGTTGAGAGTTACATAAAACATTTAGAGGATTCCAAAGTCAAGTATACAAAATGAGTTATATCAGAAGGCCTAGTTTAAGTTTGTTTACTTTCTTGAAAGGAAGAGTGACAGAGAAATAGAAAGATCTTCCATCTGCTGGTTCACTCCCCAAAGGCCCACAACAACCAGGGCTAGGCCAGGATCCAGAAACTCCAACTGTGTCTCCCACATGGATGGTTTGAGCCATCATCTGCTGTCTCCCAGGGCATACAACAGCAGGAAGTTGAATTGGAAGTGGAGGCAGGACTCGATCCCAGGTACTCTGATATGGGATGCAACCCACGGTGCCACATTGCCCACCCAAGAAGGCTCAGTTTCTATCTGTTTCCTCTATCCAGTTTCTTCCTCCCTCCTATGTGTTGCCATTTTTAAAGTTTTTGGCTTAAATTTTAGACTTATAGAAAGTTACAAATATAGTTCAGAGACTGTATACCATTCTCACAACTTTCCCTAATGTTACATCTTACGTAACTATGGCATACTTGTCAAAACTAAGATATTAACACTAGTATAATACTATTAACTAAGCTACAAATTTTATTTGGATTTGATTATCATATTGCTGACCCACTAATGTCCTTTTTCTTAGCCAGGATTTCATCCAGGATCTCATGTGACATTTAGTTTTTGTGACTGCTTAGTCTCCTCCAAGCTGACACAAGTTTGTAAAATCTTTTTTTCATGAACTTGACATCTTGAAAAGTACTGGCCAGGGGCTTGCACTGTAGTACAGCAAGTTAAGCCTCTGCTTGCAATGCTGACATCCCACATGGGAGCACCGGTTTGGGTCCCAGCTGCTTTACTTCAGATCCAGCTCCCTGCTAATGTGCTTGGGAAAGCAGCAGAGGATGGCTCAAGTGCTTGGGTCCCTACCACCCTTGTGGGAGACCCAGATGGAGTTCCTGGCTGCTGGCTTTGGCCTGGCTCAGTCCCAGCCAGTATGGCCATTTGGGGAAGCGAACCAGTGGATGGAAGATCTCTGTCTCCCTCCTTCTCTCTGTCACTCTGCTTTCACTCTGAGTCACCACCAACTATACAACTCTCAATGTGAGTTTGAATGATGGCTGTTCATTAATAAATTCATGTTATGCACATTTGACGAGAAAAATCATACAAGTTGTACTGCATCCTTCTCAGTGGCTGCCACTGAATATTTTGGGCAAATACATTTAAGCTATGCAAACAGCTTATTTTTGCTTAAACTTTCACTAATTTTAACATTAATATTTCTTGCCTGAAATAATTACTACAATATTTGCCAAATCAGATTTTTCTATCTCTAGCATTCCTTCTATACTAATAGAAATTCTATTTTTTAAAAAAAGAACTTTTCCTTCTTCCCCATGTACTGTTTTATTCAATCATATATTTATATCAGTTTAGACACATGGAAATTTATCTCATTGTTACGATTCATTTTGTTGCTTATATTGTCCCAAATTTGAACACTGAGAGCTCCTTCATATTGGGCCCCATGTCCTTTCAATATGTCCAAGACTTTCAGCACTTTTACTTTATAATACAAGATATTTCAGGTTTTTCTAGGACTAGGGTTGGGAAAATACAAGAATCAGTCATTTCTCCAAGGATCCTGGTTCCTTTAATTGCAGAATGATAATATGGTGCCAAGTTTTGGCTACTATGTGTACTCCTTGCTACTAGAGTATATTGACCTTCACTGAAATTAAGTTTTTCGGTCTGCTAAAGACACTGCAGGGGTCAGTGCTGTGCTGTAGCAGGTAAAGCTGCTGCCTGCAATGTCAGCATCCCATATGGGCACTGGTTCTAGTCCTGGCTGCTCCACTTCTGATCCAGCTCTCTGCTATGGCCTGGGAAAGCAGAAGATGGCCCCAGTCCTTGGGCCCCTGCACCCACGTGGGAGACCCAGAAGTAGTTCCTAACTCCTGGCTTCAGATCAGTGCAGCTCCAGCCATTGCGGCCAACTGGGGAGTGAACCAGCGGATAGAAGATCTTTCTCTCTGTGCCTCTCCTCCTCTCTCTGTGTAACTCTTTCAAATTAACAAATAAAATTTTAAATAAAAGACACTGTAAAGAAAAATGAAAAGCCACACACTAGGAGAAAAAGTTATGCAATACATAGATGATAAAGTATTTGTACCAAAAATTAACATTTAAAGAACTTGTAAAAACTCAAAATAATCCAGTAAAAAATGGATGAGAAATTGACACTTCAAAGATAAATGGTTAACAAAGGGCATATAAAAAATGCTCAAAATTGTTAATCACTTTTATATGCAAATTAAACCATGAAATACTACAATGCACCTATTAGAATGGCCAAAATTAAGGAACAAAACCAAAACCTGACACTGCCAAGCACTTGCATGGAGACAGAACAGCTAGAACTCTCACATTCTGCTCTCTGGGGCTGCAAAATGGCACAGAACAGTTTGGTGGTTTCTTAAACATATACTTAACATACAACTCAGTAATGTCCCTGCTAGGAATTTACCTAGGAGTAATAAAAACTTATGTGTACACAAAAACCTGTCCCGAATGTTTTTATATTGGCCTTATTCAGAAGCACCAAAAGCTAGAAAGAACCAAATATCCTCCACTGGAGAATATATGAAGAAACTGTGGCGTACCTATAAAATGAAATGCTACTTAGCAATAAATGGAACAAACTACTAATACATGCAACAAAATGGATGAATCTCAAATGCATTATGCTGGATGAAAGAAGCCAGACCCAAAAGGCTACATCCTGTCTGATTCTATTTACATGACATTCTGGAAAAGGCAAACTATAAAGACAGAAACCAGATCAGTGTTTACCAGGGGATGGGGTTAAGAAAAAGGTTAATTAGAAAGGGGTAGCAGAGAACCTTGTGGAATGATCGAAATGTTTTTAATCGTGCTGGTCATGATAGTTACATTACTGTTATATCTAACGTGTCATGGTGGTTACATGCATTTGTGAAATCTCAATACCAATATACCAAAAAGAATGATTTTTCCTGGGCATGTTTTGGTGTAGCAATTAAGATGCCACTTAGAATGCCGGCATCCCATATCAGAGTACCCGGGTTTAAGTCCTGGCTCTACTCCTGTTTTCAGATTCCTGCTAATGCAGACCCTGGAAGGCAGCAGGTGATGGCTCAAGTAGTTGGGTCCCTGCTATCTACACAGGGCACCTGGATTGGATTCCTGGCTCCAAGTTTCATCCTGCAGCCTCAGCTTTTGCAAGCATTTGGGAAGTTAACCAACAAATGGGAGATCTCCTTCCCTATCCCTCTCCCTCTCTCTTTCTGCCTCTCAAATAATTTTAAGATTATTTTTGTAAAAAAGTAATGAATTTTCCTATGCATAATTTATTCCTCAGTAAAAAGAAAAATAAAAGTGGAAAGAAAGGCAGACAATAAGTTCAAATCACAATTCTGAAATTACATCCCAGATTATCTATGTCTTGTCAAATGCCCCCCACAAGATTTAGGATACCATTAAAATTTTCGGTAACTATCACATTTATCTATAACAACAATTATTCCTCGTGTTATGATTGTAGGCACTGAAATAATCATAAAATACCATATGGATAAAGTACATTGTATATTTGAACAGGGTTTTACAAGAAATGTCGAAAAAAGCAGCTATTTTATGCTGATAAAAGGTATAAGAAGTAAACCGTGTTAAGAGGCTTAAAGGCCTAAGCTCCGTAAATCGTAATTTAAGAGACACAGGTGGGCCGATTACTCCTTTTGAATAAAAGGCAGGAAATCTTCTCCAGCTTTGTTCAAGCCAGTGAGTCATCTTGAGTGAATCTGTTCAGAACTACAATTCCTCAGGGCAACAGGTATCACTCATTACCGTGGCTGGGAACAGATGCCAGCCTGCTGCGAAGAGCTTTCTTCTCTGTTCCCCTCTGAACCTGAAATCAGGTATGTTCTTGTCATAATGTCCATCTCCCCTGCACCAATCCGCCTGCTTCCTATGTTTGAATAATCCATCAGTGAGGAGTATATACCTTTTTACATTTTCAAATGGTTGGAAAAACCATCTGAGTAATAATTCCTGAGATTTGGAAAGTATAGGAAATCTGTGTTTCAGCATCACAAATAGAGCTTTCCTGGCACACAGTGATGCCTTTTCATTTCTGTATCATCTATGCTTGCTTCAGTGTGGCAACAGCAAAGCCAAGAAGCTGCAGGAGACACAACATGACTTGAAAATCCTCAAAGATTTACTATCTGGTCCTTTGCAGAAAAAGTTGGCCAACATTTGATTTAGGCATTTTCATTCTGTTGCCTCCGTGTTGATGTCCAGACTATAAATTTATAACAAGGCAAGGTCAGGCAGCATTCTCTGCACACTAAATCATGTCTCTGTGACATCATAACAACCAGTGCTCTTGCACAATACTTTCTGTTGCTGCAGAGCAGAATAAAGACATGTAACACGGTAATAGGAAAAGGAGTAACTTGAGGGAAACAGTGGATCCCTTGTTTCTCAAGCCATTCACTTCAGTACTGTGTGCTCTCTGTATCCACGGATTTCACCATCCATAGATTCAAACAGCCCAGGATCAAAAATGTTTGCCAGATGGGATGGGAAATGTACACACTATTTTCTTGTCATTATTCCCCAAGCAATACAGAATAACTATTTATATAGCGCTTGCAATAATTTTTATAATCTAGAGAGAATTTGATGCATAGAGAAGAATATGTATAGGTTCTATGCAAATACTTCACCATTTTATATAAGGGCTTTGAGCATCTGTAGACATTGGTATCCAAGGAGGGGGGAATCCTGAGACAAATCCCCAGAGGATATTGAGGGGGTGAACATATTCTGTAGTAGTATGCACTCTTAGAGGAAGTCTGCAGTGTTCAAAACAGTAACTATTCACTATATATTTTGCAATATCTTGCTATTCAACTCCAAGAACATTTTGCCAACCCTTCAACCTTACAGATTATATGGCGTTTCCAGTACAAGGGAAATTATAACAATCATCTCCAGAGACATGAAGGCAAGTTATATTCTGAGCATTTGTTTACACATCTCTCAGTCTAACATTCTTCACATTTTCTTTTTATATTATGAGGCCAAATGAGACAGGGAAAAGAGTGCTGAAGATAGGATTTGAATCCAAAACACTTGTATTTGAATATTGACTCTACCAGTTACATTGAATGAGTTTCCTAACCTCTAGTGGCCCTGATGTTCTTACCTGTGAGATGGGAATAAAACTATATATCATGGGACTTTTGAAAAGTAGTAATACTTATGGAAAAGTATCATTCTTGTGTGATGATGATGATGATGTAATTCATTCTATCTTCTTGCCCCCTTCCCTTCCATTCTCTTACCTTCACTAAAATATTTTCTCTACCACTGGGACACCAATCTGATAAGTAAATGGTTTCCTCAACTAGTATGGCCAGCAAATCTTTTAAAGTATCAGCTGGTTAAGCTTTTTGACTAATTATTCCTATAAACTCACTTGACTAACATTTGGCCCTTAAGCAAAGACTAAATAGTTTAATACTGTTTTTATTCTGTGCCAAGGAAAATAATCATTTTCGATTAATAGGACCAAAGACATTTCACTTATCAGAGGTGATGATCAATTACTTATGAACTACACTGCTGTAAGGAGAAAATATTCACTTCCCTTCCTCGGTCTTATTATCTTTCAAAATCATTGAGGATTAGATGATCAAATACAGGAATGGATTATTGGATCTTATGAGCTATGAAATGATTTAAGATGTGATTAACCATTTCTACTGAAAACACATAGTAAGGACCATAAAAATACAAATACAACTGGATCTTGATGTCATCATGAATAACATTAGCTCCTGTGTTTAGGAGTGCCAATTTCATGTTGAAAAATGAATGCTGTAACATTTTTATATTCAGAAAACTCCTCTACTTAAAGGTTTCTTCAAAGGGTTTTCTTCGATTACTGATCATTGCTGAGATCTATTACTAGAGAACCAATACAATGAAGTCTGCTTTGCCTCAGACACAGATCCAACACTGCAGAAGGAAAGTACATATGCCTATGTTTCCTTTCGAGGACTAAGTCATGGGTAGAAGGGGTAAGGTAAGAATGGCAGGCAGAGTCAGGGCTAATTGGGAGGCCAGCAAAGGTATCCAAGTTCAAGTGACCAATTTCACTATTACCTTATTAGTCCTAAATCTAACACTAACCAGTTATGTGAAATGAGGAAGTGTGGATGTATGGGCCAGGTTTTGAATTTCACAGAGGGTAGCTCTCTAATCTAATGCAGTTCTCTAAGTTTGCCTTTTGAGTGTTGCTGGTTTAAATTGGGAGGATCTGTTTCCTCTTATTAGACAGCAATTGAAAGCTTCTGAATTTAAAAAGACATTGGTTAGAGGGGTTTGTGGTTTAACAGTCTTTTTTATTCTACTAAAGTTCTTAAACTAAAAATGTGAGGCTACTCACAGTCTCTTGGCCATCTGCATGTGAAGTTTCTTTGCTTTAATTGTCTCCTATAAAACAGCAGTAGAGACCCTGTCCCAAACAAAGTCATGCTCTTTGGATAAGTCTTGGCCACAAAGAAATCTGCTTTCTTTAATATCTGAGATTATTAAGAGTAATCATTTCTGTGAAAGAAAGACTGGAGGAGGGAAAATTAAGATTCTGAATGACACAGACCAAAAAGTCAGGTGAAGGCTTAACTTCACAAGGAAAAACTATTTCCCTACAGCAAGAGGAAATAAAAGGGGAGTGTATGGGAGAAATAGAGCAGAATTCTGAGAAGACGACAGCACTTTGAAGTGGAGAGAGGGAAAATGGCAGATCTCAAGCTGAGTAACTTGTCTTCTCAGGGAAGTAAGAGGTAAGAAAATCTACTGAAATTAAAATGAGATGTCCTTAAGGAGCTGAAATGACTAGGCAAGAAATTAAAATGGAAGCCCACAAGATAGGACTCAAGTTTTGCAAAAAATACTTAATATTGGTAAATGTTATTACTGGTAATGAGTATATGGGAATTATACTGTTTTCATTAATTTTGTGTACATCTGAAAGTTTAATAAAAGTCAAACATTTTTAAACCATTGAGTAATATAGTTACCTTTTAAAAAAAAGATTTATTTACTATTTGAAAGTCAGAATTACAGAAAGATAGAGATCTCCTATCTGCTGGTTTACTGCCCAAGCGGCTCCAACTGCCAGGGCTGGGCCAGCCCCAAACCAGGAGCTTCATCCAGGTCTACCACGTGGGTACAGGAGTCCAAGGACTTGGGCAATCTTCCACTGCTTTCACGAGTGCATTAGCAAGGAGCTGGATCGGAAGTGGAGCAGCCAGGACTCAAACTGGCACCCATATGGGATGTCAGCACTGTGGATGGTGGCTTAACCTGTTATATCACAGCACCAGCCCCTAATTATCTTTTTTTAAATGAAACTAATAACTTTGCATTTTTATCCATGGCTTATCAATAAGAATGTTTGCCTTAGGTCAATGGTTCTCAGTGCAGAAAGGATTTTTCTATTTGTTTCATGCCTATTACTCTCCTCCATAAAGTTTCAATCAATTCAAACATACCCATAAAATCCTGGTCTAATGCTTTTTAAAATGCCTGTCACATAGCTTAGTCAAGTTCTGAAATAATTTTGCTTATTTCCCCTAACAGCACAATATTGTTTCTTGAAGTAAAATGTCTTTTTATTTCCCTTCTTTATTATTATTACTTAAGACAAGTTGGCTGCAGATTGGATTTCTATTCAATACTCTCCACAGTGGTGCCCAAGTGAAAAATATCATAAGTTTCCCAATCTTGCTAAATTTCTTCCTGGCATTGGGAAAACATTGAGCTGGCAAAATAAATAGCTCGAATCTCAGAAACCTATTAGAGTGATATGGACTCCTATATGCTTCATAGCCCTAATCATCAACTCATTTATACTCTTCGGGATTGAAGGAAACATATTAAGAAAGGATAGTCTTGCCCTGTACAAAATTGTCAGTCACCCAGTAAGAAAGATTGAAGACTGAGGAAATCTCTTCAGAGCAGCCCTTGGTTTTCTGAAGTATGTCAGTGATATCCAGAATTCATCAAGTTCATGGTTCCACATCTTGGACTGTAAATTGTGACTAGGCAGTGTGCATGATTTGGACCTTTAATCAGTCTTTTTCTGCATTATATTAAGAATAATGAATGATCATAAAGAAAAATGTGGCTCAAATCAATGTTATTCTGAGGAAAGAGCTAGTGGGTTTTAGAAATTAAATGGCAAGCGATTCAAAACATTCAGATGATCTGTTAAGATATTGTACGCATCTTAAAAGTAAAGCAGCCCAGCTTTAGCTCCTACCAAATCATCCATGTGATCACTGTGCATTGTCAGGTAAGAAGCCCTAGAATGGAAAATATAAGTAATAGAGTAGATGAAGAATCTGAACAAGATGGAGGAAATGAGAGAAGGCCAGGGACATCCATGAGAGGGAAGAATTAAAAGAATGAACTTCAGGTCTGAGGGGGCAGAAAACATCAGGCAACACTTGAGGGGTCAAATTATTCTGTTTTATCAGGACAGCAATGCACAGGCAGAAAACTGGAAATTTTCTAGCCAGATACACTTTACTGGGCAAAAGAATGCTTAGTTAACTTCACTTGCAATGACCTTTGACAGTTATTTGAGTAATGCAAAGGACAAATGACAGTACTCTGACACCATTTTCTCCCTTGGCTGACATTAACATGAGTTGTCATTCATAAAGGAATTTTTATTTAATGGACAAATAAAGTATATGCCACTTCATCTCAGTGTCTTACTAAATAGTAGTTTTGGGATTCATTTGCATGGACAACAATGGAGCCATGAAATAGATTCTGATGTTGAAAAAATTATGCTATAATACCTGACAAATCAAGTATTAGGGCGAGTTTGAGAATTCTTGTGCATGAGATTTAATGGGCCAAGCTCTCATGAGGATAGAGAAAAAGCAGGATGAGGCAGAGGGAGGAGAGAGCAGCAACTCTTATGAGTTCAGCTTCCTGACCACACAGGCAATTCTGAAGTACAAATTGCACCAGAGGATAGTGCTGTTCTGAAGGCGAAGGGGCTAGTACAGCTGGGCATCTGTCTGAGTACATCAAAGCAACTGGATTCTACTCCTGGTTCTGGTGCCCGACTTAAGCTTCCTACTATTGCAGACCCTGGGAGGCAATGGTAGTAGCTCAAGTAGTTGGGTTCCCGTCACCACATGGGAGACCTAGATTGAATTCCCAGTTTCGGGCTTCAGTCTGAGCGAGTTACAAATGTTGTGGGCAATTGGGGAATGAACCAGCAGATAGGGGAAAGCTCATTTGGCATGCCCTCTCTCTTCCTTGCCTTCCCTCTCAATTTTTTTAAAGAGGGGGGTTAGCATTTTGTACCACTGTGTCAGGCATTAACCATAGCCACAGTAACAAAACCTCTTAGATGAGGAGACTCCCATTCTTATGTGGCCATTTCTCCAGAGAGACGGCTACCAGCTGGGAAGAGGCAGCACTCACCACAGAGATGGGGCCATGGACCTTTAAGAGAGATCTGGGCAGGCACCAGTGGCATGAGTTACAGCGACCTACGAGGGGGGCTTCAAAAAATTCATGGATAAATAGAATTAAAAGATAAGTTTATTTGGGTGCAAAACATGTTGGCAAAGTCATGCACAGTTTTTTCATAATACATTTTCCACTAACTTGTTGAAGACCCCTCATGTAACAGAGCTGACAGCAAGTCCCTGAAGGACACCCCTGCCCATCTCCCTGGCCTCACTACTGCTTCAAAAAGTTAACCTTACTCTCCCTTTCCTTCCTTTTTTCCTTCCTACTGTACCAATAAAAATGTCTTTGAACGTCTTCTCCCCTGGAGTTGGAGGTCCCAGAGACATTTTTCTTTCTCTTAAAGACATCCAATCTTTGTTTCAGTTCCACATTTTATCAAGCCCCCATTCCTTGATCTTGGCCCTAAGACTCCTAGAAGTCATCAGAACACAATAACCCAACATCAATATATTCTCCCAACTCTGACTCACCTAAAATTGAGTAACATGCCTGTACAATAGCAACAGTCCAATTTATGTTGAACTGAGGTGATCAGCTAAGGAGGTGAAAATTAGTCTTCCACTTTATTCCTGCCATCCATAAACAACTCCATGAGAACAAGCAATAACATGCAGGCAATGAAATCCATAAACCCTTCTTAGGGAGGAAACACATCACTAAAGAAATGTTATTCATATTGCAGACAGCATGAATAGTCTTGAGAAAGAAAAATGAAAAATGGTAGAATAGAAAGTATCAGTTCAAGGCCACGCTGTGGCGCAGCGGCTTAACAGCCAGCATCCCATATGGGCTCCAGTTTGAGACCTGACTGCTCCACTTGCAATCCAGCTCTCTGCTGTGGCCTAGGAAAGCAGAAGATGGCCCAAGTCCTTGGGCCCTTGCACCCGTGCAGGAGACCCAGAGGAAGCTCCTGGCTCCTGGCTTTGGATCGGTGCAGCTCCAGCTGTTGTGGCCAATTGGGGAGTGAACCAGCGGATGGAAGACCTCTCTCTCTCTCTGCTTCTCCTCTCTCTGCAACTCTTTCAAATAAATAAATCTTTAAAGAAAAAGTATCAGTTCATTTCAAAAAATAAATGTATATAGTTCATGGAGCAAGTCTTTTATATATATATATAAAGACTTGCTCCATGAACTATTTGTGACAGGCAGAGTGGACAGTGAGAGAGAGAGAGAGAGAAAGGTCTTCCTTTGCCATTGGTTCACCCTCCAATGGCCACCATGGCCTGCTTACTGTGGCTGGTGCACCATGCTGATCTGATGGCAGGAGCCAGGTGCTTTTTCCTGGTCTCCCATGGGGTGCAGGGCCCAAGCACCTGGGCCCATCCTCCACTACACTCCCGGGCCACAGCAGAGGGCTGGCCTGGAAGAGGGGCAACTGGGACAGAATCCGGCGCCCCGAACGGGACTAGAACCCGGTGTGCCGGCGCAGCAAGGCAGAGGATTAGCCTGTTGAGCCACGGCTCCGGCCTATATATTTTATTTTGTAATTTTTATTTATTTATGAGAGGTAGAGTTACAGACAGTGAGAGGGAGAGGCAGAGAGAAAGGTCTTCTGTCTGTTGATTCACTCCCCAATGGCTGCAATGGCCGGAGCTGCACCAATCCGAAGCCAGGAGCTTCTTCCCGGTCTCCCACATAGGTGCAGGGGCCCAAGGACTTGGGCCATCTTCTACTGCTATCCCAGGCCACAGCAGAGAGCTGGATTGGAAGAGGAGCAGCCAGGACTAGAACTGGCACCCATATGGGATGCCGGCGCCACAGGCGGAGGATTAATCTACTGCGCCATGGCGTCAGCCCTATATATTTTCATATATGCATATTCATGTGTTTATGTTTGGGGAAGTAATGTATTTCTTACTATGGGCAGGAGTAAAAAAAAGTTGGGGAGAAAAAAAAGGATCGACTTGAACACTCTTCACCACACAGATAGCCTTTCTCATTTTCATTCAGAAGAGCTTGGTTTCTTCTTGTCACCAGAGGTTCAAACATCTCATTTATTGCTGTAGGTCTTTGCTTCATGTCTATTAAAAGAGACCTATTTGGATGCTTGTTTTCTCTAAAACAAAGGAACTCTCCACCCCAATTCCATATCCCAAAGGTTAAATGAATTCTACTCCATGAAGTCTGCATAAAGCTTTGAAATGATAGCGTCATGGAGTGAAGTAAATTGCCTCACCTAAAAAGATGTATTCAAGTCCTAACTGCCAGTACCTGTGAACGTGATCCTTTTTGAAAATATCTTCGCAGATGTAATCAAGTCCAAATGAACAGGATGGGCCCTAAGCCAGTGATAATGCCCTTATAATAAGAGGAAAATTTGGACTTAGGGACATCCAGAAAGAATGCCATGTGACAACATGGGTAGATACTGGATTGATGCATCTATAAGCCAACACCACCAGAAGCTAGGAAGTGGTGGGCAAAGATTCATCCCTGGTTCCTTGTGAGAATATATGGTCTATGGAGGTGCTTGATTTTGAACTTTTAGGTTCCAGAACTGTGACATAAATTTTTCTGTTTTAAGCCACCCAATTCATGACAATATATTACACAAGCTATAGAAATACTTGGGTTTTCCTGCTTCTATCTTCATCAGTGAATTTTCAAAAATCTTAGGAAATAAGATCTTGAATAGTTAGAAAACATCTCTGAAAAGGCAACAAAAAATTAACAATATTGATTGCCTTTGAGGAAAAGAACTGGCTACCTACACAACGAGAGGGAATTTTGTTTTTGTATCTTTTTAAGTATATTACCGTTTTGAAGATTGAACCATGTGATATATTATCAATTTTTAAATTAAAAAATTAAAAGTTAGAAACCATAGTCTCAAACTCAACGTATCAATCTTCCCTTTTCTCCAGGGATTGCTGATGGCTACCCACCCCATTTTGTTCAAGAGGAAAAATCCTAAAGATGGATTTTTCATGGTTCACAACCATTTTCCTTTTAAACCAAAAACCTGGGAAGGCTAACTGCCTGGTCTTGTCCAGAAATCTTTATTCATCTGCCTCTTGAGTTCAAGCTATTTGAGGACAAAAATGCTCATGAAGAACAAAAATGCTCAAAGCTGGGATAATGTTCCTATACATGATTCTCCTTAATTACTGACTTAAATGAAGATCCATTTTCTCAAAGACTTATTTTATAAGCAGATAATTCACGTGGATGATTTAAGAAGAACTTAATAGATTGTTTGAGACTTAATCCAAAAAGTTATGTGTAGTTAATTATGTAATTTATTTATTTGAAAGTCAGAGTTGGGGGGGATTTTCCATCCAGTGGTTCACTCCCCAGATGGCTGCAATGGCCATGGCTAGGCCAGACTGAAGCCAGGAGACAGGAGCTTTATCCAGTTCTTCCACATGAGTGGCAGGGTCTCAAACACTTGGGCCATCTTTTACTGCTTTTCCCAGGCCATTAGCAGAGAGCTGGATTGAATAGAGCAGCTGGGATGCGAACCAGTGCCCATATGGGATGCCGGAATTGTAGGCAACAGGTTTACTCACTAGGCCACAACGCTGCCCCCTACTTATGTGAAGTACTGGACATAATAGACACAAAGGCCTTTCAACATCAATTCTTCCAGTGGAGAGGGACACACTAACTCAGGTCCTCCTGTGAAACATTCCCATGAGGCAATTCTTCACAATATCAGTGATCAATGTATATTTCAACAATGGGATTAGATTAAAAGCATAAAATGGGGGCCAGCACTGTGGTGTAGTGAGTAAAGCCACCACCTTCAGTGCTGACATCCCATATGGGCGCCGGTTCAAGTCCTGGCTGCTCCAATTCCAGTCCAGCTCTCTGCTCTGGCCTGGGAAAGAAGTAGGAGATGGCCCAAGTCCTTGAGCCCCTGCGCCTGCATGGAATACCTGGAAGAAGCTCCTGGCTCCTGGCTTTGGATTGGTGCAGATCCAGCCATTGTGGCCAATTCAGGAGTGAACCAGAGGATGAAAGACCTTTCTCTCTGCCTCTCCTCCCTCTGTGCAACTCTGATTTTCAAGTAAATATTTTTTTAAAAAGCATAAAATGAGGAGCTACAAGAGACTTTGGAATTATCAGGCATGCTTTCCCTATAAGGCTTTTAAAAATGGGTGCCAGGCTTTCTGGGTTGAAATGTTGAATTCACTTTAGCCATGTTTTTAGTATGCTTTTAGTTTTCTGACCTGAAAAAATAGGGATAATAACATCTGCCTTTTAGGGTTGCTGAGGAAGTTAAGTGAGATAAAGTATGAGGAAACTTCAAGAAGTTTATGGAAAATGGAATTAAACCTTAAGTTTAGGGCTGACGTTGTGGCACAGTGGGTTAAGCTGCCGCCTGCAGTGCTGGCATCCCATATGGGCACGGGTTTGAGTCCCAGCTGCCCCATTTCTGATCTAGCTCCCTGCTAATGCGCCTGGGAATGCAGAGAATGTGGTCCAAGTCCTGGGTCCCTGCACCCACATGGGAAACCCAGAAGAAATTTCGCGCTCCTGGCTTTGGCCTGGCCAAGCCTGGGTCATTGTGGCCATTTGGGGAGTGAACCAGTGACTGGAAGATCTCTCTCACTTGGTTTCTCCTTCTCTAACTCTGCCTTTCAAATAAATATTTAAGAAGTTTATTTTGGTGCAAAAAATTGAAGCCAATGCATAATTTTCTCATAATACAAATTTTCCGTAAACTTCTTAAAGACCCTTTAAGTGTAATAGGTGTGATCAATGCCCTGCCCAGATCCCCTGCCAGGCAGGGCACCAATCACCAGCTGCCCTTCTCTGCAAAAATGTCCTGGGCTGATGGTAATCATTCCCCCAGAAAGTTACCCCACTTCAAGGCCCACAGGAAGTAAGTGACTGATACGGGGCTACAATAGAGATCCCGTCCCTCAAGGCAGGGAAAATTTCAAGGTGTGGCTTGCATTCCATAGGCTCTCTCTAAAGAAGTGAGAATGCTGCCTTGCTCAACTTCCCCCACTTGTCTTCTATCCTGCTTCCTCTTCCTCACAGGTTCTTCCTGAAGAGGACTCATACCATATACCCCATATACCTGACTTCCTGCCTCAGGCTCTAAAGAACCCCACCTTAAAAGTTGCTAAAGATCTTCAAAAAAATCACCATAGCAGACTTCAGGACATAGAGCTGGGCCCGGCACTGTGGTGTAGCTGGTAAAGCTGCCACCTATAGTACCAGCATCCCATATGGGCACTGGTTCAAGTCCCAGTTGTTCCACTTCCCATCCAGCTCTCTGCTATGGCCTGGGAAAGCAGAAGATGGCCCAGGTCCTTGGGCCCCTGCACCCACGTGAGTGACCCAGAAGACGCTCCAGGCTCCTGGCTTCGGATTGGCACAGCTTCAGCCATTGCGTTCAACTGGGGAGTGGATTGAAGACCACTCTCTCTCTGCCTCTCCTTCTCCCTCTTTGTAACTCTGACTTTCAAATAAATAAATCTTAAAACAGAGCTATTCTAATCCAAATGGTATGGTACTAGCATAAAAACAGATACTTAAACCAGTGAAAAATAGAAATTCCAGAAATGAATCCACATGTACAGTCAACTTATCTTTGACAAATGATACAAACATACGCTGGAGAAGATATAGTCTCTTCACATAAAAGATGCTGGAAATCATATGCAAAATATTGAACCAAGATCCCAACACCACCTCCCATCCTATACAAAAATCAACTCATGATAGATCAAAAATCTAAATGTAAGACCTGAAACTATTAAACTATTAGAAGAAAACATACAGGAAACACTTAAAGACATTGGCATTGGTACATGCAATGACTTTTTGGATAAGACCTTAGAAGCACAGGCAATTTAAAAGCAAACATATACCAATGGAATTGTATTAACCTAGGAAGCTTCTATACAGCAAAGGGATCAGTCAACAAAGTGAAGAGACAACCAACATAATGGTAGAAAACATTTTCCAACTATTCATTTCACAAAGGATTAATACCCAGAATATAAAAGGATCACACACACACACACACAAACTCAAATTAACTACTTCAATTCAGAAATACATTTCTCAGAAATACAAATGGCCGATAGATGGAAAAAATGCTCAATATCATGAGTTATCAGGAAAAATACAAATCAAAACCACAATGAGTGAGTAGGAAGGAGGGAGGAAGCAAGGTAGAGAGAGAGAGAGGGAAGAAAGGAAAATCATTATATTAGAATTGTATCTGTGAAATGGCAAAGGACACAACAGGCATTTTTTCTTCTTTTTTTTTTGACAGGCAAAGTGGACAGTGAGAGAGACAGAGAGAAAGGTCTTCGTTTTCCGTTGGTTCACCCCCTAAGTGGCCACTATGGCCGTTGCACTGCGCTGATCCGGAGCCAGCAGCCAGGAGCTTCCTCCTGGTCTCCCATGTGGGTGCAGGACCCAAACACTTGGGCCATCCTCCACTGCCTTTCCGGGCCACAGCAGAGAGCTGGACTGGAAGAGGAGCAACTGGGATAGAATCTGGTGGCCCAACCGGGATAGAACCTGGGGTGCCGGCACCGCAGGTAGAGGTTTAGCCTAGTGAACTGCAGAGTCAGCCAAAACAGGCATTTTTCAAAGGATGAAATACAAGTGGCCAACAGACACATGAAAATGCTCAGGATCACTAGCCATTCAGGAAAGGCAAATAAAAACACAATAAGGTTTCACATTACCCCAATTAGAATAGCTATCATTCAAAAATCAAAAAATAGCAACGCTGGAGAGGATGTAGAGAAAAAGGTACCCTAATACACTGTGGATGGGAATGTAAACCAGTATAATCATTATGAAAGACAGTACGGAGATTCCATATGACCCAGCCATCCCATCCTGGGAATTTACTCAAAGGAAATGAAATCAGCCTATCAAAGAGTTATCTGTACCCCATGTTTATAGCAGCCCAATTCATAACAGCTAAGATACGGACTCAACCCAGATGTCCATCAACTGATAACTAGAAAAAGACTGTGGCATATATATACACAATGGAACATTTAACACTACTCAACCATAAAGAAAAAATGAAATCCTGTCTTTTGCAACAAAATGACTGACTGGAAACCATTATGGTTAGTGAAATAAGCCAGACCTAAAAAGAAAAATGTTTTTGGATTTGTGGTAACTAATATAGAATATACCAAAGTATGAATAAAATTGATATGCTGCAGTTTAATTTTTATAGCTCTTGTCTATAGTCCTGCAGAATAGTGGTATTTCTACTTTCTACTTGAATACTTTATTTAGTGGAGGATTAAGCCTGTGACAATAAATTAAAATGAGGAACCAGTGTTGTAGCATAATGGGTTAAGCTGCTGCCTGCAGTGCCAGCATCCAATATGGGCGCCTGTTCAAGTCCTAGATGTTCCACTTCTGATCTAGCATCCCTGCTAATGCACCTAGGAAAGCAGCGACAGATGGCCCAAGTGCTTGGAACTCTGAATCCATGTGGGAGACCCCGAAAAAAAGCTCTTGACTCCTGCTTTCAGCCTGGCCCAGCCCCATATCTGTTGCAGCCATCTGGGAAGTGAACCAGCAGACAGAAGACCTCTCTCTCTCTCTCCCTCCCTCCTTTCCCTCTTCTCTCTCCTCTCCCTCTCAAATAAATAAATTTTTAAAAAAGTTGAAAGTATGTTATTGTGAAAATTAAAAGGAAGGACGACGATAGGTGGGAAGTATCATTATGTGCTTAAAATTTTATATATGAAACCTGTTATCTTTATAAAAGTGAAAAGGAAATATACATGATTTAGCATTAACTTGACAAGTTATTTTTCCTAATATTTGAAAACACATTTAATGAATACGTTTTTAGTTAAAAAATTTTTATCTATGAACTATACTGAATCTTTTAAAAACTATAAAACTAAAAAGAATTTAAAAACCCATAATTAGATATTATTTCACTCCAGTTAGAATGGCTAATATCAAAAAGACTAATGGCTAATAAAAAAATTAAAAATGCTGGTGGGAATGTGGAGAAAAGGGAAACACAATACATGATTGATGAAAATGTAAATTAGTATAGCCATTATGGAGAACAGTGTGGACATTCCTCAAAAAAGTCTGCCATCTAATTTTTAGAGAACAAGATTGTTCCTTGCATTTCTGAGTATGATGTAACCTACTTTTGCAGAAGGTACTGTTACATTAAGTGCATCTGTGCATCCTGGTCAAAAAAATGTACTCTTTTTTGAAATAAACCTTCATATTCTGTATAGTTAAAAAAAAAAAGACTCTGCTTGGAAAGCCCACATCCAGTGTCAGAGTGTCTGGGCTTCAGTTCTCGCTAGGTTACTGATTCTACCTTCCTGCTAATGTGAATCCCAGGAGGCAACAAGTACTTGGGTGACTATCACCCACATAGGAGACCTGGATTGAGCTCTAGGTTCCTGGTTTCAGCATGGCTTAACCCCAGCTATCATGGGCATTTGGGGAGCAAAGCTAGGATCAGAAGCAGATCCAGATGCAAACCCAGGCACTCTGGTATGAGATGTAGGCATCCTAAGTGAATACCAATAAGATTGAAATATGTACAATTTGGACATGCTCAATCGGACTTGCTCCAAACGGTAGAGTTAGGAACAGGGCCACCAAAGAAGGAGGTACCTTTCTCCGAAGGGAGGAGAGAACAACCTCCACTTTGACTATGACCCTGTCAGAATAAGATCGAAGTCGGCGAACTCAAAAGGCTTCCATAGCCTTGGCAACTCATGACTACAGACTAGGGAGATTACTGACACCACAAACAAGAGTGTCAAATTGTTAAGTCAACAGGAGTCACTGTGTACTTACTCCCCATATAGGATCTCTGTCCTTAATGTGTTGTCCAACGTGAAGTAATGCTATAACCAGTACTCAAACAGTACTTTACACTTTGTGTTTCTGTGTGGGTGCAAACTGATGAACTCTTTACTTAATATATACTAAATCAATCTTCTGTATAAAGACAATTGGAGGGGCAGAGCCAAGATGGCGGAATAGTGAGGACGTGCACCAACAGTTCAGGAAAAGATAGTTTAATAAAAGCAGAGTTACTGTAGCCTCAGGAAAAGTCTCAGAAAGAAACTGCAGAGGAAATTCTTCTGGATCCAGTGAATGAGACACAGAGGACCTAGGGGAAAGTAAGTTTGCCCACGGCGAACCGTGCCGCAGTGGGACGGGAGCCGCCGGGCGGGACGGAGCCGGGCGGGACAAAGACGCCGCAGCAAGGTCGGCGCGCCAGTGCTGGAACGGGCGGTGAGACAAAGATCCCGAGACACTGGCGGGGGGAAACAGACCCCACAGGGAAAACAGCACAATTGAGGGGAGCCCGCACGGACACTAGCCTCTCTCTTTGCCCACCTTGCGAAGCCAAACTAGATAGACCGCAGTGGGATGGCACGTGCCCGCCCGCCTGCCACTGAGGCAGGCGGAACCAAAAACCCGAGGCTGTATAAATCTGAGGGGGAACCTAAATCCGGGAACACACTGTGCACACAAACTCCGTTACCTTGACAACCCAGAGAAAGAGTGTGGAAAAAAATGCCAAACAAAAATAGATACCGAGCTAACAAGATCAAGGAAGACGCTATGATGACCCCAAATGAAAAAGACACCCCAAGTCAAGATTATAAAGATGATGAGATAGAAGAAATGCAAGAAGCGGATCTCAAAAAATTGATAAGAACATTAAGAAGTTCTCAAAAACAAATTCTTGAACTGCAGAAATCTTTAATGGATAAGATAGAAAATCTCTCGCGCGAGAATGAAATATTACAGAGGAATCAAAACGAAACGAAACAACTAGTAGAACAAGAAGCTACGATAGTGACAAAAAATCTTAATGAATTGAAGAATTCAATAAATCAATTGACAAGCAATCTTGAGAGCCTTATAACCAGAATGGGTGAAGCAGAAGAGAGAATATCGGACCTAGAAGACAGAGAACAGGAGAGGAAACAGTCAAACCAAAGACAAGAAGAGGAAATTAGAAATCTAAAAAATATCATTGGGAATTTACAGGATACTATTAAAAAACCCAACATTTGGGTTCTAGGCGTTCCTGAAGGCATGGAGAGGGAGAAAGGATTAGAAGGCCTTTTTAGTGAGATACTAGCAGAAAAATTTTCCAGGTTTGGAGAAGGAGAAATCCTAGTACAGGAAGCTCATAGAACCCCTAATAAATGTGACCAAAAGAGATCCTCACCACGACATGTTGTAATTAAACTCACCACGGTGAAACAAAGAGAAAAGATTCTAAAATGTGCAAGAGAGAAACATCAGATTACTCTCAGAGGATCTCCAATTAGACTCACAGCTGACTTCTCATCAGAAACCCTGCAAGCTAGGAGGGAATGGCGAGACATAGCCCAAGTACTAAGAGAAAAACTGTCAGCCCAGAATACTATATCCTGCAAAGCTCTCATTTGTGAATGAAGGTGAAATAAGGACCTTTCACAGCAAACAGAAACTGAGAGAATTTGTCGCCACGCGTCCAGCCCTACAAAAGATGCTTAAAGATGTGCTACACCCAGAAACACAGAAACACGGTCATCAACTTGAAAGAAGCTAAAGGAAGGAAACCTCACAGCAAAAGATCATACGAATCTCAAAGCATATATAAGAAACTATTTTTGGCAAATGGCAGGGCAAAGCTACTATTTATCAATAGTCACATTGAACGTGAACAGTTTGAATTGCCCAAACGAAACCGATTGGAAGGCTGGATTAAAGAACAAAAGCCATCTATTTGCTGCTTACAAGAAACACATCTTTCTAACAAAGATCCATACAGATTAAAAGTGAAAGGCTGGAAAAAAGTATACCATGCCAGCAGAAACGAAAAAAAAAAAGTGGGCGTAGCCATCCTAATATCAGATAATATAAATTTTACCACAAAAACTATTAGAAGAGACAAAGAGGGACACTATATAATGATTAAGGGATCCATCCAACAAGAAGATATAACGATTATCAATGTATATGCACCTAATTACAGGGCACCAGTTTATTTAAAAGACTTGTTAAGGGACTTAAAAGGAGACTTAGACCCCAATACAATAGTACTAGGGGACTTCAATACCCCACTCTCAGATATAGACAGATCACCAAGACAGAGGATCAACAAGGAGACAGAAAATTTAAATGACACTATAGCCCAAACGGACCTAACAGATATCTACAGAACTTTTCATCCTACAGAGAAACAATTTACATTCTTCTCAGCAGTACATGGAACCTTCTCTAGGATAGTCCACATACTAGGCCATAAAGCAAGTCTCAGCAAATTCAAAAGAATTAGAATCATCCCATGCAGCTTCTCAGACCATAAAGGAATGAAGGTGGAAATTAGCAACTCAGGAATCCCTAGAGCATATGCAAACACATGGAGACTGAACAACATGCTCCTGAATAAACAATGGGTCATAGAACAAATCAAAAGAGAAATCAAAAATTTCCTGGAAGTAAATGAGGATAACAGCACATCATACCAAAATCTATGGGATACAGCAAAAGCAGTGTTAAGAGGAAAGTTTATATCAATAGATGCCTACATCAAGAAATTGGAAAGACACCAAATAGATGAGCTTTCAGAACATCTCAAGGATCTAGAAAATCAGCAGAAAACCAGATGCAAAGCTAGTAGAAGAGAAATAATTAAAATCAGAGAAGAAATCAACAGGATTGAATCCAAAAAAAAACATTACAAAAAATCAGCCAAACGAGGAGCTGGTTTTTTGAAAAAATAAACAAGATCGACACCCCATTGGCCCAACTAACAAAAAAAAGAAGGGAAAAGACCCAAATCAATAAAATCAGAGATGAAAAAGGAAACGTAACAACAGACACCACAGAAATAAAAAGAATCATCAGAAATTACTACAAGGACCTGTATGCCAGCAAACAGGAAAATCTATCAGAAATGGACAGATTCCTGGACACATACAACCTACCTAAATTGGATCAGGAAGAAATAGAAAAGCTAAATAGACCCATAACTGAGACAGAAATTGAAACAGTAATAAAGACCCTCCCAACAAAGAAAAGCCCAGGACCAGATGGATTCACTGCTGAATTCTACCAGACATTTAAAGAAGAACTAACTCCAATCCTTCTCAAACTATTCAGAACAATCGAAAAAGAGGGAATCCTCCCAAATTCTTTCTATGAAGCCAGCATCACTTTAATTCCTAAGCCGGAAAAAGATCCAGCATTGAAAGAGAATTACAGACCAATATCCCTGATGAACATAGATGCAAAAATCCTCAATAAAATTCTGGCCAATAGAATGCAACAACACATCAGAAAGATCATCCACCCAGACCAAGTGGGATTTATCCCTGGTATGCAGGGATGGTTCAGTGTTCGCAAAACAATCAACATGATACACCACATTAACAGGCTGCAGAAGAACCATATGATTATCTCAATTGACACGGAGAAGGCATTTGACAAAATACAACACCCTTTCATGATGAAAACCCTAAGAAAAATGGGTATAGAAGGCACATTCCTCAATAAAATCAAAGCAATTTATGAAAAACCCACGGCCAACATCCTATTGAATAGGGAAAAGCTGGAAGCATTTCCTCTGAGATCAGGTACCAAACAGGGATGCCCACTCTCACCACTGTTATTCAATACAGTTCTGGAAGTCTTAGCCAGAGCTGTTAGGCAAGAAAAAGAAATTAAAGGGATACAAATTGGGAAGGAAGAACTCAAACTATCCCTCTTTGCAGATGATATGATTCTTTATTTAGGGGATCCAAAGAACTCTACTAAGAGACTATTGGAACTCATAGAGGAGTTTGGCAAAGTAGCAGGATATAAAATCAATGCACAAAAATCAACAGCCTTCATATACACAAGCAATGCCACGGCGGAGGAAGAACTGCTAAGATCAATCCCATTCACAATAGCTACAAAAACAATCAAATACCTTGGAATAAACTTAACCAAGGACGTTAAAGAGCTCTACGATGAAAATTACAAAACCTTAAAGAAAGAAATAGGATACCAAAAAAATGGAGAAATCTTCCATGCTCATGGATTGGAAGAATCAATATCATCAAAATGTCCATTCTGCCAAAAGCAATTTACAGATTCAACGCAATACCAATCAAGATACCAAAGACTTTCTTCTCAGATCTGGAAAAAATGATGCTGAGATTCATATGGAGGCACAGGAGACCTCTAATAGCTAAAGCAATCTTGTACAACAAAAACAAAGCCGGAGGCATCACAATACCAGATTTTAGGACATATTACAGTGCAGTGGTTTCAAAACAGCATGGTACTGGTACAGAAACAGATGGATAGACCAATGGAACAGAATAGAAACACCAGAAATCAATCCAAACATCTACAGCCAACTTATATTTGATCAAGGATCCAAAACTAATCCCTGGAGTAAAGACAGTCTATTTAATAAATGGTGCTGGGGAAACTGGATTTCCACGTGCAGAATCATGAAGCAAGATCCACACCTTTCACTCTACACAAAAATCCATTCAACATGGATTAAAAACTTAAACCTATGACCCGACACCATCAAATTATTAGAGAGCATTGGAGAAACCCTGCAAGATATAGGTACTGGCAAAGACTTCTTGGAAAAGACCCCAGAAGCACAGGCACTCAAAGCCAAAACTAACTACTGGGATCACATCAAACTGAGAAGTTTCTGTACTTCAAAAGAAACAGTGAAGAAAGTGAATAGGCAACCGACAGAATGGGAAAACACATTTGCAAACTATGCAACAGGTAAAGGGTTGATAACCAGAATTTACAAAGAAATCAAGAAATCAAGAAATGCCACAACAACAAAACAAACAACCCACTTAAGAGATGGGCCAAGGACCTCAATAGACATTTTTCCAAAGAGGAAATCCAAATGGCCAACAGACATAAGAAAAAATGTTCAAGATCACTAGCAATCAGGGAAATGCAATCAAAACCACCATGAGGTTTCACCTCACCCCGGTGAGAATGGCTCACATTCAGAAATCTACCAACAATAGATGCTGGAGAGGATGTGGGGAAAAAGAGACACTAACCCACTGTTGGTGGGAATGCAAGCTGGTTAAACCACTATGGAAGTCAGTCTGGAGATTCCTCAGAAACATGAATATAACCCTACCATTCAACCCAGCCATCCCACTCCTTGGAATTTATCCAAAGGAAGTCAAATTGACAAACAAAAAAGCCGTCTGCACACTAATGTTTATTGCAGCTCAATTCACAATAGCTAAGACCTGGAACCAACCCAAATGCCCATCAACAGTAGACTGGATAAAGAAACTATGGAACATGTACTCTACAGAATACTATACAGCAGTCAAAAACAATGAAATCCGGTCATTTGCAACAAAATGGAGGAATCTGGAAAACATCATGCTGAGTGAATTAAGCCAGTCCCAAAGGGACAAATACCATTTGTTTTCTCTGATTGGCGACGACTAACTGAGCACCAAAGGGGAAACCTGTTGAAGTGAAATGAACTCTATGAGAAACTATGACGGGATCAAATCTTGTCTAGACGGTTGATATACAATGTAAATCTTTTCCCATTTTAGTATTTGTTGACATTGTTTTTGTTCTAATACTATTGGTTTAACTCTGCAATTAACACACAATTATTCCTAGGTGTTTAAATTTCAACTGAAAAGTAATCCCCGTTAATTATGAGAGAGGGAAAAAGAAAGGGAGGATATGTACAATTTGGGCAAGCTCAATTGGACTTGCCCCAAATGATGGAGTTAGAAAAGTGCTAGAGGACCCCAATACAATCCCAGCAAGGTGGCATGTACCAAGCCATCTCACTGGCCCAAGTGATCAATTTCAGTTCACAATTGATCACACTGATAGGTCTAAGAGTCAAAGGGATCACACAAGACTAGTGACTGCTAATACTAACAGAACTAAAAAAGGGAGAGACTGATCCAACATGGGAAGTAGGATACACAGCAGACTCATAGAATGGCAGATATCCTAATAAATCACTCTGGCCTCAGAATCAGCCCTTAAGGCATTAGGATCTGGCTCAAGAATCCGTGAGAGTATTTTAGGCATGGAAAGCCAAGACACCCTGGAAAAAAGAAGACATAAATGAAAGATCTCTGCGAGTGAGATCCCAGTGGAAGGAACAGGGCCGCCAAAGAAGGAGGTACCTTTCTCCGAAGGGAGGAGAGAACCTCCACTTTGACTATGACCCTGTCAGAACAAGATCGAAGTCAGTGAACCCTAAAGGCTTCCATAGCCTCAGCAACTCATGACTAGAGCCTCGGGAGATTACTGACGCCATAAACAAGAGTGTCAAATTGTTAAATCGACAACAGTAGTCACTGTGTACTTATGGCCCATGCAGGACCTGTCCTTAATGTGTTGTCCAATATGAAGTAATGCAATAACTAGTACTGAAACAGTATTTTTACACTTTGTGTCTCTGTGCAGGTGCAAACTGACAAAATCTTTACTTAGTATATACTGAATCGATCTTCTGTATATAAAGGTAATTGAAAATGATTAAAACAATTGGAAGTTGCATAAAAAATCAATTTAAAAAAATCATGTAGGATATCTGTCCTTAATGTGCTGTACAATGTGATTTAATGCTATAACTAGTACTCAGAGTATATTTCTTTTTTTTTTTTTTATTTTTTTTTTTTATACAGGCAGAGTGGACAGTGAGAGAGAGAGACAGAGAGAAAGGTCTTCCTTTTGCCGTTGGTTCACCCTCCAATGGCCGCCACGGCCGGCGCGCTGCGGCCGGCGTACCCGCTCGTCCGATGGCAGGAGCCAGGAGCCAGGTGCTTTTCCTGGTCTCCCCCTGGGGTGCAGGGCCCAAGCACCTGGGCCATCCTCCACTGCACTCCTGGGCCACAGCAGAGGGCTGGCCTGGAAGAGGGGCAACCGGGACAGAATCTGGCGCCCCAACCGGGTTCACTCTGTGATGCTCTGTGAGGGCAAATGGTTTAAAATCTTTACTTAACACAAACTAAACTGAGCTCCTGTATACAAATAGAATTGAAAATGTATCTGGATGTGAATGAAAGGGGAGAGGAAGTGGGTAAGGGGGGAGGGTAGCGGGGGGGAGGGAAGGTAAGGGTGGGGAAGCCATTGTAATCCACAAGTTGTACCTTGGAAATTTATCTTTTTAACTTTTATTTAGAATATAACTAAAAATGAATCTTGATGTGAATGGAATGGGAGAGGGAGTGGGAGATGGGAGGGGTGCGATGGGAGGGAAATTATGAAGGGGAAGCCATTGTAATCCATAAACTGTACTTTGGAAATTTATATTTAATAGATTAAAAAAGGCGAAAAAAGAAATATACATAGAAAGTATCCCACATAACTGCCACAATCGAAATAAGCATTAGATTCAGCCAATATTCATTACTAATCAAATCACAAACATCATGCCACATATATAATGGTTTCCACTTTAATTTGGCTGAATCTGTAATTGAGATACATATGCTTGGTTACAACTGACAAACCCAACTTAGACTCAAATCGTAAAAGTCACAGCAACGTGACCCTACATTGATTCTTTATTCAAGTCAGGGCTGACCTCACAGCATACATGGTAACACCAAGGACCTGGGTTCTCAGTGGTTTCTTCTTAGCCTTCCATCATTTTGTAACCATCCTTGGGGGCTTTCATGCTGATCCCTGGCTGGCCTTTCATTGTAGCAAAACAGCGGTTCAGACCCAAAACTTACATCCTCACTAACTAGGCCGAGAGAGGTCTCTTTCTATAGCTCCTATCTTTCAGCCCCATCCTACATCATGATCTCACTTGCTCTCTGCACTTCAGCTAAATTGGCCTGTTTCCAAGTTCATCAGATGTGCTCGTATTACTTTTCACTGCACATAGGCATCCAGGATGTATTCTTCCTCCTCTATACCTGGTTAACACACATTCAAACATCACCTCCCAGCTTAAACTTCAAAGTCCTCCTTGCTATCTTTACCTACCAAACTCATCTTCTGCTATATGCTCTCAAAACATGCTGCTGTTTACCTTCATGGCAATATATCAACGCAACCACTCAATGTTGATCTCTTCCATGAACACAGGAACCATGTCTCATTTTGTTCATCACAGTATAATCAGCACCATTCAAGTATCTTCACAGTGGGCACTCAATTATTTGCTGATTGTAAAAGATGGACAGATGTATGGATGAAATGGCTTTAAACCTTGCCATGTAACAATTAGCTATGTAACCTTCAGCATTTTTGAGATTCAGTTCTTTCAACTGTGAAATGAAAAGGTTGGACTAGTTGACCTTTAAGATTCTTTCCGAATTTCAAGTGCTGAATTCATAAAGTATCACTGGCAAGAGAATTTCTTAAACTTCAGGTATTATGGAACTAAACCAAAAAGTGATGTTTTGTGCTTATTCTGCTATCCTTTTGCAAATGTCATTTTTAATCAAATTCTGACTTTGTGTGGTCTCATGCAGTAGTTAGCAGTCTGGAGAAAATGGGATATTACAACTGTTACCAAGCAGCTGGAATTTCCAAACAGATAGTATATATTTTTCTAACTTATGCTGACAGTCTAGGAAGATGTCAACTGAAATGTTATTGAAAAAATTTTGCACATGTTCCTGTTCCCACCCCATCCCTAAAAATGGTATTAGTCAAAATGAGAGCATTATTTGGTTCAATGTACTGCTAAAATAAGATTTACATCTTTGAGTGATATCTAATAGAACATTATCATATTCAAACAGTTTTATTTTGAATTCACAAAACACACTTATATTCAAATTCATGGAAATTTGATTAGAACCTAAATATATTTTATTCAGGGTCTGATTCATAGCCACCGCTTCTCATCTATTTGTGTATTTTTTAAAAATATAGTTTATCATTTCACTTGGCATGCCTGTGAAACGCAAGACAAAATTTCCTACCTGCTCCCTCAATTTAACATCTGGATCTGAGCTATAATCTGCCTATAAATAAGAAATGAGAATTTTGATCAGGCAGCTTTGCAATCTGTTCAAAGTAGTCTGGGAATACTTGATAGCATAACAAATCTCTAAGTAAATTAACTGATGTTAAGACAGTTTAACTACCATAAAATATATTATATTCCACATCCCCTTAAAATTGATATTTTTAATGAAGTGATGCAGCTAGAGTATTGTAGAAGATAAGGCACTATATGTCCATGTAAAAAGAAACTACCCTTGTTAAGGAAAACAAAACCCCATTGTTCCTTACGTTTCCTCTTCTAAACAGCTGGGGCAGGAATTAACTATCCCATAAAACCATTTCCAAGTTCTCCTTGCCTCCCAGGTAGACTACATTTTCCAGCCTCCCATGTGACAGATTCCTGGCCCATGAAATATAGGCAGGTATTGACATACCCTGCCTTTGGGCTTAGACCATAAAAACCTCCCATGCAGTTCTCCACTATCTTTCCTGCCACACGCTGAAGATGGTAAAGGTTAGTCTGGTTCATTCCTTGAACACTGTGTGGGGCAGATCCCCTCTCTACTTCTTCACATTCCTAGCCAAATTATGACCCAACAGAAGAGAGATTACATTAACTCATTCCTCATTCTTAGTATGTCAGGGTTTTGAGCACAGCACACTACCAGAGGCCTCCAATAAAAATTTGCTACAGGCAATTATTTCTTTTTCCCCATTTTCCTTCATTTTAAGGAGAGAATAGGCGAGGTGAGAGCCTGCTGTTCCTTGACTTTCAACCAAGAGTCATCTACCCTTGTGTAAACTGGACTCTGAAAATAGAACAGTTGCAGGAATGAAGAAATGTTTCGCTTTAGCAGTTTTTTTACTTGAAGACTTTGGACTTACAACAATCCTTGCTTCAAATAAGTGTTTAAGTCCAGGTCCTCATAGAAGCAGATGCCTAGATACAATTAAATATGCAAACATTGTACTAAGAGATATACCTGTGAGAGAAAATGGAGAATGAGACAGGAGGGCCCCAGAGTAATCAGATCATAGGACAAGTCTGACCCCAAGTGAAGGAAAGAGAAAAAGAAGGTTGGGTGGAAGTGTCCTAAGCTGGCATACAGACTAAGACCATCACGAAGTTCACGCCAAAGTCAGCCATCTGAGAAATCCCTTGTTCTTCCAGAACAAACTTATCTTGAAACCTGCCACATTTTTTCATCATTGGCTGAGAGCAGCCCTTGGGTGGCAAGCCCTCACCTCAAACTTTGAGATGGATTTCAGAGTCCAGCAGTGGAGACTGTTCGTCATTTTGTTCTCTGTGGTTCTTCAAAGCACATTCTTATAACTTCAACAGAGGGTTTTTTAAAATTTGACATGGGTTTTCCACCTTATCTGTACATCATTTTAATAGATTTTAGCCACTATGGAAACATCATCAAGACCAGAAACAACTAGTCTCAGCGATGGGTCATGTCATGAATTTTGTTTTCAGTCAGTCACCAATCAATCAATCATATAATGCTCTCCACTAACAGATTCCTTAATATAGTTAGGATATACGTTCAACTGCTAGTTATGGAGACTGGAAATAAAAATTTAAGACACTTATTTTTCCTCTCATATCAGTCTCTAGTTAAGCAGTATACAATAGTATGTTGGCTCCACAGTATCATACAGAATGCAGGTACCTCCTTGATTTATATCCCATCATTCTTACAATATGACCATTATCATCAACATCCTCTCATGTTCCAAAATGGATGCTGAGGATCTGGTCATATCTGTGTTCTAGCCAGGATGAAAGGTAATGCGCGTAAACAACAAAATATGTTTGCTAGCTGTGTGCTCCTCTTTGAAAAAGACTTTTCCTGGGAAGTCATTTGCAGACAATTCCAGCATAAAATTTATTGGTGACAACTTGCTACACAGCAATGTGCAACAATTGTCAAAAAGTTCATGGCAAACGATTATGAAAATAAGCATTGATTTCCATTTGCTTTTGCACTAAAATAAAGTTTTTAATTCCATTTACCATGGATTTTTTTAAAGTACTCTCATTCTCTTTGTTGTATATAGAACTGCCCCAACTATTTTCATAGAGTAAGGGAAGAATAAACATTGGATAGGTATTCTTCATCTCAGGCATTTTTAGGGCTTAGTTCTGAAAAGAAAGCTTTAATTAGAAGAAACTGATGAGTTTTTTCTAGTGCGAGTATTTATGAAATCCACTGATCCAGTTCAATTGCCATCTATAAATCTATATCTTGTTTATTAGTTACCTTGTCCATATACCTAATCATTTTCTATTTTCTTTCCTTTATGGATAAGAGGAATTTTCCCTTTATTGTATTACAGACCTTCTAAGGCTAACTGCTGTCCCAGCCAAGAATGGTTTCTGAGAGCTATGTTTATAACAACCCACCACCCTGGCCCTCAAATATTAGAGTAGGAAAAGAAAGTAACCCAAGCTGAGCAGACTTGTTTCTGTCTAAGAATTTGGAGCTGGTATCAAAATCACAAATCATTGTTCAACTGGTCATTTGGAAAAAGTAGATGTAAGTTCATCAATGATAAGGAAAATTATTTTCTGCCATGTTTATGGTCAAAAAAAGAGAGCTAGTTGTTAGGCACGAAGGTGGGAAGAAGTCACAGAATAGCCTTTGTTTTGATGTATTTGTGTAGGTCAACACTTTCCAGAGATGTGTTCCCAAATGCTGCATCCAAGAAAAGTGAGCTGGAAGGACCATAAACAGCTGGTATGGCTAGTATCAAATGCTTTCTAAACTACCTTTATTATTAGGGCTTAACCAATGCATTCCCAAACCTTTCCCTCTGTGGTCCTTCTATGCAATACACCAGAACCAGTATGAAATTTGGTGATTATTTTACGTATTCCCCAGTCCCCAATCAGTACATATTTCTTTAAGTGGGTATATGTTACTTCCTGCCAATAGAGCCATCCCACCTGCTGCATGTTAACATAGGTATTAATAGATACAGGCAGGGGCAACACTGTGGTGTAGCCGTTAAAGCCACCACCTGCAGTGCTGGCATCCCATATGTGCACTAGTTCAAATCCAAGCAGCTCTACTTCTGATCCAGCTCTCTGCTATGGCCTGGGAAAGCAGTAGAAGGTGGCCCAAGTGCTTGGGTCCCTACACCCATGTGGAAGACCTGAAGAAGTTCCAGGCTCCTGGCTTTAGATCAGCCCATCTGCCATTTGGGGAGTTAACCAGCAAATGAAGGATCTGTCTCTACCTCTCTCTCTGTAACTCTGCCTTTCAAATAAATAAATCTTTTTAAAAAATAGACACAGGTAGTTGTAAGAGTTTGGCCAATTGGTTTGGCTTATTGGATTCAGCTGTGAGGTGTTTACCTGGAATTGTATACTATACTGGGTATAGAGATTGCATGGGTAAATAGGACATGGACTCTACCCATGAACTTACAATTTGGGTGTACAGTAACTCAGAAATTACAATATTATGTATGTGCATGTAGTAAGAGTTAAGATTTCTCTTAGATGAAAGAAGATGATTCAATAGCCTTGAGGCAGAAGTGGGGAGGATACTATTGATTTCTTAGAGGAAGCAAATCCATTCCAAAGTGTTTTCCCCCTTCCCTGACCTGGTTTTTTTACTTACTTCCCTGTTTTTCTGCACTCAGTAAATAGAGACAACTCTACTGAGGAGATCAAAAAGTATGCCAAAGCAAGGGAAACAAAAGAAAAACATCTACACAACTACTTTTAGCTGGTTTTCAAGTCAAAAGCTCAGAGTTATGAAAGTCTGTAAAAATTTTATGCAGAGAGCAATGGTTCTCCTTAGTCTTTCCTTTTCACTCCGATATGTCTTTCTGTTACAAAAACAAACATACAAACAAAAAAACAAAACACACCACCACCAACAACAACAAAAATCCATTGAGTTCCCCGTCTTCTGGAACTAAATTTTTTTTTTTTTACCAGCAGGGGTGAGAAATCATATAAATTGCTGAAAACAAATGGTAACAGTCAGTCATTTCTTTTATAATGGACTATAAGATTAGTTTATTTGCATGTATCAAGATTTATTGCAAAGTCTCTAATGGAATGACAATGCAAGAGATATCATCTGTCTAAAACAATTAGAATGTAGGCTTCTGGGGCTGAGTTACCACGTATTTTCCTTGGAGGAAAAAATGTATCTTCGGTCATGAGAATACCAGTGAGAATAAAGAAGCTATTCTGAATGCTTTTGTCCAATTTAACATTTTTCTACCATAACAAAATTCATATGAATTTCACATTAGCTGGTGATTTGAAGCCAGACATCTACCAGAGCGATTTTTTAAAAATACAGAACACAGTATAATCAAGATC
This sequence comes from Sylvilagus floridanus, assembly GCA_949820135.1. Lineage (NCBI taxonomy): Eukaryota > Metazoa > Chordata > Mammalia > Lagomorpha > Leporidae > Sylvilagus > Sylvilagus floridanus. The sequence continues at coordinate 128,563,330 of OX463223.1, forward strand.
AGGAACGTGATCTTTTATTCTTTGTTGGAAAAGGCAGATGCTTTATGGGCACAGTTGTCAGTTGAAGCCGATGTTGTACACTGAAAGGCATTGTAGGGCATATTTGCCTGAGCAACGCTTCTTCATGGTAGGTGAGAAACGGAACTACATACAAACTCTCAAACAGGACAAGAGGCAGGCCCTTATTCAGAGACAGCTTCAGGTCCACCCCAACCTAGAGGCTGGTTTTCTGGAGAGGTCATGGTACAAGATTTAATTTTCATAGTTGCTTTTTCCCCATCATTATTTTGAACTGTTGTTCCAACACTTTTTACCTCAACCCATCCTCCCTAGTGAGCATTGCTCCTTTCTGCTCCTTGAAATAACAATGTTATGGGGCCAATGCTGCGGTGAAGCCAATGAAGCAGCCATCTGCAGTGCTGGCATCCCATATGGGCGCCAGTTCAAGTCCCGGCTGCTCCACTTCCAATGCATCTCTCTGCTATAGCCTGGAAAAGCAGTAGAAGATGGCCCAAGTCCTTGGGCCCTTGCACCCATGTGGGAGACCTGGAAGTGGCTCCTGGCTTTGGATCAGCACAGCTCTGGCCACTGCAGTCACCTGGGGAGTAATCTAGCAGATGGAAGACCTCTCTCTGCCTTTGCCTCTCTGTACCTCTGTCTTTCAAATAAATTTTTAAAAAAGAAACATAACTTTTTCATCACTCCTTATATTGTCGTCATAGCTCCCAGGGTACCACCAGCCTTTCTGCAGGGAAACCATAAAACTACATGGAAATCAAATCCAATGTAACTCTGCATCCAGAAGAGTGAAGAGAAATCCTCCCCAAATCTGTGGCTTTTTACTGTTTCCAAGTGAACCTAAGCATTTGAGACTTCATTTTTATTATAATATTAACATATTAAGTATTATGCATATATTCTATAGAAAGGTAGGAATATTTAAAAGAAAAAAGAACTGAATAAAAAACAAGTAGCTTTAACATCTATTTTAACAACATGAATAATTCAAATCTGCTCCTGGCATCAGAAAAACATTCCAGAATATTTTTCAGAGATGCATTTTGGTTATTTGAGATTTAGTGATAGAACAGGTTTTATCTATATTCAAATAGATCATTATAAATGGAGTATGGCTAACTCAGGGGATGCCAAAACCCCAAAGGAAGAAAATTATTCTAGAAAAATATGTGGTTTGCTACAAATTCAGAGGCTTTAAGTTACACTTGAAATGCCTATAGTGTACTCTATCACAAATGAAGAAATGGAGTGTGAAATTAAGTGACTTGTTGAGTGGTCAATGAGTTTAAGTATATGAAATAAAATATTCACCAAACTGGTTATGTAGTGTTACTAACTGTGGAGAATATCATTGTAAAGTACATAAACTTTGAAAATAATCTAAAAGCATATAAAGCTATGTGGATCAATGCTTTCTGCAGATATTTTCCAAAATGCTACATCTAAATAAGATGGCTGGAAGGACCATAAATAGCTGGTGGATCTAGTGCCAGGTGGTTTCCAAACTATCCACTTGGAATATCTGCTTTTTATTACAACATTGTTATCATTTTTGCCATTGTTACTATTCTCTTCATAGATTTTTAGCCATTATCCAAAAAGAGTGATTGATTCAGTGCTCTCAAATGTATATGGCTGAATTTGAACTTGGAAGATGGAGCTTGATTCATCATTGAGCTTCACTCAGGAGAACAGAAGAACGGCAAATATGTTTTCACTGGAAAACTAGAAACTGGCAGCTAGAACCCTGTCTGTCAAATTTCAGATAGAGATAAACAGTGACTATGATTCGGGAATAATTTCAGTGTATCCATGGTTACAAAAAATCATGTCAACGCCCATTGTTCTATTTATACCTTGGGGGACATGTCACCACATTTCTATAAATAGACTGGAAATTCATTCATATCAACTCTAATTATGTGAAAATCTCCAATCATCTCAGTAATAAAGAAACTGGACTCTACAGTGTAACAGGGGAATATGTAATGCCATGGATATAATGGTCCATATGTCTGATAAAGAGTCAACACAACAAAGAAATAAGTTTATAAGGAAGAACTGAGGCTTCCTAAGATCTCTGCAATATGACTGCTTGGTGAAGAGTGAGCTGACCCTGAGAAGCTGAACAACCTGGAGCTACTTACAGTTCCTCCTGAGCACCCATTCAGTCTTAGAATCAAAACAAAAATATGGGTAGATTTTGGATTAAATATGGAAGGAAATGGGGTTCTTTGAGAAAGGCCATAAGGTCGAAAAGAAAGACTACAGAAAATGAGAGAATGCCATAAATTTTGAAGGCCATAAGGTGAAGAGCTAAGTGATAACTGACTTAGCATGAAGTTAAAACCCAAGTTTCTATAAGAATTCAAGGTCAGGTAGCAGTGGCAAGAAAAAAACCAATTTGAGCTGCAAAAATCCTGGGGATGCTCAGGAATTGGAGGTGCCAGGTATGTCTGAAGGTTGAATGGCAGAAGCTTGAAAAAATAAGCCAGGATAGAAGGCAAGATTTCTGTACTAAAAACAAAGGGATTAAGCCAAGGTTAATACATCCCAAATAATATCTTCAAGTCCTTCCTCTATGTGGCTTTGAGAACACCAGCAGCCACTCATTTACCTCCCAGATAAGAAAATGATTCCTGAGAAAATACCCAAGATACTAACATGTAGAGATCTCCAGTGAAACATTCAGAAACCCCTCTAAATCACCGTATAATGAGATCCACCTACTGACAAGCCTTACTCATGTAAATGTTGTTTCTACTAAACTGAGTTTTGAGTCCTTGCTAAGCACCAGATATGTTATGTGCATTTTATAAAACATGTGTTATCACTGACAAAATAATCATGCCTGAGTCTAGTGATTAATATTCTGGTGTAGGCCGGCGCCGTGGCTCAACAGGCTAATCCTCCTCCTTGCGGCGCCAGCACACCGGGTTCTAGTCCCGGTCGGGGCACCGGATTCTGTCCCGGTTGCCCCTCTTCCAGGCCAGCCCTCTGCTGTGGCCCAGGAGTGCAGTGGAGGATGGCCCAGGTGCTTGGGCCCTGCACCCCATGGGGAGACCAGGAAAAGCACCTGGCTCCTGCCATCGGACGAGCGCGGTGCGCCGGCCGCAGCGCGCCGACCGCGGCGGCCATTGGAGGGTGAACCAACGGCAAAGGAAGACCTTTCTCTCTGTCTCTCTCACTGTCCACTCTGCCTGTAAAAAAAAAAAATATTCTGGTGTAAATACCTACTACAGAGCAATAATTTGGCACTTCCTCAAACATATTCTTTAGTTGATGTTGAGTAGTTCCAGAGAGGTAGTGCAGGGGAACAGCAGAGTAGAAGAATGCTGGAGAGTCTCAGCCTCAGTGTTCCCAGTAATGCATCTACACACCCCAAATCCCACACACAGCCCAGCTATACTTCGAGTCCACCATCCCCACTTCCAAGCAACCTCACAAAGTATTTCTTTCAACCATGCACAAGTCTATGAGAGAAATTCTGTAAATACCATTTTCTCCGATTGACAACATTTCCAGTGATCTTTTACCCACACTGCTTCTTAGCCATTGGTACCCTGAGCTAACGTGTATGCCTTTCCTCCATTTTGGCACCACACTAACCAGGGTAACGGGAGATCAATCACTCTGACAGTGTACCAGCAATGAAGCCAAACAAAAACATGATATGTAATTTCCAGTTATCCTATTAAAAATGTAAACCTATCTTGTTTTACAATTGCCTCTGCCAAAGTTTCTGTATGAAGTACTCACAAGGAGATACTAATTTTGATCCATAGTTGGTGTGATGGAATGGACTACCCGTATCGCACTTTGATAGAGGCACTCCTTCTTCCTGTGAGGGGGGATACCTTGTATAAGGAGGGAGTCAAACTCAATACTGTTTAACTTTGTACTGTTATTGCTAAAAGCACAGGAGCAATGGTGACATCTTGTGTCAGGTTAAAAAGTAACAGGATCTTAATTCCTTGAGGAGTCTACTGGGACCACCTCTGATGAGGCCAGGCTAAAATAGTCACCTTCATCTGCTGCTTTTAGCTGTCAATCAAAAAATAGAGACTTTCTCAAATGCAGAGGTTAATGCTTACAGGAAAGATGGAGAAAAATCCACTTGGCATTCGACTCATCTAACTGCCATCTCAGGGACAGGGCAACTAGAAGTTCCAGTCTAGTTCTTCAGCTCAGACTCTCCAACTTCCCAGGATCTTCTTGGTAAAACACACACAGGCCCTAGGCTCACCTACTCTCCATCTGAAATAGGCAGAGGGGAGTTGTGGAGGAGCTCTGGAGTAATTGTGCCTATTTATCCTTTTGCTTTGGGAATTACACTGATCTTATTTCCTTGGCAGCCGTTTGAATGCCACATGATGAGACTGGAATCTCTGGGGCCCAACAGATGAATAAAACTCACTGCCTATCTTCTGTTTCATGTGCTCCATGACAGCAAGTGTTAACACTGGCCACACAAAATCACCTGGAGAGCTAATATAATTTCCAATACCTGGATTCCTTCCTGACTGTTACAAGTAGAATTTTTAGAGGTTGAGGCCATACATTTTTTTAAAGCCCTCTAGATGATCCTGGCCTGCAGCTTTCAACTGGCTTTCCTGCCCTGGAAACCCAGCAGCGATGCTTTGAGTAAGCCCCAGCCACATGGAGGAGCCATGAGTAATTAATACAACTACTGCCCCCAGCTGAGGTCCTAGCAAGCAGCCACCATCAATCCATAGATAATTGAGTGAGTGAGCCTTTGGAGGACTCAAGCTCCTGGCCTTCCAGCCACCCCAGCTAATGCAAAGTAAAGCAAAGACCAGCTGTCCCCACCAACTCTTCTCAAACTGCAGATTTATGAGCAAACTGGATGTTAGTTAAGCTGCTAAGTGGCTAGGTATGCTACACCACAGTTGATAACTGGAACAATTCATTCCCAATTTTAGATGAAGTGGCGGCCCTCCACTTACCCTCTGCTTGTGGTCGACACGTGACCACTTGCCTCTACAGAGAAGCTCCCATCATCATCATCCGCTATCTGCCATTTGCCAATAGAACTGTGCAGATGGAGGTGCCAGTCCCTTGAACCTCCAACACTGAGTTAAATAAACTGTTCTTTTATTCCCAAGTAGACTTTGTCATACATTTTGCTGCAGTACTGAAAAGCTAACACATATCTAAATACACATTTGTCCAAAGAAGGCATGCAAAAGCCCAACAGATATGAGAAGATGTTCAACATCACATATCAAGTGCTGGTGAGAATGTGGAGAAAGGGGAACACTGCTACACTGTTTGTGGGAAGGTAAACTGGCATAGCTATTACAGAAAATAGTATGGAGGAAGTTCCTCAAAAATCTAAAAATAGATCATATGACCCAGCAATAATACCTTTACCTAAAGGAATAGAAATCAGGATCTCAAAGAGATACCTGCACTCCTATGTTCCTTTTAGTATTATTCACAATAGCCAAGACATGGAATCAACCCAAGTGTTCATCAATGGATGAGTGGATAAAAAAAAAAAAGTGGCATATGCATAAAGTTGAATACTATTTCACCTTAAAAGAGGAGATCCTGCCATTTGCAATAACATAGGTAGACCCAGAGGGTATGATGCTAAGTGAAATAAGCCATACACACACTGTATGATCTCACTTTTGTGAAGAATCTAAAATCGTCAAACTCATAGAAGCAGAGAGTAGAATGGTGATTGTCAGGGGCTGGGAAGAGGGGGATGTATGGTAATGTTGGTCATAGGGTAAAAAGTTGCATTCATGCAGGATGAATAACTTCTGGGTATCTAATATACAGGATGGTGACTATAGTTAGTAAATTTCAGTCTTCAATGCCATATTATTAAGTGGGTGGATCCTAGATGTCTCATTCCCAAAAAAGAAAAATTCTGAGGTGATAGGTATGTTAATTACCTTCGTTTTGGTTATTTCACAGTGTGAATGTATATTGTATCATGAAGTTGTATACCTTAAATACACGATTTTTAAGAGTTATTCCCAGGAACATTTGCATTTCAAAAATAAATGTTCCAAAAGGGCAATGCTTACTTGTTAAACTCTCATGATATCCCAAGCCTCCATTATTTAAGATTCAGAATACAAAAAAATATTTTTACAATAAGACAAAGAAGTAGTCCTTTCAGTTACTCATTAATTCAAATATTTATTGAACAACTATTGTGAGCAAACACTGAGCCACAGTGGGGACAGTGGGGACTGAGCCCCCACTGGGGACGGAGTAGGGGAATAAAGACAGGATCACGATCCTCAGGGAGCTCCTGTCCCAAATCGGATTTTAAATGCTTTATGTAACAGTCTTAACATGATGGATTCAAATTCAGTAACTTCAATTTCTCTCCTGAAGAATACAGCATGCTTTCCTTAATTGTTAGACAATATGATCACTTATTTTTGTGCCTCTGTCAGCCAAACAGTACAAAGGAATTTTATGCTATTAGTTGAACATGAAAGGACTTCAAATAACCCACAAGATAGGTTTGAGGGAAAAAAAAAATCTGGTATTGTAAGCAAAGCCAAGACATTATCTTACCATCAAGTCAACAAAGGATCTTGCTATGCTCTGTTCTGAGTCAGAACCAGCTGTGGAAGGGTCAGAAACTGCGCAAGCCACAACTAAGCTCTTTCTGCTCCACCTGAATCAGTTTTTTTTTTTTTATTTTGACAGGCAGAGTGGACAGTGAGAGAGAGAGACAGAGAGCAAGGTCTTCCTTTTGCCGTTGGTTCACCCTCCAATGGCCGCCGCAGACGGCGCGCTGCGGCTGGTGCACCGCGCTTGTCCGATGGCAGGAGCCAGGAGCCAGGTGCTTTTCCTGGTCTCCCCATGGGGTGCAGGGCCCAAGCACCTGGGCCATCCGCCACTGCACTCCCGGGCCACAGCAGAGGGCTGGCCTGGAAGAGGGGCAACCGGGACAGAATCCGGCGCCCCGACCGGGACTAGAACCCGGTGTGCCGGCGCCGCAAGGAGGAGGATTAGCCTGTTGAGCCACGGCGCCGGCCTGAATCAGTTTTAGGTGTGATCACGGGTCTCACTGCTCAGGCTGCGAGCCTACTGTGCTCCTTATTTTACAGTGGGATGATTGAGCCTGACACGATCGGTGTGCCATCTGGTAAGGATGGCATTGCTACCTCCATTTTGCAGATGAGGAAATACAATTGGGAGAATAAAGTAATTTACACAAAACAACCCCTTCTATAAATTGCTGATGCCAGTATCCCAAAACCTCAATCCTCCTCTCTTCTGTGCACACAGTACCTCCAGGATGGACATTTCACAAGATGAAAATAAACAGCTTTCTAATTGTGGTATTAGAATTGAAGACCATCCTTTGTTCGGACAAGAACTATTATGGATTGAACAGCACTTGGTTCTCCAAACCCATACATATGTTTAAACCCTGAAGTCTTTATGTCAACAGCTGATAAGTAAAGGTGGAGTCATCTCAGTACACCCCTGGTAGGCTTGCTCTCAGAAGCTAGTTCTCATAAGAGGGTAAGTCATATAAGCTAGATACTCTCTCTGCTGCCTGGCCCACACGTGATCCTTCCTCTTCGCCCATTCTGCCATTGCCAGCCTCTACCAGACACCAGACTAATGGGGTCCTGAACCTGCAAACTGTAAGCCAAAATCAACCTTTCCTACCCAAGAAGCTCCTTCAGGTACTTAAAGTAACAAACAGCTGACTAATACAAGAGCCAAGACAGGATTTAACCAGTTCTCAGAGTTGAGAGCAGAAGAAATGGTATCAGCGACAATACAGCATGGGCAAATCATTTTTTCCCTGCATCTAAGTTTCTTTTAGGTGATAAATGGGAATGATGAAATAGAAAAAACTCTGGGGCTGGCACTGTGGCATAGCAGGTAAAGCCGCTGCCTGCAGTACCGGCATCCCATGTGAGTGACAGTTCGAGTCCCAGCTGCCCCACTTCTAATCCAGCTCCCTGCTAATGTGCCTGGGAAAACAGTGGAAGGGGGCTCAAATCCTTGGGCCCCAGCCACCCACATGGGAGACCCAGAAGAAGCTCCTCACTCCTGGCTTCAGATCAGCCCAGCTCCAGACGTTGCAGCCATTTGGGGAGTAAACCAGCAGATGGAAGCGCTCACGCTCGCTCACTCTAATTCTGCCTCTCTATAACTTTGCCTTTCAAATAAATCTTTTAAAAATCAAACATGATCAATCGGACTTGCCCCAAATGGTGGAGTTAGAAATGTGCCAGGGGATTCCAATACAATCCCATCAAGATTGCATGTACCAATGCCAGCTCACTAGTCCAAGTGATCAATTTCAGTTCACAATTGATCTCACTGATAGGTCTATGAGTCAAAGGGATCACATACACAAGACTAGTGTCTGCTAATACCAACTGATAGAATAAAAAAGGGAGAGAACGGGCCGGCGCCATGGCTCAACAGGCTAATCCTCCGCCTTGCGGCGCCGGCACACCGGGTTCTAGTCCCAGTCGGGGTACTGGATTCTGTCCCGGTTGCCCCTCATCCAGGCCAGCCCTCTGCTGTGGCCCGGGAGTGCAGTGGAGGATGGCCCAAGTGCTTGGGCCCTGCACCCCATGGGAGACCAGGAAAAAGCACCTAGTACCTGGCTCCTGCCATCGGATGAGCGCGGTGCACCAGCCGCAGCGCGCCATCAGTGGCAGCCATTGGAAGGTGAACCAACGGCAAAGGAAGACCTTTCTCTCTGTCTCTCTCTCTCACTGTCCACTCTGCCTGTCAAAAAAAAAAAAAAGGGAGAGAACAATCCAACATGGGAAGCAGGATACACAGCAGACTCAGAATGGCAGATGTCCTAAACAGCACTCTGGCCTCAGAATCAGCCCTTAAGGCATTAGGATCTGACTAAAAAGCCCATGAGAGTATTTCAGGCATGGAAAGCCAAGACACTCTGGGGGAAAAAAAAGGACCTAAATGAAAGATCTCTGCAAGTGAGATCCCAGTAGAAAGAACGGACCATCAAAGAAGGAGGTACCCTTCTCTGAAGGGAGGAGAGAACTTCCACTTTGACTATGACCTTGTCTAAATAACATCGAAGTCAGAGAACTCAAAAAGCTTCCATAGCCTTGGCAACTCATGACTATAGACTAGGGAGATTACTGACACCATAAACAAGAGTGTCAAATTGTTAAGTCAACAACAGGAGTCACTGTGTACTTACTCCTCATGTGGGATCTCTGTCCTTAATGTGTTGTCCAATGTGAATTAATGCTATAACTAGTACTGAAACAGCATTTTACACTTTGTGTTTCTGTGTGGGTGCAAACTGATGAACTCTTTACTTAATATATACTAAATCGATCTTCTGTATATAAAGATAATTGAAAATGAATCTTGATGTGAATGGAATGAGAGAGGGAGTGGGAGATGAGAAGGGTGCGGGTGGGAGGGAAGTTATGGGGGGGAAGCCATTGTAATCCATAAGCTGTACTTTGAAAGTTATATTTACTAAATAAAAGTTTAAAAAAATCAAAAAATAGAAAAAGCTCAGAGATAGCTGTTTATAATTTGACAAATGTTATCAATATTTTATATTAGAAAGATTATATAAACATTCAGATACAATAAACAATCAAAATGTTCATAGACAGGAGTTAGGCATTTGGCACAGCAGTTAAGCGACTACTCAGGATGCCCACATTCCATATCAGAGTGCCTGGTTTCCGGTTGCAGCCTGCGAATGGGAGGTGATGGCTCAACTATTCCTGCCACCCTCATGGGAGATCCAGATCAAGTTTGGCTACCTGGCTTTAGCCTGGCCCAAATGTTGTGAGCATTTGGAGAATGAATCAGCAGATGGGAAATCTTGCTCTGCCTTTCAAACAAATATTTTAATATTCACAGACAGGACTATGGATAGATGAATTTTGTTTTTCACCAAATGGAATAGAAGAGCAGTAGTAGGAAGAAATGAACTTCACCTACAGTCAACAATATGCTTACATTGATGAATGTCAGAAACTATATTCGAAAAAAATTACATGTTATTATGCCATGTTATTATGCCATTACAAAGCTCAAAAACAAGCAAAATTTTAAAAAGTTTACAAATACATTTATGTGTGCTAAAAATTTTTGTTTGGAAAGAAGGAAATGCAAAATTCAGGAGAGCAGTTATTTGGTGGAAGAGGCAGAAATCATGGAAGAGAATTCAGATATTAATGCTCTAGCATATGTGTTTATATTTTAATTTTATCTACAACTTATATATAAACTACATAATTTCAAATTATAAACTAAATTTATTAATTTACATATAAGATATTATGTAGGGGTGAGTATTTGGTACAAGAACCAGTTAAGACACGACTCGGGGCACATACATTCCATATTGGGAGTGCCTGCCTTTGAGTCCTGTCTCCACTTCCAGTTCTATCTTCTTGCTGATGCACACCCTGGGAGGTAGCAGGTGATGGCTCAAGTACTTGCATCCCTGCCACCCATGTAAGGGACCCAGTTTGAGCTCCAGGCTCCTGACATCAACCTGACCTAAACCTGGCTGTTGTAGGCATATGAGGAGTGAACCAGTGGATGACAGATTTGTCTGTATCGACCTCTCAGCCTTTCAAATCACAAACATAATACAAGATAAATGGGTTTTCTATCATTTTTGTGGGGCAAATTCTTAAAAGATCTTAAGACCAATTTATTTCCCTTGATGATTTTTTTTAATTCTTACAAATCCTCAACTTAAGTGAAATCTGAATTTTGATGCAAAGGACCTACTACACACTTACACATTTCTTCAGCCACTATGGGATGATATAGCAGTTCCCTAAAACCCAGAGTCACACAGTCAGTGATTAGATTTAACGCTTGTTCCTCCCAACTCTGGAACCCAGCTCCTACTAGCGCCCACTCTCTGGGAATTAGAATTCCAAAATACAGTAAAGCATTAAAAAGCAGGGACTTGGGGTGCAGCAATAAGATGGGAAAATGTGTGGATGTCCAGCAGTCTCATCTCACTACAAGGAAGATTTGAAAATTCTTGACTTGTTTTGCTAATAATTTCGTTGACTATAAGGTAGGGAAAAAGAAATTGGACAATTCTGAATACCCAAGGACAATTGGTTAAACACAAGTATAAAGAATCTTTGAAGAAAGGAATTGTGTTATCTAAAAATCCGAAAGGCAGGATGTAGACTTCAAGAAAACACATTTCTATTAATTCTAAGAAAAAAAAATCATAAAAGAGATAATACCAGGGGACTCTAATACAGGCTAGAAGGAATAAAAATATAATTCTTTTAATAAAAAATTGTAATACCATTTAAGACTAAAGTGAGGAAAGAATTAGAAATTTTCTTGTAAGCTCAGATATTTAAAAGGATAAGAAATGGCCACAAAATTTCTCCCAACTCACTGTCTCCAGGGAGGGTTTCAAGCATCAAGAACGTGATGCAAGTAGCACACACCTGGGTTGAAAGCTCCACGTGGTAGGGCTGAAGGGGCCTCTTGGTCTTTTCCTAGGCCCTCAGAATGTCTCAGTCGAGACTGAGAGTTCCCCCCTTCAAGTATGGAGGGGTCTAGGAGAAAGAAACAGGAGATGGCTGTTCAATGGTCACTGGTACTCAGGCCTCTAGTCAAAGGAGAAAAGGGAGCTGGGACATCACTATACTACCCATTCAAGGTCCCAAATGCAGGAGAGCAGTTAGGAATGAGAAATTTGCCAAGAATGGGCACATGCTTTTGTCATCCAAGGTCCTGCCAGGAAGCAGATGGCACACTCACATGGGGCAAGTAAGAAGAGTTTAATTAATAACTCTCTATACAGGCAAGGGCAAGGTTAAGGGAAACAAATAAGGTACAGTACCACGGGGTTAGCAATTCCCTAAAAACTGAGCTCCGGAAGGGGGCTGCCGAGGCACCACAGCCACTGGTACAAAGACACAGCTAATAACAACCCACATGGAGGCAGGGTGGGAGTCGGAGCATATCAACCATTCTCCATGCGCCTCCTTCGATGTCCTGCAACAGCTTCCCACTGCCAGAGGGCAAATGAGTCCACTGACAAGATCTATGGAACTAGGCAGGGAAGGAAGGAGACTAGGCTAGGAGGGACAAACACCGAGGAACCAGCACAATTGTTCTAGAAGTATAAGTGCATGCAAGGACTTGGCTATGAAAACACAGCATTATTTGTAATAGTAAATATATAGAAACTACCTGAATGTTTGATAGGAAAAAAAATTATGTGATGTCTTTGTAAGAAGAGACCATCTTAACCTTTTTTTTTTTAATACAAACTACAGCAATTGGAATTATGTCTTACATAGAACACACTCAAACATTAAAATGCTAGCGTGAGCATATATTTACTGACATGGAAAGATGTGCATGATTCAGTTAAAAAAAAAAAACAGGTCACAAAATTATGCGGTAATGATCCCATTTTGTTTGATAGTAGATACAGGGCACAAGTTCAGAAAAATATACACAGAGATGGTTAGAATGATTAATGATGCTCTGAGCAAGACTGGGTATTGTTTAGGTTTGGTTTCGTTTGGTCTGGTCTGGTGTTTCGTGCTTCAGTTTCTGATTTTCCTGTAGTGAATACAAATTGCTTTCACGATGAGACACATTTTTCTATTTATAAAGCAGTATTCATTTTCCTTTCCTTTCCCTGTGTCCTTCTTGCTCCATAACCTTGAGAGTGGCAGCAGATGGCAGGGCAGGCATGTGGAGGGAGGGGAGGGAAGGGGAGGGGAGGGGAGGGGAGGGGAGGGAATCCCACCATATGGGAATCATGACTCACAGTTTTCACAGCTTGTGAAGCACCAAGGACCAAAATATAGGAGTTGCAGAGGCCTAGAAAAACCTGCTGTTCAAGGCTGAAGTCCTAGGAAGCTGAGAATTGTAGTACATGCTGAAGATGACTAAAAAGTATTTTTAAGCTATGTTGAGGAGCAAAACAAACAAGCAGGGAAGAACATCACTGCTAAGGGAAGAGATCACGTTTCCAGATAGAGGAGAAGCCTTCAGTCCCCATTTTGCTTTAATCTCAATTACAAATAAGACTTTCTTTTCCTTTTCTCCTTCTTGGCCATCACCCTCATCATCATTATCACCACCGCCACCATTATCAGTGTTACCTCCTCCAAAAATCACTGCCATTACCATCATCTCTATCCCAGGTAGTAAACTGACAAAGAACATCAAATATGTCTTATCATAAGAGGGTACTTCAAAAAGTTTGTAGGAAACAGAATAAAACGATAAGTTTATTTTGATACAAAATCTTAAATCCACACCCATGACATGTCTTCAAAAAAAAGTTTATGAAAAATGCATATTCTGAAAAAACTATGTATAGATTTCAAAATTTTTGTAGCAAAATAAATTTCTTTTAATTCCATTTCTCCAAAAAATCTTTGTATCAATGCTAGAACATTTAGCACATGACCCTACTTAGTAAACATGAATTGACAAAAATGAAGGCATTCATAAAATGAGGGCAGAACATGATGCTAGTAGGAGGAGTTTAATACACAAGATGAAAAGTTTATAAGTTAATTTGAGCCAACTGATTAAAAGGGAAGAACTTTTGGGCACTGTATTCCCTAGCATGTTTCTATTTATTTATTTACAGATTTTATACATACTCTCCTACAATATAAATTATAGACAATCTTAAATGTTGCCATGAAAAAGAAAATATTTGGGCAAATTTGTAGGCATGGCATGGGACAGTAGCAGAATCAGAAGTTTAGAAACAAACTATGAAGGGGACTATAACTACAGAGGGTTAGATACAGATGAAGGCCAAATGCCGCAATTGAATCCCCAAAGTAAGCCCAATTTGAGGAATTTTTAAAATAAAAATTTAAGAAAAAACACTTACTAAAGAGTGACACAGAGATAGAGAGATACAGAATGAGAGCAATCTTTCATCTGCTGGTTCAGTCCCCAAATGCACGCAACAACTAGGGCTGAATCAGGCCAAAACAAGGAGCCTGAACATTCAGGTCTCCCACATGGGTTTCAGGGGCCCGAGTACTTGAACCATCATCTGCTGCCTCCCCTAGGGTGCACAGTAGCACCAAGCTGGATCAGAAGCAGAGATAAGCTTCCATCCCAGGACTCCAATAGGGACTGTGGGTGTCTCAAGCAGTGACATAACCCACTATGCCAGAACAGCCACCCCCAATTTGAGGAATTTAATATACAAATGTACTCCTATAATATCAATACATCACCACCAGTTGAATTATAGCTCTAGAAATTTAATATGGGTGGACTGAGCAATAAGCAGCATTTAAAGAAAAGCCAAGCTTGACAATTATTCAAATGCACCAGATGGTGCCCTGTTCTTGCTACTATCACTTGCTGTATTCAATTACGAGAAATCCCTAGAAAGAAAATACAGTAACAAAATAAGGTTTCAGAGGGCAGAAACAATATGTGCCTGCTTTCATCACTTTTTGCCTTCATACTAAGACAAAGAGAAATTCTCAATTACCTGAGAGAGTCCCACTTCTCATTTGCACCAGCATCCAAGCTCTGGGGTACACGGAAGGAGGTGGGGTAGGAGGGGAAGCCCTGCTAATTCACCATTCTGCTTCACTTGTACAACTCCACCCAAATCTGGACATCTATGTCATCATTTCAGATGAGTTTAGGAAACTTCCGCAGAAGCCATCAACCCCAAGGAGTAAGGCTGGAACAACCAGAGGGTGCCAAGTAAAATAACCCTTGGTCACAGTGGCTTCATAGCTAGCTATATTACAGTGGCTCAGGTAATGAGCTACGTGCTTTGGTATACTGATTACTTCAAATTTGATTTTTAGGTTTAAGAATTGTCTTTTGTGCCATTTATTTGAAAGACAGAGATAGGTATCTTCCACCTATTGGTTCATTTTCAAATGCCTGCAACAGCCCAGACTGGGTTAGGCTGAAGCCAGGAGCTCATAACTCTACCCAGGTTTTCCACATGAATGGCAAGATCCCAAGTACCTGAGCCATCACCTGCTGCCTGCCAGGGTGTGCATCAGTAGGAAGCTGGAATTGGAAGGAGAGCCCAAACCCAGGAACTACAGTACAGGATGCAGTCATCCCAAGAGGCATATTAACCACTACACCAAATGTTCATCCCTGGTTACTTCAAATTTAAAGAGCTTAGAAAGCAGCAGATGGGACCAGCGCTGTAGCACAGCAGGTTAAACCTCTGGCCTGAAGCACCGCCATCCCATATGGGTGCTGATTCGAGTCCCAGCTGCTCCATTTCCAATCCAGCTCTCTGCTATGGCCTGGGAAAGCAGCAGAAGATGGCCCAAGTCCTTGGACCCTGCACCTGCACCTGCATGGCAGACCTGGAAGAAGCTCCTGGCTTCGGATTGGTGCAGCTCCCAGTTGCTGCCAACTGGGGAGTGAACCAGTGGATGCAAGTTCTCCCTCCCCCTCTCCCCCCCCCATCTCTGTGTAACTGACTTTCAAGTAAATAAATAAATCTTTAAAAATAATTAAAAGCAACAGACATAGGGAAACTTCAGAGAAAGTCCCTCCCTATCTACCTAAAGGCTACCTCCTCCAGAAGACATTCAGTTGTTGTAAATCTCTTCCTTAGAAATATCATCAACTGGGGGGGGGGGGGAATCAACACAGGTCACAGAAAGGAAGACTAGAGTTGACACCACACCGAGAGCTCAGATGGACTTTGTCACAAGCTGCCACCTGCTTTGAGGGTCCACTCATCTCCCCTAAAAATCATTTACTCTTACTCTAAATTTCCTATGTCCCTCACTTCTCTCTCCTCTGTGAAGAGGGTAAATGAGCTTCTAAATCTCACCGGGTTACTGGGTACTCTTACTTTCCTGTGATGCCCCCTACATGTAATAAACTTGTATGCCTTTTCTCCTGTTTGTCAGTTCATTTTCTTTTATTTTGGACAGGCAGAGTGGACAGTGAGAAAGAGACAGAGAGAAAGGTCTTCCTTTGCCGTTGGTTCACCCTCCAATGGCCGCCGCAGCCGGCGCACCGTGCTCATCTGATGGCAGGAGCCAGGTGACAGGTGCTTTTCCTGGTCTCCCATGGGGTACAGGGCCCAAGCACCTGGGCCATCCTCCACTGCACTCCCGGGCCACAGCAGAGGGCTGGCCTGGAAGAGGGGCAACTGGGACAGAATCCGGCGCCCCGAACGGGACTAGAACCCGGTGTGCCGGCGCCGCAAGGCGGAGGATTAGCCTGTTGAGCCACAGCGCCGGCCAGTCTTTGGTATCTTGATTGGTATCGCATTGAATCTATAAATTGCTTTTGGCAGAATGGACATTTTTTTTATTTTTTTTTTTTGACAGGCAGAGTGGACAGTGAGAGAGAGACAGAGAGAAAGGTCTTCTGTTGCCGTTGGTTCACTTTTGATGATATTGATTCTTCCAATCCATTAGCATGGAAGATTTTTCCATTTTTGTGGTATCCTCTTCTATTTAAGATTTTGTAATTCTATCGTAGGGATCTTTAACGTCCTTGGTTAAGTTTATTCCAAGGTATTTGATTGTTTTTGTGGCTATTTTGAATGGGATTGATCTTAGCAGTTCTTTCTCACTTGTGGCATTGCCTGTGTATACAAAGACTGTTGATTTTTGTGCATTGATTTTATATCCTGCTACTTTGACAAAATATGAGTTCCAATACTCTCATAGTAGAGTTCTTTGGATCCCCTAAATAAAAAATCATCATCTGCAAAGAGGGATAGTTTGACTTCTTCCTTCCCAATTTGTATCCCTTTAATTTCTTTTTCTTGTATGATGGCTCCGGCTAAAACTTCCAGAACTATATTGAATAGCAAGATACTGTATTTTCTATTTCCCTCCAGCTCCCTCCCCTCCTAGTCAACCTGCTCTCTGCCATTTGTCAAAATGGAAAAACCCAGGAGGATAGACTCCTGTGAAGGCTTTGAACTGAAAATGACTTGCTGAGTTACATATGTAGCCCAAGGATATTTCATAAGGGGAGTCATAGGTTATGGAAATTCATCCTAAATAATGGCAGTCCTGACCCTGTAGGACAATTTTGAGAAGAGATCCCTCAATTTCTACCCTTGTCTACTTGCTGACTCATTTGCATTTGCATAGGGATCATCAGGTCTTGTCAAAACAGCAGATTCTGCTACTGTGTACAATCACCATCTGCATCCATGGGCTCCATATGCATGAATTCAATCAAGAATGGGTAAAGTATTTTTAAACATTGTATCTACACTGAACAAGTACAGACCTTTTTCTTATTATTCCCTAAAAAATATGGTATACCAACTACTTGCACAGGATTTATATCATATTACATAGTGTAAATAATCTAGTGATGATTTAAAGTGTACCAGAGGATGTACATAGGGTATATGCAAATACTATGCCATTTTACATAAGGGACTTGAGCATCAACAGGTTTTCATATCTGCAGAGAAGTCCTGGAATCTATCTTTCACAAATGAAAAGGGATGCCTGTACTGTATCTAAGGTGGGGCTCTGAGACTTGGCTTTTCTGACATGCTTCTAGATAATGCAACGCTTGTGGTCCAAGGACATTTTGAATGTCTAAGGATGGGTAACAATGAAGAAAAGAGAGCTACATCCAGAACTTCTAGAACATGAAGTGATTGTGAATGTCTATAGTCTATTAATTAGATGAAGCACCAAGAGATAGGCCTGTTCACAGTATACACACACACCTCACAAATACCAAAAGAAAACATTTCAACAACTTAGTCGTTACTTTCCACAATGAAGGGTACTGATGACAGTTTCAAAATTTATTTTTAAATGGTTTTACATAGTTCAATTAGTTCAATTATCTCAATAATCATAAGGAGAAGTGGATGTGCTTATTTCCACACAGGATAGACACGAGATCGCCAAGACAATTGTTTACAAAGCCCGCAGTCCTGGAACCATGAAATTTCCATTAGCCCGTGTGGCACTGTGAGTACTACAAATTTAAAAGGTTTTGAAAACATTCATCCAGCTCTGCTGTTAATGGTCTGTAGGAAGTTAAAGCACAATGTGAAACAATAAGATACTGAATGGGGGAGCTGGGAACAATAGCACACGGTGCTGGCATTATGAAATTTGAGTAGCAACCTATTTGTGAACCTGCAAGGTCTCTACAAAGCTGGCGTTTGGACACAGAGGTAACATGGTGCAAACTCCACAGCTATGATCATCTTCAGAAAGACTAGTTCTATCTTGGGTGAGTGAAGGTGAAACTTCTAGAGACACCAGTATCCAGGATCACAAACATTATCTGACCCTTCAACCCAATCCATCACCTATGAAGCCAGCTTCAGCACTTATACAGATCCAAAGTTTCTGCCTAGGGCAGGTGGACCCTCCTAGAACAAGATGTGTATCTGTTTACAACCCATTTAAAACTGGTACTTCTCTCAAGATGACCCCAGTTACGCCTGTGTCCTGGAGTCCACACTGCCTCTTGCCCAGAAAGCCTAACTCCTCTTCCTGGAAACCTGGCTTTTTAGCCCCCAGCTGCTAAGCTACCAGGCTACCAGAATAGCATCAAGCAGTATCAGCCAGAAAGTAACTGTATCTGCAGTTCTTCCTATGCCTAATATTATACTCAACTAGAAGGCTAGTCTTCGTATACTCCAACTCACTAAATTTTAACCTCGTGACTTTTTGAACTAGAAAGGAAAAAGGAAAAGTAGCCTGTTTGTCTAGGGTGAGACAATGGGATAATTATATAATTTATTTCAAGTATTCAATGTATCACTGAAATTTTTCTTTGATGGTTATATTTTTAATTGATCTATAACACATACTCAGGAAAAGTTCACAAATGATACATGAACAACTCAGCAAATATTTACAAACTGATCCTATATTTTGAATCAACACCCAAAGAGAAAGTGGAAGAGGCCCTTTGTGCTGCCTTTTCCGTCACCCTCTCCTCCTGTCCCAAGGGGAATGGCTAACATGACTTTTAATATTACATAGACTACTGCAGTATATTTCTATACTTTAAATAAAATTCAAGAACTGACTCATTTGAGACACAAAATTACAAGGTACTATTACTAGCAAAATTTTTAAAGCTTGGCTATTTTTTAGTTGTCCGAGGGTTCTAATATGAAAGTCTTGTTTTCAGTCTAGTCCAGTCGTTCTGGAATGAGTTATGTCCCCCTCAAAATTCATATGCTGAAACCCCAAGACCCTGTGCAACTATATGTGGAGTTAGGACCTTAAGGTTAAATGGGTCCTAAGTGTGGGGTCCTAATCTGACAGAACTGTAGCCTTATAAGAGGACACCGGCCAGCGGTGCGGCTCACTAGGCTAATCCTCCGCCTGCGGCGCCGGCACCCCAGGTTCTAGTCCTGGTCGGGGCGCCGGATTCTGTCCCGGTTGCCCCTCTTCCAGTCCAGCTCTCTGCTGTGGCCTGGGAGGGCAGTGAAGGATGGCCCAAGTCCTTGGACCCTGCACCCGCATGGGAGACCAGGAGAAGCTCCTGGCTCCTGGCTTCAGATCAGCGCGATGCACGGGCCAAAGCAGCCACTGGAAGGTGAACCAACAGTAAAGAAGACCTTTCTCCCCGTCTCTCACTGTCCACTCTGCCTGTCAAAAAAAAAAAAAAATAGAAAAAAAGAAAGAGCACAATTATCTCTTCTCCCGGCACATATGAAGAGACTGGAAAAAGGTCAAAGTCTCGAAGCCCCCACCAGGAACCTAATCTGCTTTGATTGCAGATTTCCAGCCTCTGGAACTATGAGAAACACATTTCTGTGTTTAAGATCCCCCCAGTCTGTAACATTTTATTTTGGCATCCCGAGTTGACTAATATATCACCTTTTCTCAAACACGTTAATTCTACTTTTTCGAGTAAAACCTTGAGTAAAGTTTATCATCAAAGCCTAGCCTCTACATTTCAGAATATGTTGGTTTTTCTTCAACACTAAGAGGAGTTGGCACATAAAATGAACTTAATAATGCCCTATAAGAAAAGCAGTTTCATTAGATAAACATAATGAGAGCAGTGCAATGAACTCTACACTGCAAAGAAGACAAAAAAAAAAAAAAAAGAAAAAAGAAAAGAAAAAAGCTTTTCTATGAAATTCACACTTACTGCAGAAAGTTTCAATTATTCCACATCAATGGCAGATATTAACAGCATTTCTAATGTAGGATTAGGTGCCCGGACTTTAATGCATCAAAACTCTGTCCTTGACACTGCCTTTGAAGTCAGGGTGCTAGCTGCAGCGCCCCACACTAGAAGTAGACATCCAACACATGTTGATAAAAAGCAGCAGCTGGAGACATTCTGAAGCATAGCTAGAGGAGAGAGGTGCCAAGAGGTGGCGCTCTTTAATTAACGCTCTGCTGGGAAGAACCCTGGGTTCCCAACAGAATCGCCTATGGTACCCACAGGGAGTGCAGTGATTCTATTTGCAAGCCAGCATGATGAGCAGTGTTTCCACTGAGTCATGTTTTCAAAAGTCACCATTTTCCCCTCCTGTAAACAAATGCCAATTAACATGTAGGATGTGACTATCTCAGAGTCAAATAATAACATAGCAACAGTGTGCTATGCAATTTGTCACTTGTACTTTCAATTTGCAGACCTAGCACATGCCACTTGTGTCCATCAAAGAAACAAGAAATAATTAGAATGGTAAATTAACAGGGAGAATAAGATGTTAGTGATATCTGGGTCTTCCTTATACCTCAAGAGGTACTGTTTGTTATATTGCATCCAAATATAAAAACAAATGATCTGTCTCCAACATAAACTATTTAGACTGAAAACCAGCCAAATGAAAGCAGCTGCCACTAGATTAAAGAGTCATTTTCTCAGCCAACTCAGATTAAAAAAGAAACACTTTATGAACATATTTCTTCAACTAAAGCAGATTTTTATTATTCTGGGTTTTGGTGGCACATAAAAATAAAAACAGCATCTCCTGGCATGACCATTTGCTAGAAATTTAATTTCAGATAAACAGATGGTACTAAACTAAAAATATTAGTAGGTTATCATCTGTAAAATTCAAATAGTTTTAGTGTATTGTCTTTAGTCTTTTACAAAGAGAAACTTTTGTTTGAGGAAGTCTATTACACCAAATTGTAGCTGCTATTTTTTTTTTTTTGAGGATGTTGAACAAGTGGCAGTTGGCATTTCTCTTATGTCCCATATCTCTAGGGGCTCTTGACATGAAATATACAGTTTTTCTTCTTGAGGGCCCTGAAGATAAAAAATAAAAACTGAGTCCAAATTTATTAAAGATGTATTTGACAGGCAGAAAGACAGATCTCCCCACAACTGGTCCACTTTTCAATGCCCACCCACAACAGCCAAGGTTAGGTCGAGCCAAAGCTAGGAGGAGGAATTCAATCTAGGTCTCCCAAAGGGGGTGAACAGTACCCAAGCACTTGAGCTATCAACTAGTGCCTCCAGGGTATACATTAGCAGGAAGCTGGAATTGGGATTGGAGCCAGGACTGGAATCCAGGCACTCTGATACAGGATGTGGGTTTCCCAAATGGTATCCTATAACCACTATACCAAATGCCTACACCTTTATACAAGTTTGTAAAGGCTACAAAATGAAGTTAGATTTCTCTTTACTGATTTTTTTAATTGCTATTAAGGGTTTATGCACATTTTGTGCCCAAGTTCTACATGACCAACTTCAATTGAAGTGCATGGATGCAGATAAAGGAGAAAAGGACTGGCACAGCAAAGACCTGAAAGGCAAGTTTCCCGAGTTTCATCAGTAATTTACAAAAACATTCTCTCCAACTGCTCCGTGAAAGTTCTATTCCAGAACCAAAAGCTTACAGCAACTCTGTGAACCAACGAAGGCTGTGTAATTCAAATCATAGATTGGATTACAGTGCATTTTCATTCCCTGCAGTCTCACTGCCCAGCCAGAACCACATCAAAGTGCCTGAATTCAACCAGTTCTTGCCACCATGTGGTGGTCAAATAATTGGGCAAATATATAATTAGGTTGCTTTCCAAGACCACTTTATTTCTAACCCTGCCCCTAATACAAGGGAAGAACACTGCATAAACACAATTAAAAGGTACACATCTGATACCAATGATCCATTGTAACATGTTAAATTATTTTTAAAAATTGAGTGTATTCCCATTGTCCCTGGCATCCATAATTATGAGTTAACTAGTCTAAATAAATAGCACTGGCATTATTTTTCAGGAAGTAGACCATGGCTAAACTTTATATGGAAATATATTGGTAGCCTTAAAGGGATTAAAAATGTGTATGTAAGCATTTCTGGATTTATACTTAGTATAAATAAGTGATCTTATACTGATTTTAATGCAAAATGAAGTTAAAAATTTTCTTTACTGGTTAATGAGTGATTTTTTTTAAAGTCAGTCTCTTAGCTTTGTTTTTGCTACATTTTGGACCAGATGATTCTTTGTTGTACAGGCTATGCTGTGCATTGCAGGACGTTTAGCAGCAAATCAGGCCCCCATCCATTAGATGCAGTAGCAACTCCCTCCAGTGCGGATGTCTACACACTGCCAAATGTCTCCAGAGCAAAGGGGCAAAAATCTTAGTCCCTAGTTAAGACCTGAGAAGACTTCCAAGTCTGAACTCAGTAGCCCACCTAACCCATGTATTTCTTTCTACCTTAAGAGAGGATGATACTCACTAGAAAATATTTGCTAAGAAGATTTTGGCTAGGGTTGCTAGATACAGCAAATGAAAAATAGAGGACATCAAGTTGAATTTTAATTTCATGGGCCGGCGCTGTGGCGCAGCAGGTTAAAGCCCTGGCCTGAAGCGCCGGCATCCCATATGGGTGCCTGTTCCAGTTCCAGCTGCTGCTCTTCTGATCCAGCTCTCTGCTATGGCCTGGGAAAGCAGCAGAAGATGGCCCAAGTCCTTGGGCCCCTGCACCCACGTGGGAGACCTGGAAGAAGCTCCTGGCTTCAGACCAGCACAGCTCCAGCCTTTGCAGCCATCTGGGGAGTGAACCAGCAGATGGAAGACCTCTCTCTCTGGCTCTACCTCTCTCTGTAACTCTTTCTTTCAAATAAATCAATCAATCTTTAAAATAAATAAATACATTTAAATTTCAGATGACAAATGATTTTGTCAGGTTAGTGCTTGATCTAGCAACTTTTTATTTTTAATTGAAAACTTATTTAATAAATGTAAATTTCCAAAGTACAACTTTTGGATTATAACAGTTCTTCCCCACCCACACGCCCTCCCACCCACAAACCATCCCATTTCCTACTCCCTCTCCCTTCCCATTCTTAAGATTCATTTTCAATTATCTTTATATACAGAAGATCAACTCTATACTAAGTAAAGATTTCAACAGTGTGCACCCACACAGAAAAAGTATAAAGTACTGTTTGAAGATTAGTTTTACTGTTAATTCACATAGTGTAACACATTAAGGACAGAGGTCCTACAAGGGGAGCAAGTACATAGTGACTCCTGTTGTTGATTTAACAATTTGACACTCTTGTTGATGGCGTCAGTAATCACCCGAGGCTCTTGTCATGCGCTGCCAAGGCTATGGAAGCCATTTGAGTTCTCCCACTTCGATCTTATTTAGACAAGGTCATAGTCAAAGTGGAAGTTCTCTGACTATGACCTTGTCTAAATAAGATCAAAGTCAGTGAACTCAAGAGGCTCCCATAGCCTTGGAAACTCATGACTAGAGCCTTGGGAGGATTAGCCTGTTGAGCTGCAGCACCAGCCTTAATCCTATCTTTATGATCAGTTATGAACTTAAACTGATCACTTTGACTAGAAAGGTGGCATTGGTACCTGCCAACTTAATGGGATTTGGATTCCCATGGCAAGCAACTTTATTTTCAGTAGAGTTAATACCATAACTAAGTTACTGTAAATGGATTGCTCATTAATGACAGGGTTAGAATGACAAAGATAACATAGTTGATAGACAGTGACTTATAATGAAAACAGCACATACTTTGGACAAAGGCACTTCGGAGTCAGAAACTGATTCTGCTATTTTTGAAAATGTGACCTTGGGCAAGTTGATTTCTCAAGTCTTCACTTCCTCTTTTATTTAAAAAAAAATGTGGAGGTTGGGGTGGAGATGGAATAATCATCTCACTATGCCATTGCTAGGCGAGTTACATGATGAAGTGAGACATCTCTTTAAAGATTAAGTGAATAACATACATGGGTTCTGTGCTCCCTGGATATGTTGGGCCATAGACTCAGGAGTCTAAGGTCACAACAGATGGTACACCCAAGTGGCATCACACTGTTCCAGACATAACCAGAGAGTACTCAGGCAGCACCTGCCAGGGTCAAGAGGAAAGAAGAGAGGATTCAGGTTGTCTGTTCATTTGTGCCCGTCATGCCTGATCAACAGCTGAACCACCTACTCAGGTCCCTTGAACGGGGCTGGGAGCACAGGAGGATATTTCAAAGTTTGTGGAAAATACAACTTAAAAATCTATTTTGGTGAAAATAATTGAAATCCATGCATATGAGGGGTCTTCAAAAGGATCATGGAAAATTTGAATTATGAAAAAGCTATGTATGGATTTCAAAATTCCTTTGCACCAAAATAAACTTTTAATTTCTTTTTTATAATGCTTTTATTTAAAGAATATAAATTTCCAAAATACAGCTTATAGATTACAATGGCTTCCCCCCCATAACTTCCCTCCCACCCGCAACCCTCCCCTTTCCCACTCCCTCTCCCCTTGCATTCACATCAAGATTCATTTTCAATTCTCTTTATATACAGAAGATCAGTTTAGTATATATTAAGTAAAGATTTCAACAGTTTGCCCTCACATAGTAACACAAAGTGAAAAATACTGTTGGAGTACTATAGTATTAATTCACAATGTATAGCACATTAAGGACAGAGATTCTACATGATATGTATTTTTTTAAATTGATTAATTTTCTATGCAATTTCCAATTTAACACCAAGATTTTTTTCATTTTTAATTATATTTATATACAGAAGATTGATTCAGTATATACGAAGTAAAGATTTCATCAGTTTGCACCCACACAGAAACACAAAGTGTAAAAATACTGTTTCAGTGCTAGTTATAGCATTACTTCACATTGGACAACACATTAAGGACAGATCCCACATGAGACGTAAGTACACAGTGACTCCTGAAGTTGATTTAACAATTTGACACTCTTGTTTATGGCGTCAGGAATCTCCCTAGGGTCTAGTCATGAGTTGCCGAGGCTATGGAAACCTTTAGGGTTTGCTGACTTCAATCTTATTCTGACAGGGTCATAGTCAAAGTGGAGGTTCTCTCCTCCCTTCAGAGAAAGGTACCTCCTTCTTTGATGGCCCCATTCGTTCCACTGGGATCTCACTCGCAGAGATCTTTCATTTAGGTCTTCTTTTTGGCCACAGTGTCTTGGCTTTCCATGCATAAAATATTCTCATGGGCTCTTGAGCCAGATCCTAATGCCTTAAGGGCTGATTCTGAGGCCAGAGTGCTATTTAGGACATCTGCCATTCTATGAGTCTGCTGTGTATCTTGCTTCCCATGTTGGATCATTCTCTCGCTTTTTTATTCTATCAGTTAGTATTAGCAGACACTAGTCTTGTTTGTGTGATCCCTTTGACTCTTAGACCTATCAGTGTGATCAACTGTGAACTGAAATTGATCACTTGGACTAGTGAGATGGCCTTGGTACATGCCACCTTGATGGGATTGTATTGGAATCCCCTGGCACAATTCTAACTCCATCATTAAGTGATCCCTGTGAAATATAAGAGTGGGAATAAGAGAGGGAGGAGATGTACAATTTGGGACATGCTCAATCGGAACTGCCCCAAATGATAAACTTTTAATTTCACCTTTCTGTAGACTTTTAAGTCCCCTTATACACTCAGCAGAGAGGCGGGCAAAGCCTCAGAAAAAGAGAAATGCAACCTGACTTGCAGGACAGAGTTCTTTTAAATTGCTCTTCCCTTTTTCATTTTTCCCCAGAGGTTTTCCAGCTTGCAATTGGTCTGACACTATACAAAATACATTAAGTTTTCTTTGAAAAAAAAGTACTTACCCCAGTGTCTATTTCTTCATCTGCGAAAGGAAAGGGGTGGGACACAGGAGTGCTAACATCCATTTCAGTTTCGAGAAATGGTGCGATTCCTCCCTTTGAAGGCCCAACTGGAGTCTCACTTCCTGCTGAAGGGCCTAGTCAAGAAATCCTGGAAGTCCTAATCTTGCCCTTAGTTTCTCCAATCTCTACATCCATTAAAACCTTTGAATATATGTAATGTTTGTCAATTAAGTATTTTTAAGTCACAGAAAGAAAAAACATTAGAGAGTCACAATAGAAAAGCTCACTTTGCTATATCAGTAGATTTTAAAAATGTAAGAGTCTATCAGTAAAAAGGCACACTTGAACTTAGTCATTAACACAAAAAGCATGAATTCATGATAGACTAAGTATATTACCTACACGATAAATTGTGTCCACTCAAACAACATTTGCAATGTTTAAGTTCCCTAATGAATCCCATTTACTCTCACCATTAATGTGTATCCTGAATTGTTATATTTTTATCACTCGCTTGTTTTCTTGATAGTTTTACAACCTAAACATGTATTCTCAAATAATATTTGGTTAGAAGTATGTGCTTTTGAATGTTTTATGTTTTTTCATAGTCTAATCTATATTTGGAGACCTTTTATTCAATAGTGTATTTGTGAGACTCCTCCAGGTTGATGGGTAGAATTCTATTTGTCATGACCACTGTTCTACAGTATTCCATTATGGGAATATTTCACCATTTTGTTTCTTCAATGCATTTTTCTCCTATTTTTAAAGTATATTTAAAAAGAGGTTTTGTATTTATTTGCAAGGTAGAGTTACAGAGAGAAAGGGAGACAGAGATCTTCCAATGGCTAGTTCACTCCCCAAATGGCTGCAAAGGCCAGATATGGTCCAGACTTAAACCAAGAGCTTCTTCTGGGTCTCCCATGTGGGTGCAGTGACCCAAGGACTTGGGCCACTTTCTGCTGCTTTCGCAGGTACATTAGCAGGGAGCTCAATTGGAAGTAGAGCAGCAGGGACTTGAACTGGTGCCCATATGGGATGTTGGCTTTGCAGGCAGCAGTTTAACCCACTGTATCACAATGCCAGACCCACAAACTTTTAAAATTTAGAATAAACTTAGGTTTGCAGGAAAATTGTAAATATAGTATAGAATAGTGCAAACATTATAAAAAATAGTATGGAGGATCCTCCAAAAATTAGAATTTTCATATGATTTTGCAATCTCATCCTGTGTATATATCAAACAGAAATCAAAGCAAGATCTCGGGGCCAGCACTATGGCATAGCGGGTAAAGCCACTGCCTGTTGTGCCAGCATCCCATAGGGGTGCCAGTTTGAGTCCTGGCTGCTCCACTTCTGATCCAGCTCACTGTTAATCTACTCAGGAAAGCAGTGGAAGATGGCCCAAGTCCTTGGGCCCTGCACCCACATGGAAGTCCCAGAAGAAGCTCCTGGCTCCGCATCAGCACAGCTGCAGTCATTTAGCTAGTGCCCCAGCAGATAGAACTCTTCCCTCTCTCCCCCTCACACCCTCTTCCTCCCTGTAATTCTGCCTTTCAAATAAATAAATCTTTTTAAAAATTTCATTGCAACATTATTCACAATAGCCAAGTGGTGAAAGTAACACAAGTGCCCAAGAAAAGATGAATGGATTAAAAAAAAATTAGGATAGCCATGTGTCTTAGTCTGTTTTCTATAACTAAAACAGAATGCTACAGACATGGTATGTTGTAAGCAATAGAAGTTTATTTGGCTCATAGTTCTGGAGGCTGGAAGTCCAAGATTGAGAGGTCACATCTGGTGAGGGCCTTCACATTATGTCATCCCATGGCAGAAGATAGAAGCGCAAGTGAGCATGCATGACAGCAAAAAGGTAGGAGCTGAACTTATTCTTTTAACAGAAGTCCACACCTGAGATAACTAACCCACTCAATATTATGACATTAATTCATTCAGAGCCTTCATGACTTAATTACCTCACAAAAATATTTTAAAAGGTGGGACCTTTATTTATATGAAAGGCAAATCAACAGAGAGAGGAAGAAGCAGAGATTCTTGGGGCCGGTGCTGTGGTGCAGCAGGTAAAACCACCGCCTGCAGCACCAGCACCCCATGTGGGCACTGGTTCAAGTCCCAGCTGCTCCACTTTCGATCCAGCTCTCTGCTGTGGCCTGGGAAAGCAGTGGAAGATGGTCCAAGCGCTTGGGCCCCTGCACCCACATGGGAGAACCAGGGAAAGCTCCTGGCTCCGGATTGGCGCAGTGCCGGCCATAGCAGCCATTTGGGGAGTGAACCAACAGAAGAAAGACCTTTCTCTTTGTCTGTAACTCTACCCATCAAATAAATAAATAAATCATTAAAAAATACAAAGAAGCAGAGATCTTCCATCTGCTTATTCACTCTCCAGATGGCTCTAACAGCCACAGCTGGGCCATAACAATGGCAATTAAATTTCTACATGAAAAGAACTGGTGTTGTAGAGCAGGTTGAGCCACTGTCTACAGTACCAGCATCCCATATGGGTACTGGTTCAAGTCCTGGATGCTCCACTTTCAATCCAACTTCCTGCTAATGTATCTAGAAAGGCAACAGAAGATGGTCCAGGTGCTTGGGACCCTGCACCCACGTGGGAGACCCAGATGGACTTCAGGCCATCTGGGAAATGAACCAACAGATAGAAGATCTCTCTCCCTAACTCTGCCTTCCAATGTTAAATTTTGTCTATTGTAAGCCAGTGGTACTGAAAACACTCATTTTAGCTGCACGCCCAATGGCCTAAGTCAAGGCCAGAATTAAACTGCCTATCCTGGGATGAGCATCCATATACAAAACTTCATTTTAAAATACTATAAGTTTGACATTTTACTACCTGATTGCATATCTGAGTGCATACAGCTGCTGGCCCTCTTTACAACATTGGACCAATTGGCCATTCACATGCAACTGAAGCCCGAGAAGGCAGAAAACAATGCTTTGGGCCAGCACTGCCTGCATAGAACTCTGCTGGCGATATTCTTATGCTGCTTTCCTAACTTACCACGCTATCTCGTAGAGTCAAAGGTGACGCAGGAATTTCACTGAAGCAGTGTCATCAATCAAGCTTTGGGCATGGATTAGAGAAGGAAATTCTGAATATTTTTCAGGACAGCCTTAGGATTGTTTGTCTTGCTCTTTCTTTTCACTTCTAATGTGTGCTGCACTTACAGTGTTTCATATGATCACAGGAGATGAATCTGTGCTCAAACCTTGGATCTGGAAATACGGCATTGGAGCAAGTAATTGGCTTTCAAGATGACAAAACTATATCTGAATTTCCACCTGCATCTCAGCTTTCATTACATTCACACCAATTTCAGCATCCTCAGAGAAAAATAAGAGGGCTCTTTCCAGCAGGTCATGTAGGAAACACTTGCAGCTTCAAAGCCACATTAGTCTGGTTAACCACCTCAGCAGCTTCCAGCAAAGAAATTACCTTCACAGCAAGTAACCATCAGTTGTTAATAAGCCCAGTTTTGTTATTGTCATTATCCATGGAGTACAGAATTAAAGTTTCTTCATCCAAATGGTGTTTTAAAAAGTCAGTTACTGCTGCTTTTACATCTTGTTGACAAATTTGAAAAGGTCTACTGACAGCACCTTGCCCACTGTTAGGGAAGGAGTTAGTGTTTACTAAAAAGCAACAATGACTTAAACTGGGGCTTCCTAACCTTTACTGATGCCCAGAAATCCTATTTGGCAGCTTGGAGGCAAGATCCAAAAGTCTGCATTTCTAACGAGCTCCCAGAATACAGTTGGAATAGCTCCGAGTTAGAAAATTACCTTGTCCTCATCTACTATCTTCAGTTGCATGTCTGGTTTGCTGAAGGAGTGTTCATCTGCTCTTATTTTAATAGTTCCTAAGCTTCTTTTCAAGGAAACCATTCAGCCCTTAGGTTTTATTTTTTAAGACAGCTTTTTTGAGACAGAATTTACATACCATGAGTGGAAAAGGGAATTAAAAGTTTATTTTGGTGCAAAAAAATTCATGCATAGTTTCTTCTCAATCCACGTTTTCCATGAATTTTTCAGTCTCTTCATACAATTCATTCATGTAAAGTGTACAATTCAATGGTTTCCGATCTATCCATAAAGCTGTTACCCACAAAGCTGTGGAACTACTATAATGTGTACCCTCCACTAACCCACTGTTGGTGGGAATGCAAACTGGTAAAGCCACTATGCAAGTCAGCCTGGCAATTCCTCAGAAACCTGAATATAACCCTACCATTCAACCCAGCCATCCCACTCCTTGGAATTTACCCAAAGGAAATTAAATTGGCAAATAAAAGAGCTGTCTGTACCTCAATGTTTATTGCAGCTCAATTCATAATAGCTAAGACCTGGAATCAACCTAAATGCCCATCAACAGACTGGAAAAAGAAGTTATGGGACTTGTACTCTATAGAATACTATACAGCAGTCAAAAACAATGAAATCCGGTCATTTGCAACAAGATGGAGGAATCTGGAAAACATCATGCTGAATGAAATAAGCCAGTCCCAAAGGGACAAATATCATATGCCTCCCGATCAGTGACAACTAACCGAGCACCAAAAAGGAAACCTGTTGAAGTGAAATGGACACTATGATAAATGGTGACTTGATCAGCCCTTGCCCTGACTGTTGATGTACAACTTAATATTTTATCCTTTTAGTATTTTTTTGGTTCCACTTAATACTGTTGGTTGAACTCTGTAATTAACACACAATTATTCTTAGGTGTTCAAATTTAACTGAAAAGTGATTCCTGTTAAATATAAGAGTGGGAATAAGAGAGGGAGGAGGTGTACAGTTTGGGGTAAGTCCGATTGAGCATGTCCCAAACAGAATTAGAAACGTGCCAGGGATTCCAATTCAATCCCATCAAGGTGGCATGTACCAATGCCATCTCACTAGTCAAAGTGATCATCTTCAGTTCACAATTCATCATAATGAAAGGATTGAGAGTCAAAGGGATCACATAAACAAGACTAGTGTCTGCTAATACTAACTGATAGAATACAAAAGGGAGAGAATGATCCAACATGGGAAGCGGGATACACAGCAGACTCATAGAATGGCAGATGTCCTAAACAGCACTGTGGCATCAGTATCAGCCTTTAAGGCAATCAGATCTGGCTGAAGAGCCCGTGAGAATATTTTAGACATGGAAAGCCAAGATACTCTGGGAAAAAAAAAAAACCCTAAATGAAAGATCTCTGCAAGTGAGATCCCAGTGGAAAGTATAGGCCATCAAAGAAGGAGGCACCTTTCTCTGAAGGGAGGAGAGAACTTCCACTTTGACTATGACCTTGTCTAAATAAGATTGGAGTTGGCAAACTCAAAAGGCTTCTGTAGCCTTGGCAACCCATGACAAGAGCCTAGGGCGATTACTGATGTCATAAAGAGTGTCAATTGTTAAGTCAACAATGGGCTTCACTGTGCACTTACTCCATGTAGGATCTGTCCTGAATGTTGTACAATGTGAATTAACGGCATAACTAGTATTCAAAAAGTACTTTATACTTTGTTTCTGTATGGGTGCAAACTGTTGAAATCTTTACTTAGTATGTACTAAGTTGATCTTCTGTATATAAAGATAATTGAAAATGAATCTTGATGTGAATGGACTGGGAGGAGTGGGAGAGGGGAGGGTTGTGGGTGAGAGGGAAGTTATGGGGGGGTGGAAAGCCAGTGTAATCCATAAACTGTACTTTGGAAATTTATATTAAATAAAAGTTAAAAAAAAAAAAAAAGAAATGTGTCCCCTCTACAACTCCAGTGTTAACAACTTAATAGCCAATGTGATAGGATTAAGAGGTCGGGTCTTTATGAGGTAAGTAGACTTGGGGCCCGTGTTGTGGCACAGCAGTTTAAGCCATAGCCTGCAGTGCTGGCATCTCATGTGGGCACCAGTTGAAGTCCTGTCTGCTCCACTTCCAATGTTAATGTGCCTGGGAAAGCAGCAGAGGACGGTCCAAGTCCTCAGGCCTCTGCACCCACATAGGAGACCCAGAAGAAGCTCCCAGCTTCAGCCTGGCTCAGCCCTGGTCATTGCAGCCATTTGGGGAGTGAACTAACAGATGGAAGATCTGTCTCCCCTCTCTGTATAACTGACTTTCAAATAAATAAATAAATCTTAGAGGCAATTAGACCAGGAAGGCTACTCCCTTACAAATGGGATCAAGGCTGTGATAACAGCAGCTTCATATAGGATTTGGCTCTTTTGCCCTTCCACCTTCTACCATATGAAGCCACAAAGTTACTTTCTTTCAGAGGATGTGTTAGGTAGGAAGTCATGTGAGCTTATGTGTGTATGACAAAGGCCTAAGGAGACATCTATGTCCAGCATCTACAAAGTCATCCGGATAACCTTCCAGGGGCAGCCCAGTATATGCATCCTTCCCTGTCTCTTCTACCTGATAACCTTCCATGTGGGGGTCCTTGCCCCTTCTGCCTGATAATCTTCCAGGTGCAGCCCAGTATCTGCATTTCAAATATCCTGCCCCAACCTGACCTTCTAGGGGGTCCTGCTCTTCCTTCCTCTAACCAGGCAGCGCCAGCCAGGCTTCCTCCAGATAACTTGGGGGGGGGACCTCAGATAGGAATTTTTCGTATTTACATCCAAAAAGTCCTTTGTTCCAGGAGGAGCAGAGGTGGGCCTCTGCCTCAACTGGACTGTGCGCTCAGCCCTCTGCCTCTCTGCTGAGCTGCCCGCCTGGCCTGCCCAGGTGTACTCTCTCCACTCAACCATGTAACCCCGCTCTCCCCCAGTCTGAGCAACTGGGCACACTCTCAGGTTCTGTCTGGAGAGGTGCCCATCCGTTCTTATGGATGCCCCTGCCCTAATAAACCTTGCTATTTGCTTTCCACTTACTCTGTCTCACACCTGAATTCTTTCTTGCGAAGACAAGGACCCTTGCAGTTCTTCGGTAACAGATGCAGCCCTCACCCGACAACCCAACCAGCTGGCCCCTTGGTCTTAGGCTTCCCACCCTCCAGAAACATGAGAAACTAGTTTAACTTATAAAGAACCAAAATCTATTATGCGGTATCCTGTTATATCAGCACAAAGACAGCCATCATCACAATTTTAGAATATTTCCGTTACCTCAAAAAGAAATGCCATATCCTTTAGCTATCACCCGCCCCCCAGGTTCCCCTACTCCCCTGGCCCTGACAGTAACTAATACACTTCCTGCCTCTAGAAATTTGCCTCTTCTGGACATTGCATAGGAATAGAAGCATTCAATCAGCCTCCTTCTTAAGTGTTTGCTCGAAGGGACAGGGGCAGAGCAGTATTTGTCACAAACGATTAGGGAAACACCTCTTTCTGCCACCATTCTTAAAGAAACAGGGCTCTTGGGGATGGCCATGTCTTCTAGAGGAGGGTCAGTGGTATTGGTGGTAACAGTTACTTGGATTTTAAAGGTATACTACTTGCTGCTGTGGTAGCATCTGCTTTTACATGGCTACCACTCCACCTTTTGAGAACAGCTCACTCTTAGGAGGACTCCTCAATCCCAGTTGTGTGGTTTTCCTGGCAGCTACCTAGATACCCTCCTCCTGCATGCCTCTCCCCACCCCTCTCCCCTAATTTAACCCAATTCCTAAGGGAAAACACCTGGCCCAAGCCTACTCTGTCAGAGGCCCAACCTGGACATTTTCAAGTCAACACTAAAGGAAGGAAATGGTTTCTTTTTCTGTGTCTAAGCCGGCAGGATATGAGCCCTCGAGCTGCACATCAGCCAAGGTATCAACTTCCTGGCTGAAACCCACAGAGATCAGAGATGAAAGGGAGGCACAGTCTTGTGGATAAGGGGATCCTCCTCTTATCCCTGAAGGTTCCCAGGTTATCCCTGCTTCTCGCTTCCCCAAGACTGCAATGCACTCTGGGAGTATGGAATGGCCTGAAGGCTCAAACCTGGAAATTGGTGGTCAATTAACCTTTGATGTCAGTCTCATGGCTAACAGTACTGCTACAGTTGCTTTGTGTCTATTGTATCTGGTGAATAATCAAGCACCCACGGTCTTCATAGTTACCAGGCTCTGGTGTGATTCAAGGGTAATAAAAGAAAAAACCCAAGAGGAGAGCAAGAGCTTCTCCCACCCAGCCAAACTCATTGTGCTCACCATCCTCTGAGGATCTCTAAGGAATCAAAGAAGGAAGCTGTACCATCTCCTGCTCTGCACGTCTGTTGGGCAGCTAAGTTTCTGTAACTTTTGCTATAGAGGAAACATTCCTAACTTTTATTTAATAGATATAAATTTCCAAAGTACAGCTTATGGATTACAACAGCTTTCCCCCCCATAAACTTCCCTCCCACCTGCAACACTCCCCTCTCTCACTTCCTCTCCCCTTCCATTCACATCAAGATTCACTTTTCAATTATCTTTATATGCAGAAGATCAATTTAGCATATATTAAGTAAAGATCAACAGTTTGCACCCACACAGAAACAAAGTGTAAAATACTGTTTGAGTACTGGTTACAGAATTCACAATGTACAACACATTAAGGACAGATCCCACATGAGAAGTGCACAGTGACTGAGAAAACATTCTTTAAATTGTGTCTGTGGGCATCTCTCCACCAGTCACATCACTGCGCTGCTGAGATAGCTGTGCAATTATCTCCCCAAATCCCTCCAATAGACCCTTTTTACTCAATGTCCTTTTCCTTGCTTTGTCATCTGTGTTGAGAAGTTCCAATATAACTACTGATGCTCAGATATTTCATCATCCTGATTATCTAATGATAATGCACTCACTACATTTCTGTGGAACTAAGACTATATACAACTGTGTCTACTTGAAAATTTTGGATTACAAGATACAAAAAACTCAGAATTGGAGAGCATAACTGATACAGTCTATAGAAGGAAACTACCTCCATTGATTTGCGATTCTTCTGCCTTCCTATGAAACACTTTTTTTTTTTGGACAGGCAGAGTGGACAGGGAGAGAGAGAGACAGAGAGAAAGGTCTTCCTTTGCCGTTGGTTCACCCTCCAATGGCTGCCACGGACAGTGCGCTGCGGCCGGCGCACCGCGCTCATCCGATGGCAGGAGCCAGGTGCTAGGTGCTTTTTCCTGGTCTCCCATGGGGTGCAGGGCCCAAGCACTTGGGCCATCCTCCACTGCACTCCTGGGCCACAGCAGAGGGCTGGTCTGGAAGAGGGGCAACCGGGACAGAATCCAGCGCCCCGACCGGGACTAGAACCCGGTGTGCCGGCGTCGCAAGGTGGAGGATTAGCCTGTTGAGCCACGGCGCCGGCCGGAACACTTTTAAGACTAGCATTATTTTCAATTGAATTTTTATCTTTATTTGACAGAGAACAAGAGTGAGAGCACACAAGTTTTCCTACTTGCTGGCTCACTCCCTCTTCCTCCACCAAACGCCAGTAATAGTCAGGACTGGACTAGGCTGAAGCTGGTAACCAGGAATTCAATGCAAGTCTCCCACGTGGGTGGCAGAAACACAACTACCTGCCGCCTTTTAAGGTGCACATTAGCGGGAAACTGGAATCAGCAGAAAAGCCAGGTCTCGAATCCTGGCACTCTGACATGCAGCGTGGGCATCCTAACCAGCATCTTAACTGCTGTGCCAAATATCCATCCCTATATTAGAATTCTCTTATAAAAGTTATTTTCCATTGCATATGTTGAAGCATTACAAAATGTTTTGATATACATACAAGAGGTATTCAAAAAGCTCATGGAGAGGTAGGCATTTGGCACAGCATTTGAGACACTGCTTGGGTGGCGAGCATCCCATATCAAGGGTCTGGATTTGAGTCCCAACTCTGCTTCTGGTTCCAACTTCCTGTTAATGTGCACCCTGGGAGTCAGCAGGTGGTTGGAGCCCTGCCATCTATATAGGAGACTCAAATTTGGTTCCAGGTTTTGGCCTGGTCCAGCCCTGGCTGTTACGGGCATTTGAGTAGTGAACCAGTAGATGGAAGATCTCTCTCTACCATTCAAGTAAGTATTTTAAAATTTAAATTTAAAAAATGCATGGAAATATGTATTATGAAAATTCTGTGTGTGGGTTTCAGTTTCTTGGCATCAAAATAAACTGATTTTTTTAATTTCATTTTTTTCCTCCAAGAACTTTTTGAAAGACCTTTCTATAGTTAAGTGATTACTACAGTTAAATTGTTACATCTATAATCTCACATAGTTATCTTTTTAATTTTTTAGGTGGCAAGAGTACCTAAAATTGGGGCTAGCGTTGTGGTACGATGTGTTAAGCCATCGCCTGTGATGCCAACGTCCCACATGAGCACCAGTTAAAGTCTCAGCTGCTATACTTCTCATCCAGCCCCAAGCTAATGTGCCTGGGAAAGCAATGGAAGACGGCCCCAGTGCTTGGGCCCCTGCCACCCATGTGGGAAACCCTGATGGAGTTCCAGGTGCCTGGACATTGAAGCTATCTGGAGAGTGAACAAGAAGACAGAAGATCTGTTTCTCCCCCTCTAACTCTGCCTTTCAAAATAAATCTGAGGGGAAAATAGAAAGAGGACCTAAAATCTATTCTTAGTAATTTGCCAGTATATAGTACAATATTATTAACTGTAGTCCTTATGTGGTACATTAGCTCTCTAGCCTTACTCATTCTGCATAATGGCAACTTTCAACATTTTAAAACATATCTTCCCATTTCCCTAGCCCCTAGTAACCACCCTTCTACTGTTTCAAAAATGTGTTTTTTAAAGATTCCTCATATAAGCGAGATCATGTCGTATTTTTATTTCTGCATCTGGTTTACTTCATTTTAACCTAGTATCCTCTAGTTTCATTCATGTTGCAGCAAATGGCAGGGCTGCCTTCTTTTTAAGGCTTATACATATTTACATGCATATATGTGAGTATATACATGTATTTTTTCATGATCAGTTTGTTCAATTGATGGACACTTTCATTCTTTTCATATCTTGTAGATAATGCTTCAATGAACACAACAATGCAGATTTCTCTATGAGGTGTTTATTTCCCTTTAGTAGATGACCAGAAAAGATATTGCTGGGTCATTTGTTAGTCCCATTTTTTCTTTCTTTCAGAACCTCCATACTATTTTCCACAGTGGCTATACCAATCTACATTTCTATCTATAGTATTTAAGGGGTTCTATTGCTCCACATCCTCATCAACACTCCTTAGCTCTCATTTTTATAAAAAGCCAGCCTAACAAGAGGGCTACAATTTTCCATGGAAATAAAAAATGGGTGTAGAATTCTGCCTCCCCTCACATTAGACTCTTTTCTGATTGGGAAAATTCAGTATTTGGGAAATAAAGAAGGGATTAGGTGTGCCATTTAGTGGCAGAGGAATCCTCAAGATCTCCCACAATGACCCAGTCTCCGTTTGGCTTAGTTTTTAGTTTGTGAACTGTTGACAGATACTGTAGATGAATGAACCCAGTCCTGTCCAAAAGCAAGTCTTCTAATCAATACAGAAATAGGTACTTTGAATAGAACATTTGATCCTAACTGAAAAGTAGCCCAAGAAACACAGAGGAGGGTACTTAGCCTAGGGTGTCCTAAAGGTTCCCTGGTAATTATTTTCCCTGTGATTGAAGGTATGTCCAGTTGGGACTTAAACCCCACATAGAAATTCCATCAGGGTAACGCCTGACCCTACAGTTGCCACTTATCCTTGGCAGGGACAAGCTCTTTTACTATCCTAAATCCCTTCCACAAGAAATCTTTGCATGATTGTATTTTAGCCAGCTAGTCGTTTTTTTTTTTCAAGTGCACCCAGTTGTTTGCTCCCTTATAATAGTCTCTTTCACTAATTTCTGACAGTGTAACAGTCTTATCCTGCCCTCCTCCTCTTGTTCTTACAGCTGCAGCCTCTCCACCCACATGAGAAAACCTAGTTTATTTTCCAGTGTATGGAGACACAGTAACACTTTTCAGAGCAAATTGGACACTCTTGGGAAGTTGAGAATTGACATTTATTACATTAACTATGTGCCAGGCAGGAGAGTAGTCTTTTTGGCATCCATCCATTTAATTTTCAAAGAAGTCCATAATATATGTATATTATTTTTTTTTTTTACAGGCAGAGTGGACAGTGAGAGAGAAAGGTCTTCCTTTGCCGTTGGTTCACCCTCCAACAGCCGCTGCGGCCGGTGCGCTGCGGCTGGCACACCGCGCTGATCCGAAGCCAGGAGCCAGGAGCTTCCTCCTAGTCTCCCATGGGGTGCAGGGCCCAAGCACTTGGGCCATCCTCCACTGCACTCCCTGGCCACAGCAGAGAACTGGCCTGGAAGAGGAGCAACCGGGACAAAACCCGGCACCCCGACCAGGACTAGAACCCGGGATGCCGGCGCCACAGGCGGAGGATTAGCCTAGTGAGCCGTAGCGCCGGCCTTATTCTTGTTTTGAAATCAAAGATGGGCTGGTTTTGTGGCAATGCCAGCACCCCATACGGGTGCTGGTGTGTGTCCCGACTGCTCCACTTCAAATCTGGCTCCCTGCTAATTTGCCTGAAAGCAGAAAACAGCCCAAGTGCTTGGGTCCCTGCACCCACTTGGGAGACCCAGGAGAAGCCCCTGGATTCAACCTACCCCAGCACAGGCCATTGCTGCCATTTGGGGAATGAGCCAGCAGATGGAAGATCTCTATCCCCCTCTCTGTAGCTCTGCCTTTGAAATAAGTAAGTCTTTAAAAAAAAAAAAAAATCGAAGAAACTGAGCCCCAGAAGAGGAAGAATGATACTCAAAGCAAGTTACACAATTGCTTTGGGGAGTCACAGAAATCTAAACCTAAAGCCATCTGACTTCACAATTTTTTCCAGTTACCCTCTCTTCATTACCTAGTGGTTTCAAATTTGCACATAAGAATCAGCTGGAGAGTTAGAAAACACACACACACACACACACACACACACAATCTTGGCCTTATGCCTAGAGATCCTATTTTAAATGGGTGGGGACTGAAAGCCAGTATTTTCCTTCAAAGCCTTTCAGATGTCTAATGAAAACAGGGTTAGAACAAATCATAGGAAAATTGCTGCCTCTCAAATCACATCAATAAATTTCATGAGACATAGCAGAGGCTGGACAGCACTTCAATCTTGACATCTAAAAATAACTAATAGTGGCACCAATACACAGTGTTAGAGGAAAGTCAGGCTAATTTCACCTAGGTAGGCTGTTTTATTAATGCAAAATATTTATGATAGGCCTGGCCCCAAGACAGCACAAATCAAATCCCGGAAACCTGTTCTAGGCTTTGCTTCTCGGTCTGGATAGGATAGTTGACTTAGCACACACCATAAATGCCCTGCCCCCTATGCCTTTGACCCACGCCAGAATTCATCTGAATCAACTGTTCAAGACAGTTCCTGGACATGCTGACGGATGTTCCCTTGAGACCACCAGGCAGGACTCTGCATCTCCGCTACGGCACTTTGCAGACTGGCTGACACGGAGTGTCCAGGATGGGCTAGGAATCTCTCACCCCCAGAGGAAGCCCTTAACCAATGAGGGAGAGAAGTCAGTGGCTCACCCCTTCAGTTTCCACACTGACAGTGAGACAATTTGGAGGCTGCTTGATTTTCCCAAGCTTCATCTGCCTGTGGTTCTACTGACTCAGCAGTTCATCCTTGTGAGCAATTTCCTTCCTCACCTGGCTAAAACTACCAACTCTCTCATTTAGGCCTCCTGGTATCACCTCCCCAGTTAACTCCCTGCCCCCGAGTCCTAGTCTTGGGGTCTGCTTTGGGGGAACCAAACTAGATCAACCTCCAGGTGTCTCCCTTTGACCTCACATATAAAGAGTGTTACGCTACCAGACACCAATGTATACAAGCATAGTACTTTATAGCTTACAAAGCACACACAAACATTATCATTTGCATCACTAAAGGAGGAAGATAACATTCTCTAACACCTTTCCAGGAGGGTTTTGGGATGCATGCAATGGTTTTTAATTTCTTGGGAGAAAAATATACCATTATCATAACAAAGACAGTCATCGACTACTTTTTCTCTGTATGCATGTATTCTGCTGACTCCATTAGTGGCTTCCTCACAAGAAAAATGATCTATTCAAACACATATTGGAAATAATTCTATTGTTTATACGGAGGATGCTCAACCAATTAATACAACAATGTCAGTGGGATTCTTTTTCAAGTTTATCATGAATAGACATTCATGCTTCATTATGTAAAATTATACGTAAAATGTGTCATAGAAACATTGTTCACTGAGGAAAAGACAATTTAACACAGGTCACAAACTAAGGATAACAGAAATTTAATATTTTCTCTGTCCTGCTACAATTTAAATAAAGGATAGAAAAAAGGAGATCACCGGAGTTCCATCATAAAAAGTAATAGACCTTGCCATTTCTTTGCAACATACAAAAGACTCTGCTGGGTATTGTAGCTTAAAGCAGTCTTAGCTTAGAGAACTTTAAATAAAATTGATCTGCTCAAGGAAAGGATATTATTTTGAGAATAAGAATGAGCAAAAATGCACAGCTCTGAGTCCAAATCCTTAATGAAATGGATAATCCCACAGCAGAAGAATTCAATTTAGGCTCTTATT
Source organism: Sylvilagus floridanus (assembly GCA_949820135.1). Classification (NCBI taxonomy): domain Eukaryota; kingdom Metazoa; phylum Chordata; class Mammalia; order Lagomorpha; family Leporidae; genus Sylvilagus; species Sylvilagus floridanus. The sequence continues at coordinate 128,603,974 of OX463223.1, forward strand.
GTTCTGTCTGCACCAAGTCAGGGCAGGCCACCCTGCATGTTTCTTCAGAGAAAGTGGGGCTCCTTCTTAGTAGGCCTGCATGCCTTTCTCTGCAATCTGAACTTGGACTTCTGTTATTTATACTTAAAGCAATTTTAAAGCATTTCCTTGAAAAACAAGATTAGAAGTTTTATAAGTTTCTAAAGGAGGGTACCATATTGAACAAATACCTGAAATTAAGGTTCCTTAAGCTTCATATTTACTTTTATCCTGACTTTTATATTTACTTTTCAAGAAAATCTAGATGGTTTCTTAAAATGTCCAAGCTATAACATCCGCAAATGAAATCTTGCTCTTCCAGATTTTTTTTTGTCTTAAACCACTGACCCCCGATCTTGGTTAAAACACATAATTTCATTCATTTGGGTGTGTGTGTGTCTCAGGATTGGGTCACAGTGGTTGTGACAAACAGGAGAAAAGCTGGGTGTTTGCTGATACAATGTGATAGTGAAAGGGGACAAGTTGCTTCTGAAGGAAAAGAACAAAACAGGGAAAAGTGCCGAACATAATTCACGACTGAGGGAGGCATTCTGGCGCATAACCTCCTTCCCGAGGAAGGCCACAGAATCTAGAATTTCTCTCTTCCAAGGCAGGTCATATACAGTCTGTCTTCCCCTGCCTCCCCATCTTGTCACTAGCCATAAAGGATCCTCTGACTTACCTTGACTGCCAGTAGCTCACAGGACCTCCATTTCATAAGGGCTCCGCCCCCACGCCAGGGAGGAAGGAATGCTGCAGAGGGACCAAGACGATTCAGGATAGACATCCTCGCCGGGCTTCCACTCAGTCCATTAGCAGAGACCATAGCCTTCTTCTCCAATCACATATCTACATGGTTATCCATGCTTCAGTCATGGCTACACAAAGGAGTCTTCACAAAAAGCCAAAAGGACAGGGCTCGGGAAACTTCCAGATTGGTGAACACCTGGGGGTTCCTGGAGGGTGACGCACCCGGAGGGGGTAAGGAAAGCCCTCTTTCCTCATACCTCGCTCTTTGCAGTTCTTCATCTGTATCCTTTGCCATATTATTTATAATAAACCAGTAAACGTAAGTAGGTGCTTGCGAGTTCTGCGAGCGCTCAAGCAAAATCAATGAACCTGAGGAAGTGTTGTGAGAGCTCCAGGTTATAGCTGCTCCATCAGAAGCACAGTTGAAACAACCTGGGGCTGGCCACGGGCACGCCACGGGCATCTGAAGTGGGAGGGGCAGAAGGGAGGGGCAGTCTCCAGCTCTGAGCCCTCAACCTGTATGCAGGATCGGCTACCATCTCCAGGTGGACAGCATCAGAAGTGAATTGAGTTAGAGGATGCCCATCTGCCGTCTGCTGCAGAATTGCTAGCTTGCTTGGTGGATGGGGGAACCCTCCCACACAACTGGGGTCCAAAGGGATCTGTGTTGTGACGGTACGGTGGGAGAAACTGAGTGTCAGTTTCAGTTTTTCTTTCTATATTCTCACACAAAGCAACATTTAAAACGCCTCTTGTGGCCACCTCTTTCTTCTAGACTCTTTTAACAAGACAGCATGTAAACTGATGAAGTGGGAATTCAGGGACACGGAAAGAAATAGGAAGAGAGCAGGTTTGTATGAGCGTACATGGATTTCAATTTTTTTGTATCAGAATAAATTTATCTTTAATTGCATTTCCACAAACTTTTTGAAGTCCCCCACCACCACCACCAAAGAAAAGCCTCTGGAAATCAGTGAAACCCTCAGAGAGAGGCTGGATTTACGACATGATTGCATGTTTGACTTCCACTACAGTCACAGTTTCTAAAACATCCAGACAATTCTTGTTTTAGCTGTCAATCCACTTATACCAGAACATTCTGTGTAGGGATGGAGAGACCAACTTGTTGAGCTTGGCTTATAGTCTGACATTTTTATTTCTGATAATTTTAATATGTAGATGTTCACATATTAGTTAAGACTGGAGTAGTGTTCCAGATTATAACACTAATTACTACTGCAGGCTTAAGGATGCATTGCAAAAGGGCATTCACCTGTTTTCTGGTGCTAAATTAATATGGCATTTTCTTGGGGAAAGTGGGAAGATACAATGATCTTTTCAACCTTTTTCTTTCAGACTCCTCATTCTTGTCATTGGTTTTTGCAGTTTTTTTTTTTTTCAGAAAATTTGAAATGCATTCACAGCTTCTTCGAGGCAAATTTTTAACCCAAATCTGTTTTTAAGAGAAAGTGTTATTGAACATTCCAAAAATGTTTGTTTACTAGGATCATCGCCCTCATGTATGCTGATTTTTATAACTTAACAAATAGCAGCATTCTGATGTACAAGCGAGAGAGAGCGAGAGAGCTAGAGAGCGAGCGAGCGAGAAAACAGGCTTGAAATGGATAGCACTGAGACTCATAGAGGGACATTTTGGTGTTTCCCACCTGAGGGCTGTTAGACTCAGATGAGTTACTTTAGAATCATCCAAAACTTCATACTGACTTAAATACTATGTGTCTTGCTCATAGAACTTAAATTTTACCCTCGTTTTAGAAGGACTCCTGTTTTCCTCTTTGCTAATGCAGAAATATATTTTTGAAATATGCATTTGTTTTTGAAAATTTTATTTGTATTTTATTTGAAAAGGGGAGAGACAGAGAGAGAATCTTCCATGTGCTAATTCACTCCCCAAATGCCCAGAACAGCCAGGGCCAGGCCAGGCTGAAGCCAAGAGCCTGGAACTCAATCAGGGTACCCACATGGGTGGCAGGGACCCAAGCACTTGAGCCATGATTTGCTGCCTCTCAGGGTATGCATTATCAGGAACCTGGAGAGGAAGCAGAGGAGCCAGAACTGAAATCAAGCATTCAGGTATGGGATGCACATGTCCCAAGTGGTGTCTCAATCACTGTGCCGAATTCCCACCCTAAAAAGTTGTAAATAATCATTTAACTTAAGTTCAAACACTACCACATTACACAGAACAGTTTTCGTTTTCAAACACCAAATATTACTTTAAAATCATGTCTGCTACAATGTTTAGATGAGTTTTCTTCCAACACTCAGAAATTATAATATCCTTGGATGTTTTATTTATCAGTTCCCTTTCTCCTACTGTTTGCAGCTTGAAGGAATGGTGCAAGCTAAAAGATTTACGTTGAAGTCATGAAAATGGTATAAATAGTTAATACTGGAATTGGATTAGTTGGATGGCTATTCCTAGGTCACTTGAATCCTATATATATTTGTGTGCGTCTGGGTCAGAACTAGATCTGTGGATATCTGCTAAAACTGTCGGAATCACAGTTGTGAAAATTCAAGCCTTAGGAGGTATCTTTATCTGAAAATCTGTAAGTATGATGCTAACTATCTAAGCTCTCAGGAGAAAATGTGGTAAACAAGACTGCAAAAGCAGATTCAAATTTTCTAATGCATGTTTCCCAGTTGGAAACAAATCACTTTTATTACCTTTCCATATTTTTCATTTGCAATTTGTGAACTCATAAATATTATACATAGTTAAAAACTGAATAAAATTCTATGATTTAGTTTTTCATACTTTTTTTAGAAAGTAATTGCCTTGTTCTTTGGTACACTCATGATATTGAAGATGAAAAATATTATATAAATATTTTGATGGATTTTGAGGTTTTAAAACATTTGTGGTGGGGAAGTTGACTCTAGAATAAATGGTTTTTTTTTTTTTTTTTGACAGGCAGAGTGGACAGTGAGAGAGAGAGACAGAGAGAAAGGTCTTCCTTTGCCGTTGGTTCACCCTCCAATGGCTGCCGCGGTCGGCGCGCTGCGGCCGGCGCACCGCGCTCATCCGATGGCAGGAGCCAGGTGCTAGGTGCTTTTTCCTGGTCTCCCATGGGGTGCAGGGCCCAAGCACTTGGGCCATCCTCCACTGCACTCCCGGGCCACAGCAGAGGGCTGGCCTGGAAGAGGGGCAACCGGGACAGAATCCGGCGCCCCGACCGGGACTAGAACCCGGTGTGCCGGTGCCGCAAGGCGGAGGATTAGCCTGTTGAGCCACGGCGCCGGCCCAATAAATGGTTTCTGATTTGGAGTCTAAACTGTGGTTTTTCTTTTTTTTTAATTTCTTAAGATGTATTTATTTATTTGAAAGGTGCAGTTACAGAGAGGCAGAAGCAGAGAGAGAGAAAGAGAGGGAGAGAGGTCTTCCATCCACTGGTTCCCTCCCCAGGTGGCCAAAACAGCCGGAGCTAGGCTGATCTGAAGCCAGAAGCCAGGAGCCTACCCTGGGTCTCCCACGTGGGTGCAGGGGCCCAAGGACTAAGGCCATCATTTACTGCGTTCCCAGGCCATAGCAGAGAACTGGATCAGAAGTGGAGCAGCCAGGACTCGAACTGGTGCCCACATGTAATGCCAGCACTACAGGTGGCAGCTTTACCCACACCTAAACTGTGCTTTTTCTACCCCTACTTTCACTCTCATTTAGACACTCCATTCATTGATTGAATTACCTATGGTTGCCTGGGGGAGGGAGGGTTCTTAGTGAAAGAGGCTCCTACAAGTAGAAGAGCAATGTCAGTACATCAAGAAAAATATTTGGTAACCAGTGAGTTTTGAGTTTGCTAATATAGAAGGAGAACTATTGCTGAACTTTTAGCATTCATCTACCATGGGGCCATATATATGTATATAATATATTATGTTATATATTATATATCTATATATCTTTAACTGGCTTAGAGAACCTCTGAATTTTCCACAGGTAACCCACCTTACCCACTCTGAACTTATGCTGAAGGAGTATTTAGATACATTTGCAAAAGAGAAGAGGAAGAAATCACAAATTAACATCATCAGTTTCACTTTTCTTGCTCATTGCTCTTTCAAAATCCTCATTCTGAATTTGGTATTCCTTCCACTTTAGTGTCATCTGAAAATGTGATCGGGGACCAGCGCTGTTGCATAGTAGGTTAATCCTCTGCCTGCAGAGCCGGCATCCCATATGGGTGCCGGTTCTAGACCTGGCTGCTCCTCTTCCGATCCAGCTCTCTGCAATGGCCTGGGAAAGCAGTAGAAGATGGTCCAAGTCCTTGGGCCCCTGCACCCACATGGGAGACCCAGAAGAAGCTCCTGGCTCCTGGCTTCAGATCGGCACAGCTCCAGCCATTGCAGCCATTTGGGGAGTTAACCAGAGGACGGAAGACCTTTCTCTTTGTCTCTCCCTCTCACTGTCTGCAACTCCACCTCTTAAATAAATAAAAACTTAAAAAAAAAAAAAGAAGAAGAAGAAGAAGAAGGGTTCGGCGCCGTGGCACAATGGGTTAATCCTCCGCCTGTGGAGCCAGCATCCCATATGGGCACCTGTTCTAGTCCCAGTTGCTCCTCTTCCAGTCCAGCTCTCTGCTAAGGCCTGGGAAAGCAGTGTAAGATGGCCCAGCTGCTTGGGCCCCTGCACCTGCATGGGAGACCGGGAAGAAGCACCTGGATCCTGGCTTCGGATCAGAGCAGCTCCGGCCGTTGCAGCCATTTGGGGAGTGACCCAACAAAAGGAAGACCTTTCTGTCTCTCTCACTGTCTGTAACTCTACCTGTCAAATAAATAAATAAAATCTTAAAAGAAAATGTGATCAGTTTGCCATCTCAAGAGAAGTAGTCTGCTGAACTGACCTGTGCATGTGTGATAGAAATAACGTCAGGATTTTCCATTGAGAAAGGTGGTGGTAAATTCCAAGTGGTGGGGCCCGCGCTGTGGTATAGCAGGTAAAGCTGCCGCCTACAGTGCTGACATCCCATATGGGCGCAGATCCTAGTCCTGGCTGCTCCTCTTCGGATCCAGCTCTCTGCTATGGCCTGGGAAAGCAGTAGAAGATGACCCAAGTCCTTGGGACCCTGCATCCACATGGGAGATCCAGGGGAAGCTCCTGGCTCCTGGCTTTGGATCAGCCCAGTTCTGGCCATTGCGGCCATTTGGGGGGCGAACAAGCAGATGAAAGATTCTCTCTCTCTCTCTCTCTCTCTCACTTCTCTCTCTCTCCCTCTCTTTCTCCTTCTCTCTCTGTATCTCTTTCAAATAAAAAAAAAATCTTTAAAAAAAGCTTATGCCTAAACACTGCAAAAGCCATGAAGCAATCTATCTGCAACAAAAGGAAAACAAGAGAAGACAAATTTGCCCATAATTCCATCCCCCAGCTCCTCCTTGGTAGTTTGAAGATCATTTTAAGCTTTAAAAATACTGAAACAAAAACTTGTACACAGATGTTTATAGCAGTACTATTTACAATAGTCACAAGGTGGAAACAACCTAAATGTCTATGAACAAAAGGGTAAACAAAATGAGGTCTAGCCATATAATGGAATATAATTTAGCCATAAAAAGGGATAAAGTCCTGATATAACTAAAACATGGACAAATTTTGAAAACATTTTGCAAGGTGAAAGAAGCTAGACAAAAAAGTCACATATTGTATGATTCCCCTGATATGAAATGTACAGAACAGGCAAGTCCATAAGATAGAAAGTAGATACGTGGTTGCCAGGAGGCAATGGGGAGTGACTGCTAATGGCACAGAGTTCCCTTATGAGGCTATGAGACTGTTCCAGAAGTAAATAGTGGTTATGGCTACACAACATTATGAACGTACTTAATGCCACTGGACTGTACACTTTAGTCATAAAAATGGTCAAGTTATGTCAATTTGTATTTGATCATATCAAAAAGAATGATAAAAGAACAGTGACCAAGCAGAATGTGTTGGTCCATCCTGCCCATAGAACACCAAGACCTTGCCAAATGTCTTGAAGAAATCTCTGCACACTACTTGCATCACATTACTTTGATCAACCAGCCCAACATTATTATTAGTGAGATACACACAAAAGGAAATCTAATGGCTTAATGTTATGACTCCATTGTCCCAGCTCCTACAGCTCACTAACCTCATGTGTGGGGTGCTTGCAAATCATTCTTTCACTATTGTGATCCATTACCTATTAATAACATTCAATATGCCAGACTATTATGCTTGGTATTGTCTTCTTTTTCAGAATTATGACTCTTCCCTCCATTCCTCCATTCCTTAATCTTGGGGTTTCTTTTTTTCCCCTGAATTCACCTCTTACCACTTTCCTCTTTGGTCACTCTGATCCAAACCATATTAGCTGCCTTCTAGGTCCTTACATCCCAAAATATAAGATTTAGCACTCCCAGTGCCCTCTGCCTGGGAAGTTTATCCACCACATTTTACCTAGCTCATTCTCTCACCATCTTCAGATCTTTGCTCAAATATCCCTGCCAGGGAGGCCTCCCACATCAATCTATCAAAAATAGTAACTCCCACAGCCCCTCTCTGGCACGTCTCTCTCTTGTTATTTATCACATCCTGTCCTAGTTGTCGTCTCCTTTTATTTATTTATTTGAGAGGTAGAGTTACAGACAGTGAGAAGTAGAGACAGAGAGGTCTTCCATCCGCTGGTTCACTCCCCAAATGGCTGCAATGGCTGGAGCTGCGCCGATCCGAAGCCAGGAGCCAGGAGCTTCTTCCGGGTTTCCCACATGGGTGCAGGGGCCCAAGCACTTGGGCCATCTTCTACTGCTTTCCCAGGCCTTAGCAGAGAGCTGGATCTGAAGAGGAGCAACCAGGACTAGAACCGGCACCCATATGGGATGCCAGTGCCACAGAGGAAGGATTAACCTACTACATCCCAGCGCTGGCCCCCCTAGTTATCTTCTTTTTGTGTGTTTCCCACTCTTACTCCCTTCCTCTTACCTGTCGACATTTCTCATTGGCTGACATATTTATGTGTTTTCTGAATTTTTATTTATTTATTTGGGAGGGAGATGACAGAGTGAGACAGGGAGAAAACTGTAGCTTCAGACTTAGGATAGATGAAAGTGAGACAGAGAGCTCCCCTATGCTGGTTCAATCCCTGAATGCTCATAACATCTAGGACTGAGCCAGGTCTAAGCTTAGAGCCAGTAAGTCAACTAGGTCCCCCAGGTGAAAGGTAGGAAACCAATTACTTGAGCCATTACCACTGCTTCACAGGGTCTGCATTAGCAGAAAGCTGGAGACATGAATCAGAGCTGGACTCACACCAACACTCCAATGTGGACCACAAGTGTCTTAACCACTAGAATAAACACCTATACCCCATGTGTTTATTTTTGAATTATCTAGCTCCCCTAGCACATGGGGTTGCTCAGTAATTATTTATGTAATCAAGCAAAGATGGGATTCAACTAGCCCCTTACCCATTCAGTCAATCAACCGAGAGTTATTGAGCAATCTTTATATTCCAGGCACTGTATAAGGTGTTTGAGATACAGAAAAAAAGACATGGGCCTTTCTTGTAAAGAGCCTCTGGCCTAGTGGGAGTGGATATTCCATTTTTCAGATGAGGGGCCAGAATGTGGGGAATATCAGGCAGGCCTCTCTGGATTGCTGCAAAGGGCTGAGTTTTTCCTGAAGGCTGATGAAGTTTCCACAGGGGTTCAAAGTCACTTAGGTGTGAGAGAAGATGGCCTGATTAGGGAACTTCACTATTCTGAAACTGGAGCTCCATGCACAGGAGAGAAGGATGGCACTTATCACCTGGTTGTTTGTTTATCTATTTATCTGTTCTCCACTGTCTTTCCCCTAACCTCTTGGGGACATCACCTTCTGAGCAAGACTCTTGGCGTTTTGACACCTCTAAGTTATGGAGCACATGGTGGATGACACAGAAATAGAGAACACAAGGCAGGGAGTCCAGTAGCCACACTGTACAAAGCCCTCATTGGTCCTATGTCCACAGCACTTAAGAAGGCTGCCAAGTTAGATTAAAATCAATCAAGAATATAGAATACAGGTCTAAAGGTTCAATAGACAGCACTACTGGCCAGGGAGTGGTTGCTCTACAAAAGCTTCCCTGTTTCAGTGTAGGCTAGAGCAGGGCAATATTCAGGGAAAGGCTAGTTAACCAACTCAGCATGTAACTGAGTCTGTTCTTTTCTCTGTTCTACTAATGATTCATTAAGCAGAGTGTACCACTCACTGTGATCCAGACTCATAGCTTCAAATCACACAGAGCAGGCCAATTTCTGCAAAGTTTGGGGAAGAAACAGCCAGTACTCTCCACTTGGTGAGGACAGGCTACAGAAGCAGGGCTCTGCAATTGCTTTCTTCTGGGCGAGGTACTTTGAGAAAACTATAGCTTCAGACTTAGGATAGGTGAGAGGAAAAGTCTAGGCTACTGATTAACACATACTTTGGATCTTGCTTATCATCATGTCAATTTTTTTAACAAACCTATAAATAATTATGAAGTTAGAACATTTTGGCTGAAGCTAAATTGTTAGGTTATAGGAAGAAATGGACACATGACAATAAATATTTTAAATATAAATAGAATACTTAGAAGTTAAATTTGATCTGTTACATTAATGAGGGCTGAGAATTGTTGGAAAGTTACTATGTGGTGAATTAATAATAATGTTCACATTGCCTTGTAACCTTACTATATATGAATGGTTTTCAAAGGTTCATGGGAAATAGAATTAAAAGAAGTTTATCTGAGTACAAAATAATTTTGAAGTCCACGCTTAGTTTTTCAAAATACACATTTCACACAAATTTTTTGAAGACTCCCTTGTATACATGGATTTCAAATTTTTTTGCATCAAAATAAGCTTATCATTAATTCCATTTTCCACAAACTCTTTGAACTACCCTCATACTAAGCATTATGGTCAGTACTTAGCATACTTTATTTCATCTTCAAAATAGCTTTCTGAATATATATATATATATATATTAATAACCTCATATAACAGATGAGAAAACTGAGGTTCTGAGGGATTAAGCAAGCTGACTAAAGAATATGGGAAAACTAAGATTTAAAGCCTGGGTATGCCTGACATGGAGGATACATTATTTTGAATGGTGCCCCAAAAAGCTCATTAGGACTTTTGTGGTAAATACTAAGTATATTCCTAAACAAAGTCCCATTGGAGAAAGAATAAATGAGAATTAGAAAATTATTTTTACTTACTGTGAATTTGCAATGATTGGAGCCTTTACCAATTGTGAAAAGGTATGATTCTCCACTCTTAGGATATCCACAAGCATGAGGCATAACTTATATTTAAGAGGAAGAAAACCATCTCAATTCAAGGTTAATTCATAAATATAAATGAAGCATAAAATAAGAAAGCATCTTCATAAGAAACCCGGAGAAGCCTCCAATCCAGAAAAGAGTCCCTTCATCAAGTACTTTTGTATTAGGTATTGGGGGTAGAACATTCTAGACCTTGGCTTTCTAGCTAGTCCATTGAACTTGACTATTAATGGACTTCCAACACATAACTCATGAAACACTTCATTTCTGTTTGGAGTGGAGACACACACAAATGTGCATGTGTGCACACACACATATCCCAAAACAACAGCAGATTTGAAGTAGGCTTTTCAGAATCCTCAAGTTGAAAGGACCCTTAAGGTTCTGGCTGTCCAGTCCTTCCTCTCTAATAAAAGGAAGCTCATCTACTTCTATTCCAGACTCCTAATTATTATATAAGACTTGTTTATATCTTATCTTAAACCTACCATCCTATAACTTTTATTCCATTGATCATTATTTTCTTCTTAGAGCAAAACAGAATTCTATCTTCTATCCCATCTCTTCAAATGCTGTAAAATGCCATCCTTTTGCCCCTAAATATTTTATTTCCTGAGCTATCTATTCTCACTCATCTTGGCTGTTGCTCATGCATCATGATTTATAGCACTATATTATATGACTCCTATGAAGGAGTTGAAGATGGTCTGTGTACTCATAAAATATATTTCCCAGAATTGAACATAATAAATCAAAGAATGGTAAGATTGATTATCAAAGCATAGAACAGTCAAAATGCTATATTCCTATTTAAACATCTCAAGAATCCATTTTTTTTCCTTTGTTTTGCAGTCTCATCATGTGTTTGGTTCTTACTGAATTCAGGCCACTAAAATCCTCAAGACCTTTTATTTCTACAGGCTTCTATTTAGCAAGTTCTCTCTACATCCTTAACTTTGGCCAAAGATAGAACACTAAGACTTATCCTATTTAAATTCAACTTTAATAAGCATAGCCATTTATTCATTTATTTATGCAATTATTCTGCCTTAGGGGTACTCAATGGTTGATATGTCATCCCTAGGTCAATGCCAGTTTGGATCCTGCCTTGTCATATGATTTATCCACACTCCCTTCCAGCTTTTCATTCTCCATATGTTGATAACTAGTCCCACTAAGCCCATACCTAGGTTACTTAAGGAAATGTTGAAAAATACTATGCTAGCCCTCTGGACCAAGCAGCACAGTCTTTCCAAGGCCACTGTTGCACACCATAAGACAGATAGCAAAAGGAAATACCCAAATCCCCCTCGACGCCCACATGCCAGCTTTGAAGAAGTTACAGAAAACGGAACTCCATCCATAATCCCAAAGAAGAATTTTGGGTATTGCCTCTTGAGGGGCGAATGTCAGGTAGGAAGTCAGTTATGAGCTTATGTGTGTGTGACATAAAGGCCTAAAGAGAAGACATCTATGTCCAGCATATGCTGCATCTCAAAGTCATCCTGATTGTGTTTCAGGGGCAGCCCGGTATTCACATCCTGCCCTGCCCTGCCCCCTTCTACCTGATAACCTGCCAGGTGGGGGGTCCCCACCCCTTCTGTCTGACAAATATTCCACAATCTCCCAGGTGCAGCCCAGTATCTGCATTTCCAACACCCTGCTCCGGGATCCCAATTCTCTAGGGGGTCCTGCCCACCCTTCCTCCTGTCTGATAATATTTGCATCCATAAAGTCTTTTGTTTCAGACCTTCAAGAGAAAACTCAGAAATTTTTCTATTTACATCCACAAAGCCCTTTGTTCCAAGAGAGCAGAGGTGGGGAAGCAAGACCCATCTCCTTAAAAACTGCCGGCCTCAACTGGACTGTGCGCTCAGCCCTCTGCCTCTCTGCTGAGCTGCCCGCCTGGCCTGCCCAGGTGTACTCTCTCCACTCAACCATGTAACCCCGCTCTCCCCCAGTCTGAGCAACTGGGCACACTCTCAGGTCCTGTCTGGAGAGGTGCCCATCCATTCTTGCGGATGTCCCTACCCTAATAAACTTTGCTACTTCTACTTTACACTAAAAAAAATATATATATACTATGCTAGGAAAATAGCCATTCCATACTAACCCATGACAAAATTTGCCAGGTTTAACATAGATTCATTAATTAGCATTCTTAGGATAAAGTGATTATGCTGCTAAATTATCTTATCATCCACCTAGCTTCTCCACTTTTTCCGCAAGGATGCCATGAAAGACTTTGAAAAATACCTTTCAGAAATACAGAAACTCTATGCCCATGGGATTCCTTTGATCTTCTAGTCTAACAAACTTGTAGGAAAAAGAAACCAAGACCTGTTTGTCATGCAACCTTAGAAATTCATGTTGGTATCTTTAAGGATCACCTCATCTCTCTTTGAAAGTTCATACAACATCCATTTGATATTCTTAATAGAGAATTAACATTAAAGCCCAGTTAACATTTGCATTATGTACCTTTTCTCTATTTTTAAAAAAACCAAGACATCTCCATTTCCTACTAATTGCAGATGATATTTTATGGATCTCTTTTGAAAGTTATTTTTATATGTTCATTACAATTTGTCCAAACCTAAGCACTCACATTCTTTTAGTTGACATCTTTGGAATGGAAGTGATGTGGTAAGGACAAAGAATGGGAATACCATTTTTAAAAGAAGTGAAGGACACTGGGCAAACCAGTTTGCATCACAACAGTGAGCCTTCAAATCCAAATACCCTTTAGCAAGACTGGAACATATCTAGTCTCTCTTGCATTACCATGACAGGTCTGTGCTGTTTTGGGGTTTAAGTCTCTGATTGTTATCTTCCTCCCATCCTGGTTTTTATGTCCTTTATAATGTGAGTTGCTCAGGGAGCTTCAATCCTACTTGACAGCAAATTTGGTCTCTTAAATGACTTTCTCCATGCTATGGACTTAAAGTTTGTGTCCCCTCAAAATTCATATTTTGAAACCTTTATCTCCAATGTGATGATATTTGGAGATGGGCTCTTTGGTATGTAATTAGGATTTGATGGTGGAGCCTTTGTAATGGGATTAATAACCTTCTAAAAAGAGACTTGAGATCTTGCTTTGCCCAGTTCTATCCCTTTACCTTGTGAAGATACAACAACAAGAAGATGGCCGTCTGCAGACAAGGAAGTAAGCGCTCACCAGACACTGGCTATGCCGGCTCCTTTGCTTTGAACTTCCCAGCCTCCAAAACTGTAAGAAATAAATATTTCTTGTTTAAGCCACCCAATCAGTTGTACTCTATTATAGCTACCCAAACTAAGATACTCACTATTATTAATAAGAGGCTTTAGCCCCTTCATACAGACAACAGTTCCTGATACTTGTTTGTACTTAACATTTCCTGGAGGTAAATGTTTTCATTCCAATTTATTGCTTCTAGTAGGCCTCATCCCATTTCTATGATTTCCAGCATGTTGAAAATTAGCCAGAGATGAGAAAAGATGAAGCTATCAAGGGCTTCCAAGGTCAATAGGCTAGGAAATAAATTATTCCATTATCAAGATAAAAACCAAATCCTTGCATTAACCTTCCTAATTGCTTTCTTACCTTGTTTTTATAGTTTCTAAGTGAACAGGAACAAAGCCACTTGCTGCTGTTCTCATTAACACTAATGATCAATAAATAGAAAATTTTTTTGCTGATTCTTATATTTGGTTCAACATTATTATGCCTAATTTTGAGCTTATTAGGGCATTGCCAGTTTTGCTCATTATCTCCTCTATAAGATGAATGTGTTTCTTAGGCAAATAGTTCAGATGAAGCAACAGTGACTGACTGTTTTTGTAATCAAGCAAGGCTTTCAGTTATATTTACTGCTGAGGATGGGGAAGGAAGAAGCAAGCATGAGCATTTAATATTGACTGATTTTAGGAACTCCCAAGAGAAAGGAGTACTTGTACAATTTCAGCATTGAATATTAATGACCATAGCATACTTGGTGTCCAAGGGAAGTGTTTGGCCTTGAATCTTCCCCTAAGCTCCTTTGAGCTTCTTTCCATCTATCAAAGTCATGCTCTGAAACGAAATACTGATACCTGCCACAAAATGGATAAACCCAGAAAACACAGGATGTGAAAGAAGTCAGTCACAAAAGTTCACATATTGTTTTATTCCATTTATATGAAATGGCCATAACAGGCAAAGCCATAGACAGAATCAGAATAATGGCTACAAGGGATGGAGGCAGCAGTAGGAAGACTTTGGGGTAATGGTCAAAGGGCATGGAGTCTCATTTTGGAGTGATGAAAATGTTCTGACATTGATTGTGCTAATGATGCACAACTCTGAATACACTAAAATTCATTACATTATATACTACAAATGAGAGTACAGAGTATTGTCTTATGAATTATATCTCACTAAAGCTGCTTTTTAAAGATTTATTTATTTATTTATTTGAGAGGCAGAGTTACAGATAGAGGTCTTTCATCCGTTGGTTCACTCCCCAAATGGCTGCAATAGCCAGGACTGGGCCAGGCCGAAGCCAGGAGCAAGAGGCTTCTTCCAGGTCTCCCACATGGGTCTAGGGGTCCAAGCACTTGGGCCATCTTCTGCTGCTTTCCTAGGCACATTAACAGGAAGCTGGATTGGAAGTAAAGCAGCTGGGACTCTAATAAGTGTCCATATGGGTTGCCAGCACCACAGGTGGATGCTTAACCCACTATGCCACAGCACTGGCCCCTAAAGCTTCTTTCAAAAAAAAAAAAATCACACTATCCTCTCCCTGTTGTCATCATATACCACTACCCCTCTTTCTTTGGAGTCTTCTTGTTTAAATATTTATTTATTTGAAAGGCAAAGTTACAGAGAGGCAGAGGCTGGGGGGGGGGGGGGAGAGTCTTACATCTGCCAGTTTACTCCCCAGATGGTTGCAATGGCTGGAGCTAAGCTGATCTGAAGCCAGGAGCCAGGGGCTTCTTCCAGGTCTCCCAAGCGGGTGCAGGGGCCCAAGAACATGAACATGGGCCATCTTCCACTGCTTTCCCAGGCCATAGCAGAGAGCTGGATCTGAAGTGGAGCAGCTGGGTCTTGAACCGGTGCCCATATGGGATGCTGGCACTGCAGGTGGCAGCTTTACCCGCTACACCACAGCGCTGGCCCCTGGAGTCTTTAGAAACTGGATCACTGCCACCTTTTCTATCATATCTAAGCATATGAGGTCCATATGGTTGACTTAATGCCCCAGTGCATCTCTTCCTTGGCCTTCTGTTCTCAAGTGACCTTCACTTCTTTTCCCTTCAGTTACCGATTTGACCTGTGTGTGTGTGCACACCTTACCTGACTCCTCCAACCTCCCTAGCTCTGAAACAATGAATTCCCCTCTCTCAGAACACAACTTCTGAAACTTCCAGATGTTGCACTAAGTTGCTCTAATTATAACCTGAGTTAGAAGGCACAAGCTGTTCATTTCCTTCAACCCATTACCACCTTCCTTCCCTGAAACTCTCAGATTTCATTTTTTTATTTTTTATTTATTTTTTGACAGGCAGAGTTAGACAGTGAGTGAGAGACAGACAGAAAGGTCTTCCTTTTTCCGTTGGTTCACCCCCAAGTGGCCACTACGGCCAGCACGTTGTGGCCGGCGCACTGTGCTGATCCGAAGCCAGGAGCCAGGTGCTTCCTCCTGGTCTCCCATGTGGGTGCAGGGCCCAAGGACTTGGGCCATCCTCCACTGTACTCCCAGGCCACAGCAGAGAGCTGGCCTGGAAGAGGGGCAACCGGGACAGAATCTGGCGCCCCAACCGGGACTAGAACCTGGAGTGCCAGTGCCGCAGGCGGAGGATTAGCCAAGTGAGCTGTGGCGCCGGCTCTCTGATTTCATTTTCACTGGTGTCCTTGTCTGGCTTGAATTCTATACTTCATCACTTCAGTCTTGGCATCCTTCCATGTCAGTCGTCAAGCAAATCTCAACACCCCCATCAATGCAAACAATTGTATAGTGACCCAGTCACAGATACCATCATATAGGTACTCTCAGTGCCTTTAGTTATCCTTCCATACTGTTCCAGAAGCATCTCTTGAATTCCAAGATCTCTAGTAGAAACCTGGTCAACACTTCTTAATCCATATGTACCTCTACCTCTCTCTTCACACTCAGCAGATAATCATTTTTTGGAAAAAAAAAATATTTGAAAGGCAAAGACACAGAAAGAGACAGAGACAACGAGATCTCCCATCTGCTGGTTCACTCCCCAAATGCTCACAACAACCAGATCTGTGACAGTCTGAAGTAAGGAGCTGAGAACTCATACTAGGAGTCCCTTGTAGGTGGCAGGGACCCAGATACCTGAGCCAACACCTGATGCCTCCCAGGGGGGACATTAGCAAGAAGCTGGGTCAGAAGTGGAGTAGCCAGGACTTGAACCCAGGCACTCTAATATGGGAATATGGGCATCCCAAGTGATGTCTTAACTGCTGCACCAAACACCCCCCCAGCAGATAATTTTACTTGCTCCTTTATGTTAAATAGGAAGAAGCAAAGAAGCTCTTTTTCTACCAAACTGTATGTTCACTTAAATCTTTTCTCTCTTCCCTACCATTTACTCTTCTGAACAAAATGGAAGAGGTCTCCTACTCATATTTAGCCTTTCTTTACCTGTGTTTTAGCTTCCATCACCTCTTCACCACTCTGTATCTTCATAGTGTATGAGTACTGACTGCTTTCCTCCATGCCATCACCTTCTCCTGGTCCCCTAACTCCTTCCCAATAGCATGTCTCTCCCTCCTTAGGCACCATCAGCATCTCTAACTTTATGCCACACCACTCCCCTCACCAGGCACCTGGTTTTTTTCCTCCTCTTCAAATCTAAACATCCTAAAAGAGCTGTCAAAACTTGTCTCTTTCCTCTTCCCTCCACATTCTGCAGTGGGTATTTCTACACGTCATTCAGTTTTTTAATTCAGTGAGCCCTTTCTGTTCCTACCTGAATCCTCTGCAATAATTGGTACAATTGGGGGTTGGCATTATGGTGAAGCAGGTTAAGCTGCCACTTGCAACACCAGCATCCCATCCCAGAGTGCTGATTTCAGTCCTACCTACTCTGCTTCCTAAACAGCTTCCTGCTAATACACCTGGGAGGCAGCAGAGGATGGCCCAAATACTTGGGCCCCTGCCACCTATGTGGGAGACCCAGATGAAATTCCTGACTCCCGGCTTCAGCCTGACCCAAACTTGGCTGTTGCAGCCATTTGAGGAGTGAATCGCCAAGGGAGAGTCTCAATCTCTCTCTCTCTCTCTCTCTCTCTCTCTCTCTCTCTCTCTCTCTCTCTCTCTCTCCCTCTCTCTCTCTCCCTCTCTCTCTCCCTCTTTCTCTCTCCCCCCTCTCTCCCTCCCTCTCCCCAACCCCCTCTCCTTCTCTCTCTGTCACTCTGCTTTTCAAATAAATAAATCTTTAAAAAAATAATCGGTATACTTGACAGATTTCTCCTTCTTATCAGGATCTCTTTCCTTCCTGCCTTCATGAGTCTGCATACTTCTGGATCTCCTCCTGTGTCTTATTTTAAGGTTCCTCTGCTGCCTGTCCCCCTAAAAGGTAGCATTCTTGAGTTGTGTCCTGGGTGTTTGTATACGTGACTTATTAACATGGAACAAATTAACACAAACTTAGCAGTTTGAAACAAAATCCACTGATTATCTTTCAGTTTCTGTGGGTCAAGAGTCCAGGCCCAGGATAGCTGGGTCCTCTGTCAGGTCTCTCAAAGCAGAAATCAAGGTGTCAGTCAGCTGGGTGTGTGTGAGGGTCGGGGGTGTTGTTCTTATTTGGATCTCAGGGTCCTCTTCCAAGTTCATTTAGATTGATGACAAATTTCAGTTTTTTGTGGTTGTATGACTGAGATCCCTGGGTTTTGTTGTTGTTAATCATTGACTGGATTCATTCTCGTGTCCTGGAGACTACTCCTTCTAGTTGAAGCCCTCTTACACTTGAAATTTCTCTAATGTCTTCTTCTGCCAGCTAGAGAAAACTCTCTTCTTTTAAAGTGCCCAATATAATTAGGCTGGGCCCACTTGGATAATCCATCTGAAAGGCAACTGATTAGTAAACTTAATTATATCTGCAAATTTCCTGTAGTCAGCTGATCTCACATAATCATGAGAATGACACCAGGTTGAGAATATCATGAAAAGCATCTTAAAATTCTAATTTTCATAGTACTTCGAAAAATATTATTTATGCATTATCCAAAGTGATCTCACCCTCTGACTCAGCTTTACTAACCAGCTTCATGCCGACAACTCATAAATTTCTAGCTCCAGCTCCAACCTCATGAGCTCTTAGACTTATATCAATAGCTCCCTCTACCCACTTGGAGACCCCATAGGTAACCTGATTTTGGAGGTTGAAAAATGACTTCATCATTTCACCACCAGTCTGTCTTCTCTCTAGGTTCCTTTCTCGGGGAATCATCCCCAGTGTCATCTATGACTTTATGCTCATTCACCCTGCCATCACATCAGAGCAACCTAAACCAATCTATCCTATCACATAAAATCTCTCCATCCTACCTCCTCTTTATTCCCTGTTCAAAGTACCTTTACCTCTAATTGAATTATTTAACAGCCTCCCAACTGATCTCTCAGTTACCAGTCTTGACCTCTGCAGTGGACATTGTGGATCTGCTTGTTCAATATCCATTCCAAATTTCTTGTAATTCTTTTTTTGGATAACTAAAAATTATATTCCTCAGCTAGGCTTCTGGTTGTGATGTAGATTCCAACAACCAGGTGAATCCATGCAAGATTTGGAAGGTGAGAATGATATGTCGTTAATAAAGGGCCTTGCTCCTACTATTTCTACTGGTAAGCATGGTTATAGAGGCAGTTGGCTTCAGTACATGTTGTATGGGAGTCCAGTGTCCAGTCCCAAGCCACATACATGAAAATAAAGACTCAAGGTATCCATTTTCCTGGCAGAGGCTTTCTGATTTCCAGATCACAACTGAGAAGGGATGGTCCTGCAGCCAACGGGTATATGGAAATAGCATCTTTATATTCAAGCTCACTGATCACAATAGATGCAGTAACTCTCTAACAACCAAGTTACGCAGTATTATTCTGGAAGGTTTTCCTGGAAATTCAGTCTAGATTTTGCCCCTCCAACAATTTCAATCATTTGTACCAGTTAGAGCAATTGATTTTATCTGCAACTAAATTCTGACTACAGTATATCCTACAATTAATCCCATTTTATCCAGAGAGATCTTTTTGAAGCACCAAAATTTAAATTCAATAACAGCACTGTTTTTGCTTAAAATCTTTCAGTGCACCCTTTCCCCCAGTATCCTTATTAAACTCCAAAGGTTTTAATCTTGTTTGAAACCTCTTGCCTGATCGAGTGCTCCCATCCTCTGCAGAGGCATGTTTACCCAGGTATCCTCTGGCTACAGTGAGCTTCTGTTTGGGTCCCTAACGCCCTAAGATGGCCATGTATGCATTGTACATGCTAGGCTCCCTGTGTACAACACTCTTGACAAAGTCCCCCCCCCCCCGCCCCGCCTTTTTAAAATCTTGTCCTATAGGATGTGTCCTCTGAGGATTTTTTCTGACCCCATATCCATCATTATCACCGAAGCTGGGTGAGGTGCTCTCCTGTATGCTCTCACAGCACCCTGGACCTCCCCTTCTGGAATATTTACTCCATGGTATTGGTGCTGCCAATTCTGCCCTCATCCCCTTACATCTTTTGAGCCAGATGGAAGGTTTCATGACTAAGTAAACCCTCTACTTTATACTCAGTACTCACTGAGTTCCTTCCATGACTTAGCTGTACAAATTAAATGAAATAGGAGCCAGCAATGTGGCACAGTGGGATAAGGCCCTGGCCTACAGCGCTGGCATTTCATATGGGTACTGGTTTGAGTCCCGGCTACTCCACTTCTGATCCATCTCCCTGCTAATGTACCTGGGAAAGCAGCAGAGGATGGCCCAAGTCCTTGGGCCCTCGCACCTATGTGGGAGACCTGGAAGAAGCTCCTTGCTCCTGGCATCAGATCAGCTCAGCTCCGGCCACTGCAGCTATTTGGGGAGTGAACCAACAGATGGAAGACCTCTCTCTTTCTACCTATCTCTGTAACTCTATCTTTCGAATAAGTAAAATAAATCTTTTAAAAACAAATTGAATGAAATAAAATGAAGAATTTGAAGCTTAAAGTATAATGTCTATTGGATTAATGTTTTAGAAAAACATCATGTATTGGCCCAGCATTGCGGCATAGCAGGTTAAGGTACTGCCTTGGACGCCGGCATCTCTTGTGGGCACCAGTTCAAGACCCTGCTGCTCCATTTCTGATTCAGCTCTCTGCTAATGTGCCTGGGAAAGCAGCAGAAGATGGCCCGAGTATTTGGGCCCATGCACCTACATGGGAGATCTGGAAGAAGCTCTGGCTCCTGGCTTCAGCCTGGCACAACCCCAGCCATTGTGACCATTTGGGGAGTGAACCAGTGGATGGATGGAAGATCTCTCTCTCTCTCTCTCTCTCTCTCTCTCTCTGTGTGTGTGTGTGTGTGTGAAAAACTGCATTTCAAATAAATAAAAATAAATCTTTTTTTTAAAAAAAGAGAAAAATATCATGTGACCACGAGAAGAAAGAACTGTAATGGGATCAAGTGGAAGGAAGGGGCTGACATAGAAAGTCCAGTGTGTAGGTCTGATAATATTGCATGAATAGTGCAATATTAGTGGAGAAGGGAAAGGAGAGGAATACTCCAGAAAAACTGATAACATTTAAGAAGTAATAAGACAGGGCATTATTAAATCTTCTTTTGACATTTCTATTCAATTTAATTAACTTTTTGATTGCTTACTCTACATATTTTATTATGTTATCAAATATAGAATTGATAAGATATTCTCCCAACTCTTGAGGTTGCAAGGGTTTCAGTTAGCTAGTAGAGCCACAAATATGACAGTGCATCAAAAAGTCTGGAAAAATGGAATTTAAGGATAAGAATATTTTGGTGCAAAAATTTTGAAATCCATGCAGAGTTTTTTCATAATACACATTTTCCATGAACTTTTTGAAGACCACTCATACTTTAATACCAGGCAGAGAGGAAAAGGAGGCAGAATTGAAGAGTTTGAGGGTGAGTGAGCATGGTTTCTCTATTTACTTATTTGGTTTTTGTTTGTTTTTTCCCTAAAGATAATGCACTAGTAGTTTTGTGGCAATAGATAGTCTATCGAGGTGGAAAGAACATTGCCTGGAGACAGAACATAGGAGTCTTAGTTCTTCCCCTGCCATTAACTGGTAGTATGAACTTGAACGATTTGCTTAACTTCTCTAGGGCTTAATTTCCTCATTTGAAAAATAAACTTTTTCAGTGAAATGACCTTTACAATTGTATCATCTTACATGTTTGTTGCATTTAAAATGTGTGCAGTATTTCTAAAAAATTCAAGTCACCTAATTAAAATGCCCATGTATTCTAAGAAATTGATGATAATGTTTACTTTTGCCAAGTAGGGACAGTTTACACAAATGTGCATTTTTCCCTTTCCACATCCTTAGCCCTTTCAGCCTTATGGTGTGTGTGTGTGTACGCTCGGATGCATGTGCACCTGCTATGAATGCTAGGCTTTGTCTGAGAAATGTAAAGAGTAGCACCAATCTTCTTTGCGTCTTTGATAGATGAGTAGTTTTAAATTCTGGGCTCGAGCTATGTGACAATTATCTTCAAATTTCAATGGAAAGGAGACATATGAAGGAGCACAGAAAGCAGGATTAGAATAAAGAAAAAGAACTCTCCACTTGAAAATTCACCTGCTCGCCCCATCTGTACTGTGGCTCTTTGTAACCAAGCATGCATCAGCTTGCAAAAATGGCCAGTAATGCTAGCATCTGTAACAGATGACCCAGAAAAATCAGTGGCTTAATACGAAGTTATTTCTCATTCACTTAAAGTGTAATTGGTGGTGAGTCATCATGGCGGTAGTGCTGTTGTTTATCTGTTCCATGCAGTTATACAGGAACCCCTGGGCTGGTAGAGACTCAGTTACCTGCAGTACATGACTTCTCAGGATACCCTGGGTATGCATATTCATGAGGCAAAAGAAGGCTTGGGAAGGGTGAGAGAGAAGGGGTTTTCCCGTAGGAATATTTTACTGGCTAGGCCTGATATCACTCCTGCCCACACTTCAGTGGCACAATCTCAGCTCCAGGGGCACACCTAACTGCAGGGGACATTGAGGAACAGAGTCAAGCCATATGCTAAAGAAAGACACAGAGCAGATTTTGATTACTACATAGTAGTCTCTGGTCTCTGCCTTACTGAAGAATATTGATTCTGTCTAGCTGTTCTCTCTCAACTTCCTCCTTTCTATCCCATGTCTATAGTTGCTGACAAAATATTTCAGAGGTGATTCCTATTTTCCATGAGTAATTGGAAAATATTTTTAGAGTAATGATATTCACCAAGTAAGCATCTTATTTTTATGGTACAATCATTAGGATTCTCTAAATACTCCAATTTCTGCCTTAGAAAATTATAGCGCCTTAGTTTATAGGTTTGCACAGGACACACAATGCTCATAACGTCACTTTGGGTTGTGCATATCACTTTAGCTTCAGACTCTGAAAACTGGGAATATTACTTCTCCTAATGTTCTCAGGCTTAGTGAAGTCAGTGACAAAAAATTTTCAGATCTCAAGTTTTCTTTAGATCATTTGTCTGAGAAAATTATATCACAATTGCTGGCATTAAAAACTTTCAAAGTTTTTTTTTTTTTTCTCGCTTGACATTGAGCAGTAGTTCTCAAAGTGTGGTCGCCAGACCAGCACCATCACATTGCCTGAGACCTTGTTAGAGACACAGTTCTCAGGCTTGACTTCAGATCTGCTGAATCAGAAACTGTGGGAGTGGGTCCTAACAATTTGTATTTTCATAAGTCTTCTGAGGGAATATTCTGGAAACACTGATCTAGCAATTTAGAGTTGAGTTAGATTATTGCTGAAGCATTTCATTTCAAGGACCAGATCAAAACATTATTTTAAATCATTGTTTAAAAAATATAGAATCTCCTTCTCATACATGGCTGTGAATTCAGAGTGTTGTAGAAAATTCACAGAATGAAAATAATTGCTAAGATCCCTTGGGAGGTCATGAGGGCAGATAGTTCTCAAAGGTGTCAATCACAGAAATCTAAAGGAGCTTCTCTGGGGGTTTACTAAAAGAAAATGTATTCATGCATTCGATTGGTGACTGCTCCTTTGACCATCTAGGATTTATCGTCAAAAGACTTGGAATTCTGGGTCAGGATAAATGATATCAGAGCTTCAGGTCTGAGTCAGTCTTTTATTCATCTTTCTATCCTCATTATGTTCCAGAGTGCCCATCATGGACAAAACATGATAAACCTTTACGATACATGAATGGAGGATGGAAGTCATCTCATGGATTTGGGTCCTTAAGAAGTTTGCATTAATATTCTGGGGTCACTTAAAAATATCATTTGGATAGTTTATTCTAGCTACTATTAATGAATACTGACGGCTTTATGGATCTGTGCTGCCTTTTCAGCAATTTAGGATTTTTTTTCCCACCAAATATTAAGAACAATGTCTCCTACTGCTGAGAGAGAGAGAGAGAGAGAGAGAGAGAGAGAGAGAGAGAGATTCGTATATGAAGTTAATGCTTGTTCTATTTCTTGAAATGTCTACAAAAGACCTGTTACTACATATTAACCTTTTCAGTTTGTAACCCAGGGTTTTCAACCTTGACACTATTGACATTCGATGCTGGATAATTCTTTGCTATGGGAGCTGTCATGTACACTGTAAGAAGGGGAGCAGCATCCCTGGCCTCTGCCCACTAGATGCCAGGCATATCTCCTACTCCCAGTTGTGACAATCAAAACGTCTCTAGACACTGCCAAGATTGTTTCCCTGAGGAGCAAATCACCCAGGCTGAGAATCACTTCTCTAGCCTAATATTAATAGAATAGTAATTTTCCTGCATTTTATTCAAAGCTATGGAAACAGGCTTCAAGGAATAGCATATGTTCCACATTTCTCTTAGCTCACTGTTGAGGACTTTGGCAGTGACAGCTTCATCTATTTTGAAATGATTTGGTTCACAGATCATCATTATTTTGGGTCAGTTTTCTCCTTGGAACAACTTTATCTTTGGAGATGCAAATTCATGAACACTAAGCATCTTTTTTAGACATAGTGTGATCTTCTACACTGACTCAGTGTTGAATTCCATTATTAGGCATTTTTATTTAATAATTTCTAAATAATCTATAGACTGACTAAAGGAACACTGCACAGGTCTGACATATTCAGCAACTAACTGAATGGTTTTTATCTACTTCATTACAATGATTTAAAATATTATGTAAGTAAAAATCTAAATAAAATATACTAATAGCCTTTATTGCATCCCACCTCAAGATTCTGTCCCTGGAAAGAAATTCACCAATTGCTTCTGGATTCGACTTTTCGGTTTCTAAAGCATTTGCTAATGGTAACAAAAGGGGGTCCCTTCCCTTGGCGTTGTCACCAAATAACCTGCCTCCAGCCAGAGCTGCTCAGAGGAAAGAAAGCTTTACTACTTCTGACAACAGACAGTGGGAAGGTAGAGCTCCCTAAAGAAACTGCCACCCTGAGAGCGGTTTGCTAGGACTCTTATATCAAGGGTTAGGGGAGTGTGCAGGGTATAGAAAATGAGGAACTGGAGGGCCCTTCCTGCTTGCAATATGCATCTTTATACCTCAAATGTTCACAAGACTGACTCAGCCCAGTTCCTCACAGCTTAACCCATTTTCTGTCTGTGCTGGTCTGCCCCTCCCCTCCCCGCCCTCGACAGTGTTGCAAGACATGCTTTCCTGAACACCCTCTGAAAAGCAAGCTTATGCCAGTAAGCTGTCTCTGAGTCTCTGCTGGTATCCCAGTGCCCCCTTTTGCCTAAATTCCATACTCTTGGTTACACCAATTATTCTATTTCTTGATTATAGAAGTTATCTATTTTCTTCCTGTTAGGGCATAAAGATTTAGGACTAATTCAACCTCCTCCTTACTTCTGCTTCTCCTTATTCTATATTACAATTGTTACTTAAATCATCAGTGTTTCAATGATGAGCTGATAGTGTACCTTGACATCCTTATTGACAGCCTCACAATAATGTCCCCTCCCTTATTGTCCATGTGGGCAAACTTTAAACTTTCCTTTCTTTTCTTCTTTTACATTGAATGGTGATTTCAGAGAGAGAAGGGATAAAAAGCATGTGGCCATCACACATTCAGCAGGAAACTAAGGTGATTTTGGAACACTTCAGAATGATTACACAAAGTCTCAAAATCCTATTGTTAGAAGGTAGAATGCCTATTTCACCCTCACCTCTTGTGTTTAGCATAACTGACAGGCAGGGATTTTTTTTTAACATCTAAGAAACAAGAATGAAAATTTTAATTTTTATAAAAATTGTTTTATTACTATTTTTATAATTTTTGTATCATTATTAACAACAAGAAATTAGGACCATCCAGAAAACAAAAACAAAGGAGTAAAAGCAGATACCCTATTGACATGACAGATGAAAAAGATACTAGGTGAGAAAGAACATGTCTATAATAAAGCCTACAATTTGGAAATTGTGGAAATCAAAGTCAAGCAGTTAATTACTAACAAAGATGGCAACCGTGTTTCTTTTGTCTTTCACAGGGAATGCACAATTAGCACTTAATACTAAGACTGGGGAATAAACCATCTATAATCTACTGAAAAAGACCATCTGCTTCTGTAAATTTTGTTCTCATACACTTGCCAAAAGAAGAGAATATATTAACAAAATAATGGGCCCTGCACTGTTAATTGCTAGGTTGTTTGCAGTTGTGCTGTTGCTATTAGAATTTAATAAGCCATTCCTTCTGCTAAATTAATAGGCAGCCAAGATTATGTAATAGCTGCTTTCAGCTGCTAATTATTTTTCCCATAATTCCCTCCCCTCCCTGCCCCCACTCCCACTTCTTCTTTTTTTTTTTTTTTGACTAGGAACACGGAGAGGAGATTGCCAATATGTCATCAGCAAGTCCCTAGTCCTCATTTTCAGAGCCATACACCAATATTAGGTGCATAACCGATGAGTTTAAATTTGGAGGCAGCTATGTCAAGAACGTTGAGTACACATGTACTTTGTACAGAAAAAGAAAAAGGCAGCATTCGGAATCAGAGGGCAAGTTTTCATTTCATAGTATTACAGCTATCTTTGAACTGGTTAGTGGCATCTGTTTCAAGTAGTAAGGGAGAAATGGGACATTAGCAAACATATCTGGGGCATGTTTCGGCAGTTAGAAATTTGGGCAGGGGGCCTAAAGAACTATAGAAAGCTAGCTCTGTGGTTTTTTGTCGACCCCTTTGTAATATTCCAGGATACATTAATCATACATGTCAGCAGGGAACTTTTCAAGTGGCACAGTAATGCAGAAATGAAGAAGCATTACATTTTCTAGTTTGCCAAACAAGGGCATTTTCAAATGCCTCCAAACCGCTATTTAGTATCTTAGTTTCATGTTTATTGTAATAACCCTCTCCTCCCTTGCACAGATAAAATGATCTCTAATAAAGGGTTCCTTCAAGTTGATTCAATTTACTTTCATGGAAAAATTTTGCGATTTTTACTTTGGGCCATTAAAAAAAATCTGACAACTACGTTTTACAAACCTCTGCAAAAAGGGCATGGCCCAACAAAAGCAGTTTTCTAGCTTCCTTTGTAGGAACCCAGTTGACTGGAGTAATGAATAGCATTCGACGTGGGAAACCCGTGGCTGTTCAAGCAAGGTCACCTAATCCCGTGGGGCTCCCCTTTCCTTATCTATAAAAGATGAGTTGGACTAGATGATTCATTCATTCCATCATTCAAACACTGAGTATGAACACTGATTACGTGCCCAGCAGTGTGCTCAGCATTACGGCCCTTAACAAATAAATCTATCATTTCATTTCAGTCTTTATCAGCCAACTTGTGTTACACACCAAGCAGTGAACTAAGTTGGAATGCAAAATGAATAAATCCAAGACGTGCTAAATACAGACTAATGGACATGTTGGTGAAAAACGTATTCGTTCTTACAAGGTTTTAGGGTGACGCTTCATACTTGTGACATTTGAGAGGAAGGGCATGTCAGGCAGAGCAAGTCGTTGACCAGGCTAAACCCAGGCGGCTGGTGGGAGCGATCCCGTGGGAAGCAAGAGGGATCTCGAAGATGAAGTGGTGTCTGGGCTTTTCAGCTGAGGACGTAACTCATCCAGTCCGCAGCCCTGAAGATGGGCGAGGCAAGCCCAGGGTGCGAAGCTTGTGGTGAAAGGTGTCTGGGCTAGGGCTGCAGCACTGCGATGGGAAGGAGAGGCCATCTGCCTAGCAAAAGGCCCTACGAACGCATGCAAGGGCTGGCTCCACGAAAGAGCTGCCTTGCTTTCCCCAGAGTTGCAGCACTCCCTTTCTCCTCCCACCAGCATCACCGGCCGTCACATCGCCCCATCCCACCCTCTTGGGACACGGAGAGTCATCGGAGCTCGAACTTGGCTCTTCGCGTTTAGAACCTTCTCTGCCGCGTACCACAGGGTCGCCTAAGGTCGTCGCGGAACCACGTCCTCCCGTCACCAAAAGAGCCAAGGCAGCCACCCGCTCGCGTCCCGAAGGCACGAGCCTGAGTACGCAGGCGCGCTGGCTGCGGCCGAGGCCGCTTCCGGGTCACGTGGCCCAACTTCCGGTTCGCACCACTCCTCTCGGTGACGACGCGGCCAATCGGTTTCGTCGGACTACGCGGTCGCCTGCGCCGCCTCCGGGTGCCGTTGGCTGCCGTTGGGCCGC
Organism: Sylvilagus floridanus; assembly: GCA_949820135.1. NCBI lineage: Eukaryota > Metazoa > Chordata > Mammalia > Lagomorpha > Leporidae > Sylvilagus > Sylvilagus floridanus. The sequence continues at coordinate 128,631,882 of OX463223.1, forward strand.
TTCCCGCGCGTCGTCCAGCCCGCCTCTCCGCTAGCCGCAGCCCCAGCTCCTCCCTCGTCCGGCCCCTGGGGCGGAGTCTGTTGGCTCGCCCTCCCCTCGCCGACTAAGCCTGCTTTCCGACAACTGGGTCCCCTCCCCACAGCAACACGGCGTCTCCTACTCGCCGCGGCGACAGGGGTTTCCCCTCAGCCGCCGCCGCTGCCGGCCGAGCCCAGCCGCACCCGCGGCCCGCGGCCGCCGTAAGTCCCGAGGGCGAGTGGGGACGCTGGGGAAGGGGATGGGGAGGGGGAGGGATGGCTGGGCGCGCCCCCCGCCGCCCCGCGCGCGCTCCGACGACCCCACCCCGAGCCCGCCGGCCCGCCACCTGGGCGCCGCGCCCCACAACTCACTTCTTTCCTCGTCGGCCCCCCGCAAACCACTGCGCGGCGCCTGGGAATGCGGGGTCTAGTCTGGGGCTCCGCCGGGGCGCCGCGGCACCTGTGGTTCGGGAATCGTCTCAAGTTTTGCGGGGCGTTTTAGGGAGGGGCTGGCGGCCGGGGACAGCGGCGGCCGAGAACTCCTGGCGCCCCCCTGCGCGGCGGCGGATGCCATTGTCTGCTCCGCTCCTTGCCTGTCACCTCGCTCAGGCTTGGTCAGTGATGGAGTGTAGCCCCGGAAGGGGGGGAGGCATCGGGACGGCGGGACCCAAGGCAAGCTGGCCCCGAGCTCGCTCCGAGGCTGAGCCCATTGTTTTTGATGCCCGTTTCCCAGAATTGTGGTACCCTGTGATTTGCGGCACAATCAAAGCATTCGTGTTTAATAAGACGGGATACTTGTGCCTTGCAACCGGATTTCGTCCCATGTTAGTACATAATTTATTTTGAGAGAATACGTTGTGTTTTCTTCTTGTAAAGTGGTAGGGCAGATACAGGACCCTGCTCCCGACAGCCTTGAACCCATACTCTTTTTGGCAAGCAAACCCCCACCCCTCCTGGCCACCGAGATCAAGGAATACGAGGTTCATTCTTTCCCAAGTTCTGGTAACGGGTTTGCTTTAAATGTCCAGTTGATGCTTCGCTTGCTGCCCCCTTTTCGAATGCCGCTGATTTTGCAACTTACATGGAGGCACTTTGATATCCCTGAGTAATGTCCGTGTATTTTGTGCCACTGAAGCATGTTACGAGCGGTAATAAGCCTTAAGTTTAATAAAGTTAAAATTGTCATGTCATAAATTGACAAGTATCTGCTTGATGTCTTTTTGCATTATTTTAATTTCATATCAAATAATTTAATATAGAAATTTAGGGCTCATTTTATTCTATATTGATTGTATAAATTCTCTCTCCCCATGTTCAAGATGGTGTGAGTTTTAAGAATCAGGCTTGAATCTTCTTTGCCATGCTTAAAAGAAAACAGAATATGTATCTGAATTCTATCTTTACGTTATCTTGTAGAAATAATACTGTTTGCAGTTGATGACCAGTTGACTTACCATAAGCTTGCCTTTAAAAGAACATTCAGACTAATCAACAGATTTGCAGGTTCCAAATAAATACACACAAATTAGCTTAGGTATTAAAAACACTAGAATTCAGTATCCCGTCCATCTGTAGATGCTGTTTTTTATTGTTTTAAATGTAATATTTCATATAATGCCCCTGAATATATCTAATTATTATTTTGACATTTTTAAGATTTGATTTTCATAATATTACATTAACTTGACTCTTAATTATGTGCATATTTATGTTTTTAAAAATGAGATGAAAATAGATACTTTAAGATCAGGATTTTATTAAGAAAAACATGTATTTGTGAGATCCTCTTTTTTGGTGAATATTTTAGCTCATTCTGGTTTTCTTAAAATACGCTAGCATAAATGGAAGAGAGCATTCTAAGTCTACAAGTAATTCACCCTGGGACTAGAAAAGCCTTGGGCTGAAAAATAGTAGATTGCCTGTTTCTTTCAAATGTACCTAAACCAATTGATATCTACAGTTCTCTTTTGATGCATATAGGGAGTGTGAAATGTATGAGCACAGGTAGAAAATAGTTTCTAAATTACAAGCGACAGCTTTTTCTTAAAAAATTTCACTGCAATATACCTGTTTTTCTTTTTTTTCCCACCCATTCCTCTCCAAACTTATGTGGAACAGAGTGAACAGGGAAGGGAAGGGTTGTATCTAGCAGAAAGATCTTTCTAAAAGAATTTCCTGCTATTTCAAGTGACATAAAAATAATGATAGCTGCTAATTGTCAGTTTAATGCCCTGCTCTGCAGGTTCCTCTGAAAAACATGTGTTAACTGTGTTGATTCAAAGTACCCCATGTGATCTTTACTTTACTTGTCTTAACAGATGCAGTTTATGCTGCTTTTTAGTCGTCAGGGGAAGCTTCGACTGCAGAAATGGTATGTCCCACTGTCAGACAAAGAGAAGAAAAAGATCACAAGAGAACTTGTTCAGACCGTTTTAGCACGGAAACCTAAAATGTGCAGCTTTCTTGAGTGGCGAGATCTGAAGATTGTTTACAAAAGGTATAGTTTTTATTTATCAGAAAGGTGTAATAAAAGAGTCAATTGTTAGGTCATTTGTAACATGAGATGTCAGACTTCTGTTGATCACATTTATAAATGATGATTAATAAAGATTTAGGAGAAAAATATTTAGAGTAAAGCAGTAAAGCTTTGTATTTTTAAAATAACTGCTGTTTTGATTGATTATCCAGGCTAAAATGATAAAAGGGAAATCATTTTAGAACTAATTATATAATTAAATACATAAATGACTATTTATAATCATCTTTTTAGGAAACCCAGTTCATTTCATTGCAGGGGGAAATAGGGTCAGAATTTTAAATTATGTGAGAAATTCTCTGAATTTAGAGAAGCAAAGATAACAGTCTAATCCCTTCTCCCCGCAAATCTATAAAATAATAACTGATATTTGACATGCCTTTTATCTGACTTTTAGAATCTTCTAAATATCTTGGGAACATAGACTTTCAACCATACAAATGTTTAAAAACTTTGCATATACACAGGATCTGTTTTGTTAGTAGTGTGTATTAATTCAAAATGCACTTGTTGCTCAGGTAGAGATATGATTAGATATAAGGTATCATTTTGCCAAGGAGATTTTTTTAAATTTTATATTGGAGAATGACTATTAGATTGGTTTTTTTACACTGAGAATTTAAAAAATGCTGTGTATCTTTATTAGTATATGAAACTCTGATACCTTAAAATAATTTCTCAACATTATTCTAAGCAGGCTAAATGAAATATTATAACAACTTCTTTTACTGAACATTTCTTGAAGGAACATTTACTTTTGTTTCTTCCTCATTTCTGTACCCTTTTGAATAATTTACTGAATTTAAGATAACAGCATTTCTACTTGTAAAAAATTCCCTTGTATAGGGAGCACATAGGTAACTAATCATTTGGGATGCAAAGAGGCAGAGAGAGAGGTCTGGTTTTTTTCCTCAGCTTTCCTTTATTGCATTCCGAAGGATGGGTTTTTTTGTTGTTGTTGTTCAGGAAATGGTAATAGGGTAGAGGGAAAGAAAAGGAAATAATAGCACATAAAGAGTTTCTTAAATACTATAGAATCTTCTTTTATTATGGAATGAATTTAGCTGCCTCTGGGTGATTTTGTATCCAGTGTTTGGTTTATTACTTGTTGAGAAAGATAGAAACATCATAGCATTTGAGAGCTGGGGTATGTCTTAGAATAATTAGTCAAATACTTCAAAAAAACTTAAAATGCAAGTGAAGCTGTTCTTGTGCAATCAAGAAGGAGAATCCTGTACCCTTTCTCAGTTGGCTTTGACCCTTTGAACAGGAGACAGTTTGTGAGTTTGAAAACCATTGTTGTTAATCAAACTTCAATTTTATAAAAAATGAGAATTTGAAAGAAGTAACTTGTCCAAGGTCATATGCTAGTTAGTGGTGGACATGGGGCTACAACTCATATCTTAAGAATGGAAACAGTGGTTTTAAACAGGAGTGAAAAAAGATTTCCTTTTCTTAAAGATAGAAATAGGACAATGAATGGGGGACAGGTGGGATGAGACTGGCACCTCTGGGTCCAGTAGGAGACTGCATCATACAGAGGTCCTGAACACTGGACAGGAGAGCTGTTACCCAGGTAAGTTTCATAAGACTTGGTCACTCCTAGAAGTGGGACGTGAAGGAAAGGGAAGAAGGTTAATGGTGAGCTAAAACCGCAGTTTTTTGGGGCAGGTTGACTTTGGGATGTCTGTGTGACTTAATGGTTTTCTGATAGGATTTGGTGGGCATAGGCTGGCCAGTCTGGAGGAAGAGAAAGTGATAGATCACCAGCATTCTGGCTGGTGAATTACGCATTCTAGTTGCGAGTTAAGAAGGGACCCACAACAGAGTGAGACCCAAAGAAAATAAGTTTTAGCTCAATAAAGTCAGGGGAAGCAGAAAGAGAGCTTCAAGAATTAGATTACTAGTGCTAGATGTTGCATAAAATTCAGTGAAAGAAAGAATTTATTAGATTTTTAATGAGCAGTTCATGAAATGCCATTGCCAGAACACTTTCACTCGAGTAAGAGACAGAACTCAAGATGTAATAGGGTGAAGTGTGAAGTACAGAAATGTGAACAGTATCTGTAGACTATTTTGGGAAGCTTTGCTGTGATGGGCAGAGGAGGTGGTAACCATTTGCAGACATAGGAGTAGGGAGAAAGTTTAAAAAAAAAGGTAAGAGAAGCTTAAGCTTATTTCTAGATAGAGAAAGGAGTCCCCCGTGTGGAGGAGGGAAATACCAGCAAAGGAATCAGTCCTATGAATGAGCTATTAATGGGAAGAAAGGAAAGCACTGGTTGGTGTTCCTGCACACACATCACTCAGCCTGTCCAATGTGGGCCACCACTGTTTCTTTTGAAAGCTGTAAGGAGTAGTCTAAGCCAATTCTGATAAATACATCAAAGCTCCTTTCAGTAAAGGTGGAATAAAAAATAATAGCTTTAACTGAAATACAATTCATATACAAAAGGTGGAATTTAAAATCTGTTTTTCTATGTCCCTCCTCATTTCATACTAGACATTTTTTTGTTTTGTTTTAGCATTTTATGTACTTAAGAGAGAGAATCTCCTACCCAAATGCTCACAATAGCCAGGACAGGCCAGGCCCAAGCCAGGAGCTAGGTACTCAAGCCAGGTCTCCCGTGTGGGTAGCAGAGACACAACCACTTGAGCCATCATTTGCTGCCTCCAAGGTTGTGTATTAGCAAGAAGTTAGAAGTAGAAGTGTGGTAAGGACTCCAACCCAAGAAGTCCAATATTAGGTACAGGTGTCTCAAGCAGTGGCTCAACCCCTGTGCCCCTATTCTTTGTTGATATTAGCAGGTGATTTGTTTTTCCTATAACTATCTGGAAGAGAAGACCTTTTAAGCAAAAGAATTGGTGCTTAGCTTTTGAGAAATTCTGAATGAGCACTTTCATTATTCATATCAGCAGATGCTTTTTATTTCCTTTTAAAGTTATCTCATCCACATCTTCAGCCTCAGTATTTAGCAAACAAATTCCCCCTTTTGGGGAGGGTGAGGTGGGGGGATAAGGATAATATAGCTGAAAAGACAGACTGAAGATCTGAATACTTAAGTTTTTTTCCATTTATATGAATTGCTAATTTTGTGGTGTTGAACAAGTCACCTTTGCCTTTGTTTCCTCATCTCTGAAATAAAATATACATGAAGATTCATTGACAACAGAACCTTGTATGTTTTTTTCAGTCCTATTTTGTGAAATAGGCACTGGATTAAAGTCTTAAAATTAATTTAAAAATACATGTATCTCCACATTATTAGCTTAGCATTTGTCATTGAGTACTTGTTGGTTTTCTTTATTAACAAAAGAATTTTTAATGACATACCAGTGGGTGTTGAGAACAGTTTAGCAACATTTACCCACAGTCAGCTGATATTTAGCTGACTGCAGAGAAGTCATGTGTTTTGAATATAAGAATAGGCACTTTCATATGTTCGCTGAGTGCCAGTAATTAGAGTAAGTCTTAATCCACTGTACTAAAAATAACGAAACATACCTTTCTTCTTACTAGTCTATTAATTTTATTTCAGATTTAGACTTATAAATATGTACTATGAGAACAAAATGAGCTCATTATTGAATTTAAAAACCATTTGGTCCTAAAATAAGTTGTATACCCCAAGTTCTCTTTAATCTTTTACTAAATAAGTATGATATTTTTTTATTCCCCTGTCCTCAAAACTTAAAATATTGCTCTGGGCATTGTTTAATTTTTGCTAGGTATAGAATTATTTTAATGCATTTGCTGGCTATGGTTTTTAATATAAAACTTGGGCTTTGGAGCTAATTGCTGTTCCTAGGCAGGTCACTCAAGCCTAGGTCTCCTATAAATGCAGGTAATAATGGCATCTCTCTGCTAGGGTTGCTGTGAGAAGTAAAATAGCACAATATGCAAAAGCCATAGCTAACATTCAGTGCTTACAGTGATCTTCACTTACAGTGAAGACTCAGTCCATAGTGCCTGTTACTAGGTTTGTTTCTTCCTTCCCTGAACTTTCTGCTGAGAGAGACATTCTTAGCATCCTGATAGCTTTCTGTTCACCTGCAAGAAAGAATTCATTAAGTTGGTGACTCTTCCATTCTGAGCCAAAGTAAACATTTAGATAGCATTGGGGTTGTTTTTGGTTGTTTAATATTACTGCTTGCTACTTAGACACATGGTTCCTGATGGTTTTTAAATTAATGCTTCCGAACAATTTGTACAAGTTAGGATCTTTGACTAGTGGTTAAGTACTATTTTATTAATTTATTTTCATTTCATTTGGAAGGCAGAGAGACAGATGGAGTGAGATCTTCCATCCACTGGTTCACTCCCCTAATGCCTGCAACAGCTAGAACTGGGCCAACCCAAAGCCAGGAGCCTGGAACTCCATCAGGACTCCCTCAAGGGTAGTAGGGGCTCAAGCACTTGAGTCAGTATATGCTGCCTCCAAGGATGTGTTAGCAGGAAGCGAGATCAAAAACAAGGTAGCCAGAAAGGAACCAGGCACTCCTATACAGGATGCAAGCATCCCAAGTGGCAGTTTAACTGCTGCACCAAATGCCTGCCCCGAGTACTGTTTTTTTTTTTTTAAGATTTATTTATTTACTTGAAAGTCAGAGTTACACAGAGAGAGAAGGAGAGGCAGAGAGAGAGAGAGGTCTTCCATCTGCTCGTTCACTCTCCAGTTGGCCGCAACGGCCAGAGCTGCGCGGATCCGAAGCCAGGAGCCAGGAGCAGCTGGGACTCGAACTGGCACCCGTATGGGATGCTGGCACTGCATGCAGCAGCTTTACCCACTATGCCACAGTGCTGGCCCCCACTGTTTATTTTTAAATGAAGGAGCAGTACTATGCATAAGAAGCAAGAATGGTGCGAACATTACATTGTTCAACAGTAGCACTGAGGAAGTCTTGAAAATGAGGGTATAAGTAACTTTACTCAAAACTATTAACAAATTCTGTAATTATGTAGTATTCTGTTTGTATTAGTCATATTTGGTTTTTAATCTATCATTTTTAAGATTTATTTCTTTGAAAGGCAGAGTTATAGAGAGGCAGAAGCAGAGAGGTCTTCCATCCGCTTGAGGGAGTCCTGATGGAGTTCCAGGCTCCTGGCTTTGGGTTGGCCCAGTTCTAGCTGTTGCAGGCATTAGGGGAGTGAACCAGTGGATGGAAGATCTTACTCCATCTGTCTCTCTGCCTTCCAAATGAAATGAAAATAAATTAATAAAATAGTACTTAACCACTAGTCAAAGATCCTAACTTGTACAAATTGTTCGGAAGCATTAATTTAAAAACCATCCATTTTTAATCTATCATTTTTTAAGATTTATTTCTTTGAAAGGCAGAGTTATAGAGAGGCAGAAGCAGAGAGAGAGGTCTTCCATCCGCTGGTTCACTACCTAAATGGCCACAACGGCTGGAGCTGGGCTGATCCAGAACCAGGAGCTAGGAACTTTTTCTGGGTCTCCCACGCAGGTGCAGGGGCCCAAGCACTTGGACCATCTTCCACTGCTTTCCCAGGCCATAGCAGAGCACATTTTTATACCAGTTATTTTAATCTTTAATTTTTATAATCCAAGGAATTGTATTGTGTTAATTTCCCCCAAATTCCAAATTGTATTTAATGAGTATCAATTAGAGTGGATGGAGAGTTGTAATATCTCATTGCTTTTTTTATTTGAAAGAGTTACACAGAGAGAGGAGAGGCAGAGAGAGAGAGAGGTCTTCCATCCGCTGGTTCACTCCCCAATTGGCTGCAACAGCCGGAGCTGCGCCGATTCGAAGCCAGGAGCTTCTCCCAGGTCTCCCACGTGGGTGCAGGGGCCCAAGGACTTGGGCCATTTTCTACTGCTTTCCCAGGCCATAGCAGAGAGCTGGATCAGAAGAGGAGCAGCCAGGACTCGAATCGGTGCCCATATGGGATGCCGGCACTTCAGGCCAGAGCGTTAACCTGCTGCGCCACAGCGCAGGCCCTTCTCATTGCTTTATAAACAAATAAAAAACAGGATAGTGAAAAGAAAGAGAGGAAGCACTTTGTTCAAGTTGGAAGCAGTGCAGTGCCCTGTTATGTCTTCTGTGATTTATTCTCTTTATGATGATTAATGAACACATTAAAATGCCCACTCTATAAGTCTGCAGAAGACTCACGATTTTAAATAGTGAATGTGAAAGGTAAAACGAATATGCAAAAAGTTGGGCTATATATGACGATATTTGGTTTAGTAAAGTGGAAAAAGACTTGGAATTCAGGTTGGGAGTTTCTTATCCCAGTACTAATACATTTGTAGGCCCTGTATTCTTGGGCCTTACTGATTTTTTGTGTTTTTTTTTTTTATCTATAAGCAAGCATGATAGGACTTGCTGTTGAAAAGACCAAATAAGACCTGTTTTTTATAATATCAAAATTAATAGAGTTAATAGTTATTTTAATACCATGGAACAGGAACTTATTGAATCCTAAAACAAGTTGTGTTTGGTTTTCTGTGTATTATTTTACATTAATGATGTGAGCAGTTACTGCCAATTGTGTTTTCTAAAATCATTTAAGTGCTCCTCAGTGAAAATTAACAATCTCAACTGAGACTTGTTTAGTATGCCTTGAGTTTTTATTTTCTTTCTTTTCAGAAGCCATATATTGTTCTTAACTCATTTAAAAATGCTCTTTTAATCCTCAAAGGACTTGCTATGCCTCAAGCTTGTTCATTAACAACTTTGGCTTTCTTAGGTCAAGCATAACCCAATCTCATGTGCTAAAATCCTGATATGTAGGAGAATATGAGTCTCCTATGTTATTCCTTCCTTTAGGAATAAGATCCTATTAACAAATAACCTACACTGCAGTTTAACAGTATTGAACTTAAAAATTTGAGGATTGATTGCAATTTCCCATAAATGATAGGAACTTTTCTGTTCTGTTTCTCTAACTTCTGTGATAACCTGGAGTTGTTTTCTTGGGGGTGGGGCATATTCCACAACCCTAGAAACTTTTAAAAACAATTCTGTGCTTTAGAAGTCAAGATGATAGTTCCTTAGGAATGAGAGGTTGTAACAAGGACAGGGTAGGAGAGGACTTCAGGAGTCAGTCGTTCTGTGTTTTTTAATCTGGGCACTGATGTATAGATAGGTTCACTTTGAAAACAAGTTGAGGGGCTGGTGTTGGGCATAGGAGATTAAGCTTCTGCCTGCAGCACCAGCATCCCATATGGGCACCACTTGGAGACCTTGTTGTTTCACTTCTGATCCAGCCACCTGCTAATGCAGGTGGGAAAGCAGCCGGTGAAGAAGCACCAGGTTCCTGGCTTTGGCCTGGCCCAGTCCCAGCCATTGCAATATTTGAACTATTTAGGGGCTGAACCAGCAGATGAAAGATTCTCTCTCCCTCTCCCTCTCCCTCTCCCTCTCCCTCTCCCTCTCCCTCTCCCTCTCCCTCTCCCTCTCCCTCTCCCTCTCCCTCTCCCTCCCTCCCTCCCTCCCTCTCTCCCCTTCTCCTCTTCCTCCTCCTCCTCCTTCTCTCTAATTCTGTCTTTCAAATAAATAAAAAATAAATCTTTTTAAAAAAGAAAACAAATTGAGCCTTTGTGACTTGAGGTTTCCCCCTTTGTGTGTATTATACTTCCATAGCATATTCCAAAACATGGACCTCATGTTAACAGTGTCTTCAATAAGTCCTTCAGTTGGAAGGTTTACTTTCTTCTCTATTTACTTGTACTTTGAATTAATCAACTTCAGAAATGTGTTTTCAGATGTTCATAGGAAGGTGCTTAAAAGGAAGAACAAAATCAATGACCATTTCTAGGTAGTATGATTGAGTGATTGTTTTTGTTCTTTTGCTTGACTATGCTTTTCAAAATTTTTCTTGCATATTTATTACATTTGCAGCCTAGGAAAAAAGAATCTATACTGTTGTGAAAGAAGAGATAAGCGTGCTTATAGCATGGGTTATTTCATGATAGGTGACAAAAATATATTTAGAAAACTTGATTACAACTTAACTTTTTTCCACATTTGTTTTTTGTTACAGATATGCAAGTCTGTATTTTTGCTGTGCCATTGAAGATCAGGACAATGAACTAATTACCCTGGAAATAATTCATCGTTATGTGGAATTACTTGACAAGTATTTTGGAAGTGTGAGTATATTTTATTTCAGGAAATTTAATGCCACAGTTTTTTTTTTTAATTTTGAACCTCTTCTTTAAAAAAAAAAAAAGATTTATTTATGTATGTGAAAGGCAGAGTTACAAAGAAGCAGAGAGAGAGAGAGATCTTCCATCTGCTGCTTCACTCCCCAAATGGCTGCAGTGGCTGGAGCCGGGCTGATCCGAAGTCAGGAATAGGAGTTTCTTCTGGGTCCCCCACGTGGGTGCACTGTCCCAAGGACTTGGGCTATCTTCTGCTGCTTTCCAGGCACATTAGCAGGGAGCTGAATTGGAAGCGGAGCTGAATCGGAACTAGCGCCCATGTGGGATGCTGGTGCTGCAGATGGCAGCTTATCCCAGTATTCACAGTGCTGGCCCCTAAACCTTTTCTTTACAAGGTTTATTATTTGGTTGTCTTGGGCATTCTAAATGTATAATAAGGCAGGAATGATTCTATTTCTTGTCAGTGGGCCTAATTGTTAACTTCTAGAATTACTGGTTCTGCAGACCCACTCATTTTATTATGATGAGAAGTTTATAAAGTTGAAAATAGTAAAATAGAAAGGAGCCAATTGCAAACATTAACATTCTGGAAGTACTCAGTATAGACTTTAGATTTGGTTAGCAGTTCAGATCACATTATCTAGGAATTAAAACCAGTCTTTATGAGTTGAAAGTTATTGGTACCACATGGAAACCTGCAGACCAGGTCTTATGTAGCATAGAGGCATTGTGCTTTCAAATACTTGAGATCTGAAAATTCAGCTTATCTTTAATCAGTGATATTAATATGACTGCCCTTTTTTAGAAAGAATTAAAATTGATTCACTGTGGTCAGATTTTATTCACTGCCTGATGATATTGATTAAGAATCTGGCTTTGGGGCCAGTGCCGTGGTGTAATGGGTTAAGCTGATGCTGCCTGTGATGCTGACATCCCATTTGGGCACTGGTTCATGTCCTGGCTGCTTCACTTCTGATCCAGCTCCCTGCCAATGTGCAGGGAAAGCAGCAGAGGATGGCCCAAGTGATTGGGCCATTGTACCCATGTGGAAGACCTGGAAGAAGCTCCTGATTTTGACTCAGCCTAGCCCCAACCTTTGCGGCCATTTTGGGGAGTGAACCAACAGATGGAAGATCTCTTTCTCTCTGTCACATCTCCCTCTCTGTATCTCTGCCTTTCAAATAAACAATAAGTTTTTTTTAAAAAGAATAGAAAGTCTAGCTTTCCTAATTTTTGACAGTGGGTCTTTGTGGGTTTTTTGTTTGTTTGCTTGCTTTTCAGGTGTGTGAACTTGATATCATCTTTAACTTTGAGAAGGCTTACTTTATTTTGGATGAGTTTCTTTTGGGAGGAGAAGTTCAAGAAACATCCAAGAAAAATGTCCTTAAAGCAATTGAGCAGGCTGATCTACTGCAGGAGGTACGCTACTCCTTCTCTTGACTAAATGCTTGCATGTTTTGCTTCTGCTAGGGAAGTCTCAGTCATTATTGTTAAGTTTCAGAAATCACTCTGAAACATGCTTGGCATGTAGTGTCCTTGTGTGGTTTATTGCTTGGAATATGTGTCAGTCACATCAATTCAGTCATCTCTGTATGGATAGTTTACTTTGGAGATGGTCTATTGGTCAAACCTCTTCTTTATGGCCCATTTTGGACCCCAAAACACTAGAGTCTAATTTTGGAAGACAGACTGCTTTAAGAAGGGGAAGGATTAGCCAAAATTAACAGTAAGTTAAGAACTCTCCATCCATTGTTTTGAATTACTTAAGACAACCCCCTTTTTCATTAGTGTGGATAATCAAGAGTTGACTGTGAGATTATGTTGTTCTTATTCCAAATTGGTTCATATTTTCACCTCATGTCCATTAGGTACAAATGTAGCCAAGCAACTGTTTCTAATTATACTTTTTGTAGCATCTTCTAGTTTTGCCTTAGCCAAACTGACCAAAAGTATTTCTATTTCTTTTGCTCTTCTTAAAAAACAAACGATGTTCTGTCAAAACTACCCCGTTCTTGTCATACCTCTGTATCCCCAGAACTATAATAACCCCTTTCCCTTTCTATTTACCACAGTCATCCTGGGCTAATTGTATATTTGATGCTTATGTATCATCTATTTATGAAGTTTAAGATTTCATAGATTAAGTATACCTTTCTCTAAAAACTTAATGTCACCATAATTTAAGCACTAAACTGAATTATGTTTTAGAGCTAATTGTGGTTTTGATCTTACAGAAATTTTATAGCATGAGGAGTTAGTAAACAGGAAAAAATACAGTGTTTTCATTAAATAGTTAAGAGTGTGTGTATATTAAAGATCTTGAATGCTTCTGACTTGGCTCATTTTCCAGAAACACTGAAAACATGGTTTTGTATTTCCAGTTTATTTTAACTCCCTCTTTTTTGTTACATATTTATCAGTTTATTCTTGCCTTTTTTAAATATTAAAGGAGACTTTTAAGTGCAATTTTTTTAGCATTTCTGTTTAACAGAAATGTCAGATGTTAGGGGGAACAAGATAGGAGAGAAGAGTGATTCTCTGTCTCAGTTACAACATTAATTTTCTGCCTCTGTGAGGAGGGAGCTACTTGGGAATCTCCCTGCATCAGTCATCAACAGAGTCGGTTTTGTGGGAGTTGCTCAGAGTTGAGATGATATCATTGGGAATGTACAGCTACTAGATGCGAGCGAACACATTGTGCGTTTAATGGTCTTGTATTTACCAAAAAGAATAGTTAATGTGCCTGCAAAAGTGGGGTATTTTATTGGCAGCGCTGGTACCATTTGCTATTCAATAGTGAAGTGAGCACAAGCTATTTTCCTTGTGTGTAGTTTGCCATGGTGGTTTATTAATCACAAAGCACGTCATTTTGGGGATTCTTGTTTTTACATCAGGTATGCTGACTACAAGCTCACATTCTGTTGTAAAATTGTTCTTAAAATTAGCACATCCTTATTTTGCTCTTCACTAATCAAATTAAATAAAAAAGGTCAAAACCAGGATTAGGAATTGGAGGTCTTATTTGGATCTTCCTTTGATCACTTTTATATTTCATTTTTATGGAACTGTGTTCTATAAGAACCTGCTATTTCCTCCAAGTTTTTTATTATTTACTGCGTTTGCCTTAAAACATTTTTTAAGGTTATTCAAGTTCAGCCTTGAATTTTTTTATTTTTTTATTTTAATTTTTTATTTTTTGACAGGCAGAGTGGACAGTGAGAGAGAGAGAGACAGAGAGAAAGGTCTTCCTTTACCGTTGGTTCACCCTCCAATGGCTGCCGCGGACGGCACACTGCGCTGATCCGAAGGCAGGAGCCAGGTGCTTCTCCTGGTCTCCCATGGGATGCAGGGCAAAGCACTTGGGCCATCCTCCACTGCACTCCCGGGCCACAGCAGAGAGCTGGACTGGAAGAGGGGCAACCGGGACAGAATCCGGTGCCCCGACCAGGTCTAGAACCCGGTGTGCCGGTGCCACAGGTGGAGGATTAGCCTATTGAGCCACGGCGCTGGCCCAGCCTTGAATTTTAATGTTTATCATGGAAAGTAATATTTAGGGCATGAATATCTACTTGCACCTCGATTATTTTTTAAATGCAACTGGTAAATTGTAATAAACTTAATATGACAATGGTGCTATGTTCCCTTATAGAGTATATTGAGTATTTAATGTATTAGAGGGTAAAAACATCATTACAGTTCCATATTTATTTGTGTGTCTGTAGGATGATGATGGTCCCATTTGAAATTTCCCTTATCCATTCTCATCCTTTTTGAAAAACAGACAATTTATTATAGTTCCTTGTCTTTAAAAGAGAACTTTGGTCCCATTTCTTGTCTTTGACTACTTTTACATTGTTTTGTACAGAAATGAAACTTGAATAGTACACTAAGCCATTTTCTATGTAGCTGTCTGGGTAGACCTTTTTTCCTAGCCATTCAGGTCTTGAAACTGTAGGAGGTGAATTTAGAGTGAGTTAGATAGAATACACTGCAGGTTAAGGCATTCAGGAAGCTAAGCTCAAGGCTTGGCTTCAGATTATTCTGCACCCTTCATCAACAGACTTTCAGAAGAAATGCAGGAATGACATCAAATTCTCCTTTCCTAAAACAGATTCACTTATATGTTGAGACATGATATGGGTTTACATCTCTGGAAAGGTATTTGAATATTATGTTCATAAAATAGAAATTGGAATAAGATGAGAAACAGCACTCCACAGACTGTTAAAAAGAAGTTCTTGTTCTGGAAGTCAGGACAAAAGAAAATAGCTATGATGATAGCTAATGCTAATTGAGTGCTTATATGTAAAGCTCAGCAGTTGTTTCAAGCATGCTGTGCTAATCCATAGAACAGTCTGTGGAAAGGTAAGAAATAGCCTTTTTAACCATTGAGGAAGTAGAGGCTCAGTGAGATTCCTTTGACTGGTCTAAGGCCAGCTGGTTAACAACTGGCAAAGCCAGGATTCCAAACCCAGATCTGCTACATTCCAGAGCTCTGTGAAACCTTAAGCACTGTGCCCTGTTTTCATATTGTCTTAGTATGTATATTATAACTGTTATTTTAGATACAAATTTCTGTCTTTCTCAGTCATTAGTAAAGAAACTCGTAATTCTCCTAGAAGTTTTTCTGTATTGAACAGATTTCTTAGACTTAGGGTTTGCATTGTCCAAATTATCAGTAGTTGGAATTTTTATGGGATATGTAGATACAATATTTTCAACTCATTTCTTGTTAGATTTATCAATGTCTGGATCTGTAATAGTTTTTTTGGTCTTACAGTTTGGGATATGAGAAATTATTTTGCTTCCAAAATTGTAAATGTAGCTTTAAATTTGTAGACGTTCTAATTAATTTTAACTAATTTTTTATGTATCACGATTTTCTTATTTAGTGTCGGGTGTTTTACTTGAATTGATTATTTCCAAACAGCAAAGATGACTTACAATGAACTTGAATCTGTTTGCTTAAAGATATATGCAAATCACAGAATAATTTTGATTTTAACTCTTTTTTAATTAGTGAAAGACATTTTTATCATTAAGAACATTTATCTTCTTCAGAAAAATTTCTTAAAATTTCCCCTTTTACCCAGTTTGCATAAATGCTACATAATCTATGTAGTCCTTCATTATATAGACCAACAAGGAACACAATCAGTAGAAAAAGTTGATTTTCTGCTAGCATATTATTACTAGTAATAAGAATATAGTATAAATGTATATTGAGTAATAGTTGCTAAAAATCAGCATTCTAATAATATAATAATAATCTTTTTGTTTGCTTAATTACATGATAAATAAGAGATCAGTTTTGACATTTGTAGACCAAATTCTGTGTTTATTTCCTTCTGGTATTTGGTTGGATAAATACATAATTAAATTTGGGGGTATAGCCCAAAAGTTGGCCCATTATCCAATTTTTAATGTTTGGCTGTTGGAATTTAAAACATGTCTTCCTAACATGTACTGGTACTAAAGTTGTTTCTTAAATTATTGAAGTACAGTATGCTGAGATTATTACATTGACATTCTTTACAATACTTGAAATATCCTCTCCCCCACTACCATCTATTTTGAGCTAGATTTGAGGTGGAGGGTAGAGTGGTGCAATTAATTTATTTTATAAACACATACATGTATAATGACAAAGGAAATAATAGAGTGCAATTTTTTTCAGTAAAGTCGGGCACTTACCAGCTTTTCTCTGCTCCTTAATTTTATAGAGCCAGAATGAAGAATGGGGAGGTTTGTCTGAGGATATCTTATGATAAAGAGCAGTCTAAGGCTTTAGTCCCTTTGACCCCCAACTTATTTATTGGTAACTACTAAATTTACCATTTCTGTGGCATGGATAAAATGGGGTGCTATGCAAAAACTGTTGCACGTGAAATGATTTCAAGTCCTTGCTTGATCCATAAAGATCAAATAGTAAAATATTGGGCATTGGACTTTAACCCTCAGCAGTAGATGCATGATGGTGTTGATCAGCGCTTTGAGATGTGTCAACCTTTCTTTTTTATACTAACAGCATCATTTTGAAATTTGTGGTGAGTTTTTCTTTTGAGCTTTGTTTGCTGTTGGTATTGTTTCTCACTAAAGTAATACGTGAAATGAAAAATAAGTGAGGTACCAAAAGCAAGCATTACACTTGTGAATTTGCTTCTACTTCAAGATGATCCACTTTATGAATAAACTTACCGGATTTGCCATTGTTTATCTGCCTCATCTAGAAAGTGGTGCTCTATGGAGAATTACTGCTGCTAGAATTGATTTGTTTTAGTGCTGGGAGCTGCATGATACATGCTAGTACTATGCTATATCTTTGTGAAAGTGATAATTAATAAATCTGTGAGGCTGCATAAAAACGGACAGGTAAGAATCTTAAGAGAAAAAGTTACCTCTTTTAAAACTGAAGCTTTTGCAACTTAAAATTATTTTAAGTAAATAAGGGCTTCTTGAAATATTTAATAATAATATACCATGTAATATGAAGTTTGGGTTTCTTTTAAAGTTAAATCTTTCTAATTAAAAATCTGGGACATGCTAGTCAAATTTTAGAATCTATTAAGTTGTTTTAAAAGAATTAGATGCTCAAATATGTACAATAGTCATTTAACATAAAAAATTGTTTTGCTATAAATTTTGCTATACCAGGAAAAACTCTTGTAATTCCTTTGTCGTTATCATTGTTTGTTAAAATCTTTAAGCCTAAACCTTTTTCTTTTAAATTAGATTAAAAGATAACAAGGCTGTAGTCTTTCATGTTAGCATATTTTCATTTTTTTATAGGTAAACCTAATTGAGGTCAGTGAAAACATATTCTGGATAAATGAGGTCTGGTTGCACTAATGCTTAAAATGGAAAATATAGAAAGACAAATACAAAAAATACAGAAGGTTGAACAAATCTTGCCTTTTAAGAAACAATTTGGCCAGTGTCCTTGGTTGCTGGTTTTCCAGTTGTAATCATTTTTCTGTATTGTGTTTTTTAGCTCTTTTTTGTTGTCCTTTCAGAATTTTGAGAATTTTCCCCCTTGTTTCATTTCTAACTCATTTTTTAAGACAGCTCTTGGTACTCTGGGCTATTTGTAGTGATGAAAAGTTGCCATAACTGAAAATATCCAGTTACTGTATATAAATCTGTTCTTCAAAAGTTTTTGACTAGAACCCACAGTAACTTTTTTAATATCACAGTAGTATATTAATAGAAACTAGTTTAAATGTTTTGAATGATATTCTCATTTTTTGTTTTGCAATGTCACATATTCTATTCTGTTTTACTTTTTAAAACTCCTGATTCTGACTTACTAAATGGCTTTTTTGAGCCCTAGTGTTGGGGCCTGCGGAGAGCATAATCAAGATATTGGTGGCAATAAAAAATTTCCTGTTATAGAAAAATTAGCAAATTTAGGCAAGTACACTAGAATATAATCTTAACTACCAACCACAGCCAATTGGATTAACTCACTGGTTCTCAATGGGTGGGTATAGAGCACTTGTGCCCTCTGGGGACATTGGGCAATGTCTGGACACATTTTTTGGTTGTCACAGTTGGGGTTACAATGCTGTGACCACCTAGTAGGTAAAGACCAGAGGGGGCCGCTAAATGTCCTACAGTACACAGGACAGCACTCCCCTCTCAAAACAAGGAATTATCCAGCCCCAAATGTCAATTGTGTTCACATAGAGAAACCCTAGTTTAATTTAACCCTATGGAACAAAGATTTCTTAATGAATTACAGACTGCTACATCTTTTCAATATATATGTAGTCCATAGTATAAATAACTGGCTTAAAATTAATGAAAAATGCAAAAAGAGGAGGGAGAAAATTCCTAAACGTTGTGAAAGAAGAACAAATGTGCTTAATAACACATAAATGGCTTTAAAAATCACTTCTGCGACTCACTGAAATTACCTTTACTTGATAACCAGTGACTGAGGAGATAATCTGTGGTTGACTTTAAAACCTCACCCATAGCCAAGCTTGTAGGATGTCACTATATAATTTAATTTCTTCAACAACAACCAAATATGTTAACTTCTATTAAGGTAATTGAATTTTTATGTGGAAACAAGATCGTGTCTAACCTATAGGCACGCACAACACTTTTGATTTTCCTGTTTTCTTATCCCTCTTAGGAATTGGATAATTTCTTAATGAAGGAATAGTTTAAATGACCAGAATTTGTAGTCTTTCATTGTATATGTAGACTTTTTTTGTTGTTGCTGTTTTACACCCTACAAAACATTTACTTAGTAAAGATATTTAGAGTTTGGTGTTTGAAATGTGATTCCAAGGAATCCTTTATAGTTAGAAAATCCTAACTTAGGGTGTTTCAAGGAAAGTACAATACAGTTACCGTAGAATATGCTTAACATATTTCTCTACAGTCTAATATTGTATTTGCTAAGTTAGTCTGCTTTTTTTATTTAAAAAGTACAACTAACTGCCAAAGTAATTCGTCCTTAGTGTTTTAGAAAAGTGTCTATCAGATGTAATAAAATTACCCTATCATTTTAAAGACAAATTTATAAGAGATATATAATAGTAATATATCAACAGAACAATATAAGAAGATAGCAGAAGACATGTATAAGTAATTCAGGTGGGAAAAATAGTCCATTTTTAAGGGAATACCAATTAAAATATCAACCAGACCTTTTTTTTTTATTCAGTCAGAAAAGATGAGAGACACTCTGTTGCTACTTTAGAGCACTTAAAGTTGTATTTTGTTTTGGATAATTAGTTAGACAATGCTCATGCACAATTAAATGTTATACTATACCTTTTAACCCATCAGTTACACTTCAAGGTTCAAGGAATTATATCCAACAGAATTGTACAAATGCATCAAGAAACATGCTCAGTATAATATTAAGCCATTAATTCCATCAACAGGGAGTAGATTAAGACGATTATGATACAACCACACATGAAATCTGTGTAGCTGTAAAAGAAATTAGGTGGATTTCTGTGTAGTGATATGGAAGTATTCTCAAAGTGTATCAAGTGAGGAAAGATCTAGGGGCAGGATATTAACAACTTAAGTATTACCTTTGAAAAAGTTGGAAGTTTTTCCCTTTTTTAACAGTGTGAAATAAGTATGTATTTAGTATTACAAATTTTTTGAAATGGAAAAATGCTGCTATGTGAATGAAAGTGTACATTGTGTTGTCCAGATGGTAAAACTAGAGTAGGGTTTACAAAAATAAAAGTTTCAGCACATGGAATAAAGGACTTATCTGCTCTTGGCCATTTTAGACACTAACCATCTGGAGTAACCACATAGCTCTTGCCACACATCACTAACTTGATGTAAAAAAAAAAATTACTTGTTAACTCTTGTTAACTTCCAAAATGCTTGTGAAATAAGACTGACACCATGAGCCCTGTCATCTAAAAAGGTGCTTTCATTTCTTCTCCCTTTTTAAAATTCATTGCTCAAACTAGATCTTAGATTGGATACTCTCCAGCACTTTTGGGCTTTACCACAAGGAATAGGGTTCCAGAGTTGAGCGTAAAGACTGCTTTCTTTGCCACAGGAACAATAAAAAGGACTGTCTTATTCTTGAACATGAAGGAAATTGGATGCTACTTTAGAGTGCAAGGAATAACTCAGGAAGCTCCTTTATAAGAAAAACTACAGTAGGGCAATAACTTCAATTAAACTTATTTATATTTGCTTCTCATTAAACGTAAATTATTTTATCTTTTACCACATTGGGTAGTAGAAAGAGAAATCGAGAGACTAGACCATCAGCCTTGCATATCCAGCCACTAGTTTACTTCAGCACTTCTCATCCCAACAAGACTTAAGCCTGCAGATAATTGCTAGCTTACCAATATTCGTTATAGCTTCCCAGTTGGTTATACTTCTGCATCCTATGCCTAGAATGGGAAATATCTAGGAAATTACAGTAATGTGGTTTATCTGTCCTTAGGAAGGAAGATGGTTTCCAGAACAGCTGTAACTTGATTTCTCTGCTGTGTTTAGTTGTCATCCTGTACTACCTACTACATTTTGTCCTTTTTGTAGGGGCTTGAGAACAAAATTATTCTTAGTGCATAGGAATGTTGAAGATGTAGTCTTCATCTAATGGAGAGAATGATGACAAACAGGAATAAAATAAAGGGAAAAGTATTCTCTGTTAGCAGGGAGAAGGGGATTGAGATCAAAAGCACTGGTTGTGGGCAAGAAGACTCTTCTTGTTTATGAGGTGATAACAGGTTTTTTTTCCTTCATGAGTTAAATGAGTGAAATTGAGCAAGTTGTCATTACCATGGCCTTGAGAAACACACTGTCTAGGGGGAGAACCATTGGGGACTGGGGAGGAGAGGTTGGATTACATGTGGATAGCGTGGAGGGTTGTCAGTAGACTTAGTGGGGTACAAATTAGTGATGGACAAAAGGATTGCCAGGGTTGAAAGTAATACACCTGTGATAACTTTATTCAAAAAAATGGGCAGGTCTCTAAAGAATCTGTACTGAGGGCAATTTGTGGCTTATGTTTGGGAAATAGAGCTACCTTAAAAAACATTTTTCTCACTACCATTCTGGTCTTTATTCCCACTTAATTGAAATCACTGGCATTTTAGTGTATTAAACTCATAGTTTGCTCAATAGTAAATATGACTAATTTCAACAGGTGGAAGATATTAGGCCAATTGCTACACAGAGTCCCTTGTGTGCTATGACAGACTTTCCTGTCACCTGCCCTAATTCTTAAGTAATTGAATTTTTCTGTGACACACATGATGTACTGGTAGTGTGACACCCAGAATACTGGAGTTTATATTGTATCCACTATAATATTTTCGTTGTATATGAGAGAAAAAAAATGTCCATTAATTATTGGCTTATCTGTAACATTAAGCTAAAAATCAAATGTTAAGTGATGATCGGGGCATTTATTTTTATAGAACTTCTACAGACTATAGCAGTCTTAACTAGGATATTATTTTAAACATGCTACTGCAGTTTAAAAACGACAAAGAAAACATTGAGGGGCAGGAGTTGTGGCACAGCAGGTTAAGTCACCACTTGGGATGCCCACATCCTATATCAGAGTGCCTGAGAGTCTTACCTCTGCTTCTAGTCCAACTTCTTGCTGATGCTCCTGGGAAGCAGTAGATTATAGCCTCAATCCCTGGATTCCTGCCAACCACGTGGGAGAACTGGATGGAGTTCCTCTATCTTGGATTTGGTCTGACCCAGTCCTGGCTGTTATAGCCATTTGGGGAGTGAACCAGCAATCAAAAGATGGATCTCCCTCGCCCTCACCCCCTCGTGCCCTCGCCCCCTCGCCCCCTCGCCCCCTTTCTCCCTCCCTCCCTTCCTCTGCCTCCTCCTCCCTTACCCCCTTTCTCTTCTCCCTCTCTCCCTCTTCTCCCTCTCTCCCCTTCTCCCTCCCTCTCTCCTCCTCTACCTACCCCTTTCTCTCTCTCACCCTGCCTTTGAAAAGAAAAGCACATTTAGTTTAGTTTTTGGGTATTTTAGGGTTTCTTTTCTTTTTCTTTTCTTTTCTTTTCTTTTTTTTTTTTTTTTTTTTGGACAGGCAGAGTTAGACAGTGAGAGAGAGACAGAGAGAAAGGTCTTCCTTCTGTTGGTTCACCCCTTAAATGAGACCACGGCTGGCGTGCTGCGCTGATCCAAAGCCAGGAGCCAGGTGCTTCCACCTGGTCTCCTATGCGGGTGCAGGGCCCAAGCACTTGGGCCATCCTCCACTGCCTTCTCGGGCCACAGCAGAGAGCTGGACTGGAAGAGGAGCAACCGGAACAGAATCCGGCACCCCAACCGGGGACTAGAACCTGGGGTGTGGGCGCCGCAGGCAGAGGATTAGCCAAGTGAGCTGCGGCACCGGCCGGGTTTCTTTTCTTGAAGGGTATTTTATCAATGAAGAGGGTTCTCTCCCTGTGAAGAGTGTTCTTCACAATTAATGGAAGCTAATTTCTTGTTTAAGTACAGTAAAATGGATCATCAGCTATAAGAAACAGTTTGGCTTATTATCATCAAGCCTTTCCATTCCTAAAAGGTAGTACAAGATCTGTCATAACCATGGAGTGGTGGAAACGTGTTGGGTGGTCACCTTTGAGAATTGTTCCTGTAGAATTACCTGTTCTTCACAGTAAGTGCTCTCTGTGGAGGAATGGCTACATACTGAGCCCTGTTTATGAAACCACCTTTCTCTTTTCTTTAAGGACCTAAGATATCCATGGTTGTTTTTTACATGGTGTTATATAAAATTAAGGGAGAAAACAAAAACATTAAAAACTGTAAATACTCAAAGAACTGGTATTATTTAGGTGAAAGATTATATGAAAGACTTAAACTTTTCTTGTTCTCTCTCCAGAAAACAGAGAATATGTATCACAGCAAGAGTTTCATTGGGTGTAAGAGAGCGTACTAGAATACGTGCTGGAGTACTGACATGCATCAAAATGTAGTAGGACATATGAATTCAGTTTGTACTTATAATATTGTTAAGTTTGTTATTTATATTTTAGCATTACTTGGCAAGTCTGATTACATCAAATTCCCAGGCATAGTCCCGATTATTTCATTAAGCATTTTTAGGGAATTTTGCCCTTATAATGATCCATCATTGGAGTTTATATTTTATTCTTTACACAGACTATTGAAATAGGTTCAGAGGTTCATTGACAGAAAAAGTATTCAGTAACTGCTATGAATAACAAATGCTATTGGTACAGAAGTAGAATTTCCCTATGAAAACAAAAACTTCTATAAGAAGATGAAATGTAGGGGGGGTTTAATTTATTATTAATATTATTTAACTTGCTTCATCCTAATATAATCTAGTATGAGTTTGTGCAGGGGAAGTTCAGCTGTTTCTTTAAAATGTTAGGAATTATCTGAGGATTAATATTTAACTGGCTTTTCTACTCAGATACTTTTGTATTTAATGGTTATATAAGTTTAGAGATATATTACATATTTGGGGGGACATTTTAGATGATTTTATAGCTTATATTTTAAAGTTCCAACTTGAGTAATTTTAAAGTGAAGATACCTTAAACCCAGTCAAATAAGTAGGCAGTTTTAAACATTTGGGAGTCACAAGCCTTTTGGTGGCGGTATAATCCCTTTAAGAGTCTGAAGGGTGATGAGCCCTCTCCCTTAGAAACCCATCTGTAGACACTCTAGAGTCAGTTTAAAACCTCATCTCAGGGTTTTTTTATCCTTGTTGTGAGAATCATTTTGTTAAGACAAATTTGAAGGCACAGACATTTAACAGATCTGGAAAGTTTTGAAAAGTCTTTCTTGAGGATTTTCTTTCTTTTTTGTTTAATTAGCTTGAGGATTCTTTTAATAATAATATCCTTAGTCTCAAAGTTACAGTCTTCGGGTTTTTTGTTGTTGTTGTTTATGCTTTTGTAGTGACAGTTAAAAACCTTCATCACTACTTAAAATACCAGATGACTGACTACTTTGCCACTTTTTCTCCAGAAAGATTTTCCTCTAGGATCTCTACTTCATGTAATAGCACTGGTGGAAGGGTGCATTCTAATTCAACTTGCAGTTAACCTCAGTAGTGACCAGATTATTGACACTGACAGTCTCTGCAGAGTATTATTAGTAAATACTTATAAAGTGCTGCAGGATTTTATAGGGCTTAGGCCATCATTTTGTTTACCATTATATATATAGTAACGTTATGAAAGATGAATCTGAACGTCTGGGTGTTGTTTAAAAGCCATAAACCAAAGAACAAAGCAAACAAAAACTTAAGTTTCAGTTAACTTTTCTTTACTGTGAACCAAATGTTCTGGAAATCTTTGCCTGTGTTAGTTTGTATACTGTGTGTAAGAATATATGCATTTCTTTTGTAGCCACGGCATGAATATTTTAATGTCCCTGTGTACTAAATGACTACTCATCGAATATGCAGAATTTCACAGAGGAAATAGAGAGCTGACGTACTTATGAAAGAAAATATCCTCAGCTTGGTGACTGGTTATCTTGCATAAAAATAATAGAAAGTTTCAGAAAAAGTACCTTCACAGTTGTATTTTTTTCGTGTTCCCATTCCTAACTCATCTGTTTTATTTTCATTATATATGTAAACTTGATATAACTTATTCCTGTCCATGACTGATTTAATTTCTCCTCAACAAAAATATGGCCTATAAATGCCTTGAGTAAGACTCCATCTTAAACACATACATGTTGTCATTAATGAACCATCTATTATTAATCTAAAGAAAACCTGGCAGTTTTTTACCAAAGAAAATACAGCTGAAGTGCCAGGTCACACTAAGCAGTGCTGTGGTATATATTGTGAATTGGCCTCCCAGTGTTGGTGTGGAGGGGGAAAAAATAAATGCTATTTAGTTTGATTATGGTAGAGTCTATATGAGCTAATGTGTTCTAATGTATCACATAAAAGTATATGTGGAAGTAATACAACAAAGTAAAGTTAATTCGGATTATTATATTTTATGGTTAAAACATTCAGTTTTTAAGAAATTTTATATTGCCACATATATGTAATCACATTTGTGCTGTATAATATCACACTGTCCCTCTAAGATCTGTAGAGAGCTATATCCAAAAAGTTGCTTCTGCAATATCTGTTGCTCAATAGTAGCCCTTTGAAAGTATTAATACTGAGTTTATTCATGTAGTTAAACATTTTAATATTCAGTTTTAAAACCTAAACATGTTTTACTAGTTATGGCTTTCTAATATTTTGAGTCTTCATTTCACTACTTAATGCTTTGTTAACTATGACCATATTTCTGAATATTAAAACTTTTACCATCACTATTTTATATGCTTTTAAATAAAACCTATAGCATATTACAAAAGGAGAAGTACCAAATATTTCATTGTTTATATGAGTTAAGAAGTTGTCATTAAACAGTAACTTCAAAAGATGCTTGGACTAGTTAACAACTGGAAGAAGACTCATGGAAATGTGTTTTGACCAAACTTAGTACTAGGCAGGTAGCACAGACCTGTGGATCACTTATGTCCATTCTTACCATTCTCGCTGTAATGTACCACATTTGAAGCACCTGGTTGGGGCTATCAAATGAGAAATTTAGTCATATCCATTTGAAACACTGATCTTTCATTTCCATTTTTTCTCCATCCCTCCCCTTGCCCTGCAATATGTTGTTCATCTGGTTTTAATGCTGCATAAATATGCATTGTCTCATACCTGTTTGCTTTGGATGCTGTGTGCTGAGCTGTAACAAAATGTTGCTGCTTTTGTTATCCGTATACAGCTGCTTGCTTTAAATTAGTAGATTCTGAAATAGCTTTTTCTTGCATGTCTAAAATAAAAGTATTGCATGTACTTCGCCTCATGTGAATGACTTTTCTTTTCCATCCCTTTTGATAAAATAACACATTTTGTATTTTCATTTTTCCAGGTAACCTTTTAAAATTGTGGTTAAAAAAACATATAACATAATTCAGCATCTTAACCATTCTAAGTATACAGTCCATTAGTGTTGAGTAGATTCGCACAGTTGTACAACAGATCTCCTCAACTTCTTTGTCTTCCATAATAGAAATGTTGTGCCCATTAGTCAAACACTCTCCATTTCACCCTCACCCTAGACCCTGGTAACCACCCATTCTACTTTCTGTTTTTCTTAATTTGACTACTATACATAGTAGTTTCTCTAGGTAATTTTGAGTTAAAATTTCAGTGTGAACATGTGAAAATTACATTTTATGTTATAAAAATCTACTCACACAGTCTCAAGTAAAATATATAAACAAAACCAAGCCTTTTAGAAAGGGCAAATAATTTAAATAATGCATATTCGAAAAGCAACATGATTCTCTTCAGGAAACGCTGTGTAAGATTGCAGGCAGTGAACAAATTAGGGAAATCTGAC
This sequence comes from Sylvilagus floridanus, assembly GCA_949820135.1. Taxonomy (NCBI): domain Eukaryota; kingdom Metazoa; phylum Chordata; class Mammalia; order Lagomorpha; family Leporidae; genus Sylvilagus; species Sylvilagus floridanus. The sequence goes on from OX463223.1 coordinate 128,658,442, forward strand.
CAGTTCCAGGATGTAGTTCTGGGACATTTTTACATGCATAAACTGAGAATGTAAACTATAGGATCCAGTGTAGGCAGCCTTTCATTAATACACTAAAGGCCATAGAACATTTTAAAGAATTATTTAACATGAAAACATTAAGATTGTTTTCTTTAATATGTGAATCAGCTGTTCAGTGTATTTGATGGTTAAGGCTAAATATTATAAATGATTATAAGTGAAAGAGATTGGCTTATATCACTCTTGGGAGTATTGTGTAAGTTCCAAAATTTTCATTTTATTTGAGAGAGAGTGACAGACAGACATCTTCCATCTCCTGCTTCACTCCCCAGATGCCCAAAGCAGCCAGATCTGTGCCAAGCTGAAGTCAGGAGCCCAGAATTTAATCTAGGTCTCCCCCCAAATATTTGTTATCATCTGCTGCCACCCAGGGTGCAGGACCCGAAGCAGAGAAACCAGGACTCACACAAGGCACCCCAAGCAGCAACTTAATGGGTGCACCCAGTGCCTGCCTCAAAACATTTAGCATGAAAACTTGGAGACATACAAATATCATAGGATAAAGAACTCTTACACACATACTGAACTTCAACAGCCATCAACTTAAATCTCATTTCCTTAATCCCACCTCCCATTTTTGTCTCTGTTTTAGAGGAAGCCCTAAACATTCCGTCCTCTCATCTTTAATACTTCAGTATGTATCCTTAACAGATAAGTACCATGCCCAACAAAATAACAGTAATTAATTGTAATATCTTGCGCCTGGCTCAGTTTTTCCAAATTACCTGAAAAATGCCTTTTTATGATTTGTTAGAACCAGATTCCAAACAAGGTTTATATCATATCTGGTTGAAATGTCTTAGTCTTTTACAAGTTGTCTGCATTCTGCCCTCCTCCCCCCCTTAAGCCAGGTGGTCATTTCTGCTCTAAAATGTCCTGTATTCTGTTTGGCTGATTGAATTCTTGTGGCAGGGTTTAACTTGTTCTTTTATCCCCCATCTATATTTAGATCTATAGCCTGATAAGATTTAAGGTTCAATGTTTGGGCTGCAAGAATACTTCATAGATTAGACTGCCTTTAAAAATATATACCCTTTTTTACTAAAACTGATTTTTACCCATTTTTCATTAGTTACACATACTAAATGGTCATCTTGTGAACTTCAGACAATTGGTTTATAGTAACCTTTAGTTTAGTACTAAATACTTTCATTTAGATTTCAGTTGTGTGGCTGTTGGCTAAGAGTTTTTGAACACTATAAATCAGGCACTGAGTTTTAATTCCTTTTCAACATATAAAGGTAAGTTCTATTCTTGTTTTACAAATATGGAAACAGACTACAGAGTTGAGGTAATTTAAAAGATTGACACCATGAAGTGCGTTACATACAATCCAGTCTAATGTCCTAAGGATTTATGGTTTAATGTAATTTTTCTTCTTGTTTTTGTGCTGTGCCACAATTAGGATGCAAAAGTAAGTTTATCATTGGATAATAAGTTACATTTTTTCCTCCATTAAAATACAGTGTTACCTTGTTAAACTGTTGCTAGTAATACCTGAACAATCACTTAATTGGGCCCCTTTTATTTTGTGACATACAAAATCGGCCACTTTGGAAAATTTTAAAGTAATTGTTTTCTAGATGTAGCTGTTCTAATTTTCTTTGATACTGAAAAAAAATAATTTTTTGTTTGTAGAACAAAGAGCTCCTATCTGCTGGTTGTTGGGGGGGGGGGGGGGCAGGGAAACGGGAACTTAATCCAGGTCTCTCACATGGGTACATGGGTGGCAGGGCCTCATCACTTGAACCATTTTGCTGTTTGCTAGAATTTGCCATCAGCAGGAAGCTGTAGACTGGAGCCAGAGCCTGGCATCAAACCCAGGCACTCTGATGTGGGATGTGCGCACGTTAACTGTTAGGCCAAACTCCCACCTCTTTCTTTGACGTAGAACAAAAAATCCTTTTGACCTAGAGTGTTCTTTCTGTATGTGGAATCCACCAATGCTCTCGGTTGCCCTTGGGAGGTCTGGGAAGGTGGCTGTTTTTGAAGTTTCTATGTCGTGGATATGTCAAGTAAAAACTACAAGAGGGAAAACATTTCTATAAAAACATGTAACAAAAAAGAACCTGGAACACAGCATTAGGTGAAGAATTATGGGAACTCAGGTGGGGATGCGGTGGTGTTTCCTTTACACTTGGAGGAGGATTTCAATTTTAACACTAAAATAGCTCCTGTATATAATTGAGTAGCAGTGATTTCATAAATTGCCAGTGAGTTTGCATTGGGCTTGACTGCTTTTTGTGTGACAGCAAAACTGCCTGGCACTTTGATAGGTAATCAGCAAATATTTAATGAAAGCTGAAAAACTTCTATGGTCTGCAGTGTTTGGGGCACAAAACCCTAAATATAACCACTGGCTGGCAGTAGTGGATTGCTCCTGTGACACGGAACTGCTTTCTTTCTTCTCGAAAACAAGCATGTCTTTCCATGTCAACTTTTCCCACCTTACAGCTCCCTGAATCTGCTTACTAGAATCTCACATTTTCCCTCCACAGGAAGCTGAAACCCCACGTAGTGTTCTTGAAGAAATTGGACTGACATAACTCTCCTCCCTTGTTGATGACTTCCTGTGGCATTTTACACACTGTAGATGGTCACTGCCTTCATATCCATGTTAGCTAATGGTGTAAAATGATGTCTTGTCAGTATTACTGTTTTGCTAAGCTGCTTCATTTATGCCCACACAACTTTTTTTTAAAAAAGGGAACTTTGGTTAACCAAAAGATAAATTAAGGGACTTAAATATGATTAGAATGATGCAGAAAAAGATAACCTTTTCTGGGTAAAGTTTATAGTTAGTTTCTCATAATCTGAATTGTGAATGTATATGGAAACAACACCTGTGTACATATAAAATCAAACAATCAGGCAACACATATTTATTAATTACTGTATTTGAAAAAGGAAACTCTTAAATTATATGAAACTTGGTTTTATGAAACCAAAGATTAGTGCAGCATTTTAGTATACGTAAGAATAAAGGGAACTGACATGTCACATACAAATGAATGAAAATTTGTTGAAACTTAAAAAACAAATTTATACCAAAGATACCCACTGGAAACTACTTACCTTAAGGGGAATACAGGTTATTTTAAATCACCAGATTGGAATGATGTTACACTAGAAATTATTAAGCATTTTGAACCTGGTATGAGGAACCAATTGTTTTGTAATAGTGAGCACATGATTTTTAAGGCTGAGACAGCTGACTCCTGAGATGACATTTTTGTGATTACAATTATTAGTCACTTACATTGTTTGTTGATGCCCTAAAATAAAGTAGGAATATTGATTTACCTGGAATTCTTCATAACAGTATCTTGCAGGAAATACCTTGCTTTCCTCACAGAGTGCTGCAGTAAGTCATTGTGTCAAGCACGAATGTTCCTTCAGGGGTGCTTGTGAAAACCAACTTTATTTTGCTTCCTTTCCTTCCTTGGAACTGCCTAGTTAGCAGAAGTGTTCAAATTAATTTTAAAAAGACACCTTTCATATAATGAAAGTTGAATGAGGTAAAATGGCATTAGTTGGCCCTATATTTTTTAAAGCTATATAATTGTTCAGCATCACTTTTATACATAAACATATCTCATCCTGTCTTCATGGTTTACACTTTCACTTGTATTTGCTGGGCTGGATTAAGCTTTGTTGTGATTGTGACCAGTATTCAGGCCACGTGAGCACTGTCTTCTCACATCGCCAATTAGTTGTAATAAATGTTCAACATAAAAACACTGTAGTGTGTTTCTCTCTTTCCAAAAGTTTGTCAATCTACAGAGAGCTGCTGATGGAAGAATTTCTAATTTTTTCTCAGTAAAATGGTGAAAATTCCCTCCACTTGAAAGTTGGTGGTGGGTTATAAGCACACACAAGATAAGTGGCAGAAGATTTAAGTCTTCATGTACTTCAAGTTCACTGGAAAATATGGATTCTGTGCTACTGAGAGCTTATCAGCACATTTATTTTCAATCAATAAATGCCACTTTCAAAACCTTGATGCAGTTGACTTTTCTACTCCTTCTAAACAAGCAACTCAGATTATTCCAGACAATCAAGAAGTATTCCCAATCACCTGGGTTTCTCCTCCACAACCCTCATGAACTGGAAGTGCTAGCATGCAAAACAAATGGACTGATATTTGCAGACTGAAGTAATATGAGCAACAAATCAAAAGTGGTTTTGTAATTAAAGGACCTATTATTGTAGACAGAAAAGGCTACACCCCATAACTGGGATATTTAAGAACAAAGAGGGGCCAGTGCTGTGGGATAGCAGGTAAAGCCACTGCCTGCAGTGCCAACATCCCACACAGGCACCGGTCTGAGTGGCAGCTGCTTCACTTCCGATCCAGCTCTCTGCATGGCCAGGGAAAACAGTAGAGGATGGCCCAAATCCTCGGGCCCCTGCACCCGCGTGGGAGACCTGGAGGAAGCTCCAGGCTCCTGGCTTCAGATCGGCACAGCTCCAGCCATTGCAGCCAGTTGGGGAGTGAACCAGTGAATGGAAGACCTCTCTTTTGCTCTTTCTGCCTCTCCTTCTAACTTTTTTTTAATTGATTAAAATAATTGAAAGGTAGGGAGGCAGAGTGATATGTTCACTGGTTCACTCCCCAGAAGCCCCCAACAATCAGGGCAGGGACAAACTGAACCCAGAACTAAATCCAGGTGTCTCACATGGTGGCAGGGATCCAAATACTTGAGCTATCACCTGCTGCTTCCCAGGGTGTACATTAGCAAGAAGCTGGAATCAACTGGAGCTGGGGGGCCGGCACTGTGGGTAGTGGGTAAAGCCGCTGCCTACCATGCTGGCATCCCACATGGGTGCTGGTTCAAGCCTCAGCTGCTCCACTTCCAATCCAGCTCTCTCCTATGGCCTGGGAAAGCAGTAGAACATGGCCCAAGTCCTTGGGACCCTGCACCTGTGTGGGAGACCTGTAGGGAGCTCCTGGCTCCTGGCTTCAGATCAGCCCAGCTCTGGCCATTGCAGCCATTTGGGGAGTGAGCCAGCGGATGAAGATCTCTCTGCATAACTCTTTCAAATAAATAAATTAAAAAAAAAAAAAAGACCTGGAGCTGGGCCTCGAATCCAAGCATTCCGATTTGGGATGGGTGACCCAAGGGGAGTCCTGATAGTTGTGCCAAATGCCTGTCCCAGGCCTGTGGGGTTTTGCCAAATGTAGATTTGGAATTTTTGAATTATAAATAGCAAAGAAATGACAAAAAATGAGTAAATTTAAGATGGACATTTGTCAGGACAATGTAGTGGACCAATCAGTAGTTTAAAAACTCCCTTCCACACCAGGGAAAAGTCAACATGTCAATTGTCTTGAGATCAAGATGGCAGTTTCCTTGTTTCCTCCCTGATCTATTAGGACGATTCAGCGTTCCATACCACAGTTTGTGTCATCTTGTTTGCAGTTAGAGAAGTGTTGGAAATCCTGAACTTGGTGATAATGACTCAGCATTAATGAACTCAGTATATACTTTGAGAATTTTCAGTCACTTTTAGGGTGAAGCAGGCATTTAGAGTGGAATAATTTGGATTTTTAAAAGTGCAATTATTCTAGACCACATACTTCATTTAGTAACTATAAATTAGAGAACCTAACCTTAATGAATATTATTCTATAATCTTTAAGAAATTTCTTCCTATTTCATTTTTGTTAACTTTTCAGTGTTTTGTGCATCTTTAAACCCTGAATCCTAAATCCCAGATTGCCAAATGCCACATACTCTGAAATTCAAAATCCCAAGTATGTCAATGGAAGGAAAATTATAATAAATGTCTAAGAAGGCATGAGAGCATTTTTTTATTATTTGTGATCTGAAATCTAGGGATAATAGCCCTGAAGCCTTTTCTACATTAGTTTTTGTTTCTGACCATTCTTCTATGATTTTTTTATACCAGAATTGCTTTAACACCAGGCATATTCAGTAGCAGTGACACTAATTTTTCTGGGAATGACGAAAACTAGCTTTACCTACACACACACTATATATATAGCTTTCCAACACACTATAAAAGAGTGTACACCCTGAAAGAAAGCTATCACCTGATGGGGGACTGCAGATATCAGAGAAAAATATTTATTTTACCCTCAAGTACTTTAAAACCAAAACTGTTCAGTTTTTGCTCTTTAGGGCAAACAAGAATATTAATAGTCATTAAATATAGAAAAAAAGTGTGGGTTTAGCCAAAACTAACAAAATTTACCAAATTGGCAAAGATTAAAATAACTCGGAGTTGTGAAAACAGCAAAGTTTACTGTTGACAGAGTAAATTTTTTTTTAAGATTTGTTTTTTCAAAGACAGAATTAGAGGGAGTGATCTTCCATGCATTGGTTCACTTCCCAAATGGCTGCAATGGCCAGGCCTGGGCCATGTCAAGGCCAAGAACCACAAACTCCCTCCTGGTCTCCCATATGGACAGCAGCGGCCCAAGTACTTGGGCCATCTTCTGCTGCTTTTCCAAGCACATTAGCAGGGCACTGGATCAGAAGTGGCACAGCCAAGACTTGAACCAGCGCCCATATGGGATGCCTAACCTGTTGTACCACAACACCAACCTTCAGTACATTTTTTGTAGTCTTTCTGGGGGGCAATTTGGAAGTACTTTAGTATTTATCTGTCTATCCTGATTTAATTAATTCTAAGGAAATGATGCGAGATGTGTGGAGATATTTAGGAAATCCACCGGATTGCTTTCAGCATAGGATCCTTTAATAGTGTAAAATTTAAAATCTAGCAATAGGGATATGGTTAAATAAATGGGTAGATCCACACCACTGAGTAAAAATAAAAATAGGGCTTGATGAAATGACAATGCTTCTCATGAAAAAAATGAAACTCAACTCTAGTTCATATCAACTCTGTATTAAAAGCAAGTATGTAGACACCCCAAAGGAAAAAGACAACCAATGTTGCACTGTGAACTGGTTAGCTTACCTCTCGGGATTAGGGATCACAAGTAGTACTCATGTTTGTTAGTCATAGAGTTTATGCTGCCTAGTTTTTCTATAGTGAACACATTTTGTGATTGTCAGAAAGTGAAAGTATTTTTCAATAAGATTCCGGACTCGTGAACACATCTGAGCTCACAGCCCTGTAATTTGAGTATATAGCAGCCATAAGGAGTACGGATATACACTTATGTAAGAACAAAACAAATTTATTTGGATTTGGGACTCTGAATAATTACTTCTTTGCTCCGTGACCTCCGCCCACCACGACTCCGGGATCCGGACAGGCTCCTGCTCCTGCTCCGGCTGCGGCTCCGGCTGCGGCTCCGGCTCCGGTTGCGACTGCGGCGGCTCCTGTGGCTCTGGCTCCGGCTGCCCCGGCTTCGGTCTCTTCTTCTCCCTCTACTTCGTGACCTATGCCTCTCACAACTCTTTGACGTGTGTTTGTGAGACTTCTTCCCCCTGTGACTGCTCCTCCTCTTCCTCTCGGATTCCCCATTTCTTTTGTAGGCGTGGTCTGCACTAGGGCTCCTCCTCCTCCTCCGCCTGCCGTGGTATTCCTCATGATAGCCCGTCCTGTCCCTCCTCTCTGAGTTCTTACCGAAGGCAGAGCCAGTCCGATCTGGAGACAGGTAGAGGTCTCTATTGGCTTCCCAAAATTCATTGTTGGGATTTCTGAACACATGTAGAAAGTTGCAGTGTTTCCCTCGTGGGCATTGCTGTATTTCAAATAAGCCTGCAATGGCACAGTGATAAAACGACACTCATTAATCACTATGTGTTCTGTTCATCCTTTTTAGAAGGGATGTTTCGGATATTCGGATATGTTGAAGCTATTGCCTGCTGTGTGACTTAAAAGGGGTTTACATAAATGGATGTCATAGTTTGGTTCCCAGAATTTCAAAAATATTCAGATACTCTAACAAGTGGTACGCTCAGAAGTAACAAAGCAGAGATTTTCATTCACCAGAATATCTTATACCCTTCTGGATTATGGTTTGCAGTGCAACTGAACAAATGGTAACCACATGATCTTTTCTAGAGTTTCACCATCCACAGTGGTTGACTAAAAAGATCCCCAATTAACAATGAAGAACCAGCCCTGGCAGGGGACTGGCACTGTAGCATACATAGCAGGTTAAGCCACCACCCTGCAGTGCCAGCATCCCATATGGGCACCGGTTCCTGTCCCAGCAGCTCTACTTCCAATCCAGCTCCTGGCAATGTTCCTGGGAAAGCAGCAGAAAATGGCCCTGGGCCCCTGTCATCCATATGGGAGACCCAGATTCCCCCCTCCCTCTGCCTTTCAAATAAATAAAAAAATCTTTTAAAAAAAACCCACAAAAGTAGAATACCTCCATGCCACGTACTATATACAAAAATTAACTCAAAGCGGGTCAGAGACCTAAATCTAAGACATGAAGAAAACATGTGCAAATCTTCATGACACTGGGCTAAGCAATGAAATCCCAGCTATGACACCAAAAGCATAAGTAAAACTCATAAAAGAAGGTGAATTGGACCTTACTAAATTAAAACAAAATTAGGTCTCAGGACACAAGGTGAAAAGATAACCCGCAGAATGGGAGGGAATATTTTCAGGTCACATTTGTGATCAGGTGCTTGTATAATGTATCGAGAATTCGTAAATACTAAAAAGACAAAGAACCTAATAAAAATGAGCAAGAGATCTGAACATGTATTTATCCAAATGGCCGATAACGAGGACATGAAAATATGTTTAATGTCTTTAGCCACTGAGGAAAATAAAGTTTTCTTAAAAGAAAAATTGAAATGCTTTCCTCCATTGGGAAGTTAAAATTACATTCAGAAGCACCCCACTGAAATCAGACTGGATTCCAGGGAACTGGAGAAAAAAATCCCACCTTTCATCCCGCAAGCCTTCTAAAGTCAAAATGTAAAGCATCTTCTGGCTTCCCTTTTTTCCTCCTTCATAAGTGGTTTTAAAATGGAAGCATCCATTAAGACAAGGCTGCTAAAGATACAGACTTTGTAAGTGACAGACTTTTTAAATAAGAGGTTTAGCAGGCAAGAGAATAGAGCAAACGCAAAGGGGAAGGTACACGCTCCCCTGAGGCACTGAAAGCATCCATCTCTCTTCATGTGGGTGCTTCCCACTGTAGTTGGGCTAAGCTCACTAACAAAAGCCAAAAAATAATTAGGTCTTCAAAGCTGCTGGTTACTCTCCACACTGGAGTGACTCGCTTCCTCAGTGGGCTGCACCTACGGCCAGTCTCCAACACATGTAGGAGCATGTTATTTCAAGGAAGGAGGGAAATGCCATAGGTAATGTGTACGTTGGCAATGATGACAGAAGATTCATTAGGGATAAAGATGGGGGTGGGGGGCGGAAAGTGTGGAAGGCCCAAGGACAGAACCAACTTCTCAGGTTTGCTGAACTGCCAAACACAGAGCCCAGGACAAGGATCAGAAGACTGAAATTCTACCCCCAACTTTGTCACTGTGACCTTAGTCACCCATAAAGTGATCCACAATGTCTGTTATAGATTGAAACTGTGGTGTCTTTTATTCATATAAAGATCTCTGCTCATCTACTTTGTAAGAAAAAAAAAGCCATTTCATCCCTTGAAAAGATCATCTTTTCCCTAAGAATATTCCTTCATGTAACAGTGGAATGATTGCGGGAAAAAACCATCACATTGTCTTTTACCACAAATGGCCATTTTCCACCGGGTCACTGGGCAGAATTCGCACTGAAGCTGTCGGCCTGCATACCATCGCCCGTTAAACAGAGAAAGGGCTGTTTGGCATTCTTCTTCCCTTTAAACCAAAAACCAAAGGATGTGTTTTATAGTAACAATACTATGTATATTAACCCCATTATTAATTAACCCTTTTATTCATTTACTGTGGGACCAGCAAGTTCACTGCTGTTGTACTACCTAGGGAGTCCTCACTACAGCATATAAGCTCACAATTTATATAGGAACACTTTGTACTCAGAGGTTTTCATGCATGGACACTGGCTTGAGTCAAAGCTTCTTAATCCAAAAGACTGGGCTATTCAAAATGCAGAAGTGGGTATCCATTGTCAGAGCATGTTCCTTCTCAGCTAAGACTGCTGCTCTTCTTATCACCATGGTTCATTTAACCCATTAGCTGTGATGCAGCCTAGGCAAACAGCAAGACAAGCAGAAATGACACGGGAACTGCTCTCCTAGCGAGTCAAATGCCCACAAGATCATTCCAGGCTTCATTCTCTGGCTCTTCTGATATATTCCTTTATATTCTCTATTCTAGCTATCCCATTTCAGTTTGTATTTTAATTATTAAAATTATATAAATAGTGGGGCCGACATTGTGGCGTAGCAGGTAAAGCCACTGGCTGTGATGCCGGCTGCTGGTTCGTGTCCCAGCTGCTCCACTTCCAATCCAGACCCTGCCACCCACGCAGATCTGGATGAAGCTCCTGGCTCCTGGTTTTGCCTTGCCCAGCCCTAGCTGTTGCAGCCATCTAGGGAGTGAACCAATGGATGGAAGGTCGGTCTCTCTGTCTCTCGCTCTCTCTGACTTTCAAATAAATGAATAAATCTTTAAAGGAAATTAATCATACAACCACATTATAAAACTCTGTAAGTATACAAATAATGTTTCATTTCTATATCAGCTTTTATATTTTCATTTAAAAAATACCACACATGGCGCTGCCACTGTGGCATAGTGGGTAAAGCCACAGCCTGTAGTGCTGGCATCCCATATGGGTGCCGGTTCCAGACCTGGCTGCTCCACTTCTTTTTATTTTTTTAAAGATTTATTATTTATTTTATTTGAAAGAGTTATACAGAGAGAGGAGAGGCAGAGACAGAGAAAGAGAGGTCTTCCATCTGCTGGTTCACTCCCCAGTTGGCCACAATGGCTGGAGCTGCGCTGATCCGAAGCCAGGAGCCAGGAGCTTCTTCCAGGTCTTCCACGTGGGTGCAGGGGCCCAAGGACTTGGGCCATTTTCCACTGCTTTCCCAGGCCATACCAGAGAGCTGGATCGGAAGAGGAGCAGCCGGGTTTCGAATCAGTGCCCATATGGGATGCTGGCACTACAGGCAATGGCTTTACCTGCTACGCCACAGCACCAGTCCCTGCTATACTTCCAATCCAGCTCTCTGCTATGGCCTGGGAAAGCAGTAGACGATGGCCCAAGTCCTTGGGCCCTGCACCAGCATGGGAGATCTGGAAAAAGTTCCTGGCTTCAGATCAGCGCAGCTCCGGCTATTGCAGCCATTTGGGGAGTGAATCAGCAGATGGAAGACCACTCTCTCTCTCTAATCTCTTCCTCTCTCTCTGTAACTCTTTCAAATAAATAAATCTTTTTAAAAATTGCCTTGAAAAAGAGAATAAAGATATTGATTGATTCTTTAAAAATAAAATACTGCACAAATGAAAGCCATGCATCCAGTGAAAAAAAATTCAGATGTCAGAAGAAACTATAGGGGCCGGCGCTGTGGCGTAGTGGGTGAAGCTGCTGCCTGCAGTGCCAGTGTCCCGTATGGACGCCCGTTCTAGTCCCAGCTGCCCCTCTTCTGATCCAGCTCTCTGCTGTGGCCTGGGGAAGCAGTGGAAGATGGCCCATCTTTGGGCCCCTGAACCTGTGTGGGAGACCCAGAGGAGGCTCCTGGCTCCAGCTTCACCCAGCTCTGGCCATTGCGGCCATCTGGGGAGTGAATCAGTGGATGGAAGACTGCTCACTCGCTCGCGCATGCGCTCTCTCTCTGCAACTCTGCCTTTCAAATAAATAATCTTAAAAAATTGAAAACCATAACAAAACACAAAGTTATTTATGTTCAGAATACTTACGACTGATACTGAACATACACATTGCCTCTCAGATGAGGTTCCAAGTTGCAGCTGACCTAAAGAACAATAAAGGTTGTGATTATAAAAGCTAAGAAAAAGAAACCATTCAGTCATCGAATGTACTGTGTCCACGTTCAGTCCCACAAGCGGTTACCAACCAAAGACTCCAGGAGAGATACTAGCCCATCACGTCTACTTACTTCAGCACTCAGCAGCACTGCCAGTCCCAACTACCTACCCCTTTTAATACAGTATTTTTTCCTGTAAGTATGAAAGACTTCAGATGTGTAAAACTACACAGAATACCAATCGGCCCATACATACACTAGTCACATTTAACACTGTTTCCATTTTTGACTGAAAATGTTTTAAGTAAAATAGTAAAGATCTAGTTGAAGCTGGTGCCGCGGCTCACTAGGCTAATCCTCCACCTTGCGGCGCTGGCACCTCGGGTTCTAGTCCCGGTCAGGGCGCCGGATTCTGTCCCAGTTGCCCCTCTTCCAGTCCAGCTCTCTGCTGTGGCCCGGGAATGCAGTGGAGGATGGCCCAAGTCCTTGGGCCCTGCACCCCATGGGAGACCAGGAGAAGCACCTGGCTCCTGCCATCGGATCAGCGCAGTGCGCCAGCCGCAGCGGCCACTGGAGGGTGAACCAACAGAAGGAAGACCTTTCTCTCTGTCTCTCTCTCTCACTGTCCACTCTGCCTGTCAAAAAAAAAAAAAAAGATCCAGTTGAAGCCACTCCATCCTATTATTCTCGCTCCTCCAACACGTAGGTGAGTACTGTCATATTCCAAACACAGATAGACAAACATATGTACACACATTCAGGTATATATATCCATACACATGCTCAAACATCGGTACATATGTCACACACTTAAATATATGTCTATCATATGTAATAGGTATACAAGGACACAAGTTCATGGGAAAATGGAATTAAAAGACATGGTTAAAGCCCCAGCCTGCAGCAGCAGCATCCCATATGGGTGCTGGTTCAAGTGCTGGCTGCTCCACTTCTGATCCAGCTCCCTGCTAATGTCTGGGAAAGCAGCAGAAGATGGCCCAAGTGCTTGGGCCCCTGCACCCACATGGGAGACCTGGAAGAAGCTCCTGGCTCCTGGCTTTGGATCAGCCCAGCTCCACCATTGAAGCCATTTGGGGAGTGAACCAGCAGATGGAAGACCTCTCTTTCTGTCTCTCCCTCTATCTACAAATCTGTCTCTCAAATAAATAAATCTTAAAAAAAAAAGTCTTCAAATAATTAGTTTTTATCTCCAAAATGAATCTATAATTTTATAAATTTTCTCCTGGTATTTTTATTAGAGCATCCAGAAAAGGTCAGGATTCATACCCAGTGATAGAAGGAAGAATAGGGGCCAGTGTTGCGATGCATCAGGTTAAGGTGCTGTTTGCAACACTGACATCCCGCATCAGAGCACCAGTTCAAGTCCTAGCTACTCTATCTCTGATCCAGCTTCTTGCCAATGTGCCTGAGAAGGCAGCGGAAAATGAACCTAGTACTTGGGCCTCTGCCACCCACATGGGGGACTTGCATGGAGTTACAGGCTCCTGGCTTCATTCTGATTCAGTCTTGGCTATTGTGGGCATTTGGAAAGTGAACCAGTAGATGAGAGTGGTTGCTCACTTGTTCACTCTTTCTTGCTGTCTGTCTGTGTGTGTCTCTCTCTCTGCCTTTTTCAAATAAAATTTTTTTTAAAAAAGCATGGAAGGCCTTGGGAGTCTGTATCAACCATGCAAGGGACCTTAAAGAACATTAAATCTGGTTGTTTGCAAGGACCTGTTATTAATTTTCCACAATAAATTCAATGTTCTGAAATTTTGTTTACTAAACATTTATCAATCAACTTTCCATTTGTTAGGAAAATGTGATAACCACTATACTGCAGAAACCCAACTTTCCATTTGTAACTGCCAATACGATTAGCATGAGCTTGGCCATTCTATCAAGCTGGCAGAATTCTAATCAATCAAAAAATACATCATGGTTAGTCGGTACAGGTTAGCCTGTCACAGGTAGGATTTCTGTTAACCAGATAGAAGTTTTGAAAACAGGTCAACCACTGCACTTCACCAAACCGGTACAATCCAGGGTGACCAGGAGGGAAAGTACTAATGTAATGCAATCCCCTCACTTCCACATAGGAAAAGGCAGAAAGAGGTTAAGTGGCATGTCTGAGAGCACGGTGGCTAGTCAAATCACATTGCCTGGGCAGCCAGTGCTTCTCAAGTAGTATTCTGTGCGTGGGAACTGTTCTGCGCGTGAGAACAGGCATTTCCACATTAGCTGTAACCGCTGAGAAGTAGTGTGAAGACAGGAAGGGATTTGCCACTGAAACAGTTAAGTGAAAGAAATTTCGGAAGAATTTTTTTTGCAAATCTTCAAATCAGTAGCTGGAAGTATAGCCTTGAATTTCATGAACGCCTCCATTTCTTGGTTGTTTCAATTTTCCAGTCATTTCCAACTAGCAGGAAGCAAACACAGCTTTATTCCTATTCTTTCCCAAATAATGGATATTTTTCTTGCCGCAACATATCACAGTCATTCAGATTCAGATGTGATCAAATCACAGACGAGATTAGAGACTTCTTTAGCTTTAGGACTCTACTAATGGGTCCCAGGAGCAACAGGGGCTACATCTGGTCTGACCCTTACTTTAAGGATATATTGTAAAATAAGTATGTGTCCTTTAAATGCCTCTTTTTTGTACCCAGTATGCTGCATCACAAACCATGGTTTTGAGAACACTATGTTCAGTAGTTCTGAAAAGGAGCCAGTGAATAAAAACAATTTTAAAAACAAAACAAAAGGAATCAAGATTTATGTGCTTGTGTAGCTGCAGAAGAGTAACATCTTGAATGGACGTTGCATGTGGCACTGTGAACACAATGTACCAACCACTCGGTGAGTGCGGTTGTGTGACACTGTGTAACTGCAGCCCTTGGTTAAGGTGCCTACAGAAGATAGAAGGAAGCACAATGCCCATCATATGTAGCATTTCAGGGAAGGCCTGAGGGCCAAGCACTGCGGACCTGATCCAGAGAACTCAAGTGCTGGAACAGAGTCGGAGCACAAAGGTACTGAATAAATTTCCAATCCTTTTCAATCTGAACCCTAGCATTCAAGAAATGCCCTGCTAATACATGTTTATGGTGTCATACGGTATCTACAACATCAGCCAGAGGGGGGTGGAAAGCGAAGGAGAAATAGGTGACAGTTATCAAGGACGTGCCCAACCCCAGACCAAGCACATGCTGGCCCACAGCTCTACCCGGGCACAGCCTGGCCACAGCTCTCTTAACCACTGAGTACTTCAGGCTGAAGTGCACCAGTCCCCTCCTGCACACACATGCTCACCTTAAACTGAACCACTTTGCCCACATTTTTGAACTCAGGGAGCACATCATCATAGAAGTCTAGGAACTGTTGGTAGGTTTCTTCCTCGCTGTACTCGAGGCTTGCATCAGGGTCATAGTCATCCCTCCTGCACTGCTCCATTCCAAATGTTGTAAACATGCTTTTAATCAGAAGGGTAGGACTAGACGCTGGGAAATTATGCTTACGCGAACACCTAAATACAGAAGAAAAACGAATTCACTACTCGATAGTTTAAAATTACACATTAAAAGCTTACTGAAATTATGGGACATGTACTCTACAGAATACTATACAGCAGTCAAAAACAATGAAATCCGGTCACTTGCAACAAAATGGAGGAATCTGGAAAACATCATGCTCAGTGAATTAAGTCAGTCCCAAAGAGACAAATATCATTTGTTTCCCTTGATTGGCGATGACTAACTGAGCACCAAAGGGGAAACCTGTAGAAGTGAAATGGACACTATGAGAAACAGTGACTCGATCAGCTCTTGTGCTGACTGTTGTTGTACAATGTAATACTTTATCCATGGTAGTATTTTTTTTTTCTTTATCCTAGTACTAGTGGTTGAACTCTGTAATTAACACACAATTATTCTTAGATGTTTAAATTTTAACTGAAAAGTGATCTCTGTGAAATATAAGAGTGGGAATAAGAGAGGGAGGAGATGTAAAACTTGGGACATGCTCAATCGGAATGGCCCCAAATGATGGAGTTAGAATTGTGCCAGGGGTTTCCAATACAATCCCATCAAGGTGGCATGTACCAAGGCCATCTCATTAGTCCAAGTGATCAATTTCAGCTCACAATTGATCACACTGATAGGTCTAAGAGTCAAAGGGATCACACAAACAAGACTAGTGTCTGCTAATACTAACTGATAGAATGAAAAAGGGAGAGAATGATCCAACATGAGAAGCAGGATACACAGCAGACTCATAGAATGGCAGATGTCCTAAATAGCACTCTGGCCTCAGAATCAGCCCTTAAGGCATTCGGATCTGGCTCAAGAGCCCATGAGAATATTTTAGGCATGGAAAGCTAAGACACTCTGGAAAAAACAGAAGACCTAAATGAAAGATCTCTGCGAGTGAGATCCCAGTGGAAAGAACGGGGCCATCAAAGAAGGAGGTACCTTTCTCTGAAGGGAGGAGAGAACTTCCACTTTGACTATGGCCCTGTGGGAATAAGATCGAAGTCGGCTAACCCTAAAGGCTTCCATAGCCTCGGCAACTCATGACCAGAGCCTAGGGAGATTACTGACGCCATAAACAAGAGTGTCAAATTGTTAAATCAACATCAGGAGTCACTGTGTACTTACGTCTCATGAGGGATCTGTCCTTAATGTGTTATCCAATGTGAAGTGATGCTATTACTAGTACTGAAACAGTATTTTTACACTTTGTGTTTCTGAGTGGGTGCAAACTGATGAAATCCTTTCATAGTATATATTGAATCGATCTTCTTTATATAAAGATAATTGCAAATGATTAAAAAATCTTGGTGTTAAACTGGAAATTGCATAGACAATTAATCAATTTTTTTTAAAAAAAAAAAATCATGTAGGATCTCTGTCCTTAATGTGCTGTACATTGTGAATTAATACTATAACTAGTACTCCAACAGTATTATCATTTTGTGTCTCTATGCGAGGGCAAACCGTTGAAATCTTTACGTAATATGTACTAAATTGATCTTCTGTGTATAAAGAGAATTGAAAATGAATCTTGATGTGAACAGAAGGGGAGAGGGAGCGGGAAAGGGGAGGGTGGGGGGAGGGAGGGAAGTTGTGTGGGGGGGGAGCCATTGTGGTCCATGAGCTGTTCTTTGGAAATTTATATTCTTTAAATAAAAGCTTTATATATAAAAAATAAATAAATAAAAAAAAATAAATAAACTTTGTGATAAAGACTTAAGTAACAGCTCTTTTGACTCAGCCATAAGACAATAAACCTCACTCAGATGCCAAGTTTCAGCACTTAGAAAAACTGCTCTAAGACAGACACATCAATACATGGGCTCTCACTAAAACATCAAGTTGAAAATTATTTGCAAGTTCATATGCCACTCAGCTACCTTTGAATGAAGTTCAAGAAGCCTTATCTATGTTGAGCCATGGAGAAAAACAAGACCAACTGGCACGACAGGTTGTGGGGACAGGCATGAAGACGCCACATAAGGGACTCCGGAGGAAAATGAGCACAAACAATACCAGTGGATTCCCTCTTATCTTCAGTTAGTTAACTGCTTAAAGAATTGGGTAATCTAAGAATTTCCAGTGAATGCAGTATTTCAACCTCACCTTTGTGCAGCGTTTTACACTCCTCTCAGCACTTCTACATTCTTCCCCTTGGACTCTTGCAGAGAAGCAAGCTGAGGCCTAGAAAAGTCATGACTAGGAGGAGATGGACCTAAAAGATTCAAGTTAACCTACAATCTAATGCCTTATAGCATTTGATAAATCTAAAAATTAATTTTATTTAATGAAGGTGGCTAACCATTATGAGCAATTTTCTTATCTTTTAAAAAGATTTTTTTGTTTGTTTATTTGAAAGGCAGAGTTACAGAGACAGAAGGAAAGCCAGAGAGAGAGAGGTCTTCTATTCGCTGGTTCACTCCCCAGATGGCCGCAACGGCCGGAGCTGTGCCGATCCGAAGCCAGGAGCTTCTTCCGGGTTTCCCACATGGGTGCAAGTGAAGTGACACCTTGACAGTCGGGACTCCATTTTAGAGCACCCGAGACTCCATCTTAAGATAGCACCTCCCACTGAGACTCTGGTTTGAAACTATGATCTAAAACTCAGACAATAATAGTACACTGCATCCCACCTGGCAGAATGTAGAAACTCCTTAGCATGATTGCTCAAGCTTAAAACAAATAGGCTGCACCTGGATTAATGGTAAGATTGTAAACTATATGTCCCACATATGATTTAGGCCAATACCTGGATTAATGTTAAGATTGTAATTGGAATTGTTAAGATTGCAGTTGGTGTTACAGTCAAAATTGTAATTGATATTAGTTTTGCATATGCTTTAGGTTAAGATTGTAATTGGTGTTGTCAAGATTATAATTGATATTAGTTTCACACAGGCCGGCCTTAGGTCAGATTGACCCAAGTAAACATGAATTCCCCTCCATTCCTAGCAACCATTTATTCTTCCTCCTTTTGTGGTTTTTGCCTTTATAAACCTGTTGCTTTGGTCTTCGGGTTGAGAGTTCTTTGGGGCACAAGCCCACTCTTGACTGCCAGCAATAAAGGACTCCAAAGTTTATCAGTGTGAGGCACTCCTGATCGCTCACTAAGGCACAACACAGGGACCCAAGCATTTGGGCCACCTTGTGTTGCTTTCCCAGGCATACTAGCAGGGAGCCGGATTGGAAGCAGAGCAGCCAGGTCACAAAACAGTCTCCATATGGGATGCCAGTGTATCAGGTACAGGTTTAACTCACTACGCCACAAAGCCAGCCCCCAATTTTCTTTTCATAGTTTAAACCAGACCAAGACTAAGTTGACCAGGCTATGCCTGAATAATTTTTTTTAAATCCCTTATATGAATTTACCTTCTTATTACTCCCTTATCCTAAAATAAGGGAGAGGGCAGTCAAATGTCAAAGTTCTAAATAAATTTCCTGGCTAGATCTCTGATTAAAAATTGGAAATTTAACATTTTTAGGAAAAAAATTTTACAAAAGTTTTCAGAAAAATTGAAGAATGGGGAAGTGCTGAGAAAAAACGTCTTTAAAATAACTAAATGTTTAATCACACTCGCTTTGCATGTTTGTTATACACATCTATACACCTACTAAAATAATGCACATAGAATGCCCAGTCCAGCCTATAGCTGGCTCCAAAATGTCCAATCAACGTTCTTTAATGTGAAATTTGACCTTGTAACTAGATCCATCTTCCCAAGTATTGCTACTGACAGAACAAAGAGCAAAGAGTCATCTGACTGGCGACATTAGCAGTGAATCAAAATTTTACAAGTATAAAGTACATACAGAATTAAACAAGGAACCCCTAGCAAGGTTAAAATTCTGCTCGGGGGGCTGGCGCTGTGGCGCGGCGGGCAAGGCCACCACCTGCAGTGCCGGCATCCCATATGGGCACTGGTTCAAGTCCTGGCAGCTCCACTTCCGATCCAGCTCTCTGCTATGGCCTGGGAAAGCAGTGGAAGATGGCCCAAGTTGCTGGACCTCTGTACCCATGTGGGAAACCTGGATGGAGTCCTTGGTTCTTAGCTTCGGCCTGGCCCAGCCCCGACCATCTCAGCTATTTGGGGAGTGAACTAGAGGATAGAAGATCGCTCTCTGTCTCTCCCTCTCTCTGTAACTCTGCTTTTCAAATAAATAAATCTTTAAAAAATTTCTGCTCGGCTGGTGCCATGGCTCACTAGGCTAATCCTCCGCCTACGGCACCAGCACACCAGGTTCTAGTCCCGGTTGGGGTGCCGGATTCTGTCCCGGTTGCCCCTCTTCCAGTACAGCTCTCTGCTGTGGCCCAGGAGTGCAGTGGAGGATGGCCCAGGTGCTTGGGCCCTGCACCCCATGGGAGACCAGGAGAAGCACCTGGCTCCTGGCTTTGGATCTGCGCAGTGCCAGCCGTGGCGGCCATTTGGGGAGTGAACCAACGGAAGGAAGACCTGTCTCTCTCTCACTGTCTAACGCTGCCTGTAAAAAAAAAAAAAAAAAAAAAATCTGCTCACAGGAGTCTTAGATTGGAATGAATTTGCCCTACTTCCCAGGGTGGCAAACGAGCATACGTCAGTTTCAGAACAGAGCCAAAATTCCTGTGCAGGAATTTTCCACTTTGCGTGGAAACAGCCTCAGAATCTGAGCAGACTCAAAGGTCAGCCCTACTCCTCCTGAGGAGTCGGCTGAGAAGCGATTTTGGGGAAGCCTTTGAAAGTTGTGAGACTGAGCCTGTGTGGTTCTCAGGATGCCGGTGGGAAAATTGAGATTTCCTGGATTCTGTCCAGAATGTATGTTCAGATCTCAAGAGGTAGGGAACCTACCTGATGTTAAAGGTGAACCACATTTGAGAACCACTGATTGAGCACATGCTATTTACCCATTACCCTGATACTTGAACCATCAAGTCAGACTGTCACAAAAACACAAAATCGAACACTACCTTAGCCCAAGCATGGCCAATAGACGGTGTGGCTATCCAACACCGCCTCAGGGATAGGTAACTGACTATTCCTCTTTCTCAAGGGGGCACTCCCAGTACCCACTGCCTTTGGCCTTCCTAGAACCACTACAAAGCACTCTAAAGTTAGGCTGCAATCACTGATCAAGGTCACTGCTGAACATTCTCATGAAAATTTTGTATGTACTGTTATAAAACATCAAAGTTATTGTCTACCTTCTTGCTCAATGTCTTTATACAATATTCCATGGAAGAAACATTTCGAATCTGGTGCCAGGAAAATCTCTTTCCAGAGATACCACTCGTTCTCTCCTGATAGGATCTATACACAGAGTTCATTATCTGCCTGGGGTGAGTTAAAATCCAGAGTCGAAAGCATCACACACTCACAGTAACTCACTTTCTCGCCTGTTCTTGCTGTCCATGTTTTCTATTTTAACTTAATGCAGTAGATCATGAGCCTTCTTTAAATACTTCTCGAACTAGGTGAGGTATAAATAATACACAACTACGTTTTACCTTCCATCAGTGATTGTTCTAAAGAAAAACAGAAATCCCCTCAATTTTGACTTCCAAAAAATATCTATTTCAAGAAGGTTTGAGAATTGAACACTGTAGTAACTGCAAGAAAAAGAAATGCAGCTTAGGGGGCTGGCACTGTGGCTTAGTGGATAAAGCCACCGCCTGCAGTGTGGGCATCCCATATGGGCACCGGTTTGAGTCTCGGCTGCTCCACTTATGATCCAGCTCTCTGCTATGGTGTGGGAAAGCAGTGGAAGATGGCCCAAGTCCTTGGGTCCCTGCACCAATGTGGGACACCCGGCAGAAGCTCCTGGCTCCTGGCTTCGGATCGACGCAGCTCCAGCTGTTCCAGCCATCTGGAGAGTGAACCAGCAGATGAAAGACCTCTCTCTCTCTCTCTCTCTCTCTCTCTCTCTGCCTCTCCTCTCTCTGTGTAACTCTGATTTCCAAATAAATAAATAAATATATCTTTAAAAAAAAAGAAATGCTTATGTTACAGAAGTGTTTCTCTGATGATGTTGCAAATCTTAACAACAGAAGAGAACAGCTGTAGCTCTGGAGGAAGTCAGTGAAGTTCTGTAAAAAGTGAAAAAGGAGTGGGCATTTAGCCCAATAGTTAAGAAACCTATGGTCCCCCCTTGGAGTGCCAGAGTTCGATTCCAGACTCTAGCTCCTTACTCCAGCTTCTTGTCAGTATAGACTCTGGATCAACTAACTGGGCTCCTGCCCCCAACAAGGGAGACCTGCATAGTGCTTCCAGTTCCTGGCTCTGCCACTGCAGGCATTTGAGGTGTAAACCAGCAGACAGGATCTTTCTCTCTCTTTCTCTGTATAGGTCTCTTAAACAAACAAACAAACAAAAAAAAAAAAAGAGGAGGGAAACAAGAGCAGTGGTTGATTTCCCAACTGTTAATTTCACAGAATTTTATGTCACAACTCATCACTTGAATCATGAAAATACTCAAATCACTCTCATACTTTGAGAGTCATTTCAAGGAAATGTGTACTGTGCTTAAATTAGTCTGTTTCATAAGCATAAGAAATTTCAGCATCACAACTATCAGAGACGGAGGTTGAAGAGGCTGACAGGCCAATCCCCTTTCTATAAGGAAGTGTCTGTCCACTGAGTTCATGGAACCAGTTAGGATATCTCCCTTTCTCTTACTTATGCCCAACAAGAATTACATTCAGAATAATGCCTTCACAGTCTTAACGTCTGAGAAAATGTTACAGATCTATCATAAACACAGGATCCTGCAGCTGGAAAACCTTAAATGAATTTGATCCAACTGTCTACGCAAATGTCAATGCATACTGAGTGTAGCTGTCTCCGAAAGGTAATTTGTTATACATTTTTATTTGTTTGGGGGCTGTTTAACACAGATCAATTACTACTACTGCTAACTAAGATGAAATATAATTTGGGAAACACTTCTAAATGTTCCCAAGGGAATACAGTCTCTCTCCTCCTAGGTCCTAATTTCTGAAGGAATGACCTTCTATTAGTTACCAGATCCCACAATCCTCTCACAGGACTTCTAGGCGTCTATACCCTCAGCCATAAAATACAAAAGGAGTTCCAAAACTATGTCAGTGCTTCTCCATCCTGAGGGAATTTCTTTTTTTTTTTTTTTTTTTTTTTTTTTACAGGCAGAGTGGACAGTGAGAGAGACAGAGAGAAAGGTCTTCCTTTGCCGTTGGTTCACCCTCCAATGGCCGCCGCGGTCGGCGCACCGCGCTCATCCGATGGCAGGAGCCAGGTGCTAGGTGCTTATCCTGGTCTCCCCATGGGGTGCAGGGCCCAAGCACCTGGGCCATCCTCCACTGCACTCCTGGGCCACAGCAGAGGGCTGGCCTGGAAGGGGGGCAACCGGGACAGAATCCGGTGCCCCGACCGGGACTAGAACCCGGTGTGCCGGCGCCGCAAGGCGGAGGATTAGCCTGTTGAGCCACGGCGCCGGCCCTCTGAGGGAATTTCAGAACTAAAGCCACCTGAGTCTGACTTACTCAGCTTGAAATGGGACATACATTGTTTTCTTCGATTGACTGATTTGAAAAGCAGAGTTACAGAGAAAGACAGAGATCTTCTATCTGCTGGTTCACTCCCCAAATGGTCACAATGGCTGTGACTAGGCCAGGCCAAAGCCTGGAGCTTCTGGGTCTCCCACATGGGTGCCAGGGCCCAAGCACTTGGGGCATCTTCCACTGCTTTCCCAGGTGTGCCAGGAGGGAGCTGGATCTGAAGTGCAGCAGCCAGGACTTGAACCAGCGCCTATAAGGGATGCCAGCACTACAGGTGGTGGCTCAACCCATTGTACCACAGCACTGGCCCGTGTACACACTTTTTTAAAACTTTCTAAATGATTCTAATATGCACTTAGGGCTGAGAACCACTATTCCTGAAAAATAAGAAATGGTATAAAGGTTTAAATTTAAAAGAGAAAGCTCCCATTTTCAAAGAAGGAAAATAATTCATAGCATGATGATTTTATTAACTAAAATAGACCTGAAAGATGCATATAGTTTCACACTGCATACACATGAATTTTCCTATTCATATTCTTTTTTAGGATTAATAGAATATTAATAGTAAAATTAGGTCTCCTGTGGAAAATTAGTAATAATTAGATTTTTCCTCAGATGGATTCATTTGCCATTAGGAGTTTTTACCTACTTTGAGATGTTCATTCAACAAACAAGCCAAATTATAAAAGTCACAATTACCTGGCATACAGTAGGTATTTGCTAAATAGTTGCTAAATGACTGAAGAGATCAATATTAGGTTTTCATATATGCGGATACTTCAAAATTTTTTTGGAAAATGGAATTTAATATGAAATATATCAAACTTGTATAACAAAATTTTTAAAAAGTTTATTTTTGTTGCAAAAAATTTTTGAAATGCATGCATACAAGTTCTTCAAAAAGTTCATGAAAATAGATATTATGAAAAAAGCTATGCACAGATTTGAACATTTTCTTGCACCAGGGCAGGCACTCGGCCTAGCAATCAGATGCCCCTTGAGATGCCTGCACTGCACTTGACTCTAGCTTCCTGCTAATGTGCATCTTGGGAGGTAGCAGGTGATGGTTCAAGTTGTTGGGTCCCTTGTACCCACGTATTGAGTTCCTAGCTCCCAGCTTTGGCTCCCAGCACAGGCCACTGCAGGCATGCGGAGAGTAAACCTGCAGATAGGAGCGCTCTGTCTCTCAAGTACATGTTTAAAATAAATTAATTAAAAAAAAACATGGATCCAAAAGAGGTAGAGGTCAAGAAGAATGTCTCAACAAACAATGGCAACAATAACAACAATGAAAATACCACTGGCCCTCCATATCTGCAATTCCCACATCAGAAGATTCAACCAATTGCAGATGGAAAATATTCAGAACAAACTGCATCTGTACTGAACATGTACAAAGCTTTTTTTACCATAATTATTCCCTAAATAATACAGTATAACAACTATTTATATAGCATTTAAGTTGTATTAGGTTTATAAGTAATCTGGAGATAATTTCAAGTATATAGGAGGACGTATGTAGGTGATATGCAAATAGTAGGCCATCTGACGTATGAATCAATGTGAGCATCCTCAGATTTTAGTATCCATGGCAAAGCAGAGGAGTCCTGAAACCATGGACACCGAAGGATGACAGTCCCAGCACTCAGCTGGTGTTCACCACACATTTATCCATTCACTTCGCTGCACAGCCTCTCACAAGGGTGATACTATATTTAATGCTCATTTCACAGACAAGAGAATTAAGGATCACAGGGCTTAAGTAACTTTCCCAAAGTCAGTCATCGAAGCCAGATTTTGAACCCATGGGTCTCCTCCAGAGTCTGAGCATATTAACAGATGACACTGAATTAAAATACTTTTCCAGGGATGGAGGCTTGGCGCAGTGGTTAAGATGCCGCTTGGGGGGGGGGGGGCAGCACTACGGCATAGTGGGTAAAGCTGCGGCCTGCAGTGCTGGCATCCTACATGGGCGCCAGTTCGTGTCCCAGCTGCACCACTTCTGATGCAGCTCCCTGTTAATGTGCCTGGGAAAGCCCCAGAAGATGGCCCAAGTCCTTGGGTCCCTGCACCCACGTGGGAGACCCAGAAGCAGCTCCAGACTCCTGGCTTTGGATAGGCGCAGCTCTGGCCGTTGCGGCCATCTGGGGAGTGAACCAGCAGATGGAGGACCTCTCTCTCTCTCTGCCTCTGCCTCTCTCTAACTCTAACTTTCAAATAAAATAAATCTTTAAAAAAAAAAAAAAAGGCTGCTGCTTGGATACCTGCACCCCCTACCCATATGCCTGGTTTAAGTCCTGGCTCTCCTTCCAATTCCAGCTTCCTTCGAATGCACACCTTCCAGGAAGGTAGCAGATGACAGCTTCCCACCCATGTGAGAAACCTGGACTGCATTACAAGCTTCATACTGGCCCGGCCCTGGCTATGGTGGACATTTGAAGAGTGAACCAGCAGGTGGATCTTTCTCTCTCTTTCTCTCTAAATCTCTCTGCCTCTCAAACAAAATGAAAATAAATGAAGAAAAACAAGTACATACACATACACAAACACACACACTTTTCCTCTACTCTGATCTGTTCACAGATATTCCTTTATGAATGCCAAGTTTTTAAAATATTTATTTATAGAGCTGGTGCTGTGGCGTAGTGAGCTACACTCCACCTGCTGTGCCAGCATCCCATATGGGCACCAGTTCAAATCCCGGATGCTCCACTTCCGATCCAGCTCTCTGCTATGGCCTAGGAAAGCAGAAGAAGATGGCCCAAGTGCTTGGGCACCTGCACCTGCATGGAGTCCTAGAAGAAGCTCCTGGCTTCAGATCAGCTCAGTTTCCACCATTACAGCCATTTGGGAAGTAAACCAGTGGATAGAATATCTCCGTCTCTCTCTGTCTTTCTCTCTCTGCCTCTACCTCTATGTAACTCTGCCTTTCAAATAAATAAATAAATAAATATTTTAAAAAACTTATTTGTGTGAAAGGCACAGAGAGAGGGAGAGAATTTTCAATTGGCTGCTTCACTCCCCAAATGCCCACAACAGCTGGAGCTGGACCAAGTCAAAGCCAGAAACCTAGAACTGCATCTGGGTCTCCCATATAAGTGACAGGAACCCAACCACTTGGGTCATGATTTGCTGCCTTCCCGGGTGCTATAGAAGGAAGCTGGATCAGAAGCAGAGTAGTCAGGTATCACACGAGCACTCTGATATGGGATGTAGTCATCCCAAGTAGCAGTTTTGTTCTTGTTTTTGTTTTTAAGATTTATTTATTTATTTGAAAGGCAGAGTTAGAGAGAGAAAGAGAGATCTTCCTTCTGCTGGTTCACTCCCCAGATGGCAGCCAGGTCGAAAGAGTCAAAAGCGTCCACCACGTCAGCTACGTGAGTACAGAGGTCCAAGGACCCAGGCCATCCTCCACTGCACTCCCAGGCAAATCAGCAGGGAGCTGGATCAGAAGTCGAGCAGCCGGAACTTGACCTGGTACCCACATGGGATGCTGGCACTGCAGACGGCAGCTCAACCCACTGTGCCACAGTGGTGGTCCCTCAAGTAGCAGTTTTACCTGCTGTACCACAGTGCATGTCCCACATGCCAAGTTTTAAAAGCCTGCTTGGGGCAGTGTGTTTGCCATCAAAAAGTAGAAGCCAGACTGTTCCAACCTCTTCAAATATATTATTTCCCCATCCAAGTTGTATACAAGCATAGGAAAAAAATAAACAGAAAGTCTAAAGATGCAGAATGCAAATTCAGCACTTCCAGAGAACTCAGCTAAGTCCACTCAGGGAACAGGGATGGAGGGAACAGAGGACAACCAGATGGGCAAATGGAGCAGCAGCAAGAAGGCAGCAGACATCTGATAAACATTTAAAACTAAAGTCAGTACCTCTCCCAAAAAGAGAACTCAAGACCTTAACATTTTCAATCACTTCATTCTGATGGGATAAAGCAAAATGAGTTACCTATCTCCAAATCTGCAAGCTCCTGTTTTATTGTAGAATGGACAATTAGCTCGATCTTTCTCCATTACTCTTAAATCCATGGGTGGTTCTGGGTTTTGCCATGTGGTACCATTTTCCAACTGTTGAAAATAACCATAATTTTATTGATGTGTAAAAGACCATGCCAGATTAAATGTTTCAAATATATTCAAATATTTCCATCAAAAATAAAAACTGACTGGCCTAAGAAAAAAACCACTTAAGTTTTAACAGGCAATCAAAGCTCTAGAAACAACTGTCCTCAGATGTGAGCTGCATTCCCCTCTTGACTCTGCATCACTTTCCTGTATCAGACATCACTACTGCTGCCAGGGACAGTCACCAAGATTCTCCTTCTATCCATTCATTTCAAAACTGATCTAAGGACTTATTAGAGAAACCACCACCAAGAGAAGTAAAAGTTATTCTGAATCAAGGTAAACTGTCCATTTGGGGCTAGCAGCATGTGATGTTTCTTCCATACACTTTCAGTACTATAAAGTAAGTATAATGCCTGGGGGTGATTCAGTATCAATTATTGCTTATCAGTAAACTTTTATTGTACAGATCAAAGAGACTCAAAGTGTTTCCAGATACCCAGATGTGATCAAAGTAGTCTACCACAAAACTAATCTTACTGGAACTATTATTTCTAAAGAAATATTAATTGATCACAAATTCTTATTGAAACATTTTGAAAATACCTCATTTTCAGCCTGATCCAGCATCTTCTTCACAGCTTCCTACAAATGGTGCAAACACAGTTCTAATGAAAACCTAGAAATCAGGTAAGTCACATCTGGTTTCTCTGGTTAAGAATCCCATATTTAACAATTAAAACACACACACACAATTTCAGGTTTCAATTTTGTTTGCTAAGCATAGATCTTCTGAAAAGCTTTCAAAGGATGAACAAGGGGACTTCAAAAAGTTAATGAAAAAGGGAATTAAAACATGTTTGTTTTCTTTTTTTAAAGATTTATCTATTTTATTTATTTGAAAGGAACAGTGACTAGACAGATCTTCCATCTGCCAGTTTACACCCCCAAATACTCGCAACAGCCAGGGCTGAGCCAGGTCTCCCATGTAGGTAGCAGGTGCCCAAGCACTTGGGCCATCTTCCGTTGCTTTTCCTAGGCCGTTATCAGGGAGCTGGATCAGAAGTGGAGCAGCCGGGACAGGAACCAGCACCCAGATGGGATGCGGGCACTGCAGGCAGCAGCTTTTACCTGCTATGCCACCACGCAAACCCCAGGTTTCAATTTTTTAGCACTAAAATAAACTTATCTTTTAATTCTATTTCCATGAACTTCTTGAAGTACCTTTGTATAACTGAGAATTTTTATTTAAATGGAAAATAGATCACATTGCAAAATATTCATAGTAAAATATTATAAGAGTTTAATATATTTTAAGATAAATATCATGTTTTAGCTTTTAAGATAAAGTATTAGTGAATATTATAACATGCAATGTTACTAGAAACATAACCATTTAACTGAAAATAAAATATGACAAGACCAGTAGTAATTAGGATTCAAACTTTTCGATAAAGCAAAGGAAGCCCTACAATATGCCAGTAAAATAGACACTTAAAGAAGTTTTTAATTATGACTGACAGATTTGTCTTCCCTTGCCCTTAAAGCATTACCTAAGGCTTTCACCTACCTGCTGACTTGCTAACTCTACCTGGTCACACAACTTTCCTTGGGAACTTGTGATGCTCAAAACAGAACTCCTGTGCTGCTTTACTCCTTTTTCCCAATCACCTAAAAGCCCTTCTCAACAAACTAGGCTGCCATTTACCCACCTGTTCAAAGTAAAAACTGAAACAATATGACAGGAATACCCCTCCCTTTTCTTTTCCTTCCTCCCACTCAAATTACCAACTAGAGTCCATTAGAGTCTGTCTTCAGCACAGCCAAAATCTGTGCCCTTCTCTTAATCAACCACTACCCCTAGGCAAACCATCATCTCCTATCAGCCTTCTCAATGGCCACCTGTTTCCACCCTTGCCTCCTTGGTCATTGCTCCCCATCCCCTATTCTTTTTTTTTTTTTTTTTTGAAACTCACAGTTACACAGAGAGGAGAGGCAGAGAGAGAGAGAGAGAGAGAGAGAGAGAGAGAGAGAGAGAGGTCTTCCTTCCGTTGGTTCACTCCCCAGATGGCTGCAACGCCAGAGCTGTGCTGATCCAAAGCCACGAGCCAGCAGCTTCCTCCGGGTCTCCCATGTGGGTGCAGGGGCCCAAGGACTTGGCCATCTTCTACTGCTTTCCCAGGCTATCAGCAAGGAGCTGGATCAGAAGTGGAGCAGCCGAGTCTCAAACCACCGCCCATATGGGATGCCGGCACCGCAGGCAGCAGCCTCACCCACTACGTGCCGGCCCCAGTCCCTTACTCTTTATATAGAAGTTAGAATGATCTAGTGAAGGCAAAGTCTTGAAGAAGATCACTCCCTGTTTAGAAACCCTTCAGTGGCTTCCCATGACATGACATGACATCAAATCCAAACACGTCCTTCAAATCCAGAAGGCCTTGCATGACGTGACCCAGCCACCCTTCAGGCCTCCGGGCGCCTCCCACCAATGTGGTCTCCAAGTTTCAGGCACCTTGGCCTTCTTTCAGCCTCCAGGCGTCCGGTCCCTTCTCCCTCAATTCTCTGTAATTAGTGTCAGTTCAAACATCACTTTCTCAGGGGTTTCTTTGACCAGGCAAGCTAAAGAAGTGCTTCTCCAATCACCATCACTTTATTATTTCTTTATACCATTTGATACTAACTTATTGCACGTAAAATGTCTGCTTTTCTTACTTATCTGAAATGCCTACCTAAAAACCTAGCTCGGGGCAGCATCATGGCGCAGCAAGCTAAGCTACTGCCGGTGAAAGCAACATCTCATATGAGCATAAGTTCAAGTCCTGGCTGCTCCATTTCCCATCCAGTTCCCTGTTAATGCACCTGGGAAGGTAGCAAAAGATGGCCCAAGTGCTTGAGCCTCTGATACCCATGTGGGAAACCCAGATGGAAATCTAGGTTCCTGGCTTCCTCCTGGCCCAGGCTCAGCCAGTGGAGCGATTTGGCTAGTGAACCAGTGGATGGACAGTCTCTCTCTCTAATTCTCCCTTTCAAATAAATAAATAAAAATATATAGAGTATCAAAAAATGTACTGTATATGAGCAAAACTGACATTCTGAGATTTGATTATCGTATATAGCCCCTGTCTATATTCTTCTGAAAAACAGTGGTTTCTGTACTTACCACTGGTTGAATTCTTTATTTAGTGGAGGGGTAAGCTTGTGATTATAAAGAAAACTGGGCCGGCGCCACGGCTCACTAGGCTAATCCTCCACCTTGCGGCACCGGCACACCAGGTTCTAGTCCCAGTTGGGGCACCGGGTTCTGTCCCAATTGCCCCTCTTCCAGGCCAGCTCTCTGCTGTGGCCAGGGAGTGCAGTGGAGGATGGCCCAAGTGCTTGGCCCTGCACCCCATGGGAGACCAGGAGAAGCACCTGGCTCCTGCCATCGAATCAGCGCGGTGCACCGGCCGTGGCGGCCATTGGAAGGTGAACCAACGGCAAAAGGAAGACCTTTCTCTCTGTCTCTCTCTCACTGTCCACTCTGCCTGTCAAAAAAAAAAAAAGAAAGAAAGAAAAAAGAAAACTGAGTTTGTCCTTATAAAAATTAAAAGATAAATAAGTAAGGAGGGTGGGAAGCATCATTATGCTCTTAAGACTGTATATATGAAATACATGAAATTTGTGCCCTTTTTATAAATAAAACATGTTTTAAAATTTTTTAAAAAATAGGGGCCAGTGCTGTGGCATAGCAGGATGCAGCACTGGCATCCCATATGGGTGCTGGTTCAAGTCCTGGCTGCTCTACTTCCGATGCAGCTCTTGGCTATAGCCTGGGAAAGCAGTAGAAGATGGCCCAAGTCCTTGGGCCCCTGCACCCACGTGGGAGACCAGGAAGAAGCTCCTGGCTCCTGGCTTCAGATCAGCATAGCTCCAGCCATTGTGGCCATTTGGGTAGTGACCAAGCAAATGAAAGACTCCCCCTCTTTCTTTCTCTCTCCAACTCTGCCTTTCAAATAAAAAAATAAATCTTTTTCAAAATTAAAAAAAAAAAGAAAAATATAGCTCAATGAATGCAGAGCATGTCTTCTTTCACTTTGCTATCTCTGTCCACTAAACAGGACATGAGCACACATATCAATATCACATATTCCTTTACATATACTTGAAATCTATTTCATTCTACCTACTTCTCCTTAATGTCTCATTAGACTTCCTTTGAAACAGAAACATTTAAAATAAGCCTTAGCTTCTACCTGATCCCTGAAAGACCTCAGTGGAAGAATATACAATGGGGAAGAACATAAAATGAAGATTGACTCATCTCTATAAAAAAAATCAC
Organism: Sylvilagus floridanus; assembly: GCA_949820135.1. Classification (NCBI taxonomy): domain Eukaryota; kingdom Metazoa; phylum Chordata; class Mammalia; order Lagomorpha; family Leporidae; genus Sylvilagus; species Sylvilagus floridanus. The sequence continues at coordinate 128,689,792 of OX463223.1, forward strand.
AAGCTCCAAACAATTTTTTCCACTTCTTAAAAACCTAGCATGATCTTGCCTCACCTGGATGTCTAATATTTGCACTGAAATCAAATGATGGCCTGAGCCACAAAAAAATAAATAAATAAAAAAGGTTGTGGACTACTTGTATCTCACCGTTTGACTAGGGCATAGACAAATGCATTCTCTGCCATTGTAAGGTAATTATTAATGCTACCCAATTTTATGCTATACAAATTTAGCAATTTTACAGAAAAGATACATCCTGATGGATCAGTCAAGGAAGGTGAGCTGGGAGTACCTTTGAAATAGATAACTGTTAAGGAATAGCAGCAAAATAAACCAAAGCACTCTTTAAAAAAAAAAAGAACTCTGAAAGATACAGAAGATGCATACATATTTCTTACAGACTCTCCTCTAACAAGCGACTGTGTGTTAGCCACAATTGCCATTATAGCCCAAATCGGAAAGGAAGTCAAGATTTAATAACAAAACATTTCCAAATTTCTTGATATTTTAGTCCCTGATATCATTAAATCAATTCTTGCTCACCTGTCATAAGCACTTAAATCTCTTATGATCTAAATACAAGTGGAAACTATACAAAATATTAGTCTCTAAAGAAACCAATACATAGAGAGTAGAAGCTCAGAAAAATACCACTTGCTATAGAATAGCGCAGAATGTAAAGCACGCAGAGCTAGGTGTTTGCTAGAGACCAGACAGGCCACAAATCCTGTAACATTTACTATCTGGCCCTTTACAGGGGGTTGCCAATCCCTGCTATAAAAAAACTGAATAAAGTTGAAGAAAACCTTAATTTCAGAAGTCTGCCACTGCACAGACTTCAAAGAGGAAACTCTAGTATATATGTAGACTAAAAATATGACTCTTTCCAAACAAACAAAACAACACAAAAGAAAAACTCGAACCCAAACCCTGACATGCCTACAGCTTCCTCATCAAACCCAGGCCACAGCTGAACACTAAGAGGATACTCAGTGCATTTATCCTCCCATGACAGGAATCACCTCTCTCTCTCTCTTCTCCTGGCGCTTCTGCTCCTCCTCTTGTCTCTCTTTTCTCTGCTGTTCTTCCCATTCTTCCTTTAACTTTCTCTTAAAAAGGAAAAAAAAGAGGGGGGAGGGAGAAAGGCAAGTTTATTTCTTTTCAGGCTCACTTTTTTTTTTAAAAAACATTTAACATATAGGGCAAATAAATGAAAAAAAATAAAAACAGGTAAAATGGATAACATTGGATCTTTTTAAAGTTCAAGAAATGCAACTCTTACGGAGAACTATTTTGATTTCATTGATACTGTACTAATTAGTTAACCAGTTATTTAATTGATACTGTACCTCTTGCTCTTCCTGCCGTTTTCTATTTGCCTCTTCCTTCTCCTTCTTTATCCTGAATTCTTCTTGTGCCTTCTGCTCCCTCAGCAACCACTCCTCATGTAACTTTTGCCTATCATTACAATGATGTAATCAAAAAAGAGAGATGGGCATTAATTTACAAATATATACACCTATACACATTTGATAGCAAAATGACATGTTTTGGGAATGATGAAAATATCATGAATGCTATTTTCTATGAAGCAGTCAAGTAGAGGTAGAGAACCAGAAGATATGAATAAAGCTTTTGGAAAAGTACAGTGTCAGCCAACCCTCTTCCTAGAGTGATAACTTAAATCACTATTCTAATTTCATATTCTAATTTCATAGGTGCGTATGGCTGTGATCTTTTATATGACACTACAACTTCCCCTGTAGGCCAATCATTGTGATGATTAGGTGCCAGGAAAATGGTAGCAAGTTTCAAAGCAATATCTCACTTTTCTCATTCAGAAAGCATTACTCCTCCTAACCTATACATTTTGATTGCAGCACTAAGAAAACCTGGCATCTTTTGCCATAAACCTTTGGACTACTACTCTAAACAGTTAAGAGTCCTGTCATTTGACTACAAACACCTAAACAGCACAAGTAGAGTCTTTAAAACCAAGATTTAGATTTTTAGAATAGATGAAAGAAGTTATAAAATAAATTAGCAAGTACTATTTTTTTAAATGACCAATTATAAAGAATGATGTTATCTTAAAGTGGCAAGTGTCTCAACATGCAGTATCACAAGTTTCTAATTTAAGGGAGGATGGTTATGGAGAGGGGGTTTGGCACAGTGAGTTAAGCTACCACTTGGGATGCCCCATCCTGTATTGGAGTGCCTGGCTGCTAATGCATGCCCTCAGAGACGGCAATGATCACTCACATACTTGGGTACCTGCTACCCAGGTGGAAGACCCAGATTGAGTTCTGGGCTCCTGGCTTTGGCCTGGCCCAGTCCCTGGTGTTGCACACCTTTCGGGAGTGAACCAGTGGATAGATCTGATCTCTGTCTCTCAAATAAAATGAAACAAAAAGTTCTTTAAAACTTAAAAGGGAGTTATATTTCCAAAGTTTATTTGATAATCAGGTGTTTAGGACCTAGATTTCTTTCCAAGTGAATTTATAAAAGGGAAATGAAATACAAGAAATTGTTCTATATTACTTCAGCAACATTATAAGTTAAATAAGGACCTAACTACAATTTTAAATATCCCATGGGAAAATATATTCCATTTTCTTTTATTTATTATTTATTTATTAAAGATTTATTTATTTATTTGAAAGAGTTACACAGAAGGAGAGCCACAGGCAGACAGAGAAAGAGTGATCTTCCATCTACTGGTTCACTCCCCAAATGGCTACAATGGCCAGGGCTGGGCCAGATGGAAGCCAGGAGCTTCTTCTGGATCTCCCATGTGGCTGTTGGGCCCAAGTATTTGAGCCATCTTCTGCTGCTTTCCCAGGCACATTAACAGGGAGCTGGATTGGAAGTGGAGCAGCTGGGACTGGAACTGGCACCTATATGGGATGTGGACACTGGAGGAGGAGGCTTAACCTTTTATGCCACAGCGCTTGCTGCTCCATTTTCAACTACAGACTCCAGGAACACATCTGTTAGTCATGAGAGAGGCTGGTATGTATACATCAATGTTCCTACAACACACATGTTTCAGTTGTGCAGAACACTTTAATTGTAGGTAACTGAAACAAATGGAATATGAACTTTTAAAAATTATTTATTGAAAGACATAAAGATATAGGCAGAGAGAGAGAAAGAGAGAGAGAGACATCCCATCCACTGGTTCACTCCCCAAATGCCTGGAACACCTGGGGCCAGGAGCCAAGAATATACCTCAGGTCTCCCATGTGGATGGTAGGGACCCAACCACTTGAACCATCGCTGGAATTGTAAAAGGAGCTGGGATTGAAACCTAGGCACTGAAACGTGGGTTGCAAGTATTCCAACTGGTGTCTTTTTTTTTTTTTTGACAGGCAGAGTGGACAGTGAGAGAGAGAGAGAGACAGAGAGAAAGGTCTTCCTTTGCCGTTGGTTCACCCTCCAATGGCCGCCGCGGCCGGCGTGCTGCAGCCGGTGCACCGCGCTGATCCAAAGGCAGGTGCTTCTCCTGGTCTCCCATGGGGTGCAGGGCCCAAGCACTTGGGCCATCCTCCACTGCACTCCCTGGCCACAGCAGAGCTGGCCTGGAAGAGGAGCAACCGGGTCAGAATCCGGTGCCCTGACCGGGACTAGAACCCGGTGTGCTGGCGCCGCAAGGTGGAGGATTAGCCTGTTGAGCCACGGCGCTGGCCGCCAACTGGTGTCTTAAAAGCTGTGCCAAACACCTGAACCAGTATATAAATTTAAAACCACGAAAAAGTAAATGTTAAAAACTTTAACATCTAATAATTTTAAGATAACTGTGCCTCTGCTTTCAAATAGGCCATAAAGCCATACAGTATTTTCATACAATTAATTTTCTTGTTTTTTAGCAATAATGTAGAATGTGCTATGGTTTGGAAGTGAGAGAGGTCCCCAATGTGGCAGTATAGAAAGGTGGTAGAACTTCTTGTTTAAAAGATTTATTTATTTCAAACAGTGAGGGGGGAGGGATGAAACAGAAAAAGATCTTTCATCTGCTGGTTAACTCCCCAGATGGCCACAACGGCCCAGGCTCAGCCAAGCTGAAGCCAAGAGCTTCTTCCAGTTCTTCCACGTGGGTAGCAGGGTCCCAAGCACTCAAGCCGTCCTCCACTGCCTTCCCAGACACATTAGCAGCGAGCAGGATTGGAAGTGGAGCAGCTGAGACATGAACTAGCACCCATATGGGATGCCAGCATTGCAGGCATCGGCTTTACCCACTATGCCACAATGCCACCTCCCCTCCTCACCTTCGGTGATGGGAGTTTTAAGAGGTACAGAGGGCCCACTGAAACGTTGCTTAAGTCACTGGGAACCATCAGCCTCTGAAGAGATTAATGGCAGTCTCACAGAGTACATTAGCTCACGTGAGAATGGTTTGTTATGAAGAGAAAAAAACTGGCTCCTCCCTGGTCTCTGGCTTTCTGTCTCACCATGTGATCTCTTCCACACACACTTGTGATGCCATGTACCATGAGCCAGCCACCTGATCTTGGACTTTCAGCCTCTAAAGCAGCGTGCAAAATAAAACTCTTTTATTTATAAAGTTCCTAGGAGGCCGGTGCTGTGGTGTAGCGGGTAAAGCCACTGCCTGCAGTGCCAGCATCCCATACGGTTGCCAGTTCGAGACTCAACTGTTCCACTTCCAATCCGGCTCTCTGCAGTGGCCTGGGAAAGCAATGGAAGATGGCCCAAGTCCTTGGACCCCTGCACCCGCGTGGGAGACCCAGAAGCAGCTCCTGGCTTCGGATTGGCACAGCTCCAGCTATTGCAGCAGATTGAGGAGTGAACCAGCAGATGGAAGACCTCTCTTTCTCTGCCTCTCCTTCTCTCTCTGTGTAACTCTGACTTTCAAATAAATCAATCAATCTTTAAAAGAAAGTACCTAGGTTTGGTTATTTTATTATAGTACAAGAAAACAAATACAGTATGTAACACTCAGAAGAATAAACAAAGATAAAAAACACAAAGATGCATGTATATGATTGAAAACAAGCATTTCAAGTAAGCAGGAAAACAAAATTTATTTCCCTACTTCATATCAAATGCATCATCTTCATCCTAACAGAAATCTATAATAATAGCTATAGTCATTACAGCACCCTTATCTGCTCATATTAAGTACTGTACACGTATCATCTCATTTAATCTCCATAATTCTATGAGGTAGATACTATGATTTTATCTCGATATTAAAGACAAGGAGACTGAAGCTAAGAAATGTGAACAGAGAAAGTGTTCTAGCCAAAACTAGAACTCAGGTCTGCCTGAATCCAAGTTCATATTCTCAATCACTAGAACTTTTTTTTTAATACTTTTAGCATTGTGATAGCTCCACATAATTATGTCTTCGGTAGATAACAGGAATCAAACAGGAGAAGAAGCAACTTTTCTAATAAACATGATAAACAGCTAGTAAATATCTACAAAGTATTTTATCTTTTATAAAAATTTTATCAGAGCTGGCATTGTGAAGTAGCAGGTAAAGCCGCCACCTGCATCACCAGCATCCCATATGGGTGCCGGTTTGAGTCCCGGCTGCTCCACATCCGATCCAGCTCCCTGCTAATGCACTTGGGAAAGCAGTGGAAGATGGCCCAAGTCCCTGGGCCCCTGCACCCATGTGGGAGACCTGGATGAAGCTCCTGGCTCCTGGTTCCTGACTTTGGCCTGGCCTAGCCCTGGCTGTTGATGCCATTTGGGGGAATGAACAAGAGAATGGAAGATCTCTGTCTCTCCTTTTCTCTATCTGTAACTTTTACTTTTTGAATAAATAAAATAAATCACGTTCTGGGTAGTCCACTTCCAATCATGCTTCCTGCTAATGGCCTCAGGAAAGCAGTGGAAGACGGCACAAGTGCTTGGGCACCTGCTACCCACATGAGAGACCTGAAAGAAGTTCCTGGCTCCTGGCTGGCCCAGCCCTCGCCATTGCATTCATCTGGGAAATGAACTATCAGTTGGAAGATCAACCTCTCTCTCTCTCTGACTTTTAAATAAATAAATAAACCTATCTTTGGAAAAAACTTTAAAAAAAGAAAATGAAATCATAGTATGAAAGTCAAGTAAAGACTGATGAGAAAGTAAAAGGATATACATCACATATATGACAGATAAAGGCATGATATCCTTAGTTAAGTCATAGCATTGCCACAAAACAAATTTTAAAATGTGTAACCTGAAAGAGAAAGGTACAAGACTTACAAGTAATCCACAAATAGGTAATAAAATACATTAAAAATATTCAGTCTTACTAATTCAGAAATGTACATGTGAAACAATGAAATATAACCAGTACAGGAGCTTTAAAATTTGATAAAGCCAAGTGTGAGTGAAGGTATGTAGCAGTAAACACCTTGATTCATTGACAAACTGGAATGCCCTTTCTATCTGGCCAGTCACATTTCATTTACACTTATCCTTTGGTCCCAATTGCATTAGCCAGCTTTTCGTACTATAATGAAATGCCTCAGACAACTAACTTATGAAAAGGTTGATTTTGGTTTACAGTGTTGGAGGTTCGAGTCCAAGATGAGACAGTTTGGTTTAGTGTTTGTGAAGGCAATGATAGCACTGTAGAAGTGCACGCAAAAGGAAAGATTACATGGTGAGCAAGGAAGTAGAGAGAGGCTGGATCCAATCCAGGCTTTTAGAACCACCTTCTCTAACAAGAACTACCTTCCAAGGGCCAATCCCAATAACTTCAGGACCTCCCAACAGGCCCTACCTCTTAAAAGTTCTACCACTTCCCAAGACTGCCACCCTGTGGACTAAGTATTTAACACATGAGCCTTTGGAGGACTTTGAACAACCTAATATCCAAACCACAGAACCAACAATTTTATTTCTAGGCATTTTCCTAAGGAAGTAAGAGGACCATTATCATGGTTGGCTATATAAGCACTGTTATTCAATGCAAATTTTTATATAATAGTAAAATACGACTATTACTTGAAAGTCTACCAATTAGTGAACTATAAATTATGAATAAAGAATAAATAATACTACATTCATATAATGGCTACTGTATTGCCATTAAAATGGTTGAATCAGATCTCTGCATCAACACTGAAACATTCACAGGAGGTGGGCGTTTGGTGTAACAGTTAAAACACTGCCTGGGACACCTGTATTCCATACTGGCGGACCTGGGTTCAAGTCCTTGGTCTGCTCCTCATTCCATCTTCCTGCTAATGTGCATACTGAGAGGTAGCAGTAATGGCCCAAGTAGTTAGGTCCCTGTTACCCACATGGGAGACCTGGATTGAGTTCTCAGCTCCCAGCTTCAGGCTGGGCCAGCCCTGTCTGTTACAGGTATTTGGGGAGTGAACCAGTAGATGTGAGATTTCTGTCTCTGCCTCCTCAAATAAAGAAAAAAATGTTAATACTCATACATATGTTTAGCATAAAAATAATTTAATAAAAAAGTATGTACAAACATATTATTATATAAATATACATGTACAGTACATTTACAATTTCTTTCTTTTCTCTAATTTGTAGTTAGTTGAGAGGCAGAGTCTGCAGTGGTTGAGACTGAGTCAGGCCAAAACCAGGATCCAGGAACTCAATTCAGGTCTCCCTCCTGGGTGGCAGGAGTCCAATTACTTAGGCCACCACAGCTGTCTCCCAAGGTCTACATGAGCAGGAAGTTGGAGTGAGTTGGAATTGGAAGCCAGGCATTCTGATGTAGGACATGGGCATCTTACCTCATGTCTCACTGCTAAACCAAATGTCTGCCCCTACACTTTCTTTCTTAACAGTGACTATCTTTGGGTGTACTGCATTTATTGAAGCCCTTTCACTTTTTATGTTTGTTAATTACTTAGGTCTTTTTTCAAAAACATTTACAAATTAGCAAAAACTGACAAAGATGTCCATTTTAAAAAATGGTAACCTCCAGTTTTAGCCCATCAGCTAGAGATTTCAAGAGTTTATGCAGGGAATTTTATAAGACCTGCACAAGATTTTATAAAGAAAGCCCGTACTAGTTAGTAAAGGTGCTAAAATGCCATTAAAATAACTGAGTTCGCTTTAAGTGTTTCAATTAGTGCTGACCTCTCTCTCTCCAACAGCTTCTCTTCTTCTAGTTGTTGTTCTTCAGTCAAAGCATCCTCCTCCTCCTCCTCCTCCTCCTTCTGTGAGACTCCTGAGAACATTTAAATATCTTAGTAAACTACCTTAAGTATTACAAATACTTGGTCAATAATTCAGGGGAAATCATACACATAGTTTTTAATCTCTACAACTATGGTAAAAACCTGCTTTTAAAATTTCTCAATAATAAGAGTTCTAACTGCCCACATATGACACAAAATGAGCACCAGAAAGAACAATAATGGTAGTGGATAACAAGTAAGTATAAAAATAATGGGGGGCCAGTGCTGTGGCATAGTGAGTAAAGTCGCCGCCTGCAGTGTCGGCATCCCATGTGGGTGCTGGTTCATGTCCTGGCTGCTCCACTTCTGGTCCAGCTCTCTGCTATGGCCTGGGAAAGCAGTGGAGGATGGCCCAAGTCCTTCGGCCCCTGCACCCATGTAAGACCCGGAGGAAGCTCCTGGCTTCGGATCAGCACAAGTCCCGATGTTGCGGCCAATTGGGGAGTGAATCAGCGGATGGAAAACCTCTCTGTCTGCCTCTCCTCTGTGTAACTCTGACTTTCAAATAAATAAATAAATCCTAGAAAAAAAAAAATAATGGGGGCCAGCGCCGTGGCTCACTTGGCTGATCCTCCGCCTGTGGCGCCGGAATCCCATGTGGGCACCAGGTTCTAGTCCCGGTTGCTCCTCTTCCAGTCCAGCTCTCTGCTGTGGCCGGGAGGGCAGTGGAGGATGGCCCAGGTGCTTGGGCCCCTGCACCCGCATGGTAGACCAGGAAGAACCACCTGGCTCCTGGCTTCGGATCGGTGTAGCTCCAGCTGGGGAGGCCATTTGGGGGGTAAACCAACAAAAGGAGGACCTTTCTCTCTGTCTATCCCTCTCACTGTTTGTAACTCTACCTGTCAAATAAATAAATAAAAAATCTTAAAAAAAAAAAATAATGGTAGTGGGGGGGGCCAACACTGAGGTCACTGAGGTGCAGCAGGTTAAAGCCCCAGCCTGCAGTGCTGGTATCCCATATGGACTCCGGTTCAAGTCCTAGCTGCTCCTTTTCCAATCCAGCTCCCTGCTGGTGCACCTGGGAAAGCAGCAGAAGATGGTCCAAGTTCTTGGGCCCCTACACTCACGTGGGAAGCCCAGAAGAAGTTCCTGGCTCGTGGCTTCAGATCAGCTCAGCTCCAGCTGTTGTGGCAAATTGGGGAGTGAACCAGCAAATGGAAAACCTGTCTACCTCTCTCTGTAACTCTTTCAAATAAATAAAATAAATCTTTAAAAATATTAATAATAGAGGCCTGCACTGTGGTGCAGCAGGTTGAGGCCCCAAACTGCAGCACCAGCATCCCATGTGGGCACTGGTTCGAGTCCTGGCTGCTCCACTTACAATCCAGCTCCCTGCTATGGCCTGGGAAAGCAGCAGAGGATGGCCCAAGTCCTTGGGCCCCTGCACCCACATGGGAGACCCGGAGGAAGCTCCTGGCTTATGGCTTCAAGATCTGCTCAGCTTTGGCCACTGGGGCCATTTGGGGAGTGATCCAGCAGATGGAAGACCTCTTTCTCTGTCTCTGCCTCTCTAACTCTGTCTTTCAAACAAATAAAAAATAAATCTTAATAATAATAATAATAATAATAATAATGGTAGTGGGACAACAAGTAAATTAAAAAATCAATCAATGGTTCCACAGTGATACTCAAAAAGGTGGTGAGGCATGGGAAGGAACATCATTTTCACAGAATGACAACTAAAAAACACAAAAAGACTTAAATAGAAAAGTCACTTTTGCAATCCCCACAGTAATAAACTTAAGACATATTTAGATAAAAGCTTGTTGAGAAGAGAATATTTATACCATCTCAAAACATCATCCCACAGATGAAAACTCATTGCAATGGAGAAAATGCACCCTGACAATGGAGCAACACTTTAACCACACTCAGCATCACTAGGAGTGTACAGACTTCATAACGTATGCAATAAGACGTTCACAACATTGGCGCTGTAGGACTTGGTCATGAAAAGTGTAACCTTAAGCTATTCATGAGCGGGTAGCCTGATGGACAATGCAGGACATTCCACAATAAACCTAGCTTGAGCTTTTCAAAACAATCAACTCCATTTGGGGGAAAGTTAATGATAGCTTTTATGTGATATTACTGAATCATTGTGCATTTATTTAGGTACAAGCTTGATATTGTGGGTCTATGAGAGAACATTCTCATTCTTTAGGAGATGCAGGCTGAAGGATTCAGGTATGAGGTGTACCTGCTGTGAAGAGTTCAGAAAATAAATTCCATATGTATTTATCTCTCCATATAAACAGAGAGGGAGTAAAGCCAGATGTTAACAACTGGCAAATCTAGCTAAAGGATTAATGGATATTAATGATACAATTTTTTTAAACTTTGCCCACTAAGACATTTTAAGAAAAATATAGCTAAATGATTTCTTTTTTTTTTTTTTTGGTAACACTGAGACTAGTCTCATTTTTTTAAAGATTTATTTATTTGAAAAACAGTTACAGAGATGCAGAGGCAGAGAGAGAGAAAGAGAGAGAGAGAGAGAGAGATCCATCTTCCATCCGCTAGTTTACTCCCCAAATAATTGCAATGGCTGGAGCTGGGCCAATACAAAGCCAGGAGCCAGCAGCTTCTTCCAGGTCTCCCACGTGGGAGCAGGAACCCAAGGACTTGGGCCATCTTCTACTGCTTTCCCAGGCCAAGCAGAGAGTTGGATCAGTAGTGGAGTAGACAGTTCTCAAACCGGCGCCCATATGGACAGTCAGCACTGCAGGCAGTAGCTTTATCCACTATGCCACAGCACCGGCCCCCATTAAATGATTTTTAATACAATAAAAATTAATATCCTTCCCTATTCAAAACTTAAATTTGAGGAAAAATAAACAGTGAAAGTGGAGGAAAAATGGATCAGATCTGAAGTGACCTTAAGGGAATGTAACAGGGGCTGGTATTGTGGTGCAGCGAGTTAAGCTACAATGCATTCCATATGAGCACCAGTTCAAGTCCCTGCTGCTCCACTTCTCATCCAGCTCCTGCTAATGGACCTGGGAAAGTAGCAGAAGATGGCTCAAGTATTTAGGCCCCTATCACCCACATGGGAGATCCAGATTGAGTTCAGGGCTCCTGACTTTGGCCTGGCCCTGCTCCAGCCATTGTGTGTTGTAGATATTTAGGGAGTAAACTAGCGGATGTAAGATTTTCTCTGTCACTCTGCCTTTCAAATGACAAAAATAAATAAAAATAGGGACTGATGCTGTGGTGTAGTGGGTAAAGCCACCACTTGTAGTGCTGGCATCCCATACGGACACTGGTTAGAGTCCCAGCTGCTTCACTTCTGATAAAGCTCTCTGCTATGGCCTGGGAAAGCAATAGAAGATGGCCCAAGTGCTTGGGTCCCTGTACCCAAGTGGGAGACCCAGAAGCAGCTCCTGGCTCCTGGCTTCAGATTGGCCCAGCTCCACCAGTTGAGGCCATTTGGGGAGTGAACCAGCGGATGGAAGACCTGTCTCTCTCTCTGCCTCTACCTCTCTGTAACTCTGCCTTTCAAATAAATAAATAAATCTTTAAAAATAAATAAAAATAAAATCTTAAAAATTGTCTAGGCTAATATAATAAGCATATTCTGAATAATCTGGATGGCAACCATTATAAAGCACTACTGCTGTGTGATTTCGGTGACCCCATCTGCATTTACAACTATTATATAATATTTTAACTTAACCATAATTTTATTGTATTAAACAGGCAGGTATAATACATAAATGTTAGGTTCTGCCATGTGAAGGCCAAATGACATCATGGTCAGCTGTACAACTGAAGATTCTGCTGCAGTTTAATTGAAACAAAACAACAGGCCAACCATCATAGAAACATTCCAAATTCTCATCAGCATCACATTCATGCTGTAAGGAGCATCTTTCACGTCATCTTAGCATTACATTAATGCATATTTTAATTCTAAGATGTGTAATTTCATTTGGTTTTATAATTTTTAAGTAAATGTATTATTGTATAATCTATTAAATTTCACTAGTTTTATGCTTATAGACACTTAAGTAATATAGTACTTTGAGACCAATATAGGTTTCTTACTTTACTCAACTGTGAGTAAAAGTTGCAAAATGTCTAATTAAATCGCTGGACTCCTTCTGATTTAATCAAAAAAGAAAAAAGTTTCTTTCATTGACTACTTGCTTTGTGCAGGGTATGTCCTAGCTACTGTAATCCATGCTGATTGCACCTGTAACAGTAGATACTTTATCAACACTGAAGAAGCATCAATAAGTGTTAACTCATTGCGACTTCTTTCCCCTCCATAATTCATTAGCATTGTTTCTGACACAGCTAAGGCAGCTGGGAGGCAGGAGCCACAGCCTGACTTCCTTTTGAAAGTGCGTTATGAAGTTAGGGCAGGAGGAAAAGAGGCAAAGAGGGTGAAGAGTTCACTACCTGAGTCTCTCAATCGCGCGAGTTCCTGCCGCCGTTTCTTCCGTTTCTCCTTTTTCAGAGCTGCCCTGTACTTTTTGTGGCTGGAAGATTGAGATTCAGCATCACACACACAGCATCAGCGTCAGCGGCCCCAACTGCAGCGCTGCCCGAGTTCGCTCTCTTCCAGGACCAGTTACAGCAAATCGCTCGGGAGAGAAGTCTTGTGCCCCGTTAATTGCAGAACACGGGCCTCCCATGGCTCCGTCCTTCCACGCCCATACTCCAGCTCTTCTCCAACCCGCCACCTGTTCCCCTCCTCAACTCACTGAGCCCACGGACGCCCATGACAGTTCAGCGCGAGCCCCAGAAAGGTTTCGAACTGCTGCGGTGGCTCCCTCGCTTAGCCCAGCTCCTTTCCTTCCTGTGCGTATATTCTCCGTGCCCAGGTTCGGCCCGCTCCGTCCTCCTTTTTTGCCAACTCACCTCCCTCGGCAGAGCTTACCTACGTTTCTCGGAAAACATCACACTCTCCGGCGCCGCCATCTTTGCCAATGCTGCTCCGCCTTCCCCCCTCCCCCCAGACCTGGCCGGAAAAGGCGTGCCTAAGAGCAGCGGGGGCGCGCGCAGGCGCACAAGATACAAAGCGTCGGCTCGAGCGGGACCCGAGACTCAGGGTATGGGGTTCCTTTCTGTGGCTCGTCTGCCAAAACCCTGTTCAGATAAAGACGTCCTTCCGGAAAAAGTGCTCTGGAGTTCTTTCCCGGCCCTGGAAGTGATTCGCTCACAGAGCTTCCCCAGTGCTTTCTCACTGTCTCCCTCTGAGCCGTGGTGCAATGTCTTGGGCCTCTCCCTCTTTCTCATCATCCATTCCGGAAGCCGCATTCTGCCCAGAGCTGCTCGCGTCGCTTCCCATTGGACTGCCTGCAGGCTCCACCTCCCATCGTGGCTTCACCTATCGCTGCCTTAAACAAATCCATTCACAGCTACTGGCTCCGTAAGTGAACCTAACTCCTGGGGATGCAGAGGTCTAACTTCTGTCCCTAAGGAGTTCACAGTGGGGGCACAGAATAGGACCAGTACACAAATAAGATAATACGGTGCAGACAAAGATGAAGTGTAGTCCACTTGGGGATTCAGGCAATTTTGTGATGCTTGAGTTTTAAAGGAAGATAGCCTTTAACAAGGTGAAGAAGGGTGGCCATGGGGTTGCAAGCAGATCAGACTAAGTAAGCAAAGGGACTGATAATATTCTGAGAACAGCAAGATTTTTTTTTTCAAACCGGCTTAATTTACTGTTTCTCTTGTGTAGCCACAGCTAGAGCCTGGGTCCTCTGCACAGACGCTCTGGTGTGGTTCTTTATAAGAGTCAGTGAATTCTTGGTAGTGAGGCTTGGTGAACACTTTGCACAGCTCAGGGGTCAGGTAAGTGTAGGTCTTGGAAATGGCATCAAAGGTTGTCTAGGGTGGCAGTGAAGCCCCTTGCTGAGGTGTAGCAGTCATCAATACAAACAGAAGGAATTTTGACAATCCAATATAAACTGCAAATCCAGAGTATCAAGGAATATGAAGTAGAGGTAGTCTGGGGCTAGGAATGATATGCCATATGAAGGCACTTAGATTTGTTCTGTGTAATGGGGGACTCTTGAACGCTTTTAGGTAGTGGCCTGTTGTGATCCCTTTTGTGGTTTAGGTAAATTGTTGTGGTTTGTAGTGTAAAGGATTAAAAGATAAAGCTGCAATACAGTATCACATTAATCTAGGTACAAAGTGATGAGGAATTACACTATGACAATGAAAGTGAGGATTGAGAAGGTGAAAACTAGCCCTACTAATGATTGGACTGTGATGTTCACATACAAGGCCCATGTATAAGGCCAAGAAGAAATGTTTCTCTCAAGGACACATTACAGCAGTAAAGTATCGTCTCCCATTTTTTTGAGTGACTGAGTAACTTCCCTGACTTAGCTTTGTTCCTGTCTCCTTTAAATTAAAATTGCTGAGATACCTAATTACTAAACTGCCGGTTTCCCCCAGCCCCTCCTTAGAATCACCCATCTGATGTGCAAATCTGGCATAATTCCTGCCCTACTGTCTCCTACTGAGATATTTAGAATAACACATGTTCCCCTTCTTCAAGTTGACCTTGTCCAGCTCAGTGTGTCAGTAATTGGAGACAAGCTTTGGAGTATAATCAATTGGGAATTGGCTATGTAGGATCTTAAATATATTCCTTACATCTACTCCTAAATTTTCTCATCTGTAAAAATCAAGATAGTAAGAAGTTCCCATCTTTTTTTTTTTTAAGATTTATTAATTTATTTGAAAGGCAGAGTTACAGAGAGACAGAGGCAGAGAGAGAGGTCTTCCATCCACTGGTTCATTCCCCAGATGGCTGCAATGGTCAGAGCTGTGCCGATCTGAAGCCAGGAGCCAAGAACTTCTTCTGGGTCTCCCACTTGCATTCAGGGGCCCAAGGACTTGGGCTATGTTCTACTGTTTTCCCAGGCCATAGCAAAGAGCTGGATCAGAAATGGAGCAGCCAGGACTCTAACTGGTGCCCATATGGGTTGCTGGCACTGCAAGCAACAGCTTTACCTGCTATACCACAGCACTAGCCTCATCCCCAAATTTATACATAGAAATCCAACCCTACCTTTTTTGCTACTAAATTTTTACTTAATTGTGGTAAAATGTTCATCTTCACCATTCTTTGAAATCTATCATCTTAGCAGTTTTAAGTGTAGTGTTAAATATAATCACTTTCAGCAGATCTCTAGAACTTTTTCATTATACAGTATTGAAACTCTATCCACTAAACAAAAATTCACTCCTAGACATCATAGGAGTGGAATCCTACAGTTCGTATCCTTCTGTGACTGGCTTATTTCACTTGGTACACTGTCTTCAAGGTTCATCCACATTGTACCTTTGACAGGATTTCCTTTTTAAAGGCTGCATAATATCCCTCTGTGTGTGTATGTGTGTATGTGTGTGTGTACACATTTTCTTTTTTTTAAGATTTGTTTATTTTATTTGAAAGTCAGAGTTACACACAGAGAGAAGGAGAGGCAGAAAGAGAGAGAGAGACAGATCTTCCTTTTGCTGGGTCACTCCCCAGATGGCTTCAATGGCTGGAGCTGCACCAATCCAAAGCCAGGAGCCAGGAGCTTCCTCTGGGTCTCCCACGTGGGTGCAGGGGCCCAAGGACTTGGGCCATCTTCCACTGCTTTTCCCAGGCCATAGCAGAGAGCTGGATTGGAAGTGAAGCAGCTGGGTCTCAAACTGAACCGGCGCCCATATGGAATGCCAGCGCTTCAGGTGGCAGCTTTACCTGCTACACCACAGCACTGGCCCCCACATTTTCTTTATCCTTTTGTCTGCTGACATGACATCTGGGCTGTTTCCACCTCTTGACTATTATAAATAATGCTACTATGAACATCAGCATGCAAGTACCTCTTTAAGTTCCTGCTTTGAATTCTTTTGGATATATACCCAGAAGTGGGGTTGCTGAATCAAATGGTAATTCAACTTTTACTTTTTTTGCAAAATGGAATAAATTTTGTATTCCATAATGGCCACACACTTTTACATTCACACCCTACAGTGCACAAGGGTTCCAATTTCTTCACATCTTTGCCAACACCTATTAATTTTTGTTCTGACTGTGGCCATCATGAGGGCTGCGATATGATATCTCATTGTGATTTTGATTTACATTTCCATAATAATTAGTAATGCTGAGCATCTTTTCATGTGATTATTTGCCCCTTGTACATCTTCTTTGGAGAAATGTCTGTTTAGCTCCTTTGTCCATTTTTAAAATCAGGTTATTTGCTTTTTTCCTCTTGAGTTATGGAAGTTCCTTATATATTCTGAATATCTATCCTTTATCATATATATGATTTGCAATTATCTTCTCTATTCTATAAATGATTTTTTTACTTTATAGATTGCCTTCTTTGACAAGCAGAAACAATTTTAAGGTATTCTACTTTTTTAAGTTTTAAAATTTTTATTTATTGTCATTTGAAAGGTAGAGATACAGATAGAGATAGATCTTCTATCTTCCAAATGCCCACAGCAACCAGGGCTGAGCAAGGCCAAAGCCAGGACCCCAGAACTCAATGAAGGTCTACCACCTGGGTGGCAGGGACCTGGCTCCCAGGGTTTACATTAGCTAGAAGGTGGGTCAGAAGCAGAGTAGCCGGGAATCACACAAGGCAATCTAATATGGGGTACAAGTGTCCCAAGCAGTGACTTGACCATTGCACCAAACCCACTGTCCCTGACATTTATCTCACTTAGTACAGTGTCTTCAAGGTTCATCCACATTGTAAAGATGTACTTATTTATTTGAAGATTTACTTATTTATGTATTTATTTATTTAAAGATTTACTTATTTGAAATTCAGAGTTAGAGGGAGAGAGAGAGAGAGAGAGAGAGAGAGAGAGCGAGCTTCTTCCATCTACTGTTTCATTCCCAAGATGGTCATAATGGCCAGGGCTGGGCCAGGCTGAAGCCAGGATCCGGGAGCCAGGAGCTTCTTCCAGGTCTCCTGTATGGGTAGCAGGGACTTAAGCACTTGTGTTCTACTGCTTTCCCAGGCCATTAGCAGGGATCTGGATCAGAAGTGGAACAGCCGGGGCTGGCACTGTGGCATGTTCACTGAAAAAGATATTATAAATCTTTATGCCCAAGCTAGATGGTTCTAGTCCCGGCTGCTCCACTTCTGATCCAGCTCTCTGCTATGACCTGGGAAAGCAGTAGAACATGGCCCAAGTCCTTGGGCCCCTGCACCCAAGTGGGAGACCTGGAAGTTCCTGGCTCCTGGCTTCGGATCGGCACAGCTCCAGCTGTTGCAGCCATCTGGGGAATGAACCAGTGGATGGAAGACCCCTCTCTCTCTCTGCCTCTGCTCCTCTGTAACTCTGACTTTCAAGTAAACAAATAAAATCTTAGAAGTGGAACAGCCAGGTCTCAAACTGGTGCCCACATGGGATGCCAGCATTGCAGGTGGCCACTTTACCCACTATACCACAATGCCAGTCCCTCCCCCACATACAACTGATACATTTTTTTAAATTGTATGTTTATTTATTTGAAAGGCAGAGAGATTGAGAGCACACTCCTCCATCCACAACACTGGATACTGAAGCTGGGAACATGGAACTCAATCAGTTCTCCCAAGTGGGTTTCAGGAACCCAGATATTATATGCTACTTCTGGGGTCTGCATTAGCAGACAGCTGGAGTCAGAAGCTTGAGGTGGACATCAACCCAGGTACTCCGATATGGGACATGGGCTAACCAATCAGCCCATGTAACAGTTTATAAGTTTGATGTAGTCCCATTTCTATCTTAACCATCTTCAAGTGAACAGTTCAGTAATGTTAAGTATATTCATCGAGCCCTAATTTGTAGACCAGATGACTAGCATAGTAATGAAAGAAATACTACTATTAATGCAACACTGAGTCTGAACACAAGCTTAGAGACAGTTGGAAACATTCCATGATATTTATAAGCGCAACAGTGGCATAGGATATGTGGAATTATCTAGAGTTAGCCTATCTGACAAGTTTCTCTCTCAGTTACTGTAACAAAAGCCTTATAATCTACTATAGAAACTGAGAGGTTAAATTTATCACTTTCCTTGTAAAGAACCTTGGCTAATGATTAAATAACAGTTAAGCTAAACTAGTTCTGTCATTGTGGAAATACTAAAATTATGTACTATATAACAGTATACAAATAATGCAAAATAATACTCTAAGAGATAAACTGTTAGATTAGCAGTCCTTTGAGAAGTATTTCTATTAAATATACCACGAAAGAATTCTAAATTCTAGGCACTTTAAGCATTTTCTTTAAAGTGTTTTCCATATGCCTTCTAAATGATCAAGCTTTTAAGCAAATTATCAGGTCACCAGATGTGCTAAAGGATTTCCAGATATAGTAAAAGTCCTTGTTTGATTATTAGTATTACAAAACATACTTTCTACATCATAAATTGATCATACATAAGTATATCATGTACTATTAACGCTAACTTAATCTTAGAGATAACATGTTCATTGAGAAACTCTTATAAAAGAATACATGTTCTTGTTTTAAAATAAAATATATCTAAAACTTGGCCAGTATTCAGTCAGGAAGTACCAGTCTGGGCCCCATAGCTATTTCTGAAAAGCTTGCGTTCTGTGTGGTCAGTGTCTGTGCCTTTACCAGTTGTTAAACACTTTGATTATAAGCCCTACTTACAACTCTTCAGAACCATTGATTAATAAACATAAAAAGATAGCTCAAAAGTGTCAGACTTAAAAAGACAGTGTAATTACTAACAAGTTGCTGTATCAGAAATCTGCATCTCTAGCTGGTATTTCAGTGATAAACATCATTTTCAACAAAATAATTTGTATAGCTTTCTTCAAAGACTAATACCAAGAAATGCCTATCTAACATATGAACGAATGATGTGTTGAGGCTAGAAGCCCAAGATGATGGTAACTGACAGTAGCACTAATGCCCTAAGGTGATGAGAGTCTGACCAAAAGGGAGGATGGTTAAGAAAAAAATTACTTAAGTCCATTGTTTTGGACTAAGCTCTTGCACTAGGCCTGAAGAGACCAGGATAAAAATCAAAATGAAGTCACTCACACTAAAATTCCACTTCACCAAGCTGAAAATAAGCTATTTATCTGCTCTTCAGAGAAATCAGGATTAGAAAGATAACCAAACTTTCCCAAATGGGCCACTTACAGTAGGCATGATAATTAACTCCCCTGGCCTTAATCCTTTCACACATAAAATGGCAACCTAAAAGTTATCTGATGTAAACCAATCAATTATTTTTCTATTGTTCTGTCTCCATGTCCCAACCTCATAAGGCAAGTAACTTTAAAATGACTAAAAAAAGAAGAGAGTATATTTATAAATATTAAATGCAGGCATTTAAAGTCATCTAGTTAGCAATTTTTTAAAAGCCAGTATATATTAAAGCAAAATAGTGCTAGATATGAACATCTTAGGGGGCCACTTGGCTGGTCTCAGGCTTGGGTTTTGCTTTTCTGTTCAGCACATAATCATGACGGAAGGATGAGCGGACAGTGCGATTCATCAGGGGCTGAAGGGGGCGGAAGTTGTCCACCATTCTTTTCTCTTTCTCCCCTTCTGAAGTAAAAAGCAAGGTCCGGAATTGCTCAAGCTGGAAATAGAAACAGAAAGCATAAATAATTTCAATAGGAAACCAGCTTTACCTCAGGAATAAACTGCTTTCATTGTTACAATTCTGAACCCCATGGGAGACCAGGAAAAAGCACCTAGCACTTGGCTTCTGCCATCGGATGGCGGTGCACAGGCCGCAGCGCGCTGTCCGCGGCAGCCATTGGAGGGTGAACCAACGGCAAAAAGGAAGACCTTTCTCTCTGTCTCTCTCTCTCACTGTCCACTCTGCCTGTCAAAAAAAAAAAGAAAGAAGAAAGATTCATTTCTGAGTAGAGAGGCCAGCATCGTGTGCGTAGCAGGTTAAGCCATTTGGAACCATCATCGCATTATTGGAGTGCTGGTTCCAGTTCTTCTGATCCAGCTTCCTGCTAATGTGCCTGGGAAAGCAGCATAAGATGGCCCAAGGACTTGGCCCCTGCCACCCAGGTGGGAGATTGGATAGAGTTCTGGGCTCCTGGCTTTAACCTGGCCCAGCCCTGGCCGCTGTAGCCATCTGGGGAATGAACTAACAGATAGAAGATCTCTTTCTCTCTCTCTCTGTCTCTCTCTGTCACTCCACCTTTCAAATCTTAAAAAAATAATAATAATAATGCCTTCACTGCTTGATAGAGAATAAAATGTTCAGTTGTAGTCATGTGGGGAGGAGAGTAGTAAGAAATGGTGAAACCCACCAACACTTAAGATCTGAAGATGGGCAAGGCCCCTGTTGCCCACATACTGAACATTTACCAAGGATGAGTTACTTCATCTCTTTGAATGTCTGTAAGTTCATTTTCAAATGAATAAAAAAGCCAGCTTACAGAATAACAAAAGAATGGACTGATACATATATTAACAGTGCAAAAATTTTAATTAATGGATTCATTAACATAAGAAATGTATTGGGGCCAGTGCTGTGGTATAGTGGGTACCTGCAGGGCCAGCATCCCATGTGGGTGCCAGTTTGAGTCCTGGCTGCTCCACATCTGATCCAGCTCCCTGCTAATGCACCTGATCCAGCTCTGCTGCTAATGGAAAGCAGCAAAAGATGGCCCAAGTCCTTGAGCCCCTGCACCTGTGTGGGAGACCTGAGGGAAGCTCCTGGCTCCTGGCTTCCGATCAGCCCAGCTCCAGCCATTGCAGCCATTTGGGGAGTGAACCAGCAGATGGAAGACCTCTGTCTGTCTCTTTTGGTAACTCTGCCTTTCAAATAAGTCAATAAATATTTTTTTTAAAAAGATGTTTTTTTAAAATTTATTTGACAGGTAGAGTTATAGACAGTGAGAGAGAGAGAGACAGAGAGAAAGGCCTTCCTTCCATTGGTTCACCCCCCAAATGGCCACTATGGCCGGCGCTGCGCCAATCCGAAGCCAGGAGCCAGGTGCTTCTTCCTGGTCTCCCATGCGGGTGCAGGGCCCAAGCACTTAGGCATCCTCCACTGCCCTCCTGGGGCACAGCAGAGAGCTGGACTAGAAGAGGAGCAACCGGGACTAGCACCCGGAGCCCATATGGGATGCCAGTGCCACAGGCAGAGAATTAACCAAGTGAGCCATGGCACCAGCCCCTAGAGATGTATTATTTTTACATTTATTTTTATTTATTTGAAAGGCAGAGAGGCAAATGAGATCTTCCATTTGCTGGTTCACTCCCCCTAAATGCCCACAACAGCCAGCACTGTACCAGGCCAGTGCCAAGAGCCTGGAATTCAAAGCAGGTCTACCCTATTGGTGGCAGGGATCCAAGTACTTGAGCCGTCACCTGCTTTCCCGTTATCTTTTTGTAAGCACTTGACTACAGAACCTTTTGCATTTTTATTCATTTATTTTTTTCTGGTACTGTGGTATAGCAGGCAAAGCCTGCAGCATCGGCATTCCACATGGGCACCTGTTGGAGTCCAGCTACTCCATCTCTCTCTTTTTTTTTAAGATTTAATTATTTATTTGAAAGGCAGAATTACAGAGAAGCAGAGAGAGAGAGAGAGAGAGAGAGAAAGAGGTCTTCCATCCTCTGGTTCACTCCCCAGTTGGCTGCAATGGCCGGAGCTGTGCCAATCTGAAGCCAGGAGCTTCTTCTGAGTCTCCGACATGGGTACAGGGGCCCAAGACTTGGGCCATCTTCCACTGCTTCCCCAGGCCATAGCAGAGAGCTGGACTGGAAGAGGAGCAGCCAGGACTCGAAGCGGCACTCATATGGGATGCTGGAACTGCAGGCAGCAGATTTACCCGCTATGCCACAGCACCAGCCCCTGATTTATTTTTTTTTTTTAGAGATTTACTTATTTATTTATTTGAAAGTCAGAGTTACAGAGAGATAGAGGTAGAGAGAGAGAGAGGTCTTCTATCCAATGGTTCACTCTCCAGAAGGCCACAACGGCCAGAGCTGCGCCGATCTGAAACCAGGAGCCAGGAGCTTCCTCCAGGTCTCCCACATGGGTGCAGGGGCCCAAGGACTTGGACCATCTTCTGCTGCTTTCCCA
This sequence comes from Sylvilagus floridanus, assembly GCA_949820135.1. Classification (NCBI taxonomy): domain Eukaryota; kingdom Metazoa; phylum Chordata; class Mammalia; order Lagomorpha; family Leporidae; genus Sylvilagus; species Sylvilagus floridanus. The sequence goes on from OX463223.1 coordinate 128,712,034, forward strand.
AGCCATAGCAGAGAGCACTATCAGAAATGGAGTAGCCGGGATTCACCCGGGGCCCATATGAGATGCTGGCACTGCAGGCAGCGGCTTTACCTGCTGTGCCACAGCGCTGGCCCCCTTCATTTATTTGAAAAGCTCAGGGACAGAGACAGAGAAACAGAGACCTTTTATTTGCTGGTTCACTCCCCAAATGCCCTTAACAGTTGGGGCTGGGCCAGGGCCAAGCCCAAGCCAGGAGTCTGGAACTGAATCCAGGCTTCCCATATTGGTGGAAAAGACCCAAGTACTTGAGCCATTATCTACTATCTCCCAGAGTGTGTGTTAGCAGGAACCTGGAATGGGAAGCAGAACTGGGGCTTAACCCAGGCAGCCTAATATAAGATGCAGACATTTTAAACAGCATCTTAAGCACTCCCCAAATGCATACCCCAGAAATGCATCATTGATTATTCACTACATCTGGGTAATGGCAAAGCCATGCATGTAGATGTCTTAACTGGCAGTAGGATGCTTCATACTGGAGCTCTCCAACAGAACTTTCTGCAATGATGGCATTGTCCTCTGCATGGTCCATTATAGTGGTCACAAGCCACATATAGCTACTGAGCGCTTGAAATGTAGCCAGCACTGAGGAACTGAATTTCTAATTTGGTTTATTTTAATTAGTTTATTTAAATGGTTACATGTAGCTATCGTCCAACGTACTAGACTGTATAGCTCAGTCAAAGCAGCAGCCTCAAATATCAAGGGCTGGCCTCTCAGGGGCCAGCGTTGTGGCATAGCTGCCGCCTGCAGTGCCAACATCCCATATGGGCACCGGTTCAAGTCCCAGCTGCTCCACTTCTGATCCAGCTCTCTGCTATGGCCTGGGAAAGCAGTAAAAGATGGTCCAAGTCCTTGGGCCCCTGCACCCACATGGGAGACCAGGAGGAAGCTCTTGGCTCCTGGCTTCAGATTGACCCAGCTCCAGCCATTGCAGCTAATTGGGGAGTGAACCAGCGAATGGAAGACCTCTCTCTCTTTCTCTCTCTTTCTCTCTCTCTGTCTCTTTCTGCCTCTCTTTCTCTCTGTGTGTAGCTCTAACTTTCAAATAAATAAAATAAATCTTTAAAAAATAGCCTCTCAGCTTTCTGAGTAACTATATTTTGAAACACTTTAAGTTGGAAAATTCATTCACGACATTTCTCATTAGTCAATCCAGCTCCCTGAAGCTACAGAGAGGATAGCCTGGGGCACAGTGGGCAACCACAGAAGATTTCTTTGCAACAAAGACTTCAGCCCAAGCAGAGCTGAAGAGCCAGGGCTATTTTCAAATTACACATATGCCCTCAGTAATTGGAAGCTGTACATGCAGTTGTGTATTTTTATTCAACTAATTGTAAAGAACTAGAAATAGCCAAAGTGTCAATAATAAATGACATTAGATCCTTAAAATGTGCAAGTAGTTTCCATTAAACATGATATTGGGTGTTGGTGTTTAGTACTGTGGTGAAGACATGACTTGGTACACCCAGATCCTATATCACAGAGCCTGAGTTCAGGTCCTAGCCCCACTCCTAATTCCACCTGCCTGCTAATACACAACTTGGGAGGCAGCAGTGATGGCTTTTACTTGGTTCCCTACCATCCACACAGGAGACCTATGTTGAGTTCCTGGCTCCCAGTTTTGGCCTGGACCAGCCCCAGCCCCAGCCCCAGCCCCAGCCATTGCAGGCATTTGAGTGAGTGAACCAGCAGATGGGAAATCTCTCCTTCTGTCTGTCTCTTTCTCTGCCTTTATTTCTCAAATAAATACAATTTTAAAAAGTGACACTGAAGATCGTGATTATTATCTATGGAGTGTCCTACACATCACTGAGTTAAAACACCAGCAAAGTGGATGCACAAAATGATTCTATTTTATTCAGAGCAACAGCAGGAGAGCTAGAGCAGGAGGTCTTCTATCCAGTGGTTCACTCCCCAAGTGCCTGCAATAGCAGTAAGCTGGGTCAGGCCAAGGCCCGGAGCCAGGAATTCTATCTGGGTCTTCCAGGTGGGTGGCAGGGACCCAAGTACTTAAGCCATCACCTGCTGTGTCTCAGGGTATGCATTAGCAAGAAGCTGGATAGGAAGCAGAGGCAGAACTTGATCCTCAGGCTCTGGGACATGGGACACAGCATCCCAAGTGATGAGTTAACTCACTGCAACATAGTGCCTACCCCAAAATTATGTATATTTATACAGACAAAAGACAAAAAAGAAAGACTTATGTATATCTATATACATAAAAGACAAGGAGGATTTACCCAGTGATTGATACTATGTGATAAGATTATAAGTGATTGCCGGCACCATGGCTCAATAGGCTAATCCTCTGCCTTGCGGCGCCGGCACACCGGGTTCTAGTCCCGATTGGGGCACCAGATTCTGTCCCTGTTGCCCCTCTTCCAGGCCAGCTCTCTGCTATGGCCTGGGAGTGCAGTGGAGGATGGCCCAAGTGCTTGGGCCCTGCAGCCGCATGGGAGACCAGGAGGAAACACCTGGCTCCTGCCATTGGATCAGCGCGGTGCGCCGGCCGCAGCACGCTGGCCGCGGCGGCCATTGGAGGGTGAACCAATGGCAAAAGGAAGACCTTTCTCTCTGTCTCTCTCTCTCTCACTGTCCACTCTGCCTGTCCAAAAAAAAAAAAAAATTATAAGTGACTAGGATTATAGATAATAAGTAACTTTTTTTTCTTACTGAATTTTCTGTGTTGAAATTTTATTTGCAAAGTTCTTACATGGGCCACTGACCTTATGATTTATTTTATTTATTTACTTTTCATTGTTAGGTCAATTTTTAATTTGAAGTATAATAGGAGAATAAATGTATAGGCCACAAAACTCACAGTGATAGGAAGTCAAACTCTATATTTTCTCATTTGTTCACAGTGCTTTCAATCATACAGAATTAAAGAAGTAGTCTAATTTACTCATTGCTTTCCTTTTTTTCTGAATATTTATTTATTTTATTTGAAAGGCAGAGTTAGAGAGAAGGAGAGACAGAGAGAGAGAGATCTTCCATTCACCAGTTCACTCCCTAACTGGCCAAAAGGGACAGGATTGGGCCAGGCAGAAGCCAGGAGCCAGGAGCTTCATCCACATCTCCCATGGGGGTGGCAGGGACTCATGTACTTGGACTATCTTCTGCTGCTTTCCCAGTAACATTAGCAGAGAGTTGGATCAGATGTAGAGCAGCCAAGATACCCATATGGAATGCTGGCATCACAGGCAGCGGCTTAACCTGCTATGCCATAATGCTGACCCCTACTCATTGCTTTCTTTCAGATTTCTGGTTTTGATTCATAGAAAAGCTTCCTCCATTTGGAGCCATGAAAGGATTTTCCTATGTTTAGCCTAGTGCTTTTTATGACACTATGTTTTACATTTAAGATATCTGAAATATCTTCTTGTGTAAAGTTTGCATGGCAGATCCAATGATTTTTTTTCCCTATTAAATTTTTCAGTTGTTCCTCAACAGCATTTACTGACTACTCTTTCATCCCCCCTAGTCCTACCCTGTACTGAGCTGAGGTGCTACCTTTACCAAAAATAAATCCTCGAATGAATTGGGACTATTTCCAGGTATATTATTTTCTTCCTGTGGTGGTTAACTTTATGGGTAACTTCACTGGGCCAGGAGATGCCAGAGAGCTGGTTAAACATTACTTCTGGGCTTGTGAGGGTATTTCTGGAGGAGATGAAGATCTGAGTCGGTGAGCTGAGGAAAGCAGCTGGCCCTCTGCACTGGGTGGTGTCATCCAGCCTGCGGAGGGGAGGGCCTGAGTAGAATCAGAAGGCAGGGGAAGCTGAACTTGCTGCCTGCCTGCCTATTTGAGCTGAGACACTGATTTCCTACCCTTGAAGGTCCTGGTTCTCAGGCCTTCATAATGGGGCAGGGATGTTCACCATTAGCTCTCCAGCCCATAGAATGCAGGTTGGGAGACTCACAGGCCTTCAGAATTCCATGAGCAAATATCTTATAGTACATGCCTATCACTATCTCTATCCTATTAGTTTTATTTCTCTGGAGAACTCTGCCAGTTCCCTTGATTGATCTCTTTATTCTAATGCCACTACCATGCTATTTAATTATTTTGGCTTTATTTATGTTTTATTTTATTTGAAAGGCATAGAGAAAGAGATCTTCCATCTGCTGGTTTACTCCCCAAATACATGCAAGCCAGGAGCCCAGAACTCAATCCGGGTCTCCCTTATGAGTGGCAAGGACGCAAGTACTTGAGCCATCATCTACTGACTACCAGAGCGCACGTTACCAGGAAGCTGGAATCAGGAGCATAGCTGGAAGTTGAACCCTGGCACTCTGAGAAGAATGCAGCTGTCCCAGGCAGTGTCTGTGCTCACTTCAGCAGCACGTATACCAAGCAGTGTCTTAACTGCTGCTTCGAATGCCCACCCCTGTTTTGGCTTCAAATCTTATGAATCTGATCATCCCTCATTTTCTCACATGGTTATCTATTTTACACAAGTTTAGAAATAACACATCTATTTAAAATCCTATTGGTACATTCATTGGGACTATGTTAAATTTATGTAGAAATGCAGAATAAACAATTCATGGAGAACAACAACTTAAGGAGAAATGACATCAAAGATATCTTTATGATATCTTCCTATCCAATAATATGGATATGAACTCAAGTCTTCCTTGTGTACCTCAGGAACATTTTAGGTTATACATTAACTTTTTTTGCTAAAGCAATTCAAAATATTTTATATTTCTGTATCCATTATAGAGTTCTTTCTTTCATTATCTTTCTATCATTTCATCTTTTTTAAAGATTTATTTATTTATTTACTTGAAAGGCAGAGTTACAAAGAAGCAGAGGCAGAGAGAGCGAAAGAGCAAGAAAGCGAGAGAGCAAGAGAGAGAGAGAGAGAGAAAGAGAGAGAGGTCTTCCATCCATTGGTTTACTCCCTAAATGGCCGCACGGCCGGAGCTGGGCTGATCCAAAGCCAGAAGCTTTGAGCTTCTTCTAGGTTTCCCACGTGGATATAGACCCCAAAACTTGAGCCATCTTCTACTGCTTTCCCAGGCCATAGCAGAGAGCTATGGGATATATGGAATAATAGGTATTAATTATGATACCTAATACAATGTAAATACTGGTGCTGTAGGTAGAGGCTTGGCCCAGTACCCACAGCACCAGCCCCAATTCTTAAAAATGAATCATCCGGGGGCCAGTGCTGTGGTTAATCCTCCACCTACAGCACCAGCATCCCATATGGGCGCCAGGTTCTAGTCCTGGCTGCTCCTCTTCCAGTCCAGCTCTCTGCTGTGGCCTGGGAAGGCAGTGGAGGATGGCCCAAGTGCTTGGGCCCCTGCACCAGCGTGGGAGACCAGGAGGAAGCACCTGGCTCCTGGCTTCGGATCAGTGTAGCTCCGGCCGTAGTGGCCATTTGAGGGGTGAACCAAAGAGAGACAGGAAGGAAGACCTTTCTCTCTGTCTCTCTCTCTCACTGTTTAACTCTATCTGTCAAAAAAAAAAAAAAAAAAGAATCATTCTGGGGCCAGCGCTGTACCACAGTGGGTTAAGCCTCCACTTGCAGTGCCAGCATCCCATATGGGTGCCAGATGAGTCACGGCTACTGCTCCACTTCTGATCCAGCTCTCTGTTATGGCCTGGGAAAGCAGTAGAGGATGGCCCAAGTCCTTATACCCCTGCACTTCCATGGGAAACCCAGAAGAAGCTCCTGGCTCCTGGCTTCAGATTGGCCTAGCTCTGGTCGTTGCAGCCATATGGGGAGTGAACAAGTGGACAGAAGATCTCGCTGTCTCTGCCTCTGCCGCTCTGTAACTCTGCTTTTCAAAAAAATAATCTTTTTAAAAAAAGCCCATAAAGCATGCATGAGCAAATATTAATGTAACTTATTTATATTATGAATTAAACAGAAGTCTGTATATAGACAAAGTATCCACCACTTACTCTTAGTTTTTAAGGGAAAAATAAATCCCAAGTTCAAAACAACCAACTTACATGAAACTCTCTGGACAGACATAGTTAGATTCTGTCCTTCTGCTGAGAGCCTAGAGAAAATTCCCTGCAGAAGTTCAAAGGGTTCTGAACACATCCACCTCCAGTCTTTGCTCTTCCATTTAAATGGGTCTTTATTTTATATAGAGATTCATATTTATAAGCAAAATACACAATGCATAAAACATACATAATTGTCAAATATAGAAGTAAAAACCTATGTTCTATGTTTTAACTACACTCAAGCTAACTGGAATAATCTCCAAACTCATGTGCAAACCAAGATAAGATGTTAGCACATTTTAATGAAAATGTGTAAGTACCACAAGAACCTAAAACAGATGCCAGAGACTAAGACCAGCCTTGTTTTACAGGGGCCCACAAAGATGTCCTCAGATGGAAAATTTGGAGAGAAGATACCTGATCATGATCCACTTCTACTGGCTGCTTCTTAATGATCCAGGTGACAGACTCGGAGAGGGGTGGCGTAGTCAGAGACCCAGAGTAGGTCCAGTAATCTGGGCAGGTGGGCATCAGGCAGGAAGGGTCGAAAGACCCAAATTCCACAAGGGTGTCCTGGCCAAGAAAATAGGTCACAGAGTCTTAGAGTGAGAACCACTCAAGAATGATGAAGCCAGGTGGTCAGGGGTGTCTGGGGACCAGCAGTGGCCTGGGAGAGTGCTGGGTACCCAGGGTAGCTTCCCGAAGAATCACTGTCCAAGCTTCATTTCTGCAGCTAACTGCATCTTTCTCTTACCCCCAGGGAGAAAACAGTCCAAACCACTTGCCCTCCATCTAGTCAGTTTACAGCAGGTGGTCCTGGCTATCATAGGGTTCAGGGAGTGGCTGGTGCATAAACAAGGTGGCTTCTCTTTTGCACCAGAGGCTACCTGAGAACTCTCCTTCTGCAATGCAAAGCAATGCAATTAGGAGGAGCAAGATATTGGACTGAGGGGTGCAAGAGAAAGGAGGGGGGCAGGGAGGAGAGAGGGAGGAGGGAGGAGGAGAGGGAGAGAAAGTGAGAACATATGGACTTCCGGAGAGCAGTCCCTGCGGACTTCTGGATCCTGAAGGATTCCCCGTGGGCGTGGGGCCTGCACAAAGGTATCCAAGGGTAAGTGTTCTTCACAGCCAGACAAGTCCTGTTTCTGCAGCACTGTGGGGGTGGGGGGTGGGGGGGTAGCCAGAGAAAAGAGGGCTGCTCTGAAGGTTTCCACAAGGTCTCACAGCAGGTTCCCGAGTCCCCAGGGCTTGGCAGCAGGGCAGCAAACACAGAAAGTCCAGTGCCCGTCAGCACACCCACGTCTGCCCCTCAGTGACCCAGGGCACCGTAAACGACGAGGCGCCCCGTTCCAGGAGAAGCTGGGCACAGGCAGTCCATTACACTCCACCAGAGGGCCTTGCTAATGCCTCTACTCTGGGATGGGTGCGTAAACTGTATTTCAAGTGACTGAAGGAAAAATTACCTTATGCTTAATTGATGGCAAAGTCTCCACCAACTTCTGTAGTTCTTTATGATGTTTGCCTAACTAAAGAACAAAGAAAAATCATTAAAAACAATGGCTATTTCAATGTAGAAAGTGAAGCAGAATTAAAATTAACCACCTGGCGATTACATAAAATCAAACCACAGGACTGAAACCTCAGTGAACCCAGTAATTGAGAATGTTACAGATATCACTGCATTAAATTAGACACAAAACAAATGAGCAGGTTGTTTGCTGACAGTGTCAATATGCCTGTAGAGAAAGGTGCTTTCTTCTCCTTTAAAGTATCAGTTCTTACACTGTAATTTAAATAAAATAAAAACTTGTTCAGCATTTGTCCTAGCCACATATCAAGAGCTCAATTGCCACCAGTGGTTTGTGGCTACTCTATTGGACTGTGTATTTTTTATACTGTTTGACATATATTCATAATACTCTTGTATATATTCTTATTTATTTGAAAGACAGAGCCAGAGAGAGAGATAAAGAGAGAGAGAGAGAAATTTTTTTTCATCTGCTAGTTTACTCCCCAAATGCTTATAACAGGCTGGAGCCAGTAGCCAGTAGCCTAGAACTCAATCTGGGTCTCCCAGGTGGGTGACAGGTACCCACGTAATTAAGTCATGATCTGCTGCCTCCCAGGACGGACACCAACAGGAAGCTGGACTGGCAGAGGTGAGATACAAACCCAGGAAGCAGGTACTCAGATATGGGATGTGGTTGTCCCAAGTGAAGACTTAACCCACTATGCCACAACACCTGTCCCCTACCCCACTGTTTATTTTTATCAGTGTATTTGTCCCAATATTCTGAAAGTAAAAAACAATATTGTAACATTCTATCTTTATTCTAGAATGCAACACATTTAAAAGTTGTGAAGTTTTTTTTTACCTTCAAAAACACTCCAATCACAGCCAAACCATTTTCTTCCACTGCTGCATCCTCAAAGCTTTCAAATTTGACTGCATTCCAATGCACCAAGTGCAGCTGAAACACCATTAAAAGAGGGTTTGTCACATGGTCTTACAGGATCGCTTCCAAACAAAATGACAGCTTTATTCATCCTATGATAAACATGTTTCCTCACTCAAAATAAAGCCACTGAGGAAAGTATATGACAAATAAAGAACAGTGGGTCATTTAAGAAAGAACATCAATTACTCTTACTTTGAAATAGAGGAATTTACTTGGGGAGAAAAGTAAAAGGGAAGTCATAGAGCAGGGTAACCTTTCAGCATATCTCTCTTCACGTGCTGATTTGCATGAAATACTAATTTCTAAAATTCATTTGCATCTAAAGGAGAGAATATGACTCCCCCTATGGAAATTAGACAGGCGTTGAAGACAAATTTCTTCTTGGAGGGACAACCATTTAAAATATTTCATTTGAAACATAACACTTAAAATAAATTAGGAGAAAAGTTGTAACAAAAAATTCTATTTCCTTAGGCTCATCTTTTATTTCCCTATAAATCATTCCTCATCCATCATTCATGAATGCATGATCATCTGGCCTCTCAAAAAAGACACCTCAAGGTCATTGTTAACTTTACCTTCACCTCTCCTGAAGGGGATCTACTTCCAAATCCTGTTGCTTTTATTTCAGAAAAGCTTGCTAAATCTTGTTCTTTCTCTCTGTTTCTATCATCTCTCACTTGGATTAATGCAACCTTGTGCCTCTGTACTGTTGCCTGTTATTACTTTCCAGGCTTGGAGAAACTTTTTTCTGCCAAGGGCCATTTGGCTATTTCTAACATCATTTGCAGGCCATATAGAATTATCAACTTAAAAATGAGCCTGCTATAGATCTGTTGAATTTCAAGTCCTGCCTGCAGTTACCTTGGCAGGGCCAGATCAGTGATTTTACAGTCCTTATATGGCCCACAGTCTGGGCATTCCTCACCACTGCTAGGCTATAATTTTAGTCTAGCTTAGAATTCTGGAAGAATTCAGTTTTAGGATATTAAGGTTCATTTCAGCTATATCGATTGAGATGCAGAAAGTTATTATTGTGACATGTTTAAGCCAGGAATAATCAAATATGCTCATAAGTGAGCTTTTTAGCATTTATGAAAAACACCCAATTCTTCCAGGTACTTTCTTAGAACTAGAAACCTCAGAACTATCCCCCACTTCTCCAAAGGTGTGGCTCATCCTAAATTTACCATCATACCTCTGCAGGGTAGCATTTGCTGTCCACTGTGTGCTCAGATCCCCAAGCATCAATGGCTCCCCAGTGAAAATGGAACTGCTTCAATCGGTAGTTGTGGTCCAGGGGTCCTCCCTCAATCACTGAAATGGCACATCCAACAATTCAGAGGACAGCTTTTTATGCTTTGGGGGAATGCTGGAGAAAGGACAAATCTGTGGGTCTACACTCTTTGTGTCTCAGCTGTCTTAAATGGAGTATGCTGTATTATAAACAAGTGTTTATAAACTTAATTTCCATGCATTATGAGGGCAAGACTGATAACACCAAAATTTAAGTGCATACCAAGCTACATAGAATTGTTAATGGCCAATTCTTGATTTACTTTTATATTTACCATGTCCAGTTTTCTTTTGTGTATAATACAATGCAAATTTCAGCAATTTTTTCCAACCTAATCTTAACAAACTGAAGTATGGGTATAAAAATTACTCCTTTTATTCACTGATATTTTTCTTTTCAATTTTTGAAGATCCTAATAATTCTTTCCCTTTCATTGCAATGGAATAGGAAATTTGCAAGTCAAAACTTACCACCTGGGAGATGTTGATCAAAGGGGACAAAGTTTCAGTTAGACAGCAGGAATAAGTTTTCAAGATCTAGTCCAAGTGCAGTGACCATGGTTAATAATAAAATATAGGAGCAGGCACACAGCAATTGAAACACCACTTGAAACACCCGCATCCCATATGTGAGTTCCTGCGTTCAAGACCCAGCTTTGCTCCCCAATTTCAGCTTCCTGATAATTCTTACCCTGTGAGACAGGAATGGCTCAAATACTTGGGTCCCTGCCACCCATGTAAGAGACCTAGATTGAGTTCCCAGCTCCTACCATTGCAGGCATTTGGGGAGTGAACAACTGGATAGAAGATTTCTATCTGCCTTTCAAATAAAATTAATTGTAAAACCATATATTTCAAAATTTCTGAAAGAGTAGATTTTAAATGTTATCACTACAAAACGATAAGTATGTGAGGTGTCGGGTGTTAATTAGCTTGAAATAATCATACCACAATGTACACATGTGTCAAAACATCATACTGTTCCATATATATGTATATACATATAAATATATATGCTATCATTATTGCTGATTTTTAAAACCCCTCAAGTTAGCACCTTTATCACTGGCTTTCTATGTTGGATAACAAATACCTTTTGTTTAGAGTAGACTTTTCTGGAACTAGTGAAATCAATACATTATAGGTAAAATATTCAAATAAGACAAGTTTCTAGTCATCCTTTCTCAGGCTTTGGGTTATGCTGATTTTTTTTCTTGAGTTTTTTAGGATATACTAATTCCTCATTTCATCCAACTGATCAGACCTTCATGCTGTCTACATATGGGAAAACCAATACAGCAACACTAAAGCCACCCAATTCATCCAGCTTAATAGTCTTCAAGGCTTACTCTGTTATTAGTTGAATTTTATCTACAAAAATGATCAAGTACAGCAGCCTTAAAGCCCAGATACACTGGATATGTCATAAAATGGTCTGTTATATATCTGACCAGCTTTTGAAATATTCTTACATAACTTCCTCTAAAAAACAAAATTTTGCAAGAGGTCAGTGAGGACAGCACTGACCACTTCTCTTCAGGGACAGGGGAGGTTTGGAAAACAATACTGCATGATTCACTAATAGGAGGACAGTACTAGTGTGCACTGCAATAAAAATATCAAAGCATCTTATTTTTCTATGCCAGCTCCATATTATAAACATGATTTTGGCAAATATTGAATCCAGTCTGTTGAATAAAACTGAAATTCTGGCCCCAAGTTAAGCGAGCAGGGCAGAGAAAGGGCCAGCTCTTCTCTCCTACCCCTAGAACAACATTGGGGCATTTCTCAGACACACACTGTGTGTCCTTCAAAGATGATGAGCAGGGCAGAGGTGTCACCAATAGGTGGCTGCAAGGGCGTAGCAGGTGTGTTTGGATTCATCTACAGTGTTGATTCACATAATACTAAACACATTTTTAAATTAGTTGCTAACACTTAAACCTAGATAATTTCACATAGAAGTTCACATTTCCAACTTGGCTTGTGAGAATGAGACACCCTGGTCATGACAGGCACACAATCCCACTGGGTGACGACAGGCTGGGTGAGAGAAATGGCTACACCCTTTAGATAGGCCTGCCAGTTCTTGACCATTTTCCTCAAACTCTCCCAGCCTTGATCATTCTCTTTACTTCCCCGGACTGAAGGTACATCAGCATTTGTGATCTCTCAGAAAGAAGTCGGAGTCCCAGGCATCTGACTCAGGTCCTTTCTAGCTAGAAAAACCATGAAATCCCTACCAAGTGTGGGCAGCATACTAAGACAAGTTCTACACAGAGCAGAGGGGAGAGAGGAGGGAATTCTACTATATAATGTGGTCAAGAGCATGCACTTTGTAGGAACAGGACCTCAGTATGAATTCCTTGGCTTTGTGTCATTAGCCATGTGTGCTGGCAGCTTCTAAGCTGATGCCCAAGGATTCCCATTTCCTAGTATTCACAACCTTGTGTAATTTCTGCCAGGTGTGAGCTGGAACTTGCAACCTGCTTCTAAGTGCAGAAGTGATGGGGTGTCACTCTCAGGATTAGGTTCTGAAAAGACTCTGACTTCCATTCTGCTTGCCCTCTCTGGCTTTCCTCACTTGCTTGCTGAGGAAGCAGGCTGCCATGCTTCGAGCTGCCCTATGGACAGGCCTTCGTGGCCAGGAAATGTGGGTGGCTTCTGGCCATCTGCCACCCAGGAATGAAGGCCCTGAGAGACAGCCAAACTTGCCAACAGCCATTCGAGTGCATCTGAAGAGGATCCTTTGCCAGTGAAGCCTTAAGATGAGACCTCCAACCACAACTGCCACTTTGATCACAGCTAAGCTGTGCCCAGAGTCCAGTCTCAAAGTTTGGTCTTCAAAACTCCATGAATTGGCTTTCGCTTACCTCTGGACTTGCCCTTCTGCTGCCTCCTTCTGACCCTTTTCACACATGCATTACACTGCCTCTCACCTCTACATACCACATGCAGTACACTGCCTCTCACCTCTACAAGAAAGCCTTCTGCCACTATTATCACCACCTCTTCCAGAGTCTGTCCCCACTGTACTATTAACTCCTCACTATTTTATTCTAAGCATCTGATACAGTGTCTGGCGCTTGGTAGATCTCCATTGACACCAGGAACTAAAGAACTAAACTGTCAACTTACTGTCTGGCTACTTAATTGGGAAGTCAATGGTAACTTCTTCTAGAGTAAAGGAACAGGGTGGGCTCAGGTGGGGCAGATGAGGGGAAGATACAGGAAAGTACAGTCATCAAGAAATGGGGCAGAAGAGCTGGCGTTCTGTCATAGTGGGTAAAGCCGCCGCCTGCAGTGCCGGCATCCCATATGGGCTCCAGAGGCTTGCTTACAGTAAGCAATTTCTGTAATATCCATTGCTTTCCTTTGCTTTTCAATGTGGAAGAGGAGCTAGTAGAGAAAGAAATGACAAAGAGAAAGGCAATACACAGCTCCCATAAAAATAAAAATAAATGCAAGAAAAAGACATGAGCAATATTTTGGGGTGACAGAAACATTCTAAAAGTAGATTGTAGTGATAGCTGCACAACTCTGTAAATGTACTAAAAATCACTGCTTGTTTTAAAAAATAAATACAGAAATGAGGGATCAAAAATATGGAGGGAAGAGCTGGTGCAGTGGCACAGCGGGTTAACGCCCTGGCCTGGAGTGCCTGCATCCCATATGGGTGCCGGTTTGAGACCTGGCGGCTCCACTTCCGATCCAGCTTTTTGCTATGGCCTGGGAAAGCAGAAGATGGCCCAAGTCCTTGAGCCCCTGCACCCACATGGGAGACCCAGAAGAAGCTCCTGGCTCCTGGCTTTGGATCGGCGCAGTTCTGGTCGTTGCGGCCATCTGGGGGTGAACCAGTGGATGGAAGTCCTCTCTCTCTCTCTCTCTCTCTCTCTCTCTGTGCCTCTCCTCTCTCTATGTAACTCTGACTTTCAAATAAATAAATCTTTAAAAAAATAAAATAAATAAAAAAATATGGAAGGGGAGCTTAAAATGTTTGTGGAAGCATTCTTTTTTAAAGATTTATTTGAGAGGTAGAGTTACAGACAGTGAGAGGTAGAGACAGAGAGGTCTTCCTTCTGCTGGTTCACCCCCCAAATGGCTGCAATGGCCAGAGCTGCACTGATCCGAAGCCAGGAGCCAGGTGCTTCCTTCCAATCTCCCATGCAGGTGCAGGGGCCCAAGCACTTGGGCCATCCTCCATTGCTTTCTCAGGCCACAGCAGAGAGTTGGATTGGAAGAGGAGCAGCTGGGACTAGAACCGGCGCTGATATGGGATGCCCCTGTGGAAGCATTCTTACTTAGGTTCCCTGGTGATGCCCCACAGAAGTACGGAGTAAAGCTGTTTGGGGCAGGAAGCACCTTTAGGAGCAGAACAATGGGACTCACTGCTCTTTCTGTTCAATGCCCCCTGACATTGCCAAAAAGAGGAATTTTATAGGCAGTGACTACAGGAATCATCATGTTAGTCCATGGATACCTGAGTGCCCTTCCCCACAATATTTTGTCTGTGTCACAAGCACTCCTTAAAATCAGTAACTATGCCTGACTCAGGGGAACCAAATAACAGAACAATAACCAGCAGAAGGCAGTGGTATGAGATGCTCACATACCTTCTTTTATAATCCCCTTTATCACTGTAAGAGAAGTCATATCTTTTTTTCATTCTAGGTATTAGTAATTTAAGTCTTCCCTCTCTTTTTTTCTTGATCCACCTAACTAAAGGTTTGTCAACCTTGTCCATCTTTCCAAAGAGCCAACTTCTGATTTAATTGATTTCTGTTCTGTTCTTTGCTGTGTCCTGTCAGTTTGCTTTGGCTTTAGTTTTTTCTTCTCTTTTTAGTTTCTTTCTCCTTCTGCTTTATTCCTGATCATTATAAAGCACATTATAGCAGCATTTCATAGGGTTTTTAAAAATATATTGTGAAATTTATAGACATTGATATTTATTAGGTCCTTTTCTAGAATTGTTGCTAGTGGTTTTTTTTTTTTTTTTTGCTTTCTTTTATGCTTTCTTTAAGTTTTGTGTTCATTAACTCTTTTTTTCCCTCTTGAAATTCTGTGAATTATTATGGAGCAATAGCAGTGAAGAATAAGCAGGAAACAAGACAGGCACTGAAATATGGAAAAAGAGAGCTAGAGAAAGTTACGTACTTACTGAAGATTGACAGTATCTTTTTAAACAAGAACATCCCTTTTTTTTTTAAAGAAATGATCTATTTATTTATTTGAAAGGCAAAGTTAGAGACACAGAGAGAGAATCTTCCATCTGCTGGTTCACTCCCCAAATGGCCGCAATGACCAGGGCTAGGCCAGGTGGAAGCCAGGAGCCACGAGCTTCTTATGGGGCTCACATGTGGATGGTAGGGGACCAAGGACTTGGGTCATCTTCCACTGCTTTCCTAGATACATTAGGAGGGAGCTGGATTGGAAGCAGAGCAGCCAGGATATGAACCATGCCCATATGGGATGCCAGCACTGCAGGCAGAGGCTTAACCTGCTGTACCATGGTGCTGGCCCCTTTTTATCTTTTCAAATGTTTATTTATTTGAAAGAGATAGAAATCTTCCATCCACTGATTTACTCCCCAAATGCATACATCAGCCATGGCTGGACCGGGCTGAAGCCAGGAGCAAGGAACTCCATGTTGGTCTCTTACATGGGTGGCAAGAACCCAAGTACTTGGGCCATCATTTGCTGCTTCCCAGGTAAATTAGCAGGAAGTTGGATTGGAAGTGAAGTCATCTGGACTCCAACTGGCACTCTGATATGGGATGTGGGCATCCCAAGCAGTGACTTAACCCACTGTGTCACAATTCCCACCTACCAATAACATCTTTTTTAAAAAAAAGATTTATTTATTTACTTATTTGAAAGAGTTACACAGAGTGAGGAGAGAGAGAGAGAGAGAGAGAGAGAGGTCTTCCATCCTCTGGTTCACTCTCCAGTTGGCCGCAATGGCTGGAGCTGCGCTGATCTGCCAGGAGCCAGGAGCTTCTTCCGAGTCTCCCACGTGGGTGCAGGGGCCCAAGGACTTGGGCCATCCTCCACTGCTTTCCAGGCCATTTTTTTTTTTGCTTTGCTTTCTTTGCGTTTGCCTAGTGATGCTCTGATGCTTAGAAATGCAAATGCATTTCTGGCCCAAATGCAAGCAGACTATTCCCTCCAGTGGGCTTAGTCTCTCTCTGGTTCTCTTCCCTCTGACATATTTCTCTGCTATGATTCAGGAAGTATTCAAGTCTGTCCCTAAGAAATTAGATGTCTCCATGTCCCCCATTTTCTGCTTTTATCTCCATGGTATGACATGGCTCCGAAACCATGAATACTTAGTTAAATATTTCAAACCAAGAAATAATTGCTCCTTTTCTTCCCAGAATTTTGGGTATCTTTCTTAATTTTTCCAAAACTCTAGAATGTGCCTCATCTCAACAATCCAGCAGGGAGCTGGATTGGAAGTGGAGCAGCTGGGACTGGAACCGGTGCCCATACGGAATGCTGGCACTGCAGGTGGCGGCTTTACCCGCTACACCACAGCACGGGCCCCACCAATAACATCTTGATGGTGGGTATTGTCTCAAAGAGGTTTCTTTTCAGGGGAATTCCAGACTCAGAACAGGAAGTAACTACCACCTGCCTATAGCTCCCAGACTGACTGAAGCCCCTTTTTCCATCATAAAGAATACAGTACTGCTGACCAATAAAGGAAGGTCATGGGTACCACTGACGAATCAGGAACTGAGGCCCATGCTGAATATGCATCTCTCATTCCAACCCAATCCATAAGAACCTCTACACCTAATCCCTCAAGGAGGCTGAGAATTAAACAGTTAACTGCCTGGCTTCTCGTTCTCTGCATTGCAATAAACTCCTTTTTTCCACCAAAGCCTTGTCAGTGATTGGCTTTCTGTTCATCAGATGTGCAACCCAGTTTGGGGCATTCTATGGCAACTGCTCCAGCCAGTTTGGGGGGAGTTGTTCTATATCACATTTTGCCTGACAAGATAATGATAGCACTCTAGGGGAGACTAGCAGAGCTCACTAGAGTGCACGATGATCATCTGGAACACAAGCCTTTACCTTGCTGTTGTGAAGATTTCAGGAATCCTTATGTACAATGTAGTATCATGGGCTTCAAGTTGAGATGAGGCACATTCTAGAGTTTTGGAAAAATTAAGAAAGTTACCCAAAATTCTGGGAAGAAAAGGAGCAATTATTTCTTGGTTTGAAATATTTAACTAAGTATTCATGGTTTCGGAGCCATGTCATACCATGGAGATAAAAGCAGAAAATGGGGGACATGGAGACATCTAATTTCTTAGGGACAGACTTGAATACTTCCTGAATCATAGCAGAGAAATATGTCAGAGGGAAGAGAACCAGAGAGAGACTAAGCCCACTGGAGGGAACAGTCTGCTTGCATTTGGGCCAGAAATGCATTTGCGGCCAGCGCCGTGGCTCACTAGGCTAATCCTCCGCCTTGCAGCGCCAGCACACCGGGTTCTAGTCCCGGTCGGGGCGCCAGATTCTGTCCCAGTTGCCCCTCTTCCAGGCCAGCTCTCTGCTGTGGCCCGGGAGTGCAGTGGAGGATGGCCCAAGTGCTTGGGCCCTACACCCCATGGGAGACCAGGAGAAGCACCTGGCACCTGGCTCCTGCCATTGGATGAGCGCGGTGCACCAGCCGCAGCACGCCGGCCACGGCGGCCATTGGAGGGTGAACCAACAGCAAAGGAAGACCTTTCTCTCTGTCTCTCTCTCTCTGTCCACTCTGCCTGTCAAAAATAGAAAGAAAAAAAAAAAAAGACCTTTCTCTCTGTCTCTCTCTCACTGTCCACTCTGCCTGTCAAAAATAAAAAAAAAAAGAAATGCATTTGCATTTCTAAGCATCAGAGCATCACTAGGCAAATGCAAAGAAAGCCAGGAGACAGTTGAGAATCTAAAAGCCAGGATAAATGCAGGAGTGAACATTTCTATTTATGCTTTATGTTACACTTTTTACTTCATTCATTCTCACCTTCATGGATTCATTTCCTCATATTCATGAGAGAAAATAAATTTCCTTTAGTTCAGAATTCCTCAACCTCAGTTCTCTTGACGTCTGAGGTTAGAAGATTCTTCATTAATGCTGTTTTGTAAAGTATAGGATCTTAAGTAGCATCCCTGATATTGACTTTGACCCACTGGATGCTGATTGAACTTCCTCCACTTCCAGGTGTGACAACCAAAAATTTCTCCAGGTGTTGCCAAGTGTCACCAATCCCAAGGCTCAGAGGGTAGAATGGCAAAATTGCTACTGGGTAAGAACCACTACTTTAGATACATTATTTCATAAACTGTTTCAAATAATAATGTTAAGACTAATCAGGGCTATTTGATGTCATTAAGTATAGTTTAAAAAATTTTAAAATGGGGGGGGGGCAGTGTTGTGGCACAGTGAGGTATTCTGCTGTCACAATGCAAGCATCCCATATGGGCACTGGTTCGAGTCCCAGCTGCTCCACTTCTAATCCAGCTCCCTGCTAATGAGCCCAGGCAAAGCAGCAGAAGATGGCCCAAGTACCTGGACCCCTGCCACCTACATGGGAGACCCAGATGTTGTTCTAGGCTTCTGACTTCGGCCTGGCCTACCCCTGGCCATTACAGCCATTTGGGAAGTGAACCAGCAGATGAAAGGTACCTCTCTCTCTCTAACTCTGCCTTCAAAATAAATAAAACCAATATTGTTTTTAAAAAAGGGAAAAAGCTGGCAGTTCAAGTCTGGGATGCTCTACTTCCAATCCAGCTCTCTGCTATAGCCTGAGAAAGCAGTGGAAGAGGACCCAAGAGTTTGGGCCCCTGCACCCACATGAAGACCTGGAAGAGGCTCCTGGATTGGTCTAGTCCAGCTCTGGCCATTATGGATATTTGGGGAGAGAACCAGCTGATGGAAGATCTCTCTGGCTCTGTGTCTGTCTCTCTCTCTCTGCCTTTCAAATGAAAAACAGATCTTTAAAAAAATGAAAAAGATGCTCAGATTTAATCATATTTGGTCAACCTTAGGCACTAAAATTTCACATAAATTTTGAAATGATTCACATTATCTTATAGTTGGATAAGTTGAACAAAGAAGATTTTAAGCTATATTATCAGGGCTGGCGCTGTGGCATAGCAGGTGGAGCGCCACCTATGGTGCTGGCATCCCATATGGGCACTGGTTGTAGTCCCAGCTGCTCCACTTCCAATCCAGCTCTCTGCTGTGGCCTAGAAGGGTGCTGGAGGATGGCCGGGTCCTTGGGTCCCTACACCTTTGTGGGAGACCTGGGGGAAGCTCCTGGCGTCGGATCGGTGCAGCACCAGCCATTGTTGCCAGTTTGGGAGTGAACCAGCGGATGGAAGACCTCCCTCTCTTTGCCTCTTTTTCTCTCTCTGTGTGGCTCTGACTTTCAGATAAATGGATGGATCTTTTTAAAAAAACATATTATTCGAATTTTAAAAACTTCTAAATTATGTTACTATTAGACTGGGTAATACTGTTCAACAAAATTACAGAATATGTTTCTATTTGTATCATATGATGAATCTTACTCAGTTGTTAAAACTATAACCTCATACATAGGTCAGTTTTCTTTTTGTCCCATTTCAAGCATTGCAATTTTATAAGTTATATCTGATTAAGCTATCACTATATAATATGAAAGTTCTTATAAAGTCAGAAAGGAAAGGAAAATTAGCACACATTTAATATACACAAACAAAATAAATTTCTGACAAAGCTTCAAATTCTTACCCTATCTTTAATACCAATTACAGAGTCCATATATAGAGATATATGTATGTATTAATAAAAATATAACTATACTAGTTGAAGGAAATATGCATTTAAAACTAGAAGGGACTTTTTTGTATATTCAAAGAGTAAGGGGGGGGGGGGGCAGCATTGTGGCGTAGCAATAAAGCTGCTGCCTGTGAAGCCAGCATCCCATATGGGCACCTGTTGGAGTCCCAGCTGCTCCACTTCTGATCCAATTTCCTGTTAATAATCTGGGAAAAGCAGTGGGAGGAGGGCCCAAGTACTGGGCTCCTGCTATCCACATGGGAGACCTGGAAGAAGCTCCTGGCTTCAGCTTGGCTGAGCCCTTGCAATTGTGGCTGTCTGGGAAGTGAATCAAGGGTAAAAGATCTCTCTTCTTTCTCCCTTTCTCTCTATAGCTCTGACTTTCAAATAAATAAATAGATCTTTAAAAAAGTGTAAGACCAGTGAGCTCAATGCCATTGCTAACAAAGAGGTCAGTCAGCACTACCATGGAGGGAGTCCGACGTGCCCTGTATCCATGTAACGTTGCTCTAAAGTCCAGATAAAACCACCAGACCTTGTCCTCACCCGATTTATCTGTAGAGTCTTCAAATTCCACAAGGAAAGAGTACCCGTTATTCCAGATGTGCAGGCAGGTGGCCGGATCATAAGAGATGGTGAGCGGTTTTAAGCCAGGATCGTAGACGCTGTCCCTCCACCGGATGTTGATGGGCGACTGCCGATCGCCCGCAGGAACGAGGTCCACACTCTCCCAGAGCGGATGCACTAGGAGAGAGTGGGGCTGAGTGATCGGGTCAGCAAGACCCCGACCTACCGAGCATCACACACGAGGCAATCCTGCTTGGGGAGAAGCCATCAGAAATGGCAACTGAAAGTCTTAGGAATTAGCCGCGCAGGGCCTCAGTCCACTCCCTAAAGCAGAGGTGAAGGCAGGTCAGAGCGCATCGTGCAGAGGCTCAGCATTCTGCTGTCCCATGAAGCCAACAACACATCCCAGTCGGCCGCCTAAGTCCCCTAACCCTGCGCCATCTGTCCTGTGATGAGGGCAGGATGCAGGGAGATCAGAGCACTCACAAATGAGCTCTTTCTTCATGGATAATTTCCTGAGACCAGGCTGCCCCAACTAGCTCTGAAGACAAAGACCAGGTCACTTACTTGGCATGAACAGACCGTCGACAAAGGGAATGAGGGAAGGGCTCTGGGAGGCAAACCTTCAGGCCAGCACGGCACCGGGGCTTTCTGGTTGGTTGGCCCGGAGAAGTCAAGGCTGGCACGGCGGCTCCCGCACCAGGCTCAGCCCACATCAGCGTGCACGCTGGGCTCCCCTCCTGTGGAGGTCACCTCTGAGGACCAGATGGCCACCCTGCCAAGCCTGGGGACAACGTCAGCCCTGCTCTGGAGACCACAGTCTGTCACCCAAATGTGGACGTATCTAGTGAGGTGGAATCGTACAACTCTTCCTACACACAGACAACATCCCTCAACTGATTGTCTCCTGCAAACACCAGGTCTCCGTGGCGAGTCCCTGAAAAGCACCAGGGCTGCCCTGCCAAGCCAGACAGGCCTGCAGAGACATCTGTGCGTGATGAACACAACGCAGAGCACACCATGGATGCGCAGAATCAAGATCAACAGGAAACCTAGGAGAAACGTGAAAGGACAGAAAACACTACCAACGATCCTCTGCTCCTCACCCCACTGCTGAGAACTGGTTACGTATGGGTTGGGCCAAGGTATGGTTGGGTCATCCTCCTGTTTCCATAAAAAACATAAAAACCCCTCTGGTTTACTCTTACAGAGAAGACATTCCTCTAATTTCAGTATTGTCCCAATCTGGAAGTCAAGATCCTAGGCTTGGTTTTGTTTTGTTTTGTTTTTCTACCACTATCGACATCAAGCTCTCTCTGAAAACATCTAGATGAGTGGTTCTCAACAGAGGGAGCACTTCAGCCCCACTAAGGACCTATGGCAATGTCTCCAGGCATTTTGTATCAGGAATTGAGGGAGGGTAACACTGACATCTAGTGGAGAGAGGCCAGGGCTCTTAGTAAACCCCTGGAATGCACAGCATGGACACTTCCTACAAGAATTATCCTGCCTCAAATGTCCATAGTGTCCAGTTGAAGAATCCTGGTCTAGAACTAAAAGCTATAGGCAAACTCATAGATTTTTTCTCTATACCACAGTACTCTGATCTCTGGAGAGGTTTGCACCTTTTGGGTTTTATTTTGTTTTTCCTTTAGTGTACAGGGACAGGAACTTACTTTATAGAAGAACTTTCTGTTTCAGAATTCTAAAATGGGAAATGCATATAAACTGACACAATGCCATCATATTATAATCCATTAGAATGAAAAGTCCTTGTGGGCGAAGCCATATCTTCCTCCTGTTTTTGTTGCCTTTAGTCCTTATTAAATATATGCCCTTTGAGTACTGATTATCCAACTGCTATTTTGGGGCAGGCGAAAGCTATATTTGACTCCAATTTGTTAATTTTAAAATTTCTAGAAAACCCTAGAACAGGCCTAATTCAGTTTCAAAGACACTTGGTACAAGAGCAGTACATCTTCCCTCTGAGGTACTCAGACTATGGCTAATGGGGGTCCCATGAAGACTAGGGGAGAACTGGAATAATGATCAGGTCCTTAAGACAATGCTCTTACTCACCTTTGTTTTCTACTTCATTCATGTGATGGAATGTATCAAGTCTCACAACCATGCAAATGACCACCCAAGAAAATCGGACCTATTCCTTCAGTGGATCTTTTATGACCATAATGCTACTACCAATGACCAGCTCTACTTCCAGAAGTTTCCCTTTCCTCCTACCCATCTCTCCTTTATTAACCCAGACCATCCTCTGACTGCAAGGAGGGCCTTGGTCACTGTCCCCTTAATGAAGCCAGCTTTCTGCCAGGGCCTGTTCTGGCACTCAGCAGTTTCCCCAAATTACCTACCTTCATATTGTACCTGCCTGTCCATCAAGTTGTAACTTCTGTGTCCAAGTACTTAGGTCTTCCTATTTGAACCCACCTCACTTAACTTAGTCCCTTTCTTCTTCCTTCTCCCCAAATGTTGGCTTCCCATGCTACTTTTCAGGTCATGCTACTCCCTTTGGCTTGCCATTCTCTTGTGATGCTACTGTCCCGTCATGCTGTTCTTACAATTGTCCCCATCTATACAGGCTTATCTCCACTTTTGCTATGCTAAAATACTCTTCATTCTCCTTACCATTAACAGAAATTTCCTCCATTTCAAGGCTTATCTTCATGTTGATATTTTCTCCAGTCACACTGATGTTTGCTTTTCCTAAACACACAGCATGCCTTCTCATATCATTCAACACTCAGCCATTCCTTATGTAATGTCTTTGCTTTATTTGCTCAAAGAGTTTGTGTCCTGCACTTTTTCTATGGCCTCCAGGCTTAAACTTGGTTCCTTGCCCAGAGGAAGCCAGATCAGTCAATACCAAGGCTCCCTACCCTTAGGTCATCATCTCTCTGCCAGGAAACCTGGTTTATTTCAAATACTTCCTAGGTTCAGCATAATATCTGCCTGTTTCTTTAAATTTCTACTAGGCTCTCAAAGTTAGAGAGTTCAAGTCCCTTCCCTGACAATCCCAGCTCTCTAAGGCATCCCTTCATCCGCTCTTATGCCTCAGTACTCACTTTCTCTGTATCTGTGCTTTCTAATGTGATTGGCGTTCACCCTGTGAGGCTAGTCTAAATTAGATGTGCTATACTTGTAGGACACTAGGGAGTCTGAAGACTTAGTACAAAATAAACAATGTGTAAAAGTTTATTTGCAATTCTTACATTCTTTTCAAATTAAAGTGAAAATATTGATGTGGAATGAATAGGCAGGAAATTAGTTTAGGATTGCTGAGCTGGAAGTTAGAAGCCCCATGTGTAATTCTATCCTCCTACTTCTCAATCAAAATGCCCCCTTTCCTGGGATGCATCTGCTTTATCTGGAACCATGAAAATACGGATGTTGAGCTCCACATGTAACTTGTGAAGATGCCATATAATTTCCAGGTGGCTTCACGCCTGGAGAGGCACTGCCCCAACTTCATAAAGGAGGCCAGCTGGGAGGTGCTCTCTGTCTCTCTTCTGCTGCAGACAAAGGCTAGAGGAGCTGCCAGGTATTCTCTCTGTCTTTCCTCCTCCACCCATTCTCCTTTAAGGCAAATCCTCTGGCCCTCTGCCCACTCATGATGGGTATTTCTCTGTGTGGGGCAACACATACTTGCTTTGTGTGTGTGTGTGTGTGTGTGTGTGTGTGTGTGGTATGTGTTTGCTTTCTCATCTTTTGAATAAAATTTACATTATCTATGTCAGTACTTAGAATTCTTGTCTTTGTGCATTGACAAGAGCCTGAAGTAAAAAAAAGTTAATACCCCACTCACCCACATCAATATTTTGGATACATTTGGCTAAATAAAATGTATTAATAAAATTAATTTTATCTGCTTATTTGTACTTCTAAAAGTATGGTTATTAGAAAATATAGAATTACCTATGTAGCTAACATTACCTATCTATTAGATAGCATTGCTCTATTCCCTTATTTGCTTTCATTTTTTCTTGGGATAATTGAAGGCCATCTTTTCAGGCCTGGACCTTTGTACAGTGTCACCCTACACAGGACCCTCCACAAGACTTAGGTGAGGATGCCAGAGAATCACAAACTGCCTTCTTAGAGCATCAGGGTTGGAAAACCGCACTTTGATGGGGAGTCCATTAATCTCGGGATGCAAGGCAGTTACCAGCACGGGATACTAAAGCCCACATTTCCTGCTCAGTTCCAGGGCTATCTGTCAGTCCCAGGCAGCTGAAGATAACCCTGAGTCCATTCTGCAATCCTGAGTGGCTCTTAATGACCCATTGTTCCTCAAGGTGATTTGAATGTTAATAAAAGACAGTCTGGGCTATTCTAAGTCTCTCAATCTGAGGATTATCAGAGTTGTTTGTGAAAACACTGCAAAACAAGTTTTTAATATTATCACTCTCCAGGCTTTATTTGTGTTCTCTAGAGAAATAGTAGAAGATCTTTCTTTCTTTCTTTCTTTCTTTCTTTCTTTCTTTCTTTCTTTCTTTCTCTCTCTCTCTCTCTCTCTCTCTCTCTCTCTTTCTTTCTTTTTGACAGGCAGAATTAGACAGTGAGAGAGAGAGACAGAGAGAAAGGTCTTCCTTTGCCGTTGGTTCGCTCCTCAAATGGCCGCTACGGCTGTTGCGCTGCGCTGATCCGAAGCCAGGAGCCAGGTGCTTCCTCCTGGTCTCCCATGCGGGTGCAGGGCCCAAGCACCTGGGCCATCCTCCACTGCCCTTCCGGGCCACAGCAGAGAGCTGGACTGGAAGAGGAGCAACCAGGACAGAATCCAGCGCCCCAACCGGGACTAGAACCTGGGGTGCCGGTGCCGCAGGCAGAGGATTAGCCAAATGAGCTGCGGCGTCAGCCAGAAGAACTTTCTAATACATTTCACTTATACTATAGTTCAGTGATGTCAAATAGGAACTTTCTCTGATGATGGAAATGTCCCGTATGGTAAGTGCTAGACATACATAGCTGACATATTTTAAGGAACTTAAATATACATGTAAACACTCACTTGGGGCTAGCGGCTACATTTTGTACAGTGCCTTTTTAGTCCAAGTTATCATAAAAATGCTTCCTTTCCTTCTAAAAGTAGGAAATCATGAACATTAAGAATCACTGGATTAATAATCAATCTTGTACCATTTCTATTCTAGATGGTACTCTTTATATTTCACCAAAGCAAGAATTATTAAATTTACTTTCCTAGGTCTATAATCGAATGCTTAAATTTATTTAATGTGACAAACAGGTTAAATTTCATTAGGTGATACCCTGAGTGAAACTGATTTTATTTCTGTCTTAACAGGTACATAGCCTACAAGTTCCCAAAATGAAAACTGTCAAGAGTTACTGACAGTTACTGCTTTTTGAGATAACAGTGAATAGCAATTTGAGTTGACAGCCAGTGAGGGAGGAAGAAAAGTAGAGTGACAAGCCCAGAGCCCAGGACTGTCTGGTAATGCTGTTTTCTGAATTTGCCACAACCACTGAGTTCACTGACTCCTTATCCTGCTTCACCTTATCTTAAAATAATCAAATGTCAACATCAGGCACTGAGCCTATGAAGACGAAGATAACGATGATGATGACAACAATGACAACGCCTGCAATACCTGAAGTAGCTGCCAATACTGAGTATCTAACCCTCAACAATCTTGGGTCATTCTTGGTCACAAGTGTACACCAGGCCATCCACTGGAGTCCTGAGAGGCCAAGAACAGTAAGTACTGTCTTATAAGTGTACCAGTGAGGCTCCAAAATACAGGACATGCCCAGGGACGCAGGACAGCAAAGACCATAATACCTCCTGGGTAAAAACAGGTCAGGACAGTGTAAAATAACAAAAGCAAAACCAAAGAGAGGCTGTGCTCTGTTTTCCCTAGTAATTAGAAACAAAAACGTGTTCTATGATGTGGGAAATTAATTAAGTGAAGCTGCCACCTTCTCAAACCACTAATGTTTGGTCTTTGTCAACACTAAAAGGAGTAAACTATCCTAAAAGCATAAGCATACAGACTTTTAGACAGTTAATTTCAACTCTCTGCTAAAAATTTAAAATAGCAAAACATCAGCAAGTAGACAAATATGACTAATATTTTCCGTTTTCAGCCTCAGACCGCAAAATGCCAGTGTTAAGAATGAATCAGTCTGGGTAGGATGTGGCCGTGATCATAGGAAGCCACACCCAGCAACCAGAAATTTATTATGACTCTGGGCAGTTTATGTGAATAATGAGAACACAGTCAAGGTCGAAAGAAAGAAACCAAGTTTACAATAAAAACATATTTATGGAGTTGTTTTAAGCCCTTGGATTTAGGTAGATTAGCATTAGTAATTTACAAACCTATTCTTACCCATTCTTTTTATTATGTGCATATGGTGGTCAAAGAAAATAAACACCAGTGAGAGTAAACATATCAAAAGCGAACATTTGCAAACTCTGTCAATTTCTTTTAAAGAATGGAAAACATGAAAAACCCCGCTTTCAATGATATACTTAGCCACTTCGTCACTCTATAAATTCAAACTCATTTCTCCATAATACAGATATTATCTTCTCCTGTCATTATACTGCTTCTTAACCAGGGGCCAGTTTTGTCCCCATACAGCTTATCTGACAATGTTTGTAGACATTTCTGATTGTTAGAAGTGGATGGGGATGCTATTGGCATCTACTGGGTAGAGGCAAGGGATACTGTAAACTACCCTACAGGCCAGTCCCCTACAGCACAGAATGACCCATTCCCATTGTCAATAGTGTTGCGGTGGAGAATCCCTGCCACATCCAGAGGTAGACAGTTTTCTTTCCAAGAGGGGAACAAGATTCAAAGAGGTTTGAGGGAAGACCATCTACTGCTTTACTTGATTTTTTGTGTTTTCAGCACAGTGTACACTTGCAAGCTGGTCAGCTAGAATGGACTCTGCAATTCCTAACTTGGGACAGAATATTCTGGAATGTGAAGTCACCGAACTGTTTGCAGACATTAATATGTAACTTCTAGAAACTTAAGGTTCACAGAAAGTTTGCAGTCAGTGGAATTAACCCTAGTGAAAAGACAAATGCTAACATGAAACAGTAAAGAATAGGTTCCAAAACATTTGGATCTGGGCCATCTTCCTTGTCCAGTTTCTGTAGCATACCATTCTTACATTCTCAAATTGGCCAAGTAAAAATTTTCCATGTTTATTTTAATATATCAATAGAGAGATGATTTGTTATTTTCACAGTTCTTGAGGTATAGAAGCCCACACTGCAACATCAATGATACCATAGCTGCAAATGCTTGACTCCTGTGATTATTATGAAACCAACAGTCTTTGCTCTTTAAGCAGGAGGAGTACTCACAGGTTCGGTTCCGGGATTTGTATGTGCAGGTATAGAGGCTGCAGGGCCTCACTGGCAGGAGCCCAGGTAACTGGAACCTTCTCTTCAACAATTTGCATGGAGCCACTTGAAGAATGACCCTCAGGCTATTCATCACCACCATCTTTAGCTTGAAACCTCGATCAGTTCCCAAATAATTTGCAGAAACCTAATGACACGGAGGGAAGAGGACAGAAGAGAAAAAAGCTGTAAACAACAGACTGAAGATCCTGTGGAAACATCCAAGTAGGACAACACTCAGACTGGCAGTGCACACCCTAATGTGAGGGGAGGGCAAATGAGTCAACAGTCTGTTCACTCTTGTTGCTCAAATTCATAGGTCCTCTCCATGGAAGGCAGGGTCAGGACAACTGACTCATGGGCTTTGCATTTCCCCCAAGGTTGTCAAATATTAGAGATCCAGAGAAAAGATTCCTATTACTCATATGAATGAAAATACTATTTACAGGACACTTTCTTAAAATTAAAAAGAACATGTATTCCTTGCAATCCCAATTATCCATCATGGTTATTTAAAAAATTATTTTTACAAATTTATTTGAAAGGCAGCTCTTTTTGCCGCATCTACTGCGAGAATGAAGACCATTCTCAGCAATCAGACGGTCGACATCCCAGAAAATGTCGACATCAGTCTGAAGGGGCGCACAGTCATTGTGAAGGGGCCTAGAGGAACCCTGCGGAGGGACTTCAATCACATCAATGTGGAACTCAGTCTCCTGGGAAAGAAGAAGAAGAGGCTCCGGGTTGACAAATGGTGGGGAAATAGAAAGGAACTGGCAACTGTTCGCACGATCTGTAGTCATGTACAGAATATGATCAAGGGGGTTACACTGGGCTTCCGTTACAAGATGAGGTCCGTGTATGCTCACTTCCCCATCAACGTGGTTATTCAAGAGAACGGGTCTCTTGTTGAAATCAGAAATTTCTTGGGTGAAAAGTACATCCGAAGGGTTCGGATGAGGCCAGGTGTTGCCTGTTCAGTGTCTCAAGCCCAGAAAGATGAATTAGTGCTTGAAGGAAATGACATTGAACTTGTTTCAAATTCAGCTGCTTTGATTCAGCAGGCAACAACAGTTAAAAATAAAGATATCAGAAAATTTTTGGATGGTATCTATGTCTCTGAAAAAGGAACAGTTCAGCAGGCTGATGAATAGGACCTAAAAGTTATCCGGCTACAGAAACAAGAACCCAGAGAGTGTCTTGTGGTATTTTAATAATGCAATAAAAAATTATTGATTTGAAAAAAAAAAAAACAAATTTATTTGAAAGGCAGAGAGAATGAGAAGAGAGACATATAGACAGAGAGAGATTGATCTGCTGGTTTATTCCTCAAATGCCCACATCAGCCAGAGATGGGCCTGGCATTCAATTCAGGTGTCCCATGGTGGGTGGCAGTGGTCCAACTACTTGAGCTAATATCACTTGCTGCCTCCCAGGGTGCCAATAGCAGGAAGTAGGAATTGGGAGAAGAACTGGGACTTGAGTTTAGGCACCCCAGAAGGGGGGTGTGGGCATTCCAAGTAGCATTCTAACTGCTACACCGAACACCTGCTCCCAGCATGGTTTTTAAAGGTAAGAAGGATGTAAAGATGAAAGCTTACTCCAGGAAGCCTGAAAAAAACAAAAAAATAATCCTTTGCATCTGGATTGCTAAGAAAAATCCCAGATACATCCTGCCAAAATAGCCATGGGCAATTTTGAAATCTCAGTTAAAATACAATCTGTGGCACAGGAGTCCCAGGTGCTCCATTTCCCATCCAGCTCTCTACTAATGTGCCTGGGAAAGCAGCAGAAGGTGGTCCAAGTGCTTGGGCTCCTGCACCCACATGGGAGATGCAGAAGAAGCTCCTGGCTCCTGGCTTTGGATCAGCCCAGCTCCGGCCGTTGCTGACCTCTGAGGAGTGGACTAGCAGTTGGAAGACATCTCTCTCTCTCTCTTTCTGTAGCTCTACTTCTCAAATAAATAAATAAATCTTTAAAAAAAAATACAATCTGTGGGGCCAGCACTGTGGCATAGCAGGTAAAGCCGTCACCTGCAGTGCTGGCATCCCATACCAGTTTGAGACCCGGCTGCTCCACTTCCAAACCAGCTCTCTGCTCTGGCCTGGGAAAGCAGTGGAAGATGGCCCAGGTCCTTGGGCCCCTGTGCCCATGTGGGAGGCCTGGAAGAAGCTCCTGGCTTCAGATCAGCCGTTGCAGCCATCTGGGGAGTGAACCAGCGAATGGAATACCCCTCTCTCTCTCTGTCTCTCTCTCTCTCTCTGCCTCTCCTTCTCTCTGTGTGTAACTCTTTCAAATAAATAAATAAATCTTTTAAAAAATACAATCTGTGACTCGTTCAGTTTTTGCTGTAACCTGATGGTCCTCAAACATGGGAAAAATGGACAAGGTTAATTTTGAACTCTCCCTCTCTAGCTCTCATAAGTTCATAGTGAGAATCTCAGAAGGCAATGCTTTCCAATGCATCCACTATTGGTGTTCTGAAAGCACAGCCATAGTAACTTTGAACACTGATACTAACATTGACCACTTTTCTTAACAAACCCTATTCTGGTACCAACTGACAAACAAGTTCTGAAATTTAAATATATATATATATATATATATATATATGTCTTGATTACACATTCATTCCACTGTAGACTTGGAAGCATTTAGTGTGATTACTTGAGATTCTGTTTGGGACACGGTTTGCGCAACCATGACTATGGTGTGGCTGCTAGGCTGGGTTCCATGGTACTACTGAGCTCACAGTCTCAAGTCCATTTGTGCACCTGCCTGCCCCCAACCATGTGGGTTTTAGATCTTCCACTTCTGCCACTGCCTCTAGCCTGTGCGGATGCTCTTCCTTCCCTGGTTCATTCCTACCCAGCCCTCAGGGACTAACTCCAGTGTCACTGCTCAAAGTTTGCTCTGACCATGGGTTCACCAGGTCAAGCCAGCACCCTCTTCATGGGTATGATGTTTTTCTTGGGTGAATTAAGGGCTGATTGGGAGTGTACTTTATGACTGTGTCCCTGTTAGCTTCGAAGTCCCACGGTGGGAGGGACTGCATCGGTCTGTCTTAGCTGCGTGTCTTAGGAACACGATGGGTATTGAAGGAATACTACCTGAATGTCCTGAGTGCTTCCCTGGTGATAGAGAAGACACTGATGCTAATTTCAAGAATCAGGACCTGTGATGTGGCTGCCAGCATGATCTGGACTAGAATTAAGGGATTTTGTCTTTTTAGATGCAACATCACCCATTTGTAGTGATTTTTTTATACATTTAAAACATTTTTCTTTTTTTAGTGGGAGGTAAAATAGCAAGGTTTATTAGGGAAGGGACATCCGAATGGGCACCTCTCCAGACAGAGCCTGAGAGACTTGAAGGGGGGAGGGGGTGGAGGTTACATGGTTGAGTAGAGATTACACCTGACCAGGTCAGGTGGGCGGCCTGTCCTTTAAGAGGAGTGTCTCACATGCCTACCTTATAAGATCTGAAGGACCCACAAAGTCCTGCCTGATCTAAAGGAGGAACTTACTTGACGATGACCCTAACTTAGTCTCACAGGGAGAGAATTTTGCCAGTAAGCATTTTCAACACTTAGAGATTTTTCCCTTGTTCTAGGTGCTGTGTTGAGTGCTGTGATGCAAAGATGACCAAGGTCATAGAAAGAAATGAGGGGCCAGCGCTGTGGTGTAGTGGGTAAAGACACCACCTGCAGTGTCAGCATCACATATGGGCGCCGGTTCATATCCCAGGTGCTCCACTTCCAATCCAGCTCTCTGCTATGGCCTAAGAAAGCAGTGGAAGATGGCCCAAGCCCTTGGGCCCCTGCACCCATGGGGGAGACCCAGAAGAAGCTACTGGCTCCTGGCTTCGGATTGGCTCAGCTCCAGCCATTGCAGCCAATTGGGGAGTGAACCAGAGGATGGAAGACCTCTCTCTCTCTCTCTCTCTCTCTCTCTCCCCTCTCCCTCTCTCCTCCTCCCTCTCCCTCTCCCTCTCCCTCTCTTTCTCTTCTGTGTGTAACTCTGACTTTCAAATAAATAAATAAATCTTTTTTTTAAAAAAAGTAATGAAGTCCTGGTGTATGCCATAGCATAGAGGAATCATGAAAACATGGTGCTAAGTGTAAGAAGCCACATACAGAGGTCATGCATGAATTTCTGGTATCATGACCACTACTGACTAAACAAGAAAAGAGAGAATAGGCTATCATCATCTATTTTTGTTGAATAAATGAAATTACAGTGAGGGTCTGCTTCCCAGCTGTTCCACTTCTGATCAGCTCCCAGCTAATGGCCTGGGAAAGCAGCATAAAATGGTCCAAGGGCCCCTGCACCCATGTGGGAGACCTGGAGGAAGCTTCAGCCTGGCCCAGCCCTAGATGTTGCAGCCATCTGGGGGAGTGGACCAGGGGATAAAAGATTTCTCTGATTCTGTCTCTGTCTCTGTCTCTCTGTAACTCTGACTTTCAAATAAGTAAGCAAATCTTAAAAAAAAAAAAAGTTGCGGTGAAAAAATCTGCTTTTAAAAGAAATGGAGGGGTCGGCGCCGTGGCTCACTTGGTTAATCCTCTGCCTGCAGTGCCGGCATCCCATATGGGCACCGGGTTCTAGTCCCGGTAGCTCCTCTTCCAGTCCAGCCCTCTGCTGTGGCCCGGAAGGGCAGTGGAGGATGGCCTAAGTGCTTGGGCCCTGCACCCACATGGGAGACCAGGAAGAGGCACCTGGCTCCTGGCTTCAGATCAGCGCAGCGCTGGCTGTAGCAGCCATTTGGAGAGTGAACCAGCAGAAGGAAGACCTTTCTCTCTGTCTCTCTCTCGCTTGCTGTCTATAACTCTGCCTGTCAAAAAAAATGGACAGATTGATATATTTACCTCAATGGGATGTTACGCATATGATGTATCAAAACATCACATGGTACCCCATAAATATGTACAATTTCTATGTGTCTGTTAAAAAGTTGTCAATATATATATTTATTTATTAAGGAAATGGCTTTGTTTCCACCCTTCTATCTCAAAGGGAATCTATGTTTAAATGCTAAGATAAATGGAAGACACTTGGACTTATGAACTCATATGAAAGGCAGATTTTCTGTTGAGTCTCCAGTGTTTTGAAGATTGTAAAATCTTGCTCAGCATGGATGACTATCAGAAAGTAATCAAAATCCACCTACAGGTTACAACTGACAAATTGGGGGTTATTATAAAGTAAAATGTACCACTTTGGAAAACAATCAAATACTTTAAATACTCAGAATAGAGAAATTAGGCCAGAAAGCAGAGGTGTGGCTGCTTGAGGTTGAGGTAAAGGGGAAACAGGAGTGACTACTTAGTGTGTGGGGGTTTCTTTTTGGGGTGATGAAAATGCTTTGGAACTAAATAGAGGTGGAGGTTGCACAATATAGGCCACTGAATCGTACACTAAACAGATTTATTTTATGGGAATTTTCCCTCATCAATGTTTATATTAAAAAAAAAAAAAAAAAGATGACCACGTACTAGTTCACAGCATGGTACCCATGCTGCCCCAGACTCTGCCTTCTGCTAGCAAAAGGACAGCTTTCAGCAGTTTACTCTTGACTGGGGGTGGATGGATGAGGGAGACAAAGGCACAAAAAGAGAAAACGAGGGGGCACTATAGACATATTTCACTTGCACACTTGATGTTTATTTCTTCAAAGAAACTTTCCAGTAATAGTGTGCGACACAAAAAACAATCACGACCACCAGCAATGTAGGGCAAGGAGGCAAACTGTGATTTTCTCCTCCCCTCTTCACACACATGCTTACTATGAATTAGCTGGGAACTAGCTCTTCTCTGTACTGCTGTCCTTGACCTTGCTCCATCTAAGCCAGAGGGGACAAGGCTACACCTAATTTAAAGGAGAGATAATCACACCTGACAAGCAGTGTCCAACAGCCAAGGGTAACAAGAAGCAGAGCTACTTCCTATCACTATGGTTCACTGAGGGCTCCAGGCAGAACTCTTTAACTGGCTATCAATAAGCCATCTGTCTAGACAAGCACTGTGCGAGACTTTGGGCCTGGTTCACTTTGTGTAGGCATCATGTTATTAATGTAGACACTGAACTCTTGGAGAGGCCAGGATATGTGGCCACCACCTGTAGGAGGACTGGTAGGAAGTTCATCATTCCCATGGAGGTGCCCCATGAAGGGGGTACAGATGTCAAGATGCACCTTAGTTAAGGTATGCAAAAGTCTGATGCAGGATTTCAAACATAGACAGGTAGTAAACTTTCAAGAGATTATCTTGATAGTGAGCCAAATAACAGCACCTTGTTTTCAAGTACTCTCTTAACTGAATTAATTGATCAGCCTTACAAAACAATAGGCCATTAGCCACCATGATTCAAAATCTGATTCTGCCTTCTTTTTCTTAGCTTTTTATTATAGAAAACTTCTAACTTCTAAAAATACAGTTGGCTCTCACATTCATGGTTCCAAAATCCATGAAGTCAATTGATAATGGATCAAAAATATTCAAGGGGAAAAAAACACATCTATAATGAATAGGAATAGCCCTTTTTCTTGTCATTATTCTCTAAATAATATAGTTATCACAACTATTTGCATAGCTAATGTATGTCATTACAAGTAATCACGAGATGATTTAACCTAAGTGGAAGGATATTTATAGGTTATATACTAATACTACAGCATTTTATGTAAGAGACTGAAGCATCTACAGATTTTGGTACCCTAAGGGGGTCCTGCAATCAATCCTCTCCTATACCAAGGGACAAGTGTACAGTAATAATATTATAATAAAACCACCTATGCACGTAATATTCCATTTCAACAATTATCTGTTCGTGGCTAATCATGTTTTATTCATAGGCAACCCCCATTTTCCTTCCCCAGGTTATTTTGAAGCAATTCTCAGATATAAATATCAATTTATCCATGTCTGTAATTTTCACAGGAAAATAACCTCTTAGTTCATAGTTTCTTCTCTATAAAAATCTGTATGAAATATCTGTATGAAATAGCCTCAGGGGCCGGCACTGTGGCACAGGTTAATCCTCTGCCTGGGGCACCAGCATCCCATATGGGCGCCGGTTCCAGTCCCAGCTGCTCCTTTTCCGATCCAGCTCTCCGCTATAGCCTGGGAAAGCAGAAGATGGCCCAAGTCCTTGGACCCCTGCACCCGCGTGGGAGACCAGGAAGAGGCAGCCAGCTCCTGGCTTTGGATTGGCCCAGCTCTGGCCTTTGCAGCCATTTGGGGAGTGAACCAGTGAATGGAAGAACTTTCCCTCGGTCTCTCCCTCTCACTGTCTGTAACTCTGCCTTTCAAATAAATAAATAAAATCTAAAAAAAATGAAATAGCTTCAGTGATAGTTTATTATAGAATATGAAAATCAACAATTTTTTAAAATTACAAAATAGCAAATAAGCTCAGTCACCTGATAGTCTTTCTCAGTGCCAACCTAATCCTTAATGTAAACACTGTTACTTCACTTCTTTCGTGTTATTTCTACCTTCATCTTGGGTGAGAACTCAGATGAGGCGCTTTATGTTTTTGCTAGCCTGGAAGACTACATGCAGTATAAAACTGCATAATTTATAACTGCAGTTCAGCAGAATAAAAGGATTATATGAAATGAAATGTTTAAAAGTAGAGCTTAATGTACACTCTTAAATTTATACAAGAATCTAGAACCAGAGGAGGAGGAAAAATAATTGTTCAGCAACATTCTACAAGAAGTTGACTGTTTCTGTGACTTCAAATGGTATAAGCTATGAGAATGTTCTCTGAAAAAACCATTGTGTTATATACATGCAAGTGATTATTACTCAAATTGAATTTGTAGAAATGTTCCATGAAATAAATGCAACACTAAAATAACATTATAAAAACTGCCAAGAGATATGGGGAAATCTTGCCTTAACTTTGTGTTCTCATTCCAAGCTGTTTAAACAGATACTTTCCTTTTTCTATTAACTTTTTAAAAATTGTGAAAAAAAATTTTAAAAATTGTGGTAAAATAAACATAGTATTTATCACTTCAACTTATTGTGTCAATTCAGTACTATTGAACACACTCAGAGTATTGTGTAACTATTATCATCATCTTATACCCAAAACCTTTTTCATCATCCTCACCACAAACGCTGGACTCATTATATTGTAACTCTTTCCCCAACCCCCAGCCCCCCAGCCCCTGCTAACCTCCATTCCACTTTATGTCTCTGTATATTTACCTATGTTAATACTTCACATAAGTGAAATCATACAGTATTTGTCCTTCTGTGGCTGGCTTATTTTATTTAGCAAAAGAAAACAGGGATTTCTTAATCAAAGCTGGAGGGGATGATGACAGCCTCTGTGTGGTGCAACAAGAACCCAGGGCTAGAGGCTCGAAGTTTCAAGAAGGAATGGCATTTGAACCATGTGTCATAGGAAAGGGACAATTTCGACAGGAAGTGCCAAGGTAGAGGGCTGGACCAGGGAAACCTCAGAGATGATGAGAACGTTGGGGGTGTGTGTGTTTTGGGGGGTGATTAGGTATCATGATCAGAGAGGTCAACTGGGGGTTGAAATAGACAGAAGTTTAGGCCGGCGCCTCAATTCACTTGGCTAATCCTCCACCCTGCGGCGCTGGCACCCCGGGTTCTAGTCCCAGTTGGGGCGCCAGATTCTGTCCTGGTTGCTCCTCTTCCAGTCCAGCTCTCTGCTGTGGCCCAGAAAGGCGGCAGTGGAGGATGGCCCAAGTGCTTGGGCCCTGCACCCATATGGGAGACCAGGAAGAAGCACCTGGCTCCTGGCTTCAGATCAGCGCAGCGCTGGCCCTAGCAGCCATTTGGGGAGTGAACCAATGGAAGGAAGACCTTTCTCTCTGTCTCTCTCTCTCTCACTCACTAACTCTGCCTGTCAAAAAATAAAAATAAAAAATAAAAGAAATAGACAGAAGTTTAGACTTATTCCATAAAAGTCCAGTGACGGGGTATCTGCAAGCGGAGTGTTAAAGGAGTCCTAATTTTGATTTAGTAATGTGGGGGATGACAATGCCAGCTACAATGTACACTCACAAAAAGGCCATGCTATGTGCTATCTCTGCCTTGGAAGGGAAGTTTGTGACAACACAAGGCCTAGGGCATGCCTGCCAGCCACAAGAGTTTACAAACAGGAGGCTGTGGGGGGTGTTAGCATGGCACCCAAAGAAGGCTAGGTAAATGACCCTTGGCCTTGCTCCACAGACAGCCATCAGGAAAAAGCACCAGTGAGGATGAGCTGGCCTGGCAGGGCTGTGGTCATAGATGGGGTCATCTGTGACATCTGGCCCAGAAGAAGCATTTCCCTGCACAACCCCAGACTAACTCTCTAGGACTAAGGGGACATTTGGTCACTGCCCTTTACAAAGCCCACCAGCAGTAGACGACTACCTGTCCCCCACAATGCTACTGATGTCACTACAGGGTACCTTGACTCTGCAGACTTCTTTTTGTATCTTTTAGACAAAACAAACAAAAGCCACCAAACCTACTTTTGCAACAAAGTCATAAAGATTTGCCATCCCCTAAATCTGCTACTAATATTTGTCAATATACTGGTCAAGCAGGTGTTCAGGTGATGCAGTGGGAAGTGGGGCTGCATGGAAAGTTGCAACTAATTTGGGGAATATGAGTTTCTAAGAGAATGGAAGGCTCTAAGAAATTATCCCACGTGGCGGGCGCCATGGCTCAATAGGCTAATCCTCTGCCTTGCGGCGCCGGCACACCGGGTTCTAGTCCCGGTCGGGGCACTGGATTCTGTCCCAGTTGCCCCTCTTCCAGGCCAGCTCTCTGCTGTGGCCAGGGAGGGCAGTGGAGGATGGCCCAAGTGCTTGGGCCCTGCACCCCATGGGAGACCAGAAGAAGCACCTGGCTCCTGGCTTCAGATCAGCACTGTGCGCCGGCCGCAGCGTGCCAGCCGCAGCAGCCATTGGAGGGTGAACCAACGGCAAAAGGAAGACCTTTCTCTCTGTCTCTCTCTCTCACTGTCCACTCTGCCTGTCAAAAAAAAAAAAAAAAGAAAGAAAGAAAGAAAGAAAAGAAATTATCCCACGTGCATAGAAGGAAGTACTGCCAGGTTCTGATGATGCTGACCTTAGAGCAGAGAACAGATAGGAATAGGCAAAGAGTGGATCCAGTCAGGGGCCAGCGCTGTGGCGCAGTAGGTTAATCCTCTGCCTCCAGTGCCAGCATCCCATTTGGGCACCGGTTCAAGTCCCAGCTGTTCCACTTCCGATCCTTCTCTCTGCTCTCTACTATGGCCTAGGAAAGTAGTGGAAGATGGCCCAAGTGCTTGGGCCCCTGCACCTGTGTGGGTAGACCCAGAAGAAGCTCCTGGCTCCTGGCTTTGGATTGGTGCAGTAGCAGCCATTTGGGGAGTGGACCAGTGCATGGAAGAACTCTCTATCTGTAACTTTACCTTTCAAATAAATAAAATATTAAAAACAAAAGAGTAGACCGTGGCAAGTCAAGCAGGAGGGGATTTCTTCATCTTCAGTCAGTCCAAAACTTTTGTTCATTTTCTCATCTTAAATGAAATGTCAGGTACTGCTCCAGGCTCATTGGGGAAACTAAACAAAGAGCCCATCATGTGGGGCTTCTGTTCTAGTGGAGGATACACGGAATAATCAACAAATGCAACAAACAAGTGAGTTGTAGTCACAAGTAGACTATGTTCTAGAAAAAGCAGAGGAGGGGAAAGTAACTTTGGAGTTCCACTGAGAAAGGGCCTTATATTTTTAAATAAATTGCTCAGGGAAGGCTTCATTGAGAAGGTGAAATCTGAACAAAGTGTTACCCAAGAAGTTAGAAATTAGCCTATGTGTGTGAGGGAGGCCTAAGGAAAAGAAAGTATCCATGGACTCTTAGAAGCTCAACATGGAACCAGCCCAGTACTTTTTTTTTATTTGACAGGTAGAGTTATAAACAGAGAGAGAGACAGAGAGAAAGGTCTTCCTTCTGTTGGTTCACTCCCCAAATGGTCTCTATGGCCGGTGCTGCACCAATCCAAAGCCAGGAGCCAGGTGCTTCTTCCTGGTCTCCCATGCAGGTGCAGGGGCCCAAGCACTGGGGCCATCCTCCACTGCCCTTCTGGGCCACAGCAGAGGGCTGGACTGGAAGAGGAGCAGCAGGGACTAGAACCCGGTGCCCATATGGGATGCCTGTGCTGCAGGTGGATGATTAACCAAGTGAGCATTTGCATTTTTCAAAGATTATTCTGTGTGGTCTCATTAAAAATCATCTTGGGTAAGTGGAGGAAAGGGATGGAAAAGACACAGGAAGACCATTTAAGACATTCCAAAGACCTATACTAGGGATGCCACAGTAGAGATAGAAGTAGGTGGGCTTTGGCTATATCCTTTGGATACAGCCTGTAAAATGTGAAAGAAAGGAGTTAAAGAGCAGTGAAGATTCTTGGCCTAAGCAACTAGAAGGACAGTATGGCCATGAACTGAGATAAGGAAGACAGTGGGTAGAACAGGTTGTGGGTGAGACTACGGAGTTTGAAATGAAATTTCAATAACTCAAACTGAGGCAGTGGCAGTAGAGACAAAGTACTTTATGTTCAAGAGATAGTTATTTCTATTTAAAAAATAAAATAAAAAAGAAACGAGTGAAGTAGGAGGAGGCCTCGTGATTTTATGGCCGGAGTGATGCTGGCAGTAGAATGAGGATGAATCCCTGAATGGTGAAGACATAGCCTGGCACAAGAAACAGGGAAGGGAGAGACAGCAGTCTTCCCACTGATCATATTGGATTGGAGGTGCTAATGGGGCAGCTGAGAGGAGAGGCCCAAGTGAGAGTTGACAACACAGCACTCAGTCACAAAGTTAGAGACAGAAGGAAAATCTCTTCCCTCTAGGTGTGATAGGTGTGTTGAGGGAGACTGACAAAAAGAGGCAATTAAGGATAGAAACAGACTGAGAAGGAACAGTGAAAGGCAATCAAGGAAGAAACAAATAAATTGGAACTCAAATTAGCTAATGATAGACTACAACACCCGTAACAACACTCCAGGCTTTTTGGCATTTTTAAAAAATAAGTTTTGCAGCTGCATTTTAATTATTTTCATTTTATTTGAAAAGGAGAGAGAGAGAGAGAGAGAGATCTCCTATCTGCTGGTTCACTCCCCAAATGCCTGCAACAGTGAGGGCTGGTCCAGGATGAAGCCAGAAGTCTTGAAATCCATGGGGTCTCCCACATGGGTGGCAGGAACTCAAGTACTTGAGCCATGAGCTGCTGCCTCCTAGGGTGCACATTAGCAGGAAGTTGGATCTGAAATGGCACCAGAATTTGTACCCAGGCACTCTGATATGGAATGGTGCCAAATGCCAGCCCCACATAGGACATGTTTTATGTTCAGGCCTAAGGCCAACTCCATCTGGTAATTAAAAGCAATGATTTTATTGAGAGCTGGTTATTTAAACTTACTTGACTCACTCAACTCGTAATATCCAAGCTTATGAAAACACAAATAATATTTAACTGTCAAACATAGTATATAATGATGAATTACAACCATACACTACTGTATTTCATGAAAAAAATCTGTATGTACTTGTTTTCCCATAAAGATGTATCATGGCTCAATGGGGAGATAAACTTGCTGTTCCATATTCTTTTTGAATCACTAATTATTCATGTGCATCCTTGGATTTTACTTAACTTTTCCCTTATCTGCTGTGTCACAGACTTAGAAATGTATCAGAAAAGATTCTGAAAGCCCTTAAGGAATCATTCCTAAGGGGCAAGCATTGTGACACAGCACATTAAGCAGCCCCTTGGAATGCCTGCATCCCATATCGGAGTGCATGGGATCAAGTCCCACCTCCACGTTCTATTCCAGCTTCCTGTTAATGCACGCTCTGGGAAGCCACAGATGATGGTTCAAATAGCTGGGTTCCTGACACTCATGTAGGAGACCTGGATGGAGTTCCTGGTCTTGGATTTAGTCTGGCACAGTCCCGCACACTCGCTCTCGCTCACTCTCTCTCTCCCTCCCCCCTCTACCCTTGAAACAAAAGTAAACTAAAAAAGAATCATTCACAAATTATGTATTCTTTAAATGATGAGTAGTTCGATTGCTGCCTGATCAAGCCATTTATATTAATACAAAACAGCAAAAAAGTACTCTGACCAAAGGTTACAATTGTATTGAAAAAAATTCCTTTATTGTCAAGAGATCAATGCTTCCTTCTCCCACCTTCTGATTCAAAAGGAAGCAAGCTTTTTGCAATTCCTCAAAATCTAAATTAGACATTATATTGGTATATCTTGGTTGAAAAA
Source organism: Sylvilagus floridanus (assembly GCA_949820135.1). Taxonomy (NCBI): domain Eukaryota; kingdom Metazoa; phylum Chordata; class Mammalia; order Lagomorpha; family Leporidae; genus Sylvilagus; species Sylvilagus floridanus. Next base: position 128,752,871 of record OX463223.1, read on the forward strand.
GTTTAGCTTCCTCCTCTACCCCACTTCTTCCCTGGGAGCATGATCCCCATCTGAAGTAGCCAAATGTTTCAAAACACATGTCCAATAATTGTTTTGTGTGGTGCAACAAATTTTCCAGTGCTGCCAATGTGATGAAATGCATTTTCTCCTTTCCATTACATTTCCTTTTTTTTTTTTAAGATTTATTCATTTATCTGAAAGGCAGAGTTACACAGAGAGAGGGAGGGGCAGAGAGAAAGAGAGAGAGGTCCTCCATCCGCTGATCTGAAGCCAAGAGCCAGGAGCTTCTTCCGGGTCTCCCAAGCAGGCCCAGGGGCCTAAGGACTTGGGCCATCTTCTACTGCTTTCCCAGGCCATAGCAGACAGCTGGATGGGAAGTGGAGCAGCCAGGTCTCGAACCAGCGCCCATATGGAATGTCAATGCTTCAGGCCAAGGCGTTAACCCACTGAGCCACAGCACCGGCCCCCATTAGATTTCAAAAATATTTATGTCCACTCATTCATTCACAATTCACTCAACCTTTATTGCATTCCAACTTTGAACAGTGGCAGCCTTTTGCCTGGCTCCAGGAAGACCAGAGCAGGTGTGTACAGGCACAGAGAATGGTGCCCTTGCTGCTTCTGGTTTTTCAGCAAATTTTGGCCAAGGTATCACTTTCAAAATATCTTAGTAAAGGAATAAAGTCATAGAAAGTTGAAAAGTTTTCCATTTCCAACAGATCCAAGAACAGTGGCCACTCTAAGAGATGTCCAGGGACCCACTGAGGGGGTGGGTCTGAGACAGTTTTTCTCACCTTGAGAAATAGGGTAACTCTTCTCCATATTCCAGGCAAGTTTATAAACAGCAGAGTGGACATGGCCAGATAATTTGTAAAGGAAGAAGGAGAAGCAGAAAACAATTTCGTTTTCAGAGGCTGAGAACAAGTTCAAGCCAAACGAAGGTGTACACATTAACTCCATATATTCATCAAAGTTTCCCAACAAAAATATACGGGAGGAGAGGAATGACACTCATTAACGAGTTGCCAGCAGCCCTGGGCAGAAGCATTTAACGATGAACGCCACAAAGAATGCCAGCCACCAAAAGTGTGTGGGTTTCGGAGGTTCCTGTCCTCCAGCCCTAGGGCGGGGCACAAAACAGAAAGGCCAGAAGGCAGTGCAGAGTGCAGAGGGCTCAGAAGTTTCCAAATGGCATCGCTGTGAAACTTTCCCCTGGTCTGGGGGTGGCTGAGTATCTGCCCACAGACCTGGCATGGAATAGGGGCGGGCATAAGCAAGAAATACAATGCAGCTGGGAGTGAGTCCCAGCTGACTGTGCTTTGGTTTCTGGAACTACAACCTCCGACTCGAGTTCTTACCCCGTTTCCAGCTATTGCACAGTATGCTGGACTTTCTGGAGTTACCGACACTCAAGATCCCTTCCAAGGAACTGCCCTGCCGGCCACTACAAATTTTCTGGGCCAGCTGTTATCTCATCAAGTGAAAAGAACCCTAAAGGAGGTGCGACCAACTGGTGATTCCTCTCAATGGAGAAATAGTGCTGTGGCGGGGAGATGCCCCGTTAGGACCTACCAGTTCTTCGGGACGTCCCGCAGGAACCCAAACCATACTTACAGACCAACAGCTGTCTCAACTCCAGGACCTAGCGCGGCGGAACAGAGGGTCAGGGCTCTGATTTGGCCCGCCGCCGCGGCCGCCCTCTCTCCACTAGGCCGCAGGTTCTTACCTGAGCGTTTCTGCAGAATACGAAACTCGCGGCTCCCTCGCCTCTCAGGACCCGCTGCTCAATAGCCTGGCCACCAAAGCCACGCCCCTCACGGTCTTCAGACCGGGCCACGCCCTCTCCCTGGAGGCCACGCCTCCTCCCGACCGATCAGCGCTCCGGTACATTCCCACGAACAGCCTCGGTCACGCCCCATCAGATCGCGGTGGTCTCCGCCCTCCGCTCTGGCCACACCCTTCATCTGACCACACCCCCTTCTCTGTCCTAGCCGAGGTCTGAGTCCCACCCGCCTTCCGCAGACCTCACGGGACCACGCCTGTAAGCGCTTCCCTGGCCCCACCTCCTCCCCACCCTCCGCGGGACCGACCCGCCTACATACTCCCTTTCGCCGCTGGCCGTGTTTGCAGGGTGAAATCAGGCTGCGGGCCAAAGATTCTCAAAGTGACTTCCCTCAGGTTTCTCCCACCGGCAAACATCATGACTTGGTGTTCCTGACTTAAGCCGGGAAAAAAAACACCGGATGTGTCCTTCCCAGCTAGTTTTGGTGTCCAATTTACTTCTGAGTTTCTTTGAGGCCGTTTTCACATCCTCTGAACTCAAACTGAATTTGTGTACCTTCTAGCCAGTTTTCCTATTCTCTAGGCCACAACCGTGACACCGTGTTCAATCCGGCCTCTCCAACGACCTTCAACGCTAGGCAGATGCGTGGAGTCAGCAGGACTCCTCCACTTCCCAAAGTCTCCTCACAACGACCCTTCCTGAGTCCCAGGGCCTGTGCAGACGGCCCCCGACTGAGACAGAGATTCTGGTCTCAGCCCTGAGCTTTGAGATCGCCTTGCTTTTCTGCCTCCCCCACTTCCAACTCTTACCACAAGAAAACTTACAAGAAAACCAGCAGAGATCATAGCCAGTTTCTTCCTCTGTATTTAAATCCAACTACATCCGTTAATACATACTCCCTGACAAAAAAGACAAGCCTCAAAGAGCTTACAGTCTAAAATTGGGATTGGGTGCCACAAGAACTGAGTATAGGGACGACGTGGCAAGGAGCTGATAAAAACAGGACTTGGTAATCACAGATCTTCTTGATCCCATTGCTAGGAATATTTTGCGATATCACACAAAAGAAGGCATTTTGATAGTACTTAGTACATGTCTCTATGAAGTAAATTCTCAGTAAATATTCACTGAATATCTACCCTTTCCATGTATATAGAAATATATAATTTCCCCTTTGTAGCAGTAAGATTTGCTACTTATATTCCTTCATATGCCCACGGTAATGATTTTATGATCACACATTAGCTCTTTTTTCTTGTCTTTCTACCGTCCATTTCACTTCCGCTTTGAAAAAGCTGAGATTATTCCAATATGTTGCACAGAGAAAACCCAGAGAAATGAGTAAGCTTTAACAGAACACTTTTCTTAAGCTTACCCTGCCCCATTTGTAAAATGTTTCAACTGTTAGTCATTTTTAGCCTGAACAATGAACTCACAGAAATTAGTTCAGATCAGAGCTCAATTTTATAAAGTAGTTCCACCTGATCTTCTTCCACACATAATTTGAGCCATGTTATGAAAATATAGACATTACTAGATAAAAGAAATAGTTGAAGCTACTAGGGAAAGGGGAATTTCATGAAAAGAGAATAATGCAGTCAATGATAGGAATATTCACGTATGTATTCTATTGGATCCAGAACAGTTGTCAAAGCCAGGCCAGAAATTTGACCCTAAGGTATTGAATAGCCACAGAAAGGAGGAAATAGCTATCATTTTAGGATTTCCAGTATTCATAAGATAAAAATAAACCAAGTATTTGTTTTTAATAGAAGCACAATTTTCTTGAATTTTAGTCCTGAGAGCAATTCATTTTCCTCATAGAGACCATGTAGTGAGCTAAGTGGGAACTAGGCATCATAAGGAGTTATGCCCAGATCCCCTCAATGGAAACTGTGTGCACTGTCATAAGGCGTGGTGCATCAAATCAATAAGCCATCAAAACTTTTCTGTTCACTTGATTACACTGTCCTACAATGGTCTTGCTAAGGTCAGGGTAATATTTGGATCCTCTTTCTCTGTGACATATAAGTTTCAACTCACATATTAGCTGCCTGAATGAAGTTCTGTGGATTGACTAACAATATGGTGGGTGCAGGATGGTTAAGTATCTGGTTAAGTCTCCCACATGGATGCAGGGGCTCAAGGACTTGGGCCATCTTCTACTGCTTTCCCAGGCCATAGCAGAGAGCTGGATCAGAAGAGGAGCAGCTAGGACACGAACTGGCAACCATATGGGATTTTGGCACCACAGGTAGAGGCTTAGCCTACTACGCCACTGTGCCAGCCATAAGGATGTTTTCAAACAGCCCCACTGTAATAACATGGTGGATGTTGTAGGAAGTGAGGGTAGGTGGGACTCACTTCCCATAAGGATGGGAAAAATGGCTTCTTCGCCAAATAGAAATTGTGGTAATCAACCCACTGGTTCCAAAGGGAAGGTACTGCCAACATGTATACTCTTTTTTTTTTTTATAAAGAATTTTCCATCTTGTTACTCAATATGAACAGTTAAATGTTTATTTAAGGAAAGGATCTTTAAAGGGAATAAAATTTGATTATATAATTTATATTAAAAATCAAAGCTAGATCCTTTTCCACAAGCCTTACACAAAAACAAAAATGAACTTTTGATTAGGCAAATTAAATAACGTAGACGAGGGACTGGCGCTGTGGCATAGCAGGTCGGCATCCCATATGGGTGCCGGTTCGAATCCCAGCTGCTCCACTTCCGATCCAGCTCTTTGCTATGGCCTGGGAAAGCAGAAGATGGCCCAAGTCCTTAGGCCCTTGCACCCATGTGGGAGACCTGGAAGAAGTTCCTGGCTTTGGATCAGAACAGCCCCAGCCCTTGCAGCCAATTGGGAAGTGAACGAGTGGATGGAAGAACTCTGTCTCTCTGCCTCTGCTTCTCTCTCAGTGTAACTCTTTCAAATAAAAGAAATCTTTAAAAAAAATTAATGTAGAGGAGGGAGGTTAAAGGTAGCCAGTTATAGTGACAATGACATTAACTGAAATTTGAATGGAAATAAATATCACAGGTTTGATGATTATATTTTCTCATTAACCATTTTAAGAAGTTTATTAAGGGGGCTGTTCAAGTCTTGGCTGCTCCATTTCCAATCCCACTCCCTGCTAATCCATCTGAGAAAACAGCAGAAGATGGTTCTTCAGGCATATCAGCAGGAAGCTGGATTGGAAATGGAGCTGCTGAGACTTGAACCAGCATTCTAATATGGGATGCTGGCATTGCTTAACCCACTGTGCCACATCACCAGCCCCAACATATGTATCTAAATATATGGATGATGGCTTCAACAGAGTAGCATCATTCTGTTACTTCTTAGTTATTCGGATATTATTGGGCTAATTACTATAAATTTCTTGAAGTTATATATTATGTAGGCATACTAATTTCAGCCCAATTAAACCCTGGGGGATCATATTTGATTAAAAATCTTACAACTTCTAGAAAATTACTGAATAATAATAAATAATTTAGATGCTAGTTTTAAAAATGCAGGGTTTTGATCTTTAAAGATTCCAGCAATTAAAGGCTTTATTTGATTTCTTTTAGTGTGTCACAGCCAAACACATTTCTTAAATCCAGTTAAAACATAGAGTACTGCCACATCCGAGATGTTCCATGGTGTACTCTACCAGGTTTAGGTGCTGCACGTCTACTAAATTCCAATCTGTGACAAGGAAATATCAGAGACATTGGTCTTCCCTATCTCTTGCTTTACTACAGGTTAATGGAGCTTAAATATTCCTACTTGAGTTTATGATTTTGATAAACTTTATTAGTATTTTAAAAATGTATTTGAGAGGCAGAGAGACACAGAGACAGACAGAGAGAAATATTTGATTCACTGGTTCACTCCCCAAATGACTGCAGCAGCCAGAGCTGGGCCAGCTCAAAGCCAGGAAGCCAGGGACTCTCTCAGGTCTCCCATACGGGATGCAAGGACTCCACGACTCCAGTTACCACCTGCTGCCTCCCAGGATGTGCATTAGCAGGAAGCTGGAATCAGAGCAGAGTCTTGAACACAACAACTCCAATATGGGATGCAGATGTTCCAAACAGTCTTAACTGCTAGGCCACAGGCCTGTTCCTCATTCTGATGAACCTCAAAAGCCATCTTGCACGAGTCAAAAGAATAACACACATGTTTTTTTTTTTTTCATGTGATGTCTGTTTATTTCCCATCCAGAGCAATAGCTCAATAGGCCTGTGCCCAGAAACTGCTCCTCAGTAGTGTTGTGGAGGTTAAAGAACACGGAGAAATCAACGTGTTTTTCCAGTCTCAGGAGACTCAGTTTCTTTTTGTATCGCTCATGGCGATACAAAAAAAGTAATCAGAACTTTAAATTTATGTGCTCTAAACTCTGAACATTTGGAAGGAAATAGTAACATGATCATAATGATTGCAACTGCTCTAGTTGCCATCATTACCGCAGTAACTTAATAAGTCATTGAGCTCCCATATGTGAAATTACTGGAATGAGCATTTTATGAAGTTACACAGATAGGAATCCTCTGGAAGTTTCCTATTTCAAATCTAAATCTCAAAACAAACACTAGGGTTGGTAGTTTGATGCAGTAGTTAAGATCCCACTTGGGACACCCCATCCCATATTGGAGTGCTTGAATTCAAGTCCCAGCCCACACTCTTGGCAGTTCTTAATTACTGTTGTATAGCTGCACTGAGCAATGGTGCCGTCAGCTGCTTGTAGCTACTTAGACTAAATTTACGTTCAAGTCAGGCACTTTCCCAGCCACTCTAGCTCCACTCTGAGGGCTCAGGGCTGCCATACTGGATAGCACAGGGAGGTGCAGAGCATTCATCATCACAGAATGTTCCTCTGGGCAGCACTGCTCGCTATCATTAACTTTGATTTTACACAACTGCCAGACCATGGGGCTGAACAAAACCACTTCCCTTGTTTGAAGTGGGCGCTCTGCTCGGATGTTTACCTGTGAGGTGAGAGTCAGGTGAGGCCATTCTCAGAAGGGCATCCTTTGTTCACCAGGGACAGGAGTGATGTTTGTTTCTCAATAAGGTAGGTTATCAGGGCAGGGGTTTGGCACAGTAGTTAAGACACTACTTGGGACGCTCACTTCTCATACCAGAGTGCCTGGCTCAAATTCTGGCTCTACTTCTGATTCCAGTTTCCTGGTAACGTGCACCCTGGGAGGCAGCAGGTGATGGCTCAAGTCGTTGGATCCCTGCCACCCAGGTGGAAGATCTGAATTGAGTTCTGGCTCCTGGTTTCAGCCTGTCCCAGCCCCGGCCTTTGCAGGCATCTGGGTGAGTGAACTAGCAGATGGAAGCTCTCTCTATTTTCTCTGCTATAGCAGAGCCCTGAGGGTGGAAAAGTTATGCCAAGGAGACCTCCAGAGAGGACTTAGTTCTTTCCACAGGGCACAGAACTAGACAAACGCAGAAGAGGCTGGGGAGGACTCTGCCTTTAGCAGCAGATGGAACATTCTTGTGAGGTAGAGAAAATAACCCATCTATAGGTTCCCATAAATAACAAAAGATAGGCTGCTTTAATGAAAGTATTATTCCAAAGATGGACATTAATTATTAAACTTTTTTCGTGGTGGCTCACTTGTTTCTGTGATAAATATAATCCAGGTCACAGAATGGTTAAGGCAGCTTTAACTGGAGCGTGGATTTTTTTTCTTTTTCGGTTTGCTTTGTGTTTTCCACTCTGGATGTTGTGGCCTCTTTTTCTGGTGACTGCTATTCATGCTGAACTTTGTCAACCAGGTATGTAGTGTTGAAATTTTAAAATAGATTAGCAGTCTTCTGTTGTCTGAAAACAAGCTCAAAGAACTTGTTATTTCTCTAAATCTGCGAACATGTTCAATCTTGAAATTTGGGTCTGTGACTGTTTTACGAGTTTGGAAAGAAAATATTAAACCATCTAAATGAAGATAAAATTTAAAGATGACTTGGGCCATTAATTGTAGACTTCTTTTCTGTTCATTTTCTTTGCCTTAAATATTAGGATTTATTGGGTTATATTTGCCATATTTTGTCATCATCTGCTGCTCTTTCAAATGACCAATAGCCACCTATGTCTAGTGCTGCCATATTCGACAGCACAGACAAGAAGTATTTCCATCATCACAGAATATTCCATTGGACAGCACTGCTTTCTGTCATTAACTTTGATTTTACCGAAGTGCTAGACTAGGTCTGAATAAAAGATATCCATTTCCAAGAAAATGCTTTTAAAGTGAGACTTAGTATCAAACCAGCTCTGGAAGATAAAACAGTATATGTGACATCATACATAAGAGTGTTAATTGTTAAATTAACAACAAGAATCACTGTGCACTAACTTCCCATGCAGGACCTCTGTCCTTGATGAGTTGTATTATAATTATGTCTAAGTGCTCATAAAAGATGTATCATTCTTGGGTGTTTCTTTAAAGTTAATTAATTTTCTAAAAAAAAAAGTGAAATTAACTTCAAGATGCAATGACTTTGAAAAGCCCTTGTCTTGACTGTTGAGGAACATTTTTCTGTTTTGTTTTGTTTTGTTTTTTTTTCATGTGAATTGTTGAACTCTTTACTTAGTGTAGAGTTGGTATTCTGTGTATAAAGTTAATCGAAAATGGATCTTAGTGGAGAATGGGAGAGGGAGGAGGGGAAGGGGGAGGAGAGTGGATGGGAAGGTGGGTATGTTGGGAAGAATCACTATATTCCTAAAGTTGTACTTAAGAAATGCATGAAGTCCTTATTTCTTAAATAAAAGTTTTCTCTGGGGGTGGAAATAAATAAAAAAGATATAAACATAAAAAATTAAAAAAAAAAACAGTATATGGAGTGCCTGAATGCCTGTGTGCCTTGAAAATTTATCTTCTGGGGCCAGTGCTGTGGTGCAGCAGGTTAATTCTCTACCTTTAGCACCAGCATCCCATATGGGTGCTGGTTCTAGTCCCGGCTGCTCCTCTTCCAATCCAGCTCTCTGCTGTGTCTTGGGAAAGCAGCAGAAGATGGCCCAAGTGCTTGGGCCCCTGCACCCGCATGGGAGACCAGAAAGAAGCTTCTGGCTTCGGATCTGCCCAGCTCCATCTGTTGCAGCCATTTGGGGAGTAAACCAACGGAAGGAAGACCTTTCTCTCTGTCTCTCCCTCTCACTGTCTGTAACTCTACCTCTCTTGGACCTCTACCTGTAACTCTACCTCTCAAATAAATAAATAAAAAATCTTAAAAAAAATTTATCTTCTAATAACAGTATGCTTTCTTTATTAGTGGCCCTTCTGCATAATTATCTTAAACTTGAATAAATTATTCCTAAAGTCTTCAACCTCATGTTTTCTGAAAGTAATAATAGATTAAAAGGAAATTGTTAATGAAATAGTTTTGCTTAAAGTATTTCAACTATAGTTATACTAGAAATCTGAATTGACAACACAAGTAATACGTGTTACTCAGGCTGTGAAGCCACATGTGGGATATAAATATGTGCTCAATTCAATTTCACACATTTATTCAGCACCTATTATGGGTAAGCTATATGAATGGCAGGCAGTTAAGCTGATACAAACATTTTTGTATATGTGTTTTCTTTTTTGAGGTAGGGTTATTTACTCAAGAGTAGAATTGCTGAGACATGGGACTCACATCCATTTAGTTTTAGTAGCTCTTTCCTCATCCTTTCGTAAGTGGCTTATTTTTTTTCATGTGTACATATCCTCAGGTCCTTTTATGCGTGGAGCCTCTCTGAAACCCTATGACTGTCCTACTAGAAATATGCTATGTGCAGTGCACAAGCTTTCCGTCCTTCCATACTCACTCAAGACTAGTTGACCTCACTAGCAGGATACACAACCCACCCTAGAACTGTGTCTAGTTTGATTTACATAGGTTAGGAATTTCTTCTGTAACCAAAATTGGACTCCTGCACATCACCGGTGAGCTCATGCTCTTGGTTTAAAGAGGGATTAACGAGGGGCTGGCGCTGTGGTGTAGCAGGTAAAGCTGCTGCGTGCTGTGCCGGCATCCCATATGGGTGCCGGTTCAAGACTCACCTGCTCCACTTCCAATCCAGCTCTCTGCTGTGGCCTGGGAAAACAGTGGAAGATGGCCCAAGTCCTTGGGCCCTGCACCCAAGTGGGAGACCCAGAAGAAGCTCCTGGCTCCTGGCTTCAGATCAGCGCAGCTCTGGCCATTGCAGCCAGTTGGGGAGTGAACCAGCGGATGGAAGACCCTCCCCCCCCCCGCCTCTCCTCTCTGTGTAACTCTGACTTTCAAGTAAAATAAATAAATCTTAAAAAAAGAGGGACTAATGAAAAGGAAGGAGATCTGATTAAATCACTCTCAAGATCTGAAAAGCAATTTGAATTGATGCTCTGGAGAGAGCCTGAGAACATTTTTATTTTCATCTCCTGCACTGAGCTTACCACTCTCTCCTACACCTGAGCAGCCTTAGCCCCCATCTCTGCACTGTTAACAATCCTTCCTTGAGTGAATAGCATGTGCCCAACCTTGATAACAATGGCTTTTCTTGATTTTCAAGTTTGTAGATTTCAGATCTTTCTGTACCTCTGCTTCTGAGGCAGGGAAGGAGACCATGAAGAGAATGAAATCCAAAATTATTTTTTCCTTATATTTATGACAGTAAATTTGGAGAAATCTTAAAATTATTCACTAAAATGATGATTTGGAATTTGTATTTCAGCAAGTCATTCCTTTCCTGTTTGAAGTTATTACAGAAAGTATAAGGGAATTGGTCTAAAGCCAGTTCTTCCTTCATGCTCAAGGGAGTTGTTTTACTGTAATGTAAATTAGCTTTTAAAAACCTACCCTCTGAGCAAAATAGCCATTAACGCATATGAGATATTCCTTTGGGTTTCCAATAATCAGAGACAGTGGTGGCGTCAAGAGTTATTGTTTGGATGGGTGGGGAGGCTACATTTTGAGAACATCATCTCCTTTCACTAAGCTCCCACATTTTTAGTGAGTGGCTATGAGAGAGGTGTTCATGGCAATTATCACGGGTTAAGTTCCCCAAGACATCCCATGGAGCCACCATTATCTGAATACTTTTTCTTGTGTGAAGTTGCATGAAAAAGCAACAACTTGTAGAGATCATAGGGGACATAAATGGCAGCAGTTGCTAGGCTCCAGTATGCAAAAATTTCCCCAACCACCCTTGGGGCACATGGTTGCCCACTGTGAGCATCCTTAGGAAACACTCTTAATTGTTTCTACAGACCAGTGAAGAGAGTGGTGGTAAACATGTGTTACAAGGGCAGACAAATACAGACTGCCTTACAAATGATATGACATGGGGGACGGGGCTGGGCTTCTTTAATACTGGAGGTCAGGGAAGGCATCTCTGAGGCTGTGCCATTTAAGCCAAGACTGCATTAACAGGGAGCCTGCAAGGGCTGAGGAGCTGGCTCTTGGCAGGAGGCCCTGGATGGAGAGAAGGGATGGTATTGTGCCAGGCAGTACAAGTCCCAGCAGCACCGCTGTCAGCGGGAAGAGTAATGAGGGCAGCTCAATGAAGCAGGATGTGTTTAAGATGCAATTCAAGTGCTGGGCTGGATTCTACATGAGCTGCTGTGAAGAAGGCTGCTTCCTACATGAACAGGCTTCTCTGGTGGGGAAAGGCACCATATAATGCAAGACAGGATTGGAAATAGCTTTGCAAAGAGAGGAACTGCCTCTCTTGAGTGTGACAGGTGGATGGAAGATATCAATAGCTGGGCAAATGGTAAGGTTTGAGATCTTCTGTCTTCCAGAGGGTTTTTGGTTCTAATGTGGGACAGAGTAAATTAAATTCTGGAGGGGAGCTGTTACAGGCTAATGTGTGTTTCCCTGCCTCTCTAATTCATATTTTAAAGTCCTAGCCCTGGGACCTTAGAACCTGACTGTATTCACAGGTAGGGCCTTTAAACAAGTAATTATGGTAAAATGAGATCGTTATGGTGATTTCAAATCCAATAAGACTGGTATTCTTACAAGAAGAGGAGGATAGGACAGAATTATACACACAGAAAAGACCACATGAAGATAAAGTGAGGGGACAGCTATCTACTCTTCTAGGCCAAAGACAGAGGCCCCTGAAATCAATCCTGGCAACACCTTGATCTTGGACTTCTGGCTTCCAAAAATGTGAGAAAGTAAATTTCTATTATATGCCATCCAGTCTGTTACATTAGCCTTAGCAAACTAATACATTATGAACACTCCTTTCCAGGATGGTTTCATGGATCTTAGACTTTGTTGACTGTCTTTTGTTTTTTATTTCCTATTCTTTGAGTAGTGCAGAAAATGAAGATACTGAGATGCACAAAGAATTTTAAAAAAGCCTTAATTGAAAATGTAGGTACTCAAGCAATGAACAGAATGACGCACATCTCGTTTTCATCCCTTTTACCTAGTCTTGACTACAATATCGTCTGTATCAATTAGTTACCACCAATGGCAGCTTGTTACCACCTGGAGATGCCTCTTCATATTGGGAAGCCTACTATTAGCATCTGTTTGCAGAAGAACCTTGATTGGCTATGGGAGAGGACATGACTTCTAAGACAGGTCCTAGCTGCATCTACACAAGTCTTGTTGGAGGGCTCACCGGGTCTAGGCACCGTCAGCCCAGGCAGACAGCAGAAGAGAAAACAGGAATCCCTAAGAGAGACACAGATTGGAAGGGGGTGGCCTGCAGAGCCAGCAGTGGCATTTCCACCCCATTCCTGGTAGGACAGGGGCAGGAACGGGTTCCTGTACGTGGAGCCCAGGGCACCCAGTCGGGGTGTTGATGTCCGATTAGCTGGTGCCCACGCCACACTGTTGACTGTGTTTTCCATGATCCCCTTGCCATTTCCCACCAGCTTCAAGTCAGGCAGAGAAGCGCTCCTGGAGGGCGGAGCCATCTACAGGAGGGGAGACCCCCGCCCTGTCATTCCTGGCTGGATGCTCCCAGCTTGCAGACATTGTCAGCACTCTCTGAAGTCACCACAGGAGCAGCAGCAGCTGAGCTTCTGGGTGCTGGTGTCCTCGGTCATGTGTGCCCACCTCTGAGCTGGAGAAGCCTGAACAAGGCTGGTGGCTTGAGCCACCTGTGCGCTGGCTGAGGAAGGCAGCTTTCTGAGTAGCACGCAGAGGTCACAGAAGGGAGGCTGCTGGGCCCAGAACCCAGTGCAGGGAGACAAGGTGGCAGAGCCAGCAAGAGGTGCCCGCTGGCGGCAGGGCTACAGCAGGCATGCAGGAGCTCAGCCGCTGCACGTCACTCATGTCAGGGGAGATGCAGGGCAGAGGTCCCCAGGGGGTCCCCCAGGCCTCCCAGAACACTCTGGACGGAGGGCATGTGGACACCTGCAACGACAAAAAGCTGGGCCTTGTCTTATCTCTCTGACCCCCGGCTCCCTTTCTCATCGCTGGGTGAGTAAGGAGGAGGCATGGGGCAGGCACTGTGTGCTGGAGGAGGTGGAGCGGGCGGGAGAGGACCCTGCCCCTCCGAACTGCTGCAAGGGGGGCGGCCTCATGGCAGAGGCGGGGGCAGCTTCCATCACGTTGGTAGGCACGTGTGGGAGCTGGCAGGGACAGGAAAGCCAGGCTGCCTGTTCCAGTTGCTGTTGGGTGGGGTGGGGGGAGCGGGGAGAAAGAGCTGAAAGGACTCTAAGGCCAGGGGCCAGGAAACCTCAGCGTTTTCCTGGTTGTGGCAAGGGAGGCCAGCCTGTGCAACTCATTGCTTGGTTGTTTCCACAGAACTAAGTCACCCATGCTGCAAGCCTGTTGCATGTTGGGCAGTGGGATGAACATGATGGGTAAGAGGTCAAGAAACCACAGCCTGGGGGCCAAATTCAGCTTGATGTCTTTTTTACATGGCTCATGAGTTAACGATGTTTACATTTTTTCTGCACGTATAAAGCTTCATTGGAATACAGCCTGGGTCATTGGTGGATCTAATATCCATGGCTGTGCTCCTGCTCCAACTGCAGACACGTGAAGTCACACGCCATAGGCCTGCAAAGCCACAAGCGTTTAGTCTCTGGCCTTTTTCAGAAAAGCTTGCTGATCCCTACGGAAGACCATGGTTTCTGACCCTACACGAGGACAGTACAACAAAGGGGATACCTCATGAAAATAACGTATTTCAACAAACTGTATAGTGCGACTGAAAATCTTAAATTTTTTGTTCATTTGAAAGACACACACACACACACACACACACACACATACACAGATCTCCCATCTGCTAGTTCACTCCCCAATCACCCACAACAGCCAGGGCTGGACGAGGCTGCAGCCAAAAACCCAGAACTCAATCTGGGTCACCTATATTGGATGGCAGGGACCCAAGAACTTGAGCCATCACTGGCTGCTTCCCAGGGTGCACATTAGTAGGAAGCTGGACTCAGGAGTGGAACTGGGACTCCAATCAGACACTCCAATGTGGGATGTGCTCATCTCAAGTGGTATCTGAACTGCTATGCCAAATGCCTACCCCTGAAAATCCTTAACGTGATGTTATTTCTATTTTTTAGTACTTTAAACAAATTTTTATATTTATTTTCATTCTATCTGAGAGAGTGATCTTCCATTTGCTGATTCATTTCTTAAGTGCTCAAGATAGCCAGGGCTGGGAGAGGAGAAACCAGGAGCCAGCAACTCAATCCAGGTCTCCCACATAGGTGGTGGGGACTCAAATACTTTGGGTCATCATCTGCTACCTCCAAGGGTGCACATTAACAACAAGCTGGATCATAAGCAGAGGAGCTAGGACTCAAACCAAGACTCTGATATGGGATGTGGGCAATCCAAGTGGCATCTTAAATGTTGTGCCAAAGGACTGCATCTAGTTTTCAGTTCCCATAGTGAATATGATTTTATCTTTAAAAAAACAAAAACAAGCAAACAACCTAAGCATCTGCAGGTAGATGTCTGGCCTTGTGGTTAAGACCTCAGCATCCCATGTGAGAGTATCTGGTTTTGACACCCACCTCTGGCTCCTGATTCCATCTTCCTGTAAATTCAGACACTGGGAGACAGCAGCAATGGCTCAAGTACTTGGGCTCCAGCCACTTACATTGAGTTCCAGCCAACTGGTGAACCAGTGGATGAGAGCTCTCTGTCTGTGCCTCTCAAATAAAAAAATAAATAAATAATCTGCCAAGTCTACTCAAATACTGGCTTTTAGATAATTTATCATTCTTTATAGAAGTACAAGTCTAGGACATACATGTAATGGATTTCTTCTTCTAATTATTCAAGGATGAATCTTGTGATCTGAAACGGAACAATATCCTGTTGTACCCACGGTAAGGAGATTAATAGTCTTGTGCCTCTAAAACAGCAGCACAGCTTCTATTTACTCTTTTTGATTTCCAGAAACAAGAGCTCAATTCTTGCCACCCCTTGGATACAATAGGCCCTGACTGGCGCCATTGATGAGAAATGGCAGTGGAGCCAATTCTTAGAGAATGAATTAGCAACTATTTCCCACACTTGAGGAAAGGCAGGGAACCCTTTACCTCTTTTTAGTGATTTAATGGAAGAAGCAATTTGCTTATGTGTTAATATAATTCCTTGGTAAAAAAAAAAAAAAACAACTGATTAAAATCACTACTAGGGACAGCATCGTGGCATAGCAGCTAAAGCGTCCCCCTGCAATGCTGGCATCTCATATGGCCGCCAGATCCAGTCCTGGCTGCTCCACTTCCTATCCAGCTCCCTGCTGATGTGCCTGGGAGAGCAGCCGAAGACGGCCGAAGTACTTGGGCCCTTGTATCCACATGGCAGACCTGTAAGAAGCTCCTGGCTCCTGGCTATGGATTGGTCCAGGTCCAGCCATTGTGGCCATTTGGGGAGTGAACAAGCAGATGGAAGATTTCTCTGTCTCTTCCTTTGTCTCTCTGTAAATCTTCAAAAAAGAGAGAAAGAAACTGAAGTTCCAAAATATAGATTTTAAAATTACTACTAAAGTGAATTCATCAGATCAATATTTACTATCTTGAAAATATGGATGTTCTAGCCGGCGCCGTGGCTCAACAGGCTAATCCTCCGCCTTGCAGCGCCGGCACACAGGGTTCTAGTCCCGGTCGGGGCACCGGATTCTGTCCCGGTTGCCCCTCTTCCAGGCCAGCCCTCTCCTGTGGCCAGGGAGTGCAGTGGAGGATGGCCCAAGTGCTTGGGCCCTGCACCCCATGGGAGACCAGGAAAAAGCACCTAGCACCTGGCTCCTGCCATCGGATCAGCGCGGTGCGCCGGCCGCAGCGCGCCATCCGCGGCAGCCATTGGAGGGTGAACCAACGGCAAAGGAAGACCTTTCTCTCTGTCTCTCTCTCTCCCTGTCCACTCTGCCTGTCCAAAAAAAAAAAAAAAAAAAGAAAGAAAGAAAATAAATAAATAAATAAATAAATATTTAAAAAAAAAAAAGAAAATATGGATGTTCTATGTATTTGCACGAATAGCATTTCAGTGTGTTCATTCCACCCAAGCTTACCTTAAGACATGCTTAGCTCAGCAAAGGCTTGTTGGTTGATAGTTTTCCATTCTGTGAAGATACTGGTGGACGTTCAGTGTAGTCACGTCTGGACGAAGGACCATGGAGAAGTCACACTAATTGGACATAATCTGTCATTGGAACGAATTTATATTCTCTGTTTCCTTAACAGGTTAACTGCTGAATCTGTACAGTCATTCTTCCTGTTACTTCCTCTTTAGCACCATTTCTCCCCTCACATTTGCACTTCTTGGCTGCCCCATCGACAGTATATTCAGTGTTCTTTTTCATCCTAGTTTTTTGTTTGAGAATATGTCCGTGAATATCTGTATTTGCGCAGGGAGGAGATCTATAGCTGTCTTTTCCTCCACTATTTATTACTTCAGGCTCTGGCAAATTTTTCACAAAGTCTCTCAGGTACAAGTTCCACAAACAGTAGATGCCAACTTACTTTCATCCACCCACTCATTTTCCACATGGGCCACTCTTCAGAAACACAGGGTCTCATAGCACAGCAGGCTAGTCCCTTGCCTTCATGTCCCAGGGCCCAGAAAAGTCTGTTGTGTTGCAGATGAGCGAAGTATTCAGTATTCTCCCTGGTGACTCTACAGCTGATGAAATTAAAAGAGGTGTTCTTAGCCGGCGCTGTGGCTCAACAGGCTAATCCTCCACCTTGCGGCGCCGGCACACCGGGTTCTAGTCCTGGTCGGGGCACCGGATTCTATCCTGGTTGCCCCTCTTCCAGGCCAGCTCTCTGCTGTGGCCTGGGAGGGCAGTGGAGGATGGCCCAAGGGCTTGGGCCCTGTACCCCATGGGAGACCAGGAGAAGCACCTGGCTCCTGCCATTGGATCAGCGCGGTACGCCGGCCACGGCGCGCCGGCTGCGGCGGCCATTGGAGGGTGAACCAACGGCAAAGGAAGACCTTTCTCTCTGTCTCTTCTCTCTCACTGTCCACTCTGCCTGTCAAAAAAAAAAAAAAAAAGACCATTAGATAGCATGTGAGTGCCAGTATCTCGCATTTGAATATATTTCATTATTATTTTCAGAGGACATTTCTACATTTCACTCCCCAAATGGCTGCAACAGCCAAGGCTGGGCCGCCAGGCTGAAGCCAGGAGCCAGGAGCCAGGAGCCAGGAGCGTCTTCTGGGTCTCCCACATGGGTACAGGGGTCCAAGCACTTGGGCCATCTTCTGCTGCTTTCTCAGGTTCATTAGCAGGAAACTGGATCAGAAGTACAACAGCTGGACTGAAACTGGCGCCCATATGGGATGCCCACATCACAGGCAGCGGCCTTACCCACTATGCCACAATGCTGGTCCTAGACAACTTTTCTTTTTTCAAGAACTGCTTAGCTCCTGCTAAAATATATATATATATATATATACACACATATATATGTTTATATATGATATATAAACATATATATTGTATATATTTATATATACACACACATATTAAGACATTATATGTCTTAATTTGCAATAATATTAGGTTGAAAAAGAACTGCAGATATACAGAGTTCCTGTGTAACAAGGGTCCTCAACCTGAGGCAGTTGTATGCTGCTCCCCCACCCAGGACATTTGAAATCTGCATAGGCATTGTTGGGCTTCAGTCCTGGAGGGGAAGGGTAGGGTAGGGTGTAGTGAAAGGGAGGTGCTGCTGGAATGTACTGGGTAGAGGCCAGAGAGGCTGCTAAACATCCTACAAAGCACAGGGCAATGCCCAGAGCAATGAGTAGCCCCAGAAGTCCCCAGTGCTGAAGTTCAGAGACCTGCTCTGGGTCCCCAGTTCCCCCCAGTGCTATTATCTCACCTAACAGTGATCCAGTCATCTCAAAACTAAGAGATTGACATTGCAGCAATACTATTAAGTAGATTCAAGACAATTCAGATTGCTCACCTTTTCTTTTTTTTTTTTTTTTTAAAGATATTTATTTATTTGAAAGGCAGAATGAGAGAGACAGAGAGATACACTCCCTGGTAATGTACCTGGGAAAGCAACAGATGATGGCCAAGTACTTGGGCCCCTGCCACCCACATGGGAGACCTGGAATTCTTGGCTCCTGACTTTGGCCTGACCCAGCACCCGCTGTTGAAGGCATTTGGGGGAGTGAGCCAGTGGAAGGAAGTTTCTCTCTCTCTCTCTGTCTCTCTGTCTCTGTCTCTCTCTCTCTCTCCTGTCTCTCTCTTTTTCTCTCGCTCTCTCCAGTGGATGGAATCTCTCTCTTACTCTGCCTTCTAAATGAAAAATTTGAAAACTGTAAAAAATGTACATTAAATCAAGACAGCATTTCAAATAAAACATTTTGTAAATCATAAATCTATAGAAAGAACAAAACTTCTAAAGGTAAAGTAATTCTCGAGACTAATGAGTGATTACCAGCTCTTGCTTAGAGTAACTATATATGGTTATTATATATATATAGTTAAAACTATACAAATAGTCTGAAAACAAAAGTTAAAGATTAAGAAACCTTTCCCAGCTGGGCATGGTAATGACCTCACCCAGGCAGCATCCAGAAATGTCTGTGGAATGCTGTGGCATTTAGAGGGTAGGGACAAGAGACAACTAGTGTTGTCTGAGGCTCAGGACAATTCCACAGAACAAGGAATGTCACCC
Organism: Sylvilagus floridanus; assembly: GCA_949820135.1. Taxonomy (NCBI): domain Eukaryota; kingdom Metazoa; phylum Chordata; class Mammalia; order Lagomorpha; family Leporidae; genus Sylvilagus; species Sylvilagus floridanus. The sequence continues at coordinate 128,771,752 of OX463223.1, forward strand.
AAAATGCTGAAAATGTCTCCACTGACGCACTCAGAGCCCAAGCCCCTTCTTGTACCTCTTTCACATTTCAAAGTATGTTTTTGAGATTTACCATATTTTCCTCTTTTTAAAATGTAGCTCTAGTTCAGTGCTTTCCACCAGGGAATGATTTTGTTCTTTGGAGATACTTGAAAATGTCCAACGACTGCTGGGTAATTGATTGTAGTACTTAAGCTTAGAGGTCCATTCAAGGCCTCTTCTTGAGAACATTTTCCTCCACAGCATGTGCAGGAGGTAGCTCTTGGCCTGGCCCAAATGCTGGCATGGAGGGAGACAGAAAGGAGAAGTCAGTAACAAATTCAATCCAGATTGAGAGAGTGGCTGATTGGTGACATTAAACAGAGATTAAGGAGGAAGCACCATCAGGTTTCTGAGGTTAGAGGAGGCCAAGTGTTCTCAGATGCATTCATGGGGTCAGTGGACACAGAAGAATAAGACCCCTATCCTCTCCAGTGATATTTTCCCCCTTATTTAAGGAATGATACGCAGGGCCGGCACTGTTGTGTAGCAGGTAAAGTTGCCATCTGCTGGCGCCAGCATCCCATATGCACACTGGTTCAAGTCCTGGTTGTTCCACTTCGAATCCAGCTCCCTGCTAATGCATCTAGGAAGGCAGCGGGGGATGGCCCAAGTGCTTGGCCCCTGCACCCACATGGGAAACTCAGAAGAAGCACCTGACTCTTAGCTTTAGATCAGCCCAGCTCCAGCTGTTGTGGTCATTTGGGGAGTGAACCAGTGGATAGAAGATCTCTCTGTAACTGTCTTTCAAATAAATAAATAAATCTTTTTTTAAAAAAAGAATGACACCCAGGTATATGATTCTGAAAACATTCAGATAGTCTTGTGGCATCAGTTTTCATAATGATAAAAATTACTTTCTATATAACTCTCTCTCTTTTTTTTTTTGACAGGCAGAGTTAGTGAAAGAGACAGAGACAGAGACAGAGACAGAGAGAAAGGTATTCCTTTTCCGTTGGTTCACCTCGCAAATGGCCGCTACGGCTGGCGCACCATGGCCAGCCCACTACACCGATCGGAAGCCAGGAGCCAGGTGCTTCTTCCTGGTCTCCCATGCAGGTGCAGGGCCCAAGGACTTGGGCCATCCTCCACTGCCTTCCCAGGCCACAGCAGAGAGCTGGACTTGAAAAGGAGCAAACAGGACAGGATCTGGCGCCTCAACCGGGACTAGAACCCAGAGTGCTGGTGCCGCAGGTGGAGGATTAGCCAAGTGAGGCCTATCGCTAGTAATGGCATAAAAATGGACAGTCTAACATCACTGAGAATGGCTTTCCTATAATGCAGTTTTCTGTCCAATGTCTGTAGAATTTCTCATGCCCATTTTACAATATAGCCCGGTAGGCATTGTTCTAGTTTGTGGCCAAACATGCTCATACAGACCTTAGCCTACTCCTGGTAAGGTAGTCATAAGTGAATCACCACCACATATATCTTCTACTGTTAAATCAACATGTTGATCAATTAAAAGCCATTTTCACAGAGGTGGGCATTTAGTTTACCAGTTAAGGCAATTATTAGGATGCCAGAGTACCATCTTGAGGTACCTGGGTTCAATGTTCTGCTCTAGCTCCTGATTCCAGCTCCCTACTAATGTTGCTACTGAAAAACAGCGGTGATGACTCAGGTAATTGGGTTCCTACCACCCATGTGAGAAATCTGGATGGAGCTCCTGGCTTTGGCCTGGCCCAGCCTCAGCACTTGCAGGCATTTGGGGGAGTAGACCAGTAGATGGAAGAGATCTCTCTGTTCTCAAACTAAAAAATTAACAAATAAATAAAGCTATTCACAAAGACATTGAAGACCTCTGTTTTTTCCTTTACAAAGAAGTAAAGGATTTCACTGATTAGTTGCTATTAGAGATTGATGTACATTAGTGCTGTTCAACCAGAGGTGAGTTCGCAATGGACAACAGAAAATGCCTACAGGCATTTTTGGTTGTCACTGGGAGGTTGGGCATCCAACAGGCATACAGTAAATAGAGGCCAGGAATGCAGCTAAATACCCTGTAATGCACAGGACAGCTCATACAACAAAAAATTATCTGGCCTGAATGTCAGTGGTGCTGAAATTGAGACCCTTCACCCAGTTTCTCTTGTTGCTTTCTTATATAATCAAGATGCATTCATCAAACTAAGAAATTAACACTGGGTCCATGCTATTAAATAAATTCCAGACATTATTTGCCTCTCCACAGTTTTTCTGGTGTTGTCTTTTTCAATTCCAGGATCTACTTCTCAGTGGTCTCCTCCATTCTGCTTGTTGGTCTTGTCATTAATGATCTTGATGCTTTTGAAGACATCTGGGTAGGGATTCTGTACAAGTCTGGCCTCGGTTTGGTTTTTCTTACGGTTTCTCATGATTTACACAAAAGATACAAATTTGGAGGGAGTAATAGCAAAGAAGTGTCTGGTAGTTGTTTACAAACAATGGTGCAAAGAATAACCATGTATATTATAACTGTTTATTATAACTGCATTTAAATGCAGGACTGATTGCTATTCAGAGGTTATATGTATTTGCACTTTGATAGTTACTACAACAGTACCAAGTTAGCATTTTCTCTTCCTCTGATAACAGCTAGTGAAACAATATACTTTTTAATTTCTTGTACCACTGATTTATATCTTTGTTTGCGTGTTATTACCATCACCAGCAATGCATGAAACTGCCAGGTCTCCATACTTGTACCAGCATTAGGGGTGATTAAATGTTGGAATCTCTGCTAATTTGATAGGCGAAAATCATTATTTCACTATAGTAGTTTCACCCCTTCTTGTAAGCAACGTTGGAAGTTCGTAGGTGTATGAGCTTCTTGCATTTCCTTAACTGTAAAATTCCTCTTTATAAATGGTTTTGCTGTCAATTATTTAAAAATTGGTTTCTGGGAATTCTTTATGTATCAGGACAGTTAGCTCCTTCTGTTTTGTTCACCATAGTGTCCCAAACACCTAGAAGAATAGCTGGCATATAGTAGGTACTCAATAAATATAAGAGCTGAATAAACAGAGGTGCAAATGTTCCTGCTATCTGTTTTGATTATGGTTTCCATCATGAAGGATTTTAAACAATTTTTACGCAATTTAATTTGCTAGCTGTTTTCTTGATGACTCCTGAATTTTGATTTATAGCTAGAAAATCTTCCTCCATTTGGAGGAACAAAAGAATCTTCTTATGCTTATCCTGGGATACTTATGGCATTTTTTTACCTTTAATTCCATCTGGAATGTATTTAAGGACTGGATGAAAGATCCAATTTTTTCTTCCAAATGCCTGCTCAGTTGTCTCCCAAAATCATTTACTGAATTGATCTTTTCCCTCACTGAGCTGAGATGCTTTTTTATCAACTAAATTCTCATGTGTTTTGTTTGGGTCTATGGCTGAGTTACTATTTTTCCTCTGGGCTGAACTTTTCACTTATATGTTAGTCTCATACTATTTAATTATACTATTTAATTATTGTGGCTTTCTGTTCATCCCTCATTTTCTTAGAATTTTTTGGCTATTCCTGCTTGTTTGCTTTGCAATATGAACTCTATAAGTAGTTTATCAGTTTTTAAAGTTCTGTTGGCATTTTTATTAAGAACACATTAAATTTATAGAGATCACAATTTATAGGGAATTGTCATCAAAGATGTCTTTATAATCTCTTCCTACTTAGTAACATAGCATGAATTTAATTAATTTGAGGCTTTTGTGTCTCTCTGGAATTTTGAAATCCATACATAGTTTTATAATACAAGTCTCCTATGAATACTCTGAAGACCCTACTATACATGGATTTAAATCTTTTTTTTTGCACAGAAGTAAATTTTTTAAATGTTTATTTGAAAGGCATATATATATATATATAGAGAGAGAGAGAGAGAGAGAGAGAGAGAGAGCGCTATCTTTCATCTGCTAGTTCACTCCCTAGTGGCCACAACAGCCAGGGCTGGGCCAGGATGAAGGCAGGAGCTTCTTCTGGGTGCAGAGGCCCAAGGACTTGGGCCATGTTCTGCTGCTTTCCCAGGTGCATTACCAGGAAGCTGGATCGGTAGTAGAGAAACTGCAACTCAAACCAGTGCCCATATCGGATGCCAGCCCTGCAGGCAGTGGCTTAACCCTCTGTACTACAGCACAAGCTCCTAAACCTATCTTCTACCTCCATTTTCTGCAAACTTTTGTGAAGTATCTTTGAGTGTCAAAGGAACTGATTTCTACAAATCAATGTTACTTCACTAATTACAGAATTATCTTATTTTTATAGTTTTTCCTATTTTTCTAATGTCCTTTACAAGCTCCTACCAGAATTTAACTCAATTTAGTATGCACTATGCTAATACAGTAGGGGTAGTTAAATACCCTTTCCAAACTAAATACATGATTGTTTGAGCTAAGATGAATCAATTTTTGTCAAGTTAGAGAAATCTCCCTTCATTTCTGATATTAACTTAAAGGGATGGTGAATTTAGGAATCCACTGGAATGACAGGATTTTTCTCTCCAGATTTGCTGAGATAAAATATATCGATCATAAGTCTCTAACTCCTAGGACTGAATAATTCTTGCATTTCAAGAATAAATCTTATTTTCATAAAATATGTATATCTTTTAATATTCTTCTGGATTCTGTTACTAATATCTCATTTGACTCTTTTTCCTAAAATTTTTTTGAAAGATACTGGTCTATTGTTGCTTTTCTTGCAGAGGATACAGTTGTTAATGGGTTTTGATATCACTGTTATCCTGACTTCATAAAGGATTGGAAATTTTTCTTCTGAACATTTTTTAACCAATAAAAATCCAGGGGCCAGCACTGTGGCATAGAAGGTTAAGCCTCTACCTGAAGCACCGGCATCCCATATGGGCACTGGTTTGAGTCCTGGCTGCTCCACTTCTGATCTAGTTCCCTGCTAATGGCCTGGGAAAGCAGTGGAAGGCCCAAAGCTTGGGCTCCTGTTACCCACGTGGGACACCGAGAAGAAACTCCTAGTTCCTGGCTTCGGATCAGCCCAGCTCCGGCCATTGTGGCCATTTGGGAAGTGAACCAGCAGATAGAAGACCTCTCCCTCTGTCTCTCCTTCTTACTCTGCTTCTCAAATAAATGAATAAATCTTTTTTTTTTTTAAAAAATCTAATATAAGGGTCTAGCATTGTGGCACAGTGGTTTGAGCCATGGCCTGCAATGCTGACATCCCATATGAGTGCCAGTTCAGAGTCCTGGCTGCTCCATTTCCTATCCAGCTCCCTGCTAATGTGCCTGGGAAACCAGCTGAGTACAGCCCAAGGATTTGGGTCCCTGTCACCCATGTGGGAGATCCTTAATGGAGTTCCAGGTTACTGGCTTCAACCCGGCCCAGTCCTGGCTTTACAGCCATTTGAAGAGTTAAATAGTGTACAGAAGATCTCTCTCTCCATCACTCTGCCTTTCAAGTAAAAAATAAATATTTAAAAATGTAACACAAGTAAAAGCAGCTGTTGAGCCGGCACCGTGCCTCACTAGGCTAATCCTCCGCCTTGCGCCGGCACACCAGGTTCTAGTCCTGGTCGGGGCACCGGATTCTGTCCCGGTTGCCCCTCTTCCAGGCCAGCTCTCAGCTGTGGCCCGGGAGGGCAGTGGAGGATGGCCCAAGTCCTTGGGCCCTGCACCCCATGGGAGACCAGGAGAAGCATCTGGCTCCTGCCATCGAATCAGCGCGGTGTGCCAGCTGCGGCGGCCATTGGAGGGTGAACCAACGGCAAAGGAAGACCTTTCTCTCTGTCTCTCTCTCTCACTGTCCACTCTGCCTGTCAAAAAAAAGAAAAAGAGGCCGGCACCATGGCTCAACAGGCTAATCCTCCACCTTGCGGCGCCGGCACACAGGGTTCTAGTCCCGGTCGGGGCACCGGATTCTGTCCCGGTTGCCCCTCTTCCAGGCCAGCCCTCTGCTGTGGCCAGGGAGTGCAGTGGAGGATGGCCCAAGTGCTTGGGCCCTGCACCCCATGGGAGACCAGGAAAAAGCACCTAGCACCTGGCTCCTGCCATCGGATCAGCGCGGTGCGCCGGCCGCAGCAGCCATTGGAGGGTGAACCAACGGCAAAGGAAGACCTTTCTCTCTGTCTCTCTCTCTCACTGTCCACTCTGCCTGTCAAAAAAAAAAAAAAAAAAGAAAGAAAAGAAAAGAAAAGAAAAGCAAAAGAAAGAAAAAAATAGCAGCTGTTATCATTATGGTTGGATTATGACAGGATTTTGTATATTGATGTAGTAACCACCACTTAAACTTAGTTTCTAAGGGAAAAATAAACCTCAAGTTCAAAACAACCAACCTACATTCAAATTTTGCAGTCATTGTCAGATTTTTGTCTTTACCCAGAGATTCCGGGGAAAAAATTCCCTTAAGGATCTGAATGGGATTTGAACACATTCATTTCCAGCCTACATTTCTGCATTTAAAAAGGCCCTCTTTTTTTTAAAAATGTGATATGGTGACAATTATTAATAACAGTATTAATATCTAACAACATTACAAAGCACTCTCTCATTTCTCATATTATTGTCTTTTACTTAAACTTTGGTGATTCCTAATGCTTTTTTTAATAAAAAACTTTTATTTAATAAATATAAATTTCAAAAATACAATTTTTGGATTATAGCAGTTCTTCCCCCTATAACCACCCTCCCACCCACAAACCATCCCATTTCCTACTTCTTCTCTCATTCCATTCTTCATTAAGATTCATTTTCAATTATCTTTATATGCAGAAGATCAACTTAGCATATACTAAGTAAAGATTTCAACAGTGTGCACCCACACAGACACACAAAGTATAAAGTACTGTTTGAAGACTATTTTTACCATTAATTCTCATAGTACAACATATTAAGGACAGAGATCCTACATGGGGAGTAAGTGCACAGTGACTCCCATTGTTGATTTAACAATTGACACTCAGTAATCACCCGAGGCTCTTGTCATGAGCTGCCAAGGTTATGGAAGCCTCCTGAGTTCACCAACTCCGACCTTATTTAGATAAGGCCATAGTCAAAGTGGAAGTTCTCTCTGCTGTTTCTACAGTGATGCAGTAGGCCTTAGGCTGGACACTCTCCTCCCTTCAGAGAAAGGTACCTCCTTCTTTGATGGCCCATTCTTTCCACTGGGATCTCACAGAGATTTTTCATGTAGGCCATTTTTTGCCACAGTGTCTTGGCTTTCCATGCCTGAGGTACTCTTATGGGCTTTTTAGCCACATCCGAATGCCTTAAGGGCTGATTCTGAGGCCAGAGTACTGTTTAGGGCATTTGTCATTCTGAGTCTGCTGTGTATTCCATTTCCCATGTTGGATTGTTCCCTCCTTTTTAATTCTATCAACTATTATTAGCAGACACTGGTCTTATTTAAATGTGATCCATTTGACACTTAATCCTATCTTTATGATCAGTTACAAACTTAAACTGATCACTTTAACTAGTAAGGTGGTATTGGTACCTGCCGACTTAATGGGATTTGGATTCTCGTGGCAAGTTTTTAGCTTTACCAAAAGGTCCTCATTCTATAGAATACATGTAAAGTATGCTATTGCCAAGTATGGAAGTAAAAAGCTTATGTTCTAGTTTGAAGAATCCCAAGATTCACGTGCAAACTGAGACGTTAGCACATTTTAATAAAAATGTATAAGCATCACAGGAAACTAAGACTGACTCAAGACTAAGTCCAACCTTTTTTTACACAGGCCAGCAAAGATGTTCTCAGATGGAAAATGTGGAGAGAACATACTTGATCGTTATAAACCTTTACTGGCTGCTGCTGCTTTTTTAAAGATTTATTAATTTACTTGAAAGGCAGAGAGAGATACAGAGATCAGTTATCTCCTATCGATTGGTTTTCTCCCCAAATGGCTGCAATGGCCGGGGCTGGGTCAAGCAGAAGCCAGGAGGCTGGAACTCCATCCAGGTCTCCCATGTGGGTAGCAAGAATGGACTCAAGTACTTGAGCCATCATCTGCTACATCCCAGGGAGCTATATTAGAAGTGGAGTGGCTGGGACTTGAACCAGCCTTCTAGTATGGAATGCAATTGTTGAAAGTGGCTTGCTGCACAACAATCACCCCCACTGGCTGCTTCTTAATGATCCAGGTGACAGACTCGGAGAGGGGTGGCGTAGTCAGAGACCCAGAGTAGGTCCAGTAATCTGGGCAGGTGGGCATCAGGCAGGAAGGGTCGAAAGACCCAAATTCCACAAGGGTGTCCTGGCCAAGAAAATAGGTCACAGAGTCTTAGAGTGAGAACCACTCAAGAATGATGAAGCCAGGTGGTCAGGGGTGTCTGGGGACCAGCAGTGGCCTGGGAGAGTGCTGGGTACCCAGGGTAGCTTCCCGAAGAATCACTGTCCAAGCTTCATTTCTGCAGCTAACTGCATCTTTCTCTTACCCCCAGGGAGAAAACAGTCCAAACCACTTGCCCTCCATCTAGTCAGTTTACAGCAGGTGGTCCTGGCTATCATAGGGCTCAGGAGGAGTGGCTGGTGCATAAACAAGGTGGCTTCTCTTTTGCACCAGAGGCTACCTGAGAACTCTCCTTCTGCAATGCAAAGCAATGCAATTAGGAGGAGCAAGATATTGGACTGAGGGGTGCAAGAGAAAGGAGGGGGGCAGGGAGGAGAGAGGGAGGAGGGAGGAGGAGAGGGAGAGAAAGTGAGAACATATGGACTTCCGGAGAGCAGTCCCTGCGGACTTCTGGATCCTGAAGGATTCCCCGTGGGCGTGGGGCCTGCACAAAGGTATCCAAGGGTAAGTGTTCTTCACAGCCAGACAAGTCCTGTTTCTGCAGCACTGTGGGGGTGGGGGGTGGGGGGGTAGCCAGAGAAAAGAGGGCTGCTCTGAAGGTTTCCACAAGGTCTCACAGCAGGTTCCCGAGTCCCCAGGGCTTGGCAGCAGGGCAGCAAACACAGAAAGTCCAGTGCCCGTCAGCACACCCACGTCTGCCCCTCAGTGACCCAGGGCACCGTAAACGACGAGGCGCCCCGTTCCAGGAGAAGCTGGGCACAGGCAGTCCATTACACTCCGCCAGAGGGCCTTGCTAATGCCTCTACTCTGGGATGGGTGCGTAAACTGTATTTCAAGTGACTGAAGGAAAAATTACCTTATGCTTAATTGATGGCAAAGTCTCCACCAAGTTCTGTAGTTCTTTATGTCTGTATACACAAAGAACAACAAATGTGAAAATAACAACAATGGACATCTGACTGTCAGCTGGAATTGAATGAGCTAAAATCAACCACCTCGTTATTACCAAGAAAGAAATCACAGTTTGAATCTTCACTCAAACTGGCAATGCAGCATGTCACACACATCACTGAATTCAATTAGACAAAGGACAGATGTGCAGGACAGGGATGAAACACCTCATTGCATTAGCCTCCCCTGAAGCCTCCTTGGGCTTTGGCTCCCAGAGGCTCTGGAGCCTGAAGCTCTCCAAGCAAGCCAGGGTATCTGGAGGCCCAACTTCTAGTGCCAGGCCCTCCGAGCATGCTCCAGGAGACTTGATATAGCAGCCACATTCCCCAGCTTAGTGTCTGATGCTCTGATATCTGGGGCCTTGCTGACCCTGGAGGGACTGTCTCTGAAGATAGGCTAATTCCTAGAAAGGACAAACAACCAGGAGCCTGTCTTTCACATGCAAACCAAGCAATCCAGAACCCACACACCCAAGCACCTCCTTTCTGGAGCTTGATCCTTCCTTCCTTCAAGATAGTAGCTTTTTTTTCTTTTTTAAGATTTATTTATTTATTTGAAAGGCAGAGTTACAGAGAGGGGGAGAGAGGAAGACAGTGAGCCAGAGATAGACAGTGATTGATTTCATCCATTGATTCATTCCCAAATGGCCACAAAGACCAAGGCTGGGCCAGGCCAAAGCCAGGAGCTTCATTTGGGTGGCAGGGGGTCCATCTTATGATGCTTTCCCAGGTGCATTAGCAGGGAGTTGGATCAGAAGTAGAGCAGCCAGCACTCAAATGGGATGCCAGAGTTGCGGGTGGCAGCTTAACCCATTGTACACAGTGCCAGCCCCTACCGGAGTTCTTTCACTGGTGCCACTACTCCCCTGCCATAATCATCCCTGGGCCAGGCAGCAGACATCAGGGGGAACTCCACACCCCACACTGTTGAAATTATTCAAACCAGCCAAATCCTAAACCTGCTTACCCTCCCCTGCCACTTGCTTCCCATGGAACTTCCAATGGAAACCACAACAAAGGCTCTTGCCAGTTTCTCCTGCTCCTTCTGTGTCCTGACCAAACTGGTGCATCCCTGCATGGCCCTGCCTCCTGCTTATAGGTTATATATGAGGGTAACAAACTCCTTGTTTCAGAACACTCATTCCCATATCTCTGCATCTTACCATGCCTGATCAAAGCCAATCTCTGTGGCCTTAAAACATTCTGCATCCAGAGAGGACTCAAGTGGAGGACTTCCAAGAGGCCTGAAAGAGTTTGGAGGTCACAAGAGAGTGTGGCCAAGGAGTTTTCAACCTCAGTGCTCCATCAGCGTTCTAAGTGACCTGGCAGGGAAGCGCTGTGCCTTGGTCAGCTTCACTTCCTTCATCTGAGGAATGGAGACAACACTGCTACCATCAGAGAGCCCACGGTCACTTGGCAAATATGGTGTCACATGGCACTCAGAATTACCAGATCTTTTATGACTACTTTCCACAACTGCTTATCTTTTCACCACACTTAAAATATATTCTAAACCAATCATGCATTTCAGCCCTTATTTACTTATCTTCCTTTATATTTTTAGTCCAGTGCTTAAAAGTAGAAATAGGATGCAATTTACAGGGGTAAAGTGGGAGCTGTGGCACAGCAAATTAATTCATTGCTTGGGACCCTCATGTCCCCTATCAGGGTGCCTGGTTGAGTCCTGGCTACTGTGAGCTTCCAATCCAGCTTCCTACTAATGTACCTAAGAGGCAGCAGATGATGGCCCAGGTGCTTGGGTTCCTGCCACCCATGTGGAAAACCCAGAAGGATTTCCTGGCTCCTGGCTTCAGCCTGGCCCAGTTCCATCTGTTACAGGCATTTGGGGAATGAACCAAGGGATGAAGATTGATCTGTGCTGTTCTCTGTCATGCCGGCTTTCAAATAAATTGATAAATCTTTCAAAAAATTTCTAGTAACCATATTTAAAAATTGTATTCATTTGAGAGAGAACACAAGTGAGTAGCCATGTGTACTTGCATCCACCGGTCTACTTCCCAAATGCCTGCAAGGGCTGGGATCAGGCTGGACCGAAGTAGGGAGCCAGGAATTCAATCCACATCTTTCATGTGGGTGGTAGGAATCTAACCACCTGAGCTACCATCACTGCCTCTCAGGGTCAGTATCAGCAGGAAGTCTAAATCAGGAGTTGGACCTGGGTATTGGACCTAGGTACTTAGATATGACATGCAGGTGTTTTAACTGGCATTTTAATTATTATGCTAAATATCTGCCTCCAGTAAGCACACTTAAAAAGTAAAAACAAACAAGACAAACTTATTTTAATATTTTATTTTACCAAATATACTCAAAATCTTATAACTCCAACATATAATCAATATGAAAAATTATTGAGACAGTTTACATTTTTCCCATACTAAGTCTCAAAAATCTTTTATGTATTTTAGACTTACAACATATCTCAATTTGGGTGGTATATCTTTATCAAGAAATACTTCATCTGTACTAAGTATTTTTAAAAATTTACATTTGAGGAGGTACAATAAACACACCCCAAGTGGTTCCAAACATTCTTAAGTTTCCCAGTAATTGAACTATCAGTTCTTAAATTGAAATGGAAATGAATTAAAATTAAATAAAACTTCATTTCCTCAATCACAGTAGTTGCATTTCAAATGCTCAACATTCACATGTGTCTTCTGGTTACCACACATCACAATGGTATTTTTTAAAAATTTTATTTAATGAACATAAATTTCCAAAGTACAGCATACAGCTTATGGATTACAATAGCTCCCCCCCCATAACTTCCCTCCCACCCACAACACTCCCCTCTCCCACTCCCTCTCCCCTTCCATTCACATCAAGATTAATTTTCAATTATCTTTATATACAGAAGATCAATTTAGCATATATTAAGATTTCAACAGTTTGCACCCACACAGAAACACAAAGTGTAAAATACTATTTGAGTGCTAGTTATAGCATTAATTAAACACCTAAGAATAATTGTGTATTAATTACAGAGTTCAACCAATAGTTTTAAGTACTAAAAGGGTAAAGTATTAAGTTCTTTTTTGTTTGTTATATAGTTATTTTTTTATTTAATAAATGTGAATTTACAAAGTGCAACTTTTGTATTGTTGTGGCTTCCCCCCACAACCTCCCTCCCTCCCGCGGCCCTCCCCTATCCCATTCCCTCTCCCATCCCACCCTTCATCATTTTCAATTACCTTCATATACTGAAGATCAACTTAGTAGATACTAAGCAAGGATTTCAACAGGCTGCACTCACACAACCGCACAAGGTATAGGGTATTGTTCGACTAGTAGTGTTGTTTTTAAGTTTCATAGTAAAACACATTAAGGACAGAGATCCTACGTGGGGAACATGTACCCAGTGACTCCCGTTGTTAATTTAACAATTGGGACTCTTATTTATTTATTTATTTTTAGTGGGAGGTAAAATAGCAAGGTTTATTAGGGAAGGGACATCTGTTTTTTTTTTTTTTTTTTTTGACAGGCAGAGTGGACAGTGAGAGAGAGAGACAGAGAGAAAGGTCTTCCTTTTGCCGTTGGTTCACCCTCCAATGGCCGCCGCGGTCGGCGCACTGCGGCCGGCGCACCGCGCTTGTCCGATGGCAGGAGCCAGGAGCCAGGTGCTTTTCCTGGTCTCCCCATGGGGTGCAGGGCCCAAGCACCTGGGCCATCCTCCACTGCACTCCCGGGCCACAGCAGAGGGCTGGCCTGGAAGAGGAGCAACCGGGACAGAATCCGGCGCCCCGACCGGGACTAGAACCCGGTGTGCCGGCGCCGCAAGGCGGAGGATTAGCCTGTTGAGCCACGGCGCCGGCCGGGAAGGGACATCTGTAAGGATGGATGGGCACCTCTCCAGACAGAGCCTGAGAGGGTGGCACTCTTATTTATGACGTCAGCAATCACCCGAAACTCTTGCTATGAGCTGTCTAGGCTATGGAAGCCCCTTGAGTTCACCAACTCTGAACTTGTTTAGTCAAGGCCATATCACAGCGGAGGTTCCTTCCTCCCTTCAGAGAAAGACGCCTCCCTCCTTGATGGCCTGTTCCTTCTGCTGGAGTCTTGTTCACCAGGATCTTTCATTTAGATTTTTTTTTGCCACTGTGTCATGGCTTTCTATGCCTGTGAGACTATCATGGACCTTTTAGCCAGATCCAAATGTCCCAAGGGTTGATTCTGAGGCAGGAGTGCTGTTTTGGGCGTTTGCCATTCTATGAGTCTGCTGTGTATCCTGCTTCCCCCGCAGGATCATTCTCTCCCTTTTAATTCTATCCTTCATTATTTGCTTACACTGGTCTTATTTGTGAAATCTCTTCGACACATACCCTATCTTTTTGATCAGTTGTGTATTTATACTTATCACTTTACCAAGTGTGCTGGCCACAATGGTATTTTATACCACTTAAAATAGATTTTGAACAATACTGTAAGCCAAGCTTTATCAATATATTGATCCCAATATCTTTAAAGTAACTAACAATATTGTGATGTTCTATCTTCATTCTAGACTACAGTGGACCATTTAGAGTTGGTGATGTTCTTTTTTACCTTTAAAAACACTCTGGTCAGAGACAAACTATTTTATTCCACTGCTGCATCAAGCTTTCAAGTTTGACTGCATTCCAATACACCAAATGCAGCCGAAATACTACTAAAAGATGGTTTGTCACCTGGCCTTACAGGTGATACACACCACAACAATGGATGGACCTTGAGGACATCATAAGTGAAATAAGCCAGTCACAAAAAGACAAATACTGTATGATCCCATTCATGAGGTACCTAAAGCAGCCACATCCACAGGGACAGAAAATAGAACAGTGGTAGTCACGGGTGGGGAAGTGGAGAGGGGATTTGTTGTTCAATGGGTATCAAGTTCAGTTTTGCAAGATAAGATCAATTCCAGAGTTAAGACGATTACATGGTTGTGTGATAATGTGGATATACTTAATACTATTTAATAGTATTTTTAAAAAATTTTATTTATTTGAAAGAATTATGGAGATAGAGCAAAAGAGAGAGACAGACATCTTCCATCTGCTGGTTCACTACCCAAGTGGCTATAATAGCCAGGGCTGAGCCAGGCTGAAGCCAGGAGCCTGGAGCTTCATCTGGATCTTCCATGTGGGTGGCAGGGGCCCAAGCACTTGAGTCAACTTCCACTGCTTTTCTCAACCATTAGCAGGGAGCTGGATTTGAAGTGGAACAGCTGGGATAGAAACAGGCACTGACATGGTGGGGTGCTGGTGTTGCAGGTGGTGGTTTTACCCACTACAGCACAATGCCAGCCCCTGAATGTAGTCTTGCTTAAGATGGTAAATTTCATGTCATGTGTATTTTACGACAATTTTTAAAAAGCCCAACAATGGGACCAATCTTGTGGTACATTCAGTGGATTAAACTCTTACCTGAGACACCAGAATCCCATATCAGAGTGCCAGTTTGAATCCAGATGCTCTGCTTCTGACTCAGCTTCTTGTTAATGCACACAGGAAGGCAGCGGAAGGTAGCCCAAGTACTTGAGCCCATGCTACCCACTTGGGAGACCAAAATGGAGTTCCAGGTTCCTGGCTTCAGCCTGCCAAATCCTGGCTATTGCAGCCATCTGGGGAGTGAACCAGCAGGTTAAAGATCTCTTTCTCTCTGTTTCTTCTACTCTGTTGCTGTGGCTTTCAAATAAATAAATAAACTTAAAAAAAAAAAAAACCAACAAGTCAATGCCATTGCTAACAAAGAGGTCAGTCAGCACTACCATGGAGGGAGTCCGACGTGCCCTGTATCCATGTAACGTTGCTCTAAAGTCCAGATAAAACCACCAGACCTTGTCCTCACCCGATTTATCTGTAGAGTCTTCAAATTCCACAAGGAAAGAGTACCCGTTATTCCAGATGTGCAGGCAGGTGGCCGGATCATAAGAGATGGTGAGCGGTTTTAAGCCAGGATCGTAGACGCTGTCCCTCCACCGGATGTTGATGGGCGACTGCCGATCGCCCGCAGGAACGAGGTCCACACTCTCCCAGAGCGGATGCACTAGGAGAGAGTGGGGCTGAGTGATCGGGTCAGCAAGACCCCGACCTACCGAGCATCACACACGAGGCAATCCTGCTTGGGGAGAAGCCATCAGAAATGGCAACTGAAAGTCTTAGGAATTAGCCGCGCAGGGCCTCAGTCCACTCCCTAAAGCAGAGGTGAAGGCAGGTCAGAGCGCATCGTGCAGAGGCTCAGCATTCTGCTGTCCCATGAAGCCAACAACACATCCCAGTCGGCCGCCTAAGTCCCCTAACCCTGCGCCATCTGTCCTGTGATGAGGGCAGGATGCAGGGAGATCAGAGCACTCACAAATGAGCTCTTTCTTCATGGATAATTTCCTGAGACCAGGCTGCCCCAACTAGCTCTGAAGACAAAGACCAGGTCACTTACTTGGCATGAACAGACCGTCGACAAAGGGAATGAGGGAAGGGCTCTGGGAGGCAAACCTTCAGGCCAGCACGGCACCGGGGCTTTCTGGTTGGTTGGCCCGGAGAAGTCAAGGCTGGCACGGCGGCTCCCGCACCAGGCTCAGCCCACATCAGCGTGCACGCTGGGCTCCCCTCCTGTGGAGGTCACCTCTGAGGACCAGATGGCCACCCTGCCAAGCCTGGGGACAACGTCAGCCCTGCTCTGGAGACCACAGTCTGTCACCCAAATGTGGACGTATCTAGTGAGGTGGAATCGTACAACTCTTCCTACACACAGACAACATCCCTCAACTGATTGTCTCCTGCAAACACCAGGTCTCCGTGGCGAGTCCCTGAAAAGCACCAGAGATGCCCTGCCAAGCCAGACAGGCCTGCAGAGACATCTGTGCGTGATGAACACAACGCAGAGCACACCATGGATGCGCAGAATCAAGATCAACAGGAAACCTAGGAGAAACGTGAAAGGACAGAAAACACTACCAACGATCCTCTGCTCCTCACCCCACTGCTGAGAACTGGTCTATGGGTTTAAAAAGGTAGTAAGGAAGTTGCTACCTAGCGCAAACCACCAAATACAGCAGGGTCATATCACACTCTGATTTCTGCAGAAAACAGAAACCTGCCTCTAGTTACTGACAGAAGACACACTTCTATTCCTTCTGTGGCTGCCCAGAGACAGAAGTTTAAAACCTTATCCTGGGGCCGGTGTTGTGGTACAGCGAGTAAAGCCACTGCCTGCAGTGCCAGCATCCAATATGGGTGCTGGTTCTAGTCCTAGCCGCTCCACTCTCTTCCAGCTCTCTGCTGTGGCCTGGGAAAGCAGTAGAAGATGGCCCAAGTCCTTGGGCCCCTGCACCCATGTGAGAGACCTGGAAGAAGCTCCTGACTCCTGGGTCCTGGGTCCTGGCTTTGGATCAGTGCAGCTCCTGCCGTTGCAGCCTACTCTCTCTACCTCTTCTTCTCTTTCTGTGTAAATCTGACCTTCAATAAATAAATCTTTAAAAAAAATCCTTTTTTGTTTAGGGGGACGGGGGGGGGGGTGGGAACTGCCCTAAGGATACAGACATCAAGCTCTTCTGGGTGTCTCCAGATCAGAGGGAGGGATTCTGCCCCCAAAGGACATCTGGCAATGTCTGTGTTGTCACAACTAGAGGAGAATGCTAGTGCCATCTTGTGGGCAGAGGCCTATAATGCTGCTAAACATCCTACAATGTACAAGACAGGGCCTCCACTGCCAAGAGTCTTCGGACCAGAAGTCAGGAGTGCTAAAGTTGAGAAATCTGGTCTATGAGAACTCACACTACCCCCTTCCCTTTTGTTAAACCTTTGGAGAGATCTAAACGCAATGTTCGTTTTTTTTTTTTTAATTGTTTAAGAGAACTTGTTCCTTTGAGAGGAACAGGAATTTTCTGTTTCAGTATCCTTAAATAGAGAATGCACTCAAAGTGGCATACTATTTTAATACTGTAATCTGATCAGAATGCAGATTCCTTCTAGAAGGGACTTGTTTTCGTTTTAAAGACGCCTGGTACAAAGAGACTACACATTTACCCCTCTGACAGACTAGTTGATAATTTCAGTGTTCACACTCTACAAAGTCAATCAATAAGGATGTCCTGTGGAGACTAGGTAAGAACTGAAAAAACGGTCAGGTCCCTAAGATGATGCTCTCGGTCACCCTTAAGTGTTCCCCACTTCATTCAGGAAATGGAAGTATCACCTCTCACACCCGTGAAGGCGTCAACCCAAGAAAACCAGACCTACTCCCTCAATTACTCAAGTATAGCCATAGTGCTACTGTTAGTTCATGCACTTCTGTTTCCATGTTCAGTTTCCAGAAGGTCCCCCTAGCTACCTTCTCCTATATTATCCCTCACTTGGGGAAGGGTCCCCTTAGTGAAGCCAGGTATCTGCCAAGGGCTCGTACTTTTGTTCCAGGACCTCCTCCCTGCTCCACCTTCTTCTTCCTCCATTTTTTTTATTTTTATTTTTATTTTTTGACAGGCAGAGTGGACAGTGAGAGAGAGAGACTGAGAGAAAGGTCTTCCTTTGCCGTTGGTTCACCCTCCAATGGCTGCTGCGGCTGGTGTGCTGCAGCCGGCGCACCGCGCTGATCCGATGGCAAGAGCCAGGTGCTTCTCCTGGTCTCCCATGGGGTGCAGGGCCCAAGCACTTGGGCCATCCTCCACTGCACTCCCAGGCCACAGCAGAGGGCTGGCCTGGAAGAGGGGCAACTGGGACAGAATCCGGCGCCCTGACCGGGATTAGAACCCGGTGTGCCGGGGCCGCAAGGCGGAGGATTAGCCTATTGAGCCACGGCGCCGGCCCTTCTTCCTCCATTTTAATATAATGCAGAGAGGAATGTGTTCTTTGTAGTTGCATACTTGCCATCAAAACAGGAAGATGATTATGCGCTCTAACAGAGGACTCATTTTCAGGTTCTTCTACAGGTAAAAACAAAGTTAACAGAGAGCGCGATTCTCTCTCTTTGCTGAAATAAGCAATGTCACGCTGTTATTTAAAAAGTGTCAGTAGTCAAGAGCCTCGGGTGACCACTGACATCATAAATAAGAGTGTCTACTGTTAAATCAACAGGAGTCACTGGGTACTTGCTCCTCATGTAGGACCTCTGTCTTTAATGAGCTGTACTATGAGAATTAACAGTAAAATTAGTCTTTAAACAGTACTTTATACTTTGTGTGTCTGTGTGTGTGCAAACTGTTGAAATCTTTACTTAGTATAGTTGATCTTCTGTATATAAAGATAATTAAAAATGAATCTTAATTGAAGAATGGGATGAGAGAGGGAGTAAGAGGTGGGATAGGAGAAGGGGTGGGAGGACGCGCAGGTATGGGGGAAGACCCACTGTATTCCAAAAGCTGTACCTATGAAATTTACATTTATTAAATAAAAGCTTTCTAAAAAAATTTTGCTGATGGGCAACACAACTCCTTTAGATTACATGGTAAGGATAACTAAGGTTTTCCTTCTTAAGAACAGGAGTAGTCTTGGGTTTATTTATGTGAGTACCACCTATTTCCCCAGGCTTGTTTTATGTCCCTCAGCTCTTCAAATGCAGAAAGCCCATTCGCACCTTAGCCCTGGAATTCCTGATCTTCCTCCTTTGCATCAACCCGTTTTCCCTCCTTCTGCTCAGAGCTGCTCCTGTTGTTACTGCTTAAAATTAGACCTGGGCTGCTAGACGCTGGACAGTCAAAACAACAGATGAGAGTTGCTGCAATGAAACAACTCGTTTATTCAAATGGCTACTCATGGGAAGGAGGGCTCTGTAGTCCCAAATATGCTATTCTCAATTTTCAAGACAGCAAAAGGACAAGCCAGCGCTGTGGCGTAGTAGGTTAAGCTTCTGCCTGCAGCACTGGCATCTCATATGGATGCTGATTCAAGTCCCAGCTGCTCCACTTCTAATCCATCTCCCTGTTAATGTGCCTAGGAAAGCACTGGAAGATAGCCCAAGTGCTTGAACCCCTGCACCCACATAGGAGATCAGGAAGAAGCTCCCGGCTTCAGATTGACCCACCTCTAGCTGTTGCAGCCATTTGGGGAGTGAGCCAGCAAATGGAAGACCTCTCTCTCTGTTTCTCTGTAACTCTGTCTCTCAAATAAATCAATCTTTAAAAAAAAAAAAAAAAAGACAGCAAAAGGACATTTAAAGGATAAGGAGAGTTGGGGGAAAGTTGTCTGACAGGTTTCTTTGTTGTTTGGCTGGTGGTCCTGAATTCCTCCCTTATCAAATGGGGTCTGCTGTTCCAGCCACCTATGACTGCAATTGCAGCTTTTGAAATTCTTTGGTCCCCATCTGCCCAAACATTTTGATCAGCTGAAAGATAAGCAACTAGCTTTTTTTTTTAAAGATGTATTTATTTATTTATTTGAAAGTCAGAGTTACACAGAGAGAGAAGGAGAGGCAGAGAGAAAAAGAGAGAGAGAGAAAGAGAGATCTTCAATGTGCTGGTTCACTCTCCAATTGGCCACAACGACTGGAGCTGCGCCGATCCGAAGCCAGGAGCTTCTTCTGGGTCTCCCACGCAGGTGCAGGGGCCCAAGGACTTGGGCCATCTTCTACTGCTTTCCCAGGCCGTAGCAGAGAGCTGGATTGGAATTGGAGCAGCCAGGTCTCGAACCAGCACCTATATGGGATGCCAGCACTGTAGGCAGCAGCTTTACCCGCTATGCCACAGCACTGTCCCACAACTAGCTTTTATTAATTAGAATATCAGAAGGAAAGGAATATGTACTTTCTACAATGGCAAATGTATGGCTGGTCCCAAAGTTAGAAGTGAAAGGAAAAAAGAGAAATGTAGAATGGTTATACTATTTGAGGCTTAACTGCCACCTGCTCATTTCTCTGATGACTTCCTCTTATAAAACGATCCACTTGTATTCATCTTTTATCATAGTATTATTTTTAGTACTCTGATGTCCTTCACAACATTTATTACACGGTATAATTATAATTATATCAACATGTGTCTAATTAGCTGCCTTCTGTTTCTGCTCTGCAAACCAGCTGGCTTTCACCAGCTCTTGAGGATCGAGTGAGCAGGTGGAAGAGCATCACTGTGAAGAACCACATCTCCAAGGCCAGCATTATGACGCAGCAGGTAAAGCAGCACCTGCAATGCCCACATCCCATGTGGTCACTGGTTTGAGTCTCAGATGCTCCACTTCCAAGCCAGCTCCCTGCTGGTGCACCTGGGAAAGCAGCTGAAGATGGCCCAAGTACTTGGGCCTCAGCACCCATGTGGGAGGCCTGGAAGAGGCCCCTGGCTCCTGGATTCAGGCTGGCCCAGCTCTGGCCATTATGGCCATTTGGAGAGTGAACCAGAGGATGGCAGCTCTCTCATGAAAGATCTCTCTCTCTCTCTGTGCATCTCCCCCCTCTCTGAAACTTTGCCTTTCAAATAAAATAAATCTTAAGGAAAAAAAAAAAGACCTTCATCTGCTTCTTACCCTATTTCCTACTCTCCTTCCAGTTGCCACGTAACTTGCCCTTGAAGAATCCTTCAGGTTTATTTCTTCCTTGCCTTGCCTGTGCCCAGCAGCCCCGCCCACCCAGACTTCATGGAAAGCCTCTTTCTTGATGCCTTTCCCTCCTCTCTCACTCTTTTCTACTCCTGTGTTCTGTCACTCAGGAGATCTCCCAAATAACCACCTTCATCATGTTGTGCCTGCACAAGTTGTAACTTCTGTATCAATGTACTCACTCCTTACTCATCTAATCTCATTTCTCCTTCTTTCTAAACTATGGTCATCCTACGCAGCTCTCCTTGATCAGTCCAAAGTGAAAAGTGCTATCGGTGTAGGACATCCACCAGGTTTTGAAGGATTGGTACAGAGTAAAGAATATAAACTTGCTCATGAATAATTCTTATAATACTGATAATATCCTGGATATAATGAGTTAAATAACATATATTATTAAAATTCATTTAAACTGCTTCTTTTCCCCTTTTCTAATGTGAATATTAGAAAACTAGTACTGGAGCTGGTCCTGTGGCATATGTGGCACCAGCATCCCATATGGGTGCCGGTTCGAATCCCAACTGCTCCACTTCCAATCCAGCTCCCTGTTGATTGGCCTAAGAAAGTAGTGGAAGGTGGTCCAAGTGCTTGGGCCTCTGCACCTGCATGGGAGACCCAGAAGAAGTTCTTGGCTCTTGGCTCCTGGCTTCAAATCGACCCAGCTCTGGCCACTGGGGTCATTTAGGGAGTGAATCAGCGGATAGAAGATCTTTGTCTCTCCGTCTGTCTGTACCTCTGCCTCTCAAATAAATAAATAAAAATCTTTTTAAATTTTTCTTAAAAGATTTATTTATTTATTTGAAAGTCAGAGTTATACAGAGAGAGGAGGAGAGGCAGAGAAAGAGAGAAGTCTTCCATCCGCTGGTTCACTCCCCAGTTGACTACAAGGGCTGGAGCTGTGCCAATCCGAAGCCAGGAGCCAAGAGCTTCCTCTGGGTCTTCCCATGTGGGTTCAGGGGCCCAAGGATTTGGCCATCTTCCACTGCTTTCCCAGGCCATAGCAGAGAGCTGGATTGGAAGTGGGGCAGCCGGGACTCAAACCGGTGCCCGTATGGGATGCCGGCACTGCAGGTGGCGGCTTTACCCACTACGCCACAGCGCCCACCCCACCACTTGCTCTTTATTCTGTGCCTTGTTATGCCCTGCCCTTTTCATGAGGGGTATGCTATTTCCTCAAGTAACTGCAAAGCACCATTGCAGGCCCCGGCCACAGGGACAGGACCCTCCACAAGACTTAGGTGAGGATGCCAGAGAATCACAAACTGCCTTCTTAGAGCATCAGGGTTGGAAAACCGCACTTTGATGGGGAGTCCATTAATCTCGGGATGCAAGGCAGTTACCAGCACGGGAGACTAAAGCCCACATTTCCTGCTCAGTTCCAGGGCTATCTGTCAGTCCCAGGCAGCTGAAGATAACCCTGAGTCCATTCTGCAATCCTGAGTGGCTCTTAATGACCCATTGTTCCTTCTGGCTACTGAGAAGTTAATGCAAGATCAAAGAGTCTGGGGGCATGCCAGCCTCTATCAGAGCTCTTGGGAAAGATACTACAAAACAAGCCTTTTGTTCTCCATGTTTTGAGTTCTGCAAAATTAATTGGAAAAATAATAGAACTTCATAACACAGTTCAGTAATAACATATACCAGTACTATCCAATACAACATTCTCTGAAGATGGAAATAGCCAATATGGTAAGTGCTCTACATATGTGACTATAAAATTTTTATGAA
The DNA here is from genome assembly GCA_949820135.1 of Sylvilagus floridanus. NCBI lineage: Eukaryota > Metazoa > Chordata > Mammalia > Lagomorpha > Leporidae > Sylvilagus > Sylvilagus floridanus. The sequence goes on from OX463223.1 coordinate 128,794,249, forward strand.
CTTAAATTTACATGTAAAGAATCACAAGTGCTTTGTGGATACATTTTAGAGAGTGACACTCTAGGGCATGTTATCCTAAAAAGAGCTATTTTTCTCCTTTCTAAAAGTAGAGAGATCATGAACATTAAGAATCACTGAATTAATATCAAATTTATAGCATTTCCATTGCAGCCTACATTCTTTGTTTTGTTAAATTAAGAATTAACATAGTAAATTCCTTTTCCTATGCATTAAGATCATAAGCAAACAGATAACACAGGTCAAATTTCACCAGATGACACACTAAAAGAAACACTGTATTTTCACCTTGGGTAAAAGGCATAGGGTTTTACCTTTATTATATTGCAAGTCCCCAAAGTTAGGAATGACCACAGTCACCTCTGCTACTTGAGGTGATAGCAATAGCAATATGGGATGACAAGCCAGGTTGCCTGCAAGGGGTATAGGGAGCAAAGTTACCAGTACCTGTCATGAAATGCTTCCTTCTGATTTTGCCACAGTCTCCTACTGCATTTACTGCTAATCCTGCTTCATTTCATGTTAAAAATGTCAGATTTAAACACCTGCAGGAAGCCTGGAGCTGATATTGATAACAATGATAAAGATAATAACAACCGTGTTAACAAAAGCAGGTACTGAGGTGTCCCAGTGTGGCCAGCACCAGCTAAGGACTTTGCACCTTATCTTTCCTAAGCATAAACAATCCTGGGTCATCCTTTGTCACAAGGGTATACTGGGCCTTCTGCTGGGGTACGGAGCTGCCAGAAACAATGAGTACTGTCTTTACAACTGACTAGATGTGGGATGTGGGACCTGGATACCAGAAGAGGCCATGTTCAGTGGCCAGTAGCAGCAAAGCCCATACTATCCTCTAGAGTGAAAACAACTCTCAATGGTATAATATGCCAAAAGCAAAATCAAATGGCCACCGTGTGCTGTTTTTCCTAGTAACATGGAAACAAGAGCATGTTGGGTGGTATGGGAAAGTAATGAGGTTCAGCCCCACCTCCGCAGACCACTACTGTTGCGTTCCTGCCTGCAATAAAAGCAGCAAATGCTCTCAGGGACATAAACATGTTGACTTTAGACCTTTAACTTTCAACAATCTGTAAGTAAAACCAAACAAATAGAAATCAGGGAACAAAATCCCACACATGCACACAAAACATTAGCAACTAGATAAATACGACTAGTTTTCCATTTGAAACCTCAAACCACAAAATGCCAGTGTAAAGAATTAGCCAGTCCAGGTAGAATGTGGACACAAACAGCAGCCAGAAATTCCTGATGATCCTGGTCAGTCCATTTCAGTAAGAACACACTCAATGGTGGAAAAAAAGGACCAAACTCACAATAAAAGTGTGCTTATGAAATAGTTTCAAAGCAACAGAATGGCTAGATTAGCATGAATAATGAATTCTTTTCTGGTGCGTATATAGGTTCAAAGAGAACAAACCCAAAGAGGAAAAGTTGAAAATCTACAATCTTTAAGAATGCCAATATCACTACTGTGAATAGTGGAAAATATACAAAATAACTACTTAAAATATAAACTTAGCTAACTCATTAAACTCGTGTCTTGGGGCCAGCATTGTGGCACCGTGAGTTAAGCCGCTGCCTGTAAAGCTGGCATCCCATATGGGTACCAGTTAGAAATCTGCTCCCTGCTAATGAGCCTGGGAAAACAGCAACACATGGCCTGCGTACTTGGGCTCTTGCCATCCATGTGCAAGACCCGGAAGAAGCTCCTGGCTCCTGGCTTCGATCTGGCACAGCCCTGATCATTGTGGCCATTTGGGGAGTGAACCAGCAGATGGACGATCTCTCTTTCTCTCTCTCTCTCTCTGTCTTTCCCTCTAACTCTGCCTTTCAAATTAAAAATAAACCTTAAAACTTGTCTCTCTACTAAGATATATAATTGTCTACTCGTGTTATTTTGGCTACTCTCCGTGACCCCCAGGGACATTTGGAAATGTCCTGAGACATTTTTGAATTGTGATCTTCTGGGGTGCGGGAACTGATACTGGTAGAGCTCAGAGATATAATTTAACATCTGTAATGCACTGGACCCCTCCAACACAGAACTGTCTATCTGCCACGTCAATACGACACAGTGAAGAACTCTTGCGCCATCTGGAGCTGGCCAGTACCTCATATTTCCAGGAGGGGAAGGAGATGGGAGAGGTTTGAGGAAGACCATCTGCTGCTTCACTTGATCTTCCAAGTTTATAGAGGAGAACAAACTTGCAAGCCAGTCAGCTAGAATCACCTGTGCAATTCCTAACTCGGCACAGAATATTCCAAAATTACTGAACTGCTTGCAAACATTAATATGTAACTTCCAGAGACTTAAAATTTCACAGAAATAATTTACAGACTGTGAATCAACCTTAGTGAAATGACAATTGTTAACAACAAACAATAAAGAACGGGTTCTAAGATATTTGCTACTAGACATCTCCCTTGTCCAGTTTCTTTTTTTTTTTTTTTGAAGATTTTATTTATTTGAGGACAGTGAGTGGGAGAGCGGATAGAAAGGTCTTAATCTGCTGGTTCACAACAGTCAGAGCTGTGCTGATTCTAAACCAGGAGCCTGAAGCTTCCTCTGGGTCTCTCACACGGGTGCAGGGGTCCATGGACTTGGGCCATGTTCCACTGTTTTCCCAGGCCAAAGCAGAGAGCTAGATGAGAAGAGGAGCAGCCAGGACATGAACTGGTGCCCATATGGAATGCCAGCACCACAGGCAGAGGCTTAACCTACTGCACCACAGTGCTGGCTCCAGGATATTATTTTAACATGCTAAAATTGGTCAAGTAAGAATTTTCCACATTTATTTTAATGAACAAATACAGAAACAATTAGTTGTTATTACAGCACTTGAGGCATACGTTCCCACACTGGAATGCCAATGACATCATAGCCACAAATGTTTAATGCATGATTATTACAAAATCAACGAGCCCCAACAACTTGTATTTTATGGAGGAATTCAAGGTCCCCGGGCACAATGAAATAATAGGAAGATGGAAATGCTAATTACTTTGACCATTATACACTGTATGGATATATTGAACTACACTGTATCCCATAAGTATATAATTCTGTGTCTATGAAAAATTAAAATGAATTTTTAAAAGGAAAAAATTTCAACAAGCATCTTTGCTCTTTAAAGAGGAGTACTCACAGGCTTGGTTCCAGGTTTGCTATGTGCAGGTGTAGAGGGTGGAGGGCCACACTGGCAGGCATCTGAAAAGTCAGAACCTTCTCTATAGCAATGTGCATGGAGCTGCTTGAAGAACGATCCTCCAGCTATTCATCACCACTATCCCGAGCTTCAAATCTCAGATCAGTTCCAATATACTTGCAGAAACCTAATAACCTAAAGGGCAGAAGAGGAAATGTAAACAATGGTGACTTGAGGTCCCGTGGAAACCTCCAAATAGGACAACATTCAGACTGGCAATATGCTTCCTGAGTTGGGAGCAAGGGCAAACCAGTCGACTGTTTATCCACTCTTATTCCTCAAACTCCTTAGGCATCCCAGGAAGACATACTCGTTTGCTTCCCTCACACCTACTTTGTGTTTTGGCCCTCCTCCCAAAAGCCAACTGCTAGCTAGCCTTGCTACTAGTGCCTATAAAACTTGTCCTAACAGTTGGTACTTCTGGTGACTAACATCTGTAACAAATCGATAAACCCTTTTGTTTCAGAGATCCCTGAGTATCAAGAGTTTGGGATTAACAATTCCCTAGGGACACAGCACCAGGTATGTGATGGGTGTTCAGGGGGCACCAGCTGAGTGACCTGCATGGGTTCCTTTGGTGATTGAGACGTTAATTTCAAGACTGGGAACAGTGACACAATCACAGGGAAGGTCAAGCAGAGTACTAAGTGTCTCCTTTCTTCAAAGACCAGCAGTACCCATGCATATAGTGGTTTATATGAGAAGTCTTCAAAAAGCTTATTCACAGATAACAACATTTTTTGCAAAAATAAAACGTCTTTCAATTTTTCCATAAGCTTTCTGAAGCACCCTCATACTTTGAAAATACTTTTTAAAAAAGATTTATGTATTTATTTGAAGGGCAGAGTTACACAGATAGAGAAGGAGGGGCAGAGAGAGAGAGGTCTTCCATCCGCTGGTTCACTCCCCAGATCGCCGCAATGGCTGGAGCTGAGCTGATCCGAAGCCAGGAGCCAGGAGCTTCTTCCAGGTCTCGTATGCGGGTGCAGGGGCCCCAGGACTTGGGCCATCTTCCACTGCTTTCCCAGGCCACAGCAGAGAGCTGGATTGGAAGAATAGCAGCCTGGACTAGAACCAGCGCCCATATGGGATGCCAGCACTGCAGGCGGCGGCTTTACTCGCTACGCCATATTTTTAAAAGATACCAAAAGCACATCATTCTCAGTTATGCAGAGCAAGGAGACAAACCGCATGATTTTATCCTTCCCTCTCTTCCCACACACCCTTGCTGTGAACTGGTTGTGAACTAGCTCTTCTTCTTTGCATTGCTGTCCTTGCCCAGCTCCATTTGAGTCAGAGGGGATAAGGCTACACCTAAGTAAAAGGAAAGAGAATCACACCCGACAGGCCCTGTCCAATGGAAGCAGGAAGCAGAGTACTTCCCATCACTGCTCTCCAAGGAACGTTTGAGGGATCAAGGCAGAACCGTTCAACAGGTTATCAAAAAGCCTTCTGCCCCAACTAGTACTGCGCCAGTCTTTTGACCTGGTGTAATGTGCACTGGGTGGACGCCCCATTCCTCATGTACACACTCTACTCACAGAGGCTGAGATGTGTGGTCATCAGCTGGAAGTTAATGAATCCCATGGAGATGCTCCATCTCAATATCTCCAGACCTAACTCCCTACCTGAGGTCTGTAGGCCACTGTATTAGTTTGCAGTAGAGTACCATAGAATGGGAGACTTAAATATCAGTAATGTATGATCTCACAGTTCTGGAGGCTCAAGTCTGAAATCCAAGTTGTCAGCAAGGTTTATGCCTTTGGAGGGTTACAGAAGATCTGTTCCTTAATAAACTCAGATGGTTTATTTTATTTGTTAACTTGGCTAGGCCACAGTACCCAAATATTTGATTGCATACTATTAATGTCACTAAGAATGCGATTTTTAGATGACATGAACATCTAAATCAGAAGACCCAGTAAAGCAGATTACCAGCCATGTGACTGGGCCTCATCCAATCTGTTGAAATCCTTAGGCGAAAAAAGACAGCCTTCAGAATTGAGCTGCCAAGGTCAGCTCTTCCCTGAGTCTCCGGCTTGCCAGCCCCACACTCATATGACTCAGTTTCTTAAAAGAAATCTCTTTTGGGGCTGGTGCTGTGGTGTAGCATGTTAAGCTACCATGTGCAGCACTGTCACCCCATATGGGCACTGGTACACATCCCAGCTGCTCCACTTCCTATCTTGCTCCCCACTAACGCACCTGGGAAAGCAGCAGCAGATGGGCTCCCTCACTCATGTAGGAGACATGGAAGAAGTTCCTGGCTCCTGGCTTCAGCCTGCTCCAGCCCCGATCATTGTGGCCATTTGAGGAGTGAACCAGCGGATAGAAGATTTCTTTCTCTGTGTGTTTCTTCCTCTCTCTGTGTAACTCTGCTTTTCAAATAAATAAATCTTTTCTTACAAAAAGGAATCTCTCTCTCTTTCTCTCTCTCTCTCTCTCTCTCTCTCTCTCTCTCTCCATATTCTGTATCTCTAGAGAACCCTGATTTAGCCTCTGGTTGCTTGGCTTGGAGCAGCATTAACTCCAGTCTCCATAGGGGTAAGTTCACTATGTGTCTGAGATGAGAAATTAAAGCCATGTGAAAGTCTGGCTGACACTTTAAAAGACAGACAGCTAATACACTTTCAATATATTACCTGTAGCCAGACAAGAACATCTGGATTTTAAGTACCTTCATTATTGGAATTCACTGACCATTTTTAAAGAGCATGGGTCATTTGAGTTTCAAATCTGATTCCCTTTTCTCTCCTTAACTTTTTACTAGGGAAAGAGTCAAACTTATACAAAAAAGGAGAATAATAGAATCAATCACCTATATATTCAATGCTCCATTCAACATTTCACGATTATGTGGCCAGATGGGCCCTAGGGGAGCTAAGCTTTCTGTGCTATCTTTTGTTATCACTAGTTATTTACGTATGCTCTGGATTTTATTAACACATCCTTTATCTGCTATTTTGCAGACCTAGATATGTGTGACAAAAGACTCTAGAAATCTTTTAAAATCATTCATAAAACGCCTATTTGTTAAATGTTTAAGAACTTTTTTTTAAAGATTCATTATTTATTTGACAGGCAGAGTTACAGAGAGAGGTAGAGACAGAGAGAGAGGTCTTCCATCCGTTGGTTCACTCCCCAGATGGCCGCAACGGCTGGAGCTGTGCCAATCCAAAGCCAGGAGCCAAGAGCTTCCTCTGGGTCTCCCATGTGGGTGCAGGGGCCCAAGGACTTAGGCCATCTTCTACTGCTTTCCCAGGCCACAGCAGAGAGCTGAATCGGAAGAGGAGCAGCCGGGACTAGAACTGGCATGGCACTTCAGGCCAGGGCGTTAACCCGCTGTGCCACAGCGCCGGCCCCAATGTTTAAGAACTTGAACTCTGCCTGTTGAAGACATTTGCACCAAAAGAAAGAATTGACAAAAGGTTACAACTACACTGAAAAATTTCTTGTCATCAGACTGACCTTTCATTTTCTCATCTGCTGATTTCAAAAGGAAGCCAGTCGCTTGCAATTCCCTGAAATAAAAATTAGAGATTATGTTGTCATATGTTATGAAAGTTTAGCTTCCTGCTCTCCTCCAGTCCTTCCCTGGGAGCATGATCCCAATCTGGCATTGCCAAAGATCGCAAGATGCAGTTCTAATAGCTGCTCTGTGCTCTGTGACAAGACAGCCCAGTGTGGCCAATGAAATGCAACACCATTTTCTTCTTCCATCAGATTTGTAAAGTATTCACATTTACTTACAATTTACTCAATCTTTTTTGCTCCATCTTTGAGCAGTGGCAACTTTTTGCCTGGCTCCAGGCAGAACAAGGACAGATGGGTAAAGGTACAGAGAATGGTACTCTTGCAGCTTTGGGTCTCTCAGTGAAACCCAGCCCAGTTACTGCTTCAAAAACATCCAGGCAAAGGAGGAAAGCCCTAGAAATATTTTAATCTCCAAAATATTCAACAACAGTGCAGCTTTTCTTCAGGTTTCAGAAGAGAAGGTGGGTAGGAAGAATTTCCATTTACTGTGCACTTGGATACAGGTTGCAAACAGTGGCTGCTCTGAGAGATGCAAGAGGGTAGCTTCTCTCACCAGGGATTTCTGACTATTGTCCAGGCTCCAGCAAGGACTTAACCAGCAAAGAGGAAATGGCCAGATTATCAGCAAACGAAGCAGAAAACAACATGGTTATAAACAACGGCGGATGTACAACAATTTCTTTCCAAATTTAGATGTAAGCATCTACCTTCGCCAACTTCAGGTATTTCTCCAGTCTTTCAGCATTATAAACATGACAGAATTACACTGATATTAATAGTAATTGCTTTCCAGCCACCTCAGGACAGCAGCACTTCATGCTGAACTCATACATCCCCAGCCAGCAGCAGTCTTTCTAGTTTGGAGGTTCCTCTCCAGCCCTGGTGCGGGGAACTAAAGCAAGGCTAGAAGACATTGAGCAGTGGAGAAGAGTCAGATTTGTCATTAGGTCGCAAGTGTTCGGTTGATTCTCCACTCTGGGAGTGGCTGTGAGTCTGTACAAGACCCCTGGCATAGTCGTGGGAAAGACGGACAACTGTAACTTTCTTATCCCCGAAGGAGGGGTCATTCGCCGCCGCCACCCTCCCATGTCCATTCGTCAGAAAAGTCCCGGTGGAATCCTGGCCATCCTCACGATGCCAGCAGGTTTTCCAGCCCCGGGACCCATGGTGGTGCGTGGTCGTGTGTCTGTGTAAGCAGGGTTGGGACAAAGTCCTTGTCCTCTCTGGCTGCCCACACTCCAAATAACCACTGAGCTTACCGGAAAGATTTCCAGCAGCCCGAACCTTGTCGGCGGTTACCGGCTACGAGCCTACACAGCGCCGCCACCTAGGCCACGCCCCATCGCGATTCGCCACGCCCATTTGCCGGGAAAACGTCGCAAATCCGGGCCAAGCCTCCGTACTTCCGGCGTCCGTCACCGAGAGGCCGGAAGTCCCGCCCGACAACGCTGCAGGCGCCCGAATTCCTATCTGTCCTCTGCAAGCTGCCAGACCCGTACCTCTCTTCACCATGACTGTACATCTCCTGTCGCCGACACGGGCCTCCCACAGCGGTCACGCGCCCGCGCGGTAAACTTGCCCAGGCCCCGGCCCTCCGCCTGCTCCACATTTATGTCACGCCCCCATGAGCGTCAAGGTCACGCCCCGTCTCTGCGTTCCACCCACGTCATTCTCCTCAGCTCCTCGCGCTGCTTCGCGGTCGGCTGCTTCACCCGTGGCCACTCCTCCACGCGCCGGCCAGGCCACGCCTCTGAGCGCCGTTCTTTGCACCTCTCTTAAACCCCTGGTCATGCCATCCTGACCACCCCATTTCCCTCTCTGGTGCCCACGTCTGTGCTCTGCAGGCTGGTAACACTGCTGCTGTCCGCCTCTGACGCCCCATTCCCGCTGGCGATCTCGACCATCTTTGTCACCACCACCTTAGTCCTCGGGCTAAGTCACCCTCGTGTAGTTCTCGCCCTGCGATACCCTTACGGCAACCCTCGTACCCCCTCTGCTGGGCCTGTTCCTGACTGGCGGGTCCATTCCCTAGTCTTTGGCCAGCCCAGGCTCTGGTTCGTGTCACGTCCTTCATCCCCCCTCCTCTCCATCCTGGCCAATGCTGGCGGTGCTCCTAGGCCACAAGCTAGAACCCGTGACCAATATCGCCCACTTCTTCCTGCCCCTGTGCTTTTCCCTGCCTGACACCCTGGCCACGTCTTAGGTTCCCAGGCCACTCGCTTTCTTTCTGTCTGTTTTAAGACTTATTTTACTTATTTGAAAGGCAGACTTACAGAAAGGCAGACAGGCCTTCCATCTGCTGATTCACTCCCAAAGTGGCCACAACAGCTGGAGCTGGGCCTATCGGGAGCCAGCTGGAGCTTCCAGGTCTCCCATGTGGGTGCAAGGACCCAAGGACTTGGACCATCTTCCACGGCTTTCCTAGGCCAGAGCAGAGAGCTGGATCAAAAGTGGAGCAGCTGGGACTCGAACAGGCGCCCATATGGGATGCCGGCACTGCAAGCAGTGGGTTTACCTACCATGCCACAGCACCAGCCCCAAGAACAATTTTCAACAAAGCATTCTTATTGAGCACACTCCGGCTCTGAGAACCCTATCTCATTTATATAAAATGTTTCAAATATCAGCCATAGTCATTTTTTGACGGAAAAAATAAACTCATAGGAAATGGGCCCACCTACAGCCTGCATAAATTCCTGCATTAATTTCAAAAATAATTTTTTGAGAAGCAGAGAGACCAGTGAGACAGACACACAGAGAAAGCCCCCATTCACAGGTTCATTCCCCATATGCCCACAATGGCTGGGGATTGTGCTGGGCCAAATTGGGAACTGGAAGCAGTCCAGGTCTCTCACGTGGGTGGAAGGGCTCCAACTACTTGAGCCATCATTGCTACCTGCCAGGATCTACATAAGCGGGAAGCTATAGTCAGGAGCTGGAGCCAAGAATGGAACTCCAGTGTGAGACTCGGGCATCTTAAGCACTATGCTACATGCCTACCTCACTGCATTGGTCTTTTACAGCATTAGTTACACTTCACTTTCTTCTTCAGGTGATTTGACACAGCTTATCAAAATATGGACAGCGCTATATAGAAGAAATTGCTGAAGGAACCAGAAGGAAAATTTATGGAGAGAGAATAATGCAGCAATGGTAGGATTAATTCTCAAATATTCATGCCATTGGATCCAGAACAGTTGTTGAAAGTAGGCAAAGATTTGACTCTAAGCTTCCAAATGGCCATAAGAAAAAAGAAACAACAATTATATCAAGGGTCTATACTGTTCACATAAACCAATCAGGATTTTATTTCTCAGAAGCATAGTTTTTCTTGATTTTTACTCCTAAGGGACCTCTTGATTATTCTTTGTGATGATACTGTGACTCAGCAGGAGATAAGTGTCATAAGGAGTTACCCACAGATGCTCTAAAAATATACTGTTGCCACAATCACAAAGCACAGTGTATTAAATCAATTTTATGACTTTCCAAACCATCCTGTTCAACTGAGTACAGACCCTCAATAGTCTGGCTTGATTCAAGGTAGCATTTAGATCATCTTTCCTTATGTGACAAGTAAATTTTAATTCACATGTCAATTCCCATGCATTCACATTAGCTGGCTGAATTAGCTGGGAAGTGTTGTGGCTGAGTCCATGCAGAGAAGGAAAAAGTTCTGTAACAGATTAACAGTATTTTTCAAGGGTGCAAAAATGGACAAGTGGGTGTAAACAGCAACCTCCCTGATATCTGACATTGATAGTGATAGGAGTCTAATGTACACATCCTTTAGGCAGTCCACAAGACAACATTTCTCATTACAAGATTCTTGTTGAGATTCAGACAGTTGAGGGTTGGGATACGTGGATTGGTTTCTTGACTCCTGGCCTCAGCCTGGGCCCAGCTCAGTCTATTGTAGGCATTTATGGAGTTAACCAGTGGATGGGAGACCTCCTTCCCTGCCTCCCCACCCTGTCTCTGTCTTTGTCTCTCTGCTTTCAAATAAATAAATTAAAAACAATGTTAAATGTGACTTAACTGGGTACCTCTAACTGGCAGCCAAATAGATGATTAAGGATGGAAAATAATACACAGAGCATGGCTGCAATAATTTTGGCCTAGAAAAAATCATGACTTGCCAAAACCATGAGAAAACTCTTAGAACTGTCAAAAGGCAAAATTACAACATATATAGTTATAGATTTAATTGGCTTTTATTCATGATTCATGAATTAGGGCATCTGCCATTTTACAAAATCAAATGAAAGTCACTGGACAATAGCAGGACAGTGGACTTTGTAAGATGGAAACGAGGGAATAGAACAACAACAACAACAAGTTGGTTAACAGCACTTACTTCAGATTATGTTTTTAAAAGGATTAAAGCAGCAGAGACTTCTTTGTTACACTGACTCAGCTAGACCAGAATCTCTCTTTTTTTTTTTTCAGGAAGAACTCATGTGTTAAGGGATCTCTCTGCTTCCTTAAACGTTTCAGTTTGAGTGTATGGCATTTAGCATAAATGACTCCATTTTGGTTTGGTCTGGTCTGTTGGGTCTGGTGCAGGAATTCAGTTTAGAATAGTGGCCTCCTGTAAGTTTTGTTTAACCCACTTGTTAAACATATAGGAAGAAATGTCAGTAAAATCTTCATTTTACTAAATGAGACTTACTGTGACGTTTTGCTCTCCATGATTTAGGTGAAACACAAGCATGAATATATTATGTTTAAAAAATTCTCCTTTGAATTTTTCCTTAGGAATACAAAATTGGTAGAATTATGCTCACTCGGTTTTTCTGAATTAATTTTTATTTCCACGCAGTAGTGATTAACTTTCTCTGAAGTAGAAAAATGTTAACCTGTGAAAAATAAGACAAAGTTCATAATGGTTATGGGCTATTAATTAACCTATAAAATTTGATGAGCTTTCCAAATATCCTAGCTTCATATGATTTTCTCATCTTCTAAAGGGCATAATGCTTGGAGATGGAGACAGAAATATCCCAAACCCCAGGACTTCTTGTTTTTCAAGGATTCTGGAAAAAAATTTTTTTCTCACTAGGAATTTAAAACAGAAGAACCTCAAAGCACACACCTAGCAGTATACTTCACAGTGCTGTATTTCATTTCCACACTCTCCAGCTTCTTAGAACTGCCATTTCTGATTCAAATTAATCAATTCAGTGTTCTTAAATTACCAGATATCTGTGGGCTGGGAGAAATGCAAAGAGGGCCCAAACATAGTTCCTGCCCTATAGAAACTTAAAATTTTGTAGGATACAAAATTAAATCATGCTGCCAATAAATGCATGTAGAGGTGTGAAAAACATGCTATGGAAATACAGGACAAGAAGAGGATAAAATGTCCCTGGATTCTACAAGTCAATTATAAAACTGCACAACAAAAGCAGATGGGGAAAAAAAAAAGAAATGTTTCTCAAAGGAGGTGATAATCAAGATAGACCTGGAACAATGGCTAAGATGTTTAAAGATTAAAAAAAAAGAAAAAGAAAAAGAAAGAAAGCTCACAGGATTCAAGTAAAGCAAATCCTGTGAAAACAAACACACTGGAAACACAGTGGTAGGACATGGCCCACTTGCAGACTAGCTGGTAGAATGAATGGCTCAGAGGAGGAAGGTGAAGGGAGCATTAATATAGATGTATTGGAAAAGCCAAGCCAGATTCAGATTTTAGAGGCCAAAGTGATGGATTCTCTTAGCACTTAGGTACTTGCTAGTGAAGATTTTTAATGTGGAAATAGTTTCAGTGTCAATGACAAGGAGAATAAGAATGTAGTCATGAATTGTTGGACTGGCAACCCATCTGTGCACAGGGAGCCAACTACCAAGAAATGATTCTTTTTCATTAGCTATCTTAATTAAAAACATCAATAAGCTAACTTTACTAACAAATTCAAAATATAGGACAAATGATATTGCAATCTTACAAAGGGCTTAATTTCATGTACACACATATGGTTCCCTTTTATCTCTTGTTCATTCTTGTGTTGGTTATTTCTGTGAACCCAACACATGGAGAAAAAAAGTAACAGATGTAGACCAAGAAATGATTCTTTTTCATTAACCATCTTAATTAAAAACATCAATAAGCTAACTTTACTAACAAATTCAAAATATAGGACAAATGATATTGCAATCTTACAAAGGGCTTAATTTCATGTACACACATATGGTTCCCTTTTATCTCTTGTTCATTCTTGTGTTGGTTATTTCTGTGAACCCAATACATGGAGAAAAAAGGTACCAGATATAGGACTAAATGATGTTTCTAAAATTTGTAGGATGTTTAGCATTATTCCTAACCTCTGCTCATCTGATACCAGTCCCACCGCTTTTCTCCACCATTTATGACACCCAAAAATGTCTCCACACATTGCCAGATATCCTCCAGAGGACAAAATCAACCCTGACTCAAAAGCACTGAGTTAAAATAGAGTATTGTGCACAATAGAAAAAAATATCTTTTCTCCCCATGCAGCTTTTTTTTTAAGGTTTATTTGAAAGGCAGAGTTACAGAGAAAGAGAGAGATCTTCCACAATGGCTGGGGCTGGGCCTAACTGAAGCCAGGAGCTGGGAACTCCATTCAGGTCTTGTACATGGTGGCAGGGGCCCAAGCACTGTCCCAGGCACGTTAGCAGGGAGCTGGTTGAGAAGCGGAGCAGCCCAGTCTCGAACATGTACCCATACGGGATGCCAGCACTACAGGTGGAGGCTTAACCTGCTATGCCACAGCGCTGGGCCCCCTCCCATGCATCTTAATATTAACTGCCAGTGTAAAGAGAATGAAATCATTTTGTTACCTAGTTATACTGAAAATACTGTATTAATTAATATAAACACCTTGGCATGTTTATTATATAGTACATACATTTCATTCCAATTTAAACAAAGGTTATTCAGGGGCATGTGCTGTGGCGTATCAGGTAAAGCCGCCTCCTGCAGTGCTGGCATCCCATATGGGCGCTACTTCAAGTCCCAGCTGCTCCACTTCTGATCCAACTCTCTGCTATGGCCTGGGAAAGCAGTAGAAGATGGCCCAAGTCCTTGAGCCCCTGCACCCACATGAGAGACCCAGAGGAACCTCCTGCCTCCTGGCTTTGGATCAGCACAGCTCCGGCCATTGCAGCCAATTGGGGAGTGAACCAGTGGATGGAAGACCTCTCTCTTTCTTCCTCTCCTTCTCTCTCTGTGTGACTCTTTCAAATAAATAAATAAATATGTTTTTAAAAAGCATAAAATATTTATCTCATAAAATATTTCCATGTTTAGTTATTAAAGGTTTTGATTTCTTTTAGTGTGTTCACAGGCAGATACATTTTGCTGAATCAGTTAAAATCAATGGGGTTAACATTACATCTGAAATGGTTTCATGGTTTATGGTACTAGTTTTAGGTGCTAAAGATTTATTAAATTCCCATTTGTGACAAGGAAACAATAATCAGCATCAGTTTCAAAGGAACATTGGCCCTCCCGACTGCCTGCTTTACTGCAGGTAAATGGAGCCTATATATCCCCACATGCATTTATGATTTTGATGAACTTTAAATGGCATTTTGCATGAGTCAAAAGAACAGCACACGTGTTTTCTTTCCATGTGATGTCACAGTTTATTTCCCATCTAGAGCAGTAGATCAATAGGCATGTGCCCAGAAACTGCTGCTTAATAGTGTTGCGGAGGTTAAAGAACACAGAGAAATCAATGTCTTTTTTCCAGTCTCAAGAGACTTGGATCCCTTTTGTATCTCTCATGGCAACAGTAATCAGAACTTTCAACTTACATGCTCTAAACTTTTAACATTTGGAAGGAAATAGTAACATAATTCAGAACGATTGAAACTGCTTTATTTGCCATCATTACCATGATTACTAATGAGTCATTAAACTTCCATATGTGAAATTGTTAGAATGAGCATTTTATGAAGCATGTTATACAGATAGGACATTTGAAAGTTTCCTACTTCAAATCTGTACATCAAAACAAACACTAAATTTGTGCAATATTTTTGAAAAGTGTGAAAGATAATATGTTGACAGATAAGTTCTATTTCCATCTATTTTACTGAGATTTCTATCAATCTGTTTAATAATGAATTCCTGTTTAGTACCTCCTTTATGACATGTAATGTGGTATCATTATATTTGAAGTGAAATTATTGACAGCAACTCATATTTGTTGAGGTTTTTAAAAAATATTTATTTATTTATTTGAAAGTCAGAGTTACATAGAGAGAGGAGAGTCAGAGAGAGAGAGAGAGAGGTCTTCCATCCGCTGGTTCACTCCCCAGATGGCTGCAACAGCCAGAGTTCTGCTTTTCCAGAGCCACGCGCCAGGAGCTTCCTCCAGGTCTCCCACATGGGTTCAGGGGCCCACTGCTTTCCTAGGCCATAGCGAAGAGCTGCATTGGAAGTGGAGCAGCTGGGTTTTGAACCAGTGCCCATATGGGATG
This sequence comes from Sylvilagus floridanus, assembly GCA_949820135.1. NCBI lineage: Eukaryota > Metazoa > Chordata > Mammalia > Lagomorpha > Leporidae > Sylvilagus > Sylvilagus floridanus. The sequence goes on from OX463223.1 coordinate 128,809,497, forward strand.
CTGGCACTGCAGGCAGCGGCTTATCTGGCTATGCCACAGCGCTGGCCCCCGTATTTGTTGTTTGAACTTTTGTCTTTTTATTCATGTGACAGGATCCAATAGACCTGTCTTTTGAATCATTCCATTTTTGGCTGTTGTTTTTTAACTGTTGTAAAATACTTTTCTAAGAACTTGCTGGGATACAGAAAAATTAAAGCTATAAATTATAAACTACCTAGAAAAGATTACTGAGGTCACTCACTGTACATCTACACATTTTATTTGACCAGATCAGTACTCCAAGGAAAATTCATAACCATAGATAATCAATTAAAGATTAAAAGAAAGAGAAAAATTAGAAATAAATGAGCCTATTAGCTAACTCAAGAGTTTCAAAAGACTACAGAAAGTATAGGGGCAGGTGTTATGGTGCAGTGGGTTAAACCACCACTTGTATATTCACATCCCATATCAGAGTGCCTGGTTCCAGCCCTGGTACTCTACTTCCAGTTCCTACTGCTTAACCAACCCAACCAGTTCTAGGCTTCTGGCTTTGTGTGATGGAAGATGGAATATTCTCTCTCTCTCTCTCTCTCTCTCTCTCTCTCTCTCTCTCTCTCTCTCTCTCTCTCTTCTAACTTTCAAATAAATAAAAATAGGAGACTGGCACTGTAGCGAAGCAGGTTAAGCCAGCAGCCTGCAACACTGTCACCCTATATGACCACCAATTCGAATTCCATCGACTCCACTTGCCATCCATCTCTACTAATGCACTTTGGAAGGCATTGAAAGATGGCACAAGTGCTTGGGTTCCTGCCACATCACATGGGAGACCAGGATAGAGTTTCAGGTTCCTGGCTTCAGACTGACCCAGCCGCAGCTGTTGTAGCCATCTGGGGGAATGAACCAGGTGGTGAAAGATTTCTCTTTTTTTTCTCTCTCTCTCCTTCTCTCCTTTTCTCCCCTTCCCTCTCTCCTTCCCTCCTTCTCTCTGACTCTCCTGCTCTCTCCATAACTCTGCCTTTCAAGTAAATAAATCTTTTGTAAAAAAAATAATATTTTCTAAAAACAAGTATAATGACCATAATGACCAAAGGAATAAGACAAATGAAAATAATGTGGGTTGGACTTTTATCTCAGCAATTAAGAGGCCAGTTAAGACACATACATCCCACCTCTGAATTGAACATGGGTTTAATTCCCAACTCCAGCTCTATACTACAGCTTCCTGTTCTTTAGCTTCCTGCAAATGCAAATCCTGGGAGGCTATAGTGATGGCCTAAGTACTTGGGTTTCTGCCAGTCATGTGGGGGACATGGATTGAGCTCCTAGCTCCTGGCTTAGGCTAGGCCCACACTCAACCTTTGTTGGCATTTTGGGGATGAAGCAGTAGATAGGAACTGTTTTTTTGTTTTAAAGAGATTGATGAGTCAGAGGACAGAAAGTCTAGAACTGAACTGAACAACAAAAATAGGCAAACTTCGGGCAAATATAATGGAAAAATACACACTAGAAAATATAAAGGGAGTATACTAACAAATGTAGATATTTTATGGGAAATAATATATAAAGTCAATGGAAAATTTCAACTTCATTGAAATTTGGAAATTTTAAATAGCTAAAATGGGCTCAAAGAAATATAAAACATGAAATAAGTTATAATGTAAGAAATGATAATTTTTCTTTTTTTCTCAGAAGCTTTTTATTTAAGGAATACAAACTTCATACTTTTCATAAATACAGCTTTAGGAATATAGTGATTCTTCTCACCGTACCTGCCCTCCCACTCACATTCCACCCCTCACCCTCCTCTCCTATTCCCATTCTTATTTCTTATTAAGATCTATTTTAAATTTACTTTATATACATATGATTAACTCTATACTAAGTAAAGAGTTCAACAAATTTAATGGGAAAAAAACTGTTCTTCAACAGTTGAGACAAGGGCTGTTCAAAGTCATTGCGTCTCAAAGTGTCAATTTCATTTCTATAGATTACCTTTTCTGTGTTCTATTAGTTATCACAAATCAGAGAAAACATATGGTATTTGTCCTTTGGGGACTGGCTTATTTTGCTAAGTATGATGTTTTCCAGTTTCATCCATTTTGTTACAAAAGACAGGATTTTATTTTTTTACCACTGTGAAGTATTTCATGCTGTGCATATCCCAAAATTTCTTTATCCAGTCTTCAGTTGACAAGCATTTGGGTTGATTCCATATCTTAGCTATTGTAAATTGAGTTGAAATAAACATGGGGGTACAGATATGCTGATTTCATTTCCCTTGGGTAAATTCCCAAGAGTGAAATGGCTGGGTCATATGGTAGGTCTATATTCAGATTTTTTAAGTATTTCCATACTGTCTCCCACAGTGGCTTGACCAGTTTTTATTCCCACCAACAATGGATTAGGGTACGTTTTTCCCCACATCCTCATCAGCATTTGGTGTTTGTAGATTTCTGTATGAAAGCCTTTCTAATGGGGGTGAGGTGAAACCTCACTGTGGTTTTGATTTGCATTTCCCTGAGCATTTTTTCATGTGTCTGGTGGCCATTTGGATTGCCTCTTGAAAAATGCCTGTTTAACTCCTTGGCCCATTTCTTAACTGGGTTGTTTGTTTTGTTGTTGAGTTTCTTGATCTCTTTATATATTCTTATTATTAATCCTTTATCAGTTGCATAGTTTTCAAATAATTTTTCTCATTCAGTTTCCTCTTTGCTTTGCTGAGTGTTTCTTTTGCATTGCAGAAGCTTTTCAATTTGAGGTAATCCCATTTGTCAATTTTGGCATTGATTGCCTGTGCCTCTAGGATCTGTTTCCAAGAACTCTTTGCCAATACCAATGTATTACAGGGTTTCTTCAAAGTTCTCTAATAATTTGATGGTGTCAGGTTGCAGATTTAGGTCTTTAATCCATTTTGAATGGATTTTTATGTAAGGTGTAAGGTAGGGGTCTTGCTTCATACTTCTGCATGTGGAAATACAATTTTCCCAGAACCATTTGTTGAAGAGACTGCCCTTGCTCCAAGGATTGATTTTTGCTCCTTTGTCAAAAATAAATTGGTTGTAGATGTGTGAGTTGATTTCTAGCATTTCTATTCTGTTCTGTTCCATTGGTCTATCCATCTGTTTTTGTACCAGTACCAGGCTGTTTTGATTATAACTGCCCTATAGTATGTCTTGAAATGTGGTATTTGATGCCTTTGGCTTTTTTTTGGTAAAAATTGCTTTAGCTATTTGGGGTCTCTTGTGTTTTCCTATGCATTTCAGCATTGATTTTTCTATATCTGAGACAAATGTCCTTGGTATTTTGATTGGTATTGCACTGAATCTGTAAATTGCTTTCAGAAGAATGGACATTTTGATGATATTGATTCTTCCAATCCATGAACATGGAAGATTTTTCCCTTTTTTCTGTCTTCTTCTATTTGTTCCTTTAATGTTTTGTAATTCTCATCATAGAGATCTTTGACATCCTTGGTTAAATTTATTCCAAGGTATTTGATTTTTTTGTAGCTATTGTGAATGGGTTGGATCTTAGAAGTTCTTTCTCAGCCATGGCATTGTCTGTGTATATAAACGTTATTGATTTTTGTGTGTTGATTTTACATCCTACCACATTACCAAACTCTTCTATGGGTTCCAATAGTCTCTTAGTAGAGTCTTTTGGATCCCCTATATATAGAATAATGTCAGCTGCACATAAGGATAGTTGGACTTCTTCCTTCCCAATTTGTATCCCTTTGATTTCTTTTTCCTGCCTAATGGCTTTAGCTAAAACTTCCAGGTCTATATTAAATAGCAATGATGAGAGTGGTCATCCTTGTCTAGTTCTGGATCTCAGTGGAAATGCTTCCAACATTTCCCCATTCAATAGGACACTGGCCATGGGTTTGTCATAAATTGCCATGATTGTGTTGAGGAATGTTCCTTCTATACCCAATTTGCTTAAAGTTTTCATCATGAAAGAATGTTGTATTTTATCAAATGCTGTCTCTACATCTATTGAGATAATCATATGGTTTTTGTTCTTCAGTTTGTTGATGTGATGTATCACATTGATTGATTTGTGAATGTTGAACCATACCTGCATATCAGGGATAGATCCCACTTAGTGCAGGTGAATGATCTTTCTTATATGTTGTTGGATTTGATTAGCTAGTATTTTGTTGAGGATTTTTTACATCTGTGTTCATCAGAGAAATTGGCCTATAGTTCTCTTTCTCTGTTATGTCTTTTTCAGGTTTAGGAATGAAGGTGATGCTAGCTTCATAGAAGGAGCTTGGGAGGGTTCCCTCCCTTTCAATTGTTTTGATTAGCTTGAGAAGAATTGGAGTAAGTTCTTCTTTAAATGTCTAATAGAATTCAGTAGTGAAGCCATCTGGTCCTGGGCTTTTCTTTGCTGGGAGAGTCTTTATAACTGATTCAATTTTGGGCTTGGTTATTGGTCTGTTTAGGTTTTCTGTGTCTTCATGGCTCAATCTAGGCAGGCGGTATATGTCCAGGAATCTATCCATTTCTTCTAGGCTTCCTGATTTCTTGGCATAGAGCTCTTTGTAGTAATTTCTGATGATTATTTTTATTTCTGTGGTGTCTGTTGTTGCATTTCATTTTTCATCTCTAATTTTATTGATTTAGGTCTTCTACCTCCTTTTTTGGTTAGTTGGGCCAATGATGTGTCAATTTTGTTTATTTTTTTTCAAAAAACAGCTCTTTGTTATGCTGATCTTTTGTAATTTTTTTGTTTCAACTTTCTTTATTCTCTAATTTTAATTATTTTTTTCTCCTACTGGTTTTGGGTTTGATTTGCTGTTGTTGTTTTTCTAGGTCCTTGAAATGCATTGATAGCTCATTTATTTGGTGCCTTTCCAATTTCTTGATGTAGGTACCACTTGCTATGAACTTTCCTCTTAACACTGCTTTTGCTGTATCCCATAAGTTCTGATATGTTGTATTGTCATGATCATTTGTTTCCAGAAATGTTTTGATTTCTCCAGTGACCCACTGTTCATTCAGGAGCATGTTCTTCAGTCTTCATGTGTTTACATATGTTTTAAAGATTCTTGAGTTGTTGATTTCCAGCTTCATTCCATTGTTGTCAGAGAAGATGCATGGTATGATTTTGATTTTTTTTAATTTGCTGAGACTTGTTTTATGGCCTAGCATGTGGTCTAGCCTAGAGAAAATTCCATGCACAGTTGAGAAGAATGTGTATTCTGTATCTGTGGGGTGAAAAGTTCTGTAGATATCTGTTAGGTCCATTTGGTTTATAGTGTTGATTAACTGTGTTGTTTCCTTGCTGATTTTCTGTCTGGTTGATCTGTCCATTGCTGACAATGGAGTATTGAAGTTCCCCATTACTATTGTACTAGACTCTATGTCTCCCTTTGGATCCATTAACATTTCTTTTAAATAGCAAGATGCCCTGAAACTAGGAGCATATACATTTACAGTAGTCACCTCTTCCTGTTGAATTTATCTCTTAATCATTACATAGTGCCCTTCTTTGATTCTTTTACCAGTTTTTATGTTAAAGTCTATTTTGTCTGGTATTAGGATGACTACACCAGCTCTTTTGGTTTCTGTTAGCATGGGATAACTTTTTCTATCCTTTCATTTTCAGTCTGCATGTATCTTTGTTGGTAAGATGTGTTTCTTGTAGGCAGCAAAAATTTGGGCTTTGTTTTTTAATCCATTCAGCCAGTCTGTGTCTTTTAACTGGAGAGCTGGGGACATTTACATTCAAGGTGACATGAGCTGGCACAGCTGTTGTGTATGTCCAAAATGGTGCCTGCCCTTGACTAGTTACAGGACACCGGTGTCAGGTGGTTGGGGGGAGAGAAACTTGCCCCCTTTCTTTCCCCTCTAGTTTGGCAGGTACACTGTCCCTCACAGGGCTCCAAGCCAGACTCATGCCAGGCTCTTCCCACAGCTTTATCTCTAATGGCTTGGGATGCTGCAGTCTGTTCTTACCTCACTCCAAAGCTGGTGCTGAGGCTCTTGGCTGCTGGGGTCCTGAGTTGTGCATATCCACACCCTCCACATTGGTCCACAGTGTCCCTCTAATTTGCATGGAGCTTTCTCTGCCATCTTTTCCCTAACTCTTCTCTGACACTGCACTCCCTCTACTTTTTTTTTTAAACTATCTTCCCTTAGACTAGAGCAGTAAGCTCCCTCCTTATTTTACTATCTTGACTCTCTCCAATCAAGAAATGATACTTTTCTAACAGCCCTTCCTGTAGAATGTACATGATCCAGATTTTTCAACTGTGAAGTCCTTTATTTCTCATGCTTACAATTATTTCTTCAGCCTGGCTCAGCCACAGCTGTTGTGGCCACTTGGGGAATGAACCAGCAGATGGAAGATCTCTCTCTGTGTCTCCCTATCTCTAAATCTGACTTTCAAATAAATAAATAAATAAATCTTTAAAAAACAAGCAAAAATTCCACAAGTATTTCTAAACATAGATAACATTAGAAATATTTCTATATACTTTCAAGGTGGTAGTGTTAGGGCCAGAAGCAAACAAAAAAGCTTCAAGAATAAGTACTTTAATGGAACTTACATTATATTCTAAGAAAACAAGATTAAAAATACTAGCAGAAAACCTAGCAATTAATACCATCAGCATGCTAAAAATAAATTTTTTCTATAATTGAGATTTTATTGGTGTTGAGAATCAGTACGCAGACATTTTAATTTGTACACAATTCTTAACATACATACCAAAAATCTAAAAAATCATGAATTGTCACTCTTTATTTAAAAGTTATTCCAATGACTTTCCAGCTTCAAATTTGGAGGCAACTCTTCCTTAAGAGGCTATCAAGTACCGGTATCTTCAAAGATTGCTGTAACATAAATTCTACCAATTCACAATTTAATATCATGTACATGACATACTCAACTTTTCAGTCCTTCACAGCACATTAGAGAAATTATTGGGAAAACTGGACTACTACAACCAAAGATGTTATAGAGACACATGGTTCTTACAGAGCAACAAGGAGTAGTTTTCTGTAGGAAACAATTCTACTAAACAACATGGGAGAAGTAATTTGAAAATATTCAAGACAGAATTGAGACCTCAAATTGCCATTTAGTATGTGTTGCATTGTAGGATATAAAAACTACCCACACCTATGGAATGTTAAGCTGACACCCAAGACAGTCAAAGCCTCCCACAATTCAACATGCCACTATTTTCTGATTATACAAAAAAAAAAAAAAAGCAAATAATTTCACCTCTTAAAAAATCATTCACACTTAAAAAAAAACGGGATGAGGTGGGCTTCCCTCCTTCTTAAAAATGTTTCTAGAACTACTAAAAAACTTGCATTTACAAAATAGTTGATAAAAGTATTCCTCTGGGTTGTACCAGAAGGGAGACAGCCACCACTAATAACACATGATGTATGATATTAATCAGACTTGGCTTCTTTCTCTTCTGCTTCATCAGAGGCTGGACTCTCCTAATTTTTGGTTTCTCTATTTTCTGCAGGCAAGTCTTCTTTAGCTTTTTGGTTAGCCGCCTTGGCCTGTTTTCCCTTTGCTCCTCTCTTTCTCTTTGCTTGCATTTTTTTTGTCTGTTGACTTATTCTTCCCGGTGGCTTTCTTGGGCTCTGCTTCCACTTTTGCGGGAGCCAGTGCCAACAACCATGCTGACCTCTTCTTGGGCACCTTTTCCACCACCCCTTCAGCAGAGCTGATCTTCCTCTTGGGCATCTTGGCAATGATAGCATTCGGGAAGCTGGGCTGCCTGGCCGCTGCCACTCCTCCCACCACTAAAAATAAATTTAAAGGCTAGATTAACTTAAGGGTTGAATAAGCTCAAAGAAATTTATTAATATAACAGACTAAATATAAAAATTCTATCATTGTATTAATAGATACTGTAATGGCAGCTGGATATAAAATATAACATTAATTATGGATAAAATAACTTCATAATTAGAAATAAAGGGATACTTCAATCATGATGCATCTGTTTATTAAAGTTTTATTTATTTTTATTAATTTGAATGACAAAGAGACAGGCAAAGAGCTCCCATCTGCTGATTCACTCCTCAAATGCCTGCAACAGCTGGAGCAGGGCCAGGCCAAAGCCAGGAGCCAGGAACTCAAGCTGGGTCTCCACATGGGTGGCAGAGACCCAACCATTTGAGCCATCACCTGCTGCCTCCCAGGGTACACATCAGCAGGAAGCTGGAATTGGAAAAAGAATTAGAACTCAAATCTGGGCACTCTGACATGGGGTGCATGTGTCCCAAACAGTGTCTTAACTGCTATACCTAACAGTCAGTCCATGACACATCATTTTTAAAATAACTCACTGGATCCATGAAGTAGCAGGATTTCCAATCAAGTAAGGAAGAAGACAACAGCCTGTATTATTCCAAACATTACATTACCCTGTTTGGATCATGCAAGTATAAGAGTTAAAACAACAAAATTATATAAGAACACCCCCAAGAAGACCCAAGGCTAAGGAAGTTCTGTTCCAAGAACTAAATGCATTAACATTTTTCATCCCTGTGGTGGTATTACATGTGTTTTCTACTTTTCTTTTTCTTTCTATGCATTTTCTATACAGAACTTCTATTGCTATATGTTCTGTCATTTTTAAATAATACTACAAACATTGAGAATCCGAATTGAGAAAGAGATTGTCTTCTCAGTTCAAAAGAATGGCTTATACCATCTAAGGCTTGATATGCTACTATCTTCATTAGCCTGGTCACATAGCTTCTAAGAGCATATGGATAAATTTGTCACTTTAACTAAATGCAACTGAATCACATTTGTGTGTTCCTGAAATGGCTTTGTTCCGTAATGCAAATACTTTCTTGCAATCTCTATCCCTATGTGTATTGACTTTCTTCCTCATGATAACTTTATCTAGTGTAACATTTTCCAAGATGACTTCATCTAGTCTGACCTTTTTCTCAGGGATTAGTTCAGTGAACTTTTCCTTTAAGGAAATTTCCATTGCACCTAATAGTGAAATTGCTAGACTTGGGGGAGAGCTAACTTTTTGCCTGCTTCTCCCTCTAGTACAGCTTTTCCAGCCAAGGGGAAGGAGATGAGAAAAAGCTTCCTTTGGTGGATTTAGCCAAGAGAAATGGATCAGCTACAACTAAATAGCACCCTCACTAGGAGGGAGAAAATATGCCTCTCAAGTTGCTATGGAAGTGTCATCAATGTGGATATTTTTCTCATTGTTGCTTTCATCAGATCAAGTTAACTAGCATTTCCATTTTTTTAAACTTTTAAAAAATCTTTTGATCAACAATAATTGTGCACATTGTAAAGTACAGCATGACACTTCAATAAATGTGCACAATGTGTACTAATCAAGCCAGGGTAATCTACATCTTCTTGTTCTTGATCTTACTCTATCACTGGAGCCTTGGAGCTCCTCTCCTCTGTCTGCTTGGAAAATACAGAATAGGTTATCATGAACCATAGTCACCTCAATGTGCTCTGTATCACTGGGGACTTTATCCTCCTTTCGAACGGTGATTTGGTACCCATTATTCAACCTCCCCTTGACTTCCTCCCCAACCCTTCCCAGCCTCTATTGGATACATATGTTAATTTATCACACTATATCCCATATTAGAGTGCCTGGGATCAAGTCCCACCTCCACTTCTGGTTCAACATCTTGCTAATGCACACCCTAAGAGGCAGCAGATGATGATTCAGGTCATCATCCTGGATCTCTGTGGGAGACGTGGATGGAGTTCCTGGCTCCTGGCTGTTGTGTGCATTTGGGGAGAGAACCAGCAGATGGAAGGTCGATCTCTCTCTCTCTCTCTCTCTCTCTCTCTCTCTCTCCCTCCCTCCCTCCCTCCCTCCCTTTCAAATAAAAACAAAAATAAGTTAAACTTATTTAAAAAAAAAAGAAAAAATCCATCTTTCCTATGTAACAGCAAACTCACCTAATCTAATTTTTCCATTCATGATTTTTGAGGAACAGCATGGGACATGGGACCTGAATTCAGAAAAGGGCAGCATGCAAGAGAGGGAAACCCTGGCATTGAGCCTTTGGGGGCTACTGTTGGCATCTTTGGAATGCCCACCAGGGGAAAAAATTCTTTCACATTCGTCATCTTACTCCTTGGAGTATCTCTGAGATTTTGTCTCCATTTTAGTTTGACCTAAGACAGGCAGAGACACAGGGTGCTTCAGTGTGGTAGAGAGGGCTCAAGTGCAAGTCAGCCCGGTTGGGAGCATAACACCCATGCCACTCATCCTGTTTCTGCCAATGATTTCAACACTGGATTCCCAGTTCCCTGTGTATCAGATGATCACAGCAACAACTGTGCGGTGTTGTTTTGAGGATTAGGGAAATCATTCCATGAACCAAGCTAATGGTAGCTCTTAATTACTGTTGTGTAGCTGCACTGAGCAATGGTGCCGTCAGCTGCTTGTAGCTACTTAGACTAAATTTACGTTCAAGTCAGGCACTTTCCCAGCCACTCTAGCTCCACTCTGAGGGCTCAGGGCTGCCATACTGGATAGCACAGGGAGGTGCAGAGCATTCATCATCACAGAATGTTCCTCTGGGAAGCACTGCTCGCTATCATTAACTTTGATTTTACACAACTGCCAGACCATGGGGCTGAACAAAACCACTTCCTTTGTTTGAAGTGGGCGCTCTGCTCGGATGTTTACCTGCGAGGTGAGAGTCAGGTGAGGCCATTCTCTCAGAAGGGCATCCTTTGTTCACCAGGGACATAAAGGAGTACTTTTTGTTTCTCAAATTAAGATAGACTATTTCTGAACCAGATATTTTAGCCCCGAAAAGGTGGAAAGTTTATGCCAAGGAAACCTCCAGAAAGCACACAGTTCTTTACACGGAGCGCTGAACCAGACAAACACAGAAGGGGTGGGGGAGGACTTGCCTTTGTCAACAGAGGAAACATTCTTGTCTGGTAGAGTTTGGGGAAAACAACCAATCTGTTTTCCAAACAGATTTTTGTAAATAACTGACAGGAGATGGTCTGCTTCTATGGAAGTATTAACCCAAGTGATGGATGTTAATCATTAAACCTTTTAGATGGTGGCTCACTTGTTTCTGTGATATTCTAATCCGGGTCACAGAATGGCTAAGGCAGCTTTAAGTGGAGGGTGGATTTTTTTTTTCTCAGTTTGCCTTGTGTTTTCCACTCTGAAAGAATGTTGTGGCTGCTCTTTTTCCTGGTGACTGCTATTCATGCTGAACTCTGTCAACCAGGTATGTAGCCTTGAAACTCAAAAATGCATTAACAGTTTTCTAAATGATTGACAAGATATTGGCTGAAAGAACTCTTTATTTTTCTAAATCTGCAGGCATGTTGTGGCTTGAAAGAGAGCCTATAACTGTTTTATGAGTTTGAAAGAAACATTTGAACCATCTAAGATGATTTGGGTCAAATTGTACAGCGGTACTTGGGACAGTTTTAATTGTAGTTCTGTGTTTTGTTGGTTTGAGCTACAATTAATATTGAGGTTTACCAGACTCTGTTTTGGCAGATTTTATCATTGTATACTGCACTTTTTTTTTGTTTGGCAGATGCAGAAAATGCTTTCAAAGTGAGACTTAGTATCAGAACAGCTCTGGGAGACAAAGCAGTAAGTAGAGAGCCTGAGTGTTCATTTTAAAATTTGTTTGCTAATGACATTTTTCTTTCTCTAATAATAGTCCTATCTTCATAGTTATCTTAATCTCGAAACGTTATTTCTAAAAACCTCAAATCTGATCTCCTCTTGAAGTACAGATCACAGTAAAATAGAAATTGTTAATGAAATGGGTTTACCTAAAGTATTTAATCTGTAAGTGTATGCTAGAAAATATGTGAAATTTCACATTACACAAAACAATTTAGAAAATTTGAATTTCTCTACCCAACATGGAGGAGCAAAGGTGCCTGAATCAGGCACTGTGGTCTCAGTTGGGTTTGTCCCTTCACTGTTGTGGCTGTTTGAATTTTGTTAGTCTCAGTTTTCTAGTGATTGGAAAGGGTTGGTTTACTTACATAAATTCCTTCCCCAAAATCTCCAATTGTAATGTGAAGTTTCTGTAATTCTTCTCAATACTCAAAGTAACAACATGAAAAATGTGCTTACCAAATAGAAGTAAAAAAATACTCATAGAACCCATGTGGATATGGAACAGTGAAGACTGTTTATTATTTATTCAATAAATGAGTATTATTGTAACAGCCAGAATGTATTAAGAACTGAGTTTACTTTCTGGCTGGGACCCTTCTAAGCACTTATTTGTATCAATTCATTAGCCCTTACAAAGACCTTGGAGGAAAGTAGTGCAGGTATTCCCTTTCTCGTTGGATGATGAGAAAACTGAACTGCAAAGGCGTGAAATGACCCATTCAAGGTCTTAAGCCAGCAAGTGACAAAGATTTGAATCTAGGCAGTCTGACTGAAGAATCCACTCTGTCTACCAGTGTGTGGGGTTACTTAATGACAGTAGGCTTGGGAATGGCATTGTGGCATAGCAGGTAAAGCCGCCACATGCAACGGCAGCAGATTTGAGTCTCAGCTGCTCCACTTCTGATCCAGCTCCCCATTAATGTGCCTGGGAAACCAGCAGAAGATGGCCGAAGTCCTTGGGCACCTCTATCCATGTGGGAGACCTGAAAGAAGCTCTTGGCTCCTGGTTTCAGTCTGGCCCATCGCTGGCTGTTGGGGCCATTTGAAGAGTGAACCAGCAGATGGAAGATCTCTCTCTCTCTCTCTCTCTCTCTCTCTGTAAACTCTGCCTTTCAAGTAATTAAATAAATCTCTTTTAAAAAAAGAAAGAAAATGACAGTAGGCTTGTTCCTGCTCTCAGGAGCTTACAGTAGTGCAAGAATTGGTCATGCATGAAATATTCAGTAAACCAAATGTAAGTGTACAGAATTGTCAAGTGTTATTGGAAGGAGAAATACATGAGGGCTTTGGCCTTGGTCAGGGCCTCAGTACCTTCTCTGAGGCCTTCTCAGGCACTTCTCTGAGGTCTGAAGCCTGAGCAAGAGATAAAAGAAGGAAATACAGAGAATAGAGCAGTGCAAAGCTCATCATTGGAAGGACTTTGGTGAGGATGAAGGCTAGAATGGAGGCTGAGGTATCTAGAAGTGGGGCAGTGAGGAGAATGGAATGTGATAAGCTTAGAAAGGCAGGGCCAGACCACGGAGTATGTGGGCTATGTTAGGGAGTTTTATTTCAAGACTAAGGGAGTATTCAAGAGTGTCCAGTGCTGTTGAGAGATAAACAATATAGACTGAAAAATGTGCACTGCTTTAAGCAATGTGGAAGCCAATGTTGTCTTTAGAGAGCTGTTTTGTGGAGTGTAGAATTGGAAGGCAGATAATGAGGGGAGTGAGAAATAAATAGGTGGTGAACACATGGAAACAGAAGTATGGATAACTCCCTTGGAAATTTTGTCCGTGAAGGACAGGAGACAGCAGTAGGTTGATGCAAGGAAAGTTGAGTAAAGTGATTTATTTTTGCTGTTTGTTTTAACGGGAAAGATTTGAGCATGGCTGAAAGTCAATGCACAGAGTTTGGTCAGAGTTGATCACATAGCAGAGGGGAAACTGATATTTAGATCCTGAGAAGAGCAGAGGGCAAGGGGAGGTGTTTCTAACTGAGGTGGAAAGAATAGTCACTGATAGGAGGCAAATAGCACATCTGGCACTTGAGGGGGCAGGTGCATATGCTGTTCATGGAGGAAGTTTTGTATCTTGGTGTTGGAAGGATGGAAGAGTTTAAATTGATGCCTTGAGATGTGTTGGTCCTGTTGTGATCTACATAGCTTGGGCCTTTGCTCTGATGCAAACTGGACACCTACTAGGTCAAGGTCTTGACTGAAAAAACTAACCTATAATCTATTTATTTTATTTGAAATGCAGAGATAGAGAAGGGGATTAAGAGAGAGAGCTCTGATCCTCTGGTTCACACCTCAGATACCTGCAGCACTTGGGGTTGAGCCAAAGATGGGATCTAGGAAGTTAGTCTGGGTCTCCCACCACGGGTGGTAGGAACCCAAGCACCTCAGCCATTGTCTGCTGCCTCCCAATTACATATTAGCAGGAAGCTGCAATCAAGAGTGGAGGCCAGACTTGAACCCAGTCACTCCTGTGCCGATTACCCACCCCTCAAGCTCTTGTTTTTAAGGGAAACTGTTGAAAGAACTAATGATCAGGTTAAATTATCCCCAAGATCTGAAAAACTTCAATTCATGTTCCAGGGAGAGTTGGCTGGAATCTTAATTTTCATTTGCTGCTCAGATGATCATTCTCATCTGCATTTAAGCAGGTTTACTTCCTATCTCTGCATTCTGTTAACAAGCCTTTCCTGTATGAATAGTGTTTGTGTGCTATTTGTATCCACACTAGCTTCTTACTCTCATTTCTTAGATTGAACTAGAGCTACTCTTGTTTCGTGTAAACCAACTTTTTAGACAAATGCATTGTTGGAAACAAGGAACTATGCCATGAACCAGTTCATTATTTTTAAACTTTCGTAGTATGTATACTATAAAACGTAGTAAAAAGTTTACTTTAAAAGGTTGAAGGAACACTTCAAATATTATTTAAACTTGACATTAAAATGCAATATTCAACACGTGTGAGAAAAAAAGAGACTGGATTTTTCTTAATCTCTTCTTAATGGTAATGTCTTATTATAGTTATGTAGGGAAGGACTGAAAAGAAGAAAGAGTGAAATAGAAGCAATTAAAGGAAGTTAAGCAATGTTATGAAGGTATTTAGGAAAAAGGAAGAAGTGTAGTCATAAACCTTCTTATCCAGAGAATGTAACTGAGCAGTATGTTGTTGTTTAGGAATCATCTATCTTTACTTACCATCCTGCCCCCAACCCCTCAACTAGAAGAGGAGAAAGGCAACAATTGAAATATGTTTTCCTATCCCAGATTGAAAGCCAAATCCTGACAGTGTCTGGGTCACAGGCCAACTCTTCTTCTACCCAGTTCCTGCCCTCCCCTCAGTTTTTACTCTTTTATCCATGCCTGTTTCTGTTTTTCTTGCACCAGCTTCCTTGGTGGTCCTTAAATACACCAGTCTCTTTGTGCCTCAGGATCTTACATTTGCTGTAGGAAGAGATAGAATGAGTCATATATATTTACCAGGGCTTCTGTATCAAAGTACAACAGAGCAGGTGGCTTAAACAACAGAAATTTATTTTCTCTCCGTTCTCCAGGCTGGAAACCAAGATCATGCTGTCTGTAGGGTTGGTTCCTTCTGAGGGCCATGAGGGAATGATCTGCTCCAGGCCTCTTCCCTTGGCTTGGAGCTGTTTATGTTTTCCCTGTGGCTTTACAATGTCTTTCCTCTATGCTTATGTCCAAATTGTCTATACTTTAAAAAAATCATTTATTTGTTTTATTTGTTTGAAAAGGAGAGAGAGACAGGGAGGGAGACACACATACACACACATACACACACAGAGAGTTAGAAAAATATCTTTCATCTGTGAGTTGACTTCCCAAATGCCTAGGATAGTTGGGGCTGGGTCATGCTGAAACCAAGAGCCAGGAATTCAATCCAGACCTCCAATGTGGGTAGCAAGGACCCCAGTACTAGGGCAGTTACCTGCTGTTTCCCAGGCTACATGTTAGTCATGTTAGTAGGAAGCCAGAATTGAAAGCAGAACTTGGAACCAAACCCAGACAATCCATTATGGGATAAAGGCATGCCAAGTAGTATCCTTTTTTACGATTTATTTTTTATTTATTTATTTGAAAGGCAGAGTTACAGAAAGGCAGAGGCAGAGAGAGAGAGAGAGAGGTCTTGCATCTGCTGGTTCACTCTCCAGATGGCAGCAACAGCTGGAGCTGGGCAGATCTGAAGGCAGGAGCCAGGAGCTTCTTTCAGGTCTCCCACGTGGTTGCAGGGGCCCAAGCACATGGGCCATCCTCCACTGCTTTCCCTGGCCATAAGCAGGGAGCTGGATTGGAAGAGGAGCAGCTGGGACATGAACCGGTGCCCATATGGGATGTCAGCACTGCAAGTAGAGACTTTACCCTCTGCACCATAGCACTGGCTTCTCAAGTGGTTTCTTAACCACTGAACCAAATGTCTGCTCCTAAATTCCCTCTTCTTTTGAGGATACAAGTCATATTGCATTAAGGCCCACCTAGACAATTCATTTTAATTTAATAATTTCTGTAAAGGCACTGTCTCCATGTGTGGTTACATCCTGCAGTATTTGGGATTAGTAATTTTGCAGAGGTAGAGGGATAGGGCACAGTTTTGCTCATAATATACATGCCTGTATACTCAGGTTTCCAGCTAAGAAAACAAAAACTGTAGTCATGTTAATAAAGGAAAGGAAACTGGGCAGGAAAGTCAGTTTATGGAGGACAAGAGAAAAGGAGGAAGAGATTTATATTCCCTTCCTAGAATTTAGGTGCTAAGGAAGATAGTGCAACAGGGAACATAGCACATGTGGAATTACAGAATGTAGTTACAGAATGCCCCTATCCTGAACATTATAGGGATGTGCTTTATCATGATCTCCAGTTTTTAGTGTATGAGAAAGGTAAGAGGGAGCACAAGAGAGCGAGAGTGCATGCAAGTGCCACTCGATGGACCACATTTTACCCCTGCCTCTACATTTTCTGTTTTTCTTTTCTTTCAGTATACTTGGGATACAAATGAAGAATATCTCTTCCGAGCAATGGTGGCTTTCTCCATGAGAAAAGTTCCTAACAGAGAAACAACAGAGTAAGCAAACGGATATGTTAACTGATTATTTGCACTATTATTTGAAACCATATACTATTTCAAATCACAATCTTGAAAAACCTTGACCTAATTTTTTGAAGGAACTCATGTTACAAAAATTATTTATTTATTTGAAAGAGAGAGAGAGATAGAGAGAGAATCAATCCATCCCATCCCAAAATGGCCTCAATGGCTGATGTTGGCTGGGCCCAAAGTCAGAACCAGATTGGAATCCAGATCATCCACCTATGTGGCAAGAACTCAATTACCTGAACCATCACCACTTCCTCCCACAGTCCTCATTAGCAGAAAGCTGGAGTCAGAAGCTGGAGCCAGGAATTGAGCCCAGGCACTCCAATGTGGTATGTGCGCATTTTAACTGCTAGACTGGACATCCTCTCTGGAACTCATATTTTAATTGAAGTGTTTAAAGAACTTTTGTTATTTTGCTCAGCTTACAGTTTATATCATGTTCCGACACAACTCTTTGTGCAATAGACAATATGGAGATAAATATCCCCCCCCAAATTGTCAATATATGTCTTGAGCTTTCTATATTTCTATTGGGTGTGTATAATATTTCTTGCAAACAGATACTAGCAAACTTCATTTTTGAGAGTAACCTATATATGTATTGGTTTTTCTCACTTGTGTTATCTATCACAGCACCTTCTTTATTTTATTAGAAGTGCTTAGTATAAGAATAATTTTGCCCTCTTTTTTTCTATTCTTCTGGAGGAATCTTGAGAGGTGCAATGATTTATCTTATTGGTGATCTGGAAGGAAAACCAGGGCCTGGATTCCTTCTTCATGGGGAGGGCAGAGAGCTTGCCCCTGACACCAGTCATTGTGCTGTGCTACTTCTTAGTTAAGTACGGAACCTGTCCCACATGGGCCAGCACACACCTTAAGGCTGACCTTGCTTTTCACTGCTGAGGAGTGTTGAGATCAAGAGGTGCCATATCATCTGTGAGGTTTAACTCTCTTGCATATTACTGCAGTATGTGTGATATCTACCTCAGTTCAGCTCTATTTGAGACATTGTGGTTGAATTTATTTCATTTCAGGAATTTTTAAAATTAAGAAGATAACTTTGCCTACTGATTGAAATGGTATTCTCCAAGCTGGCCTTTTATTTGGGTCTGTTTTGCCTTAATTTTCTCATAACTCAAAGCCTGGTGGAGAGGATTACTATTTATTGGTCTCCCTCAATCATATAGTATTTGATATTGAATGTATAGGATGTGCATATAAAGAATAAAAATAAGAGTGGAGTTTGAGGAAGAAAATAAGCACATGTTATATGTATTTATCTGTATATCCATATTTATTTTAGAATAATCTATCCATATGATTCAAAAATTAAAAGGAAGCATAAAACAAAACACAATTTTGCTCTAAGTAAATGCCACTCTAGTTTTTATAGATTTTTATTAAAAAATTTTTTCCTTATTTATGCAAGAGAGAGAGATTCCACTGTTTATTAACTCCCCAAATGCCCCCAGCTCTGGGACTGGACCAGGCTGAAGTCGAACCAGAAACTCAATCAGGTCTCCCATGTAAGAGGCTGAATTCAATTACTTGAACCATCACAGGTACTTGCCAGGATTTGCATTAGTAGAAAGCTGAAGTGAGGAGTCAGAGTTGAATATGGAACTCAGGTACTGCAATGTAGGATACAGGCTTTTTAACTGCTGGACTAAAGGGCCACCCCTAAACTTAGAAAACCACATTTATTTTATGCCATTAGATTGCAGAACTGTGCAGTTCTTTTCATAGCTATTTGTAATTTTTCAGTTCAAATACAGTTATCCCATTACAAAAAATTGAAAAGGAATTTTAAAAAGAAAAAAAATGCTGATTATCTTACAATGCTAACCCCTCCAATAGTCTTTTGGTATTTTCTTCTAGCCCTTCTTATAAGCAAGTTGTAAACATTGCTGTGTTCATAGCACTACTACTTCTTCAGTGTGCCTGGTACATGACTATATTAAGTCATATGTTTCCATTCTTAGGAAAAATTAATTTAAGTATGTCACATTTCAGATTAATTTTGAAAAGTCATCTTTGAGATGCTCTCCTTCAGAACCTGAGGCACTGTAGGAGTCTATGTGTATCTGATTTAATCTATTTGAAAGGTTTTTTAAATGCAGTTGGGCACACAGGATATATAGACGCTATTCTTATCAGTGCCAGTTATAAAAACCAAAAACTGTGAAACTAAACCAGGCGTCAGAGGAAGATTTTCTGTAATGAGTGAAGCAGTATGAATCGTGACAGTTCTGTTGTCAGGGGCATGAGTGCTGAGGAGGATGTGTTTAAGAGGCTACTCAAGGGCTGGGCTGGATTCCACATGCGCTACCAAGAAGGCTTTGTGCCTGCATAAGCAGGGATCTTCTATGGGAAAAGGCCCACGCAATGCAAGATGGAACTGAAAAGAGCTTTGTGGACAGGCTGCCTCTCTGGGGTGTGATGGATGAATAGAAAACAGCAGGAGTTGGGGAATGGGCCAAATTTTAGATAATCTGACTGTTAGGGGTCTTCTGGTGAAATGTGGGGAGAGTGGGTTCTCGAGTGTGGCAAACATCCTTTTCTAGGATGTCTTCAGGGATCCTAGTCTTGGACATTGTTTACTTGTCCCCCACCCCCACCTCTGCCATTGTTTATCCACAAATAGTGCAGAAGAATTTGAAGGTAACAGGAAGCACAAAGACTGAAACAAATCTATGAATTTAAAAATATTCAAGCAATGAACAGAATGACGCACATCTCGTTTTCATCCCTTTTACCTAGTCTTGACTACAATATCGTCTGTATCAATTAGTTACCACCAATGGCAGCTTGTTACCACCTGGAGATGCCTCTTCATATTGGGAAGCCTACTATTAGCATCTGTTTGCAGAAGAACCTTGATTGGCTATGGGAGAGGACATGACTTCTAAGACAGGTCCTAGCTGCATCTACACAAGTCTTGTTGGAGGGCTCACCGGGTCTAGGCACCGTCAGCCCAGGCAGACAGCAGAAGAGAAAACAGGAATCCCTAAGAGAGACACAGATTGGAAGGGGGTGGCCTGCAGAGCCAGCAGTGGCATTTCCACCCCATTCCTGGTAGGACAGGGGCAGGAACGGGTTCCTGTACGTGGAGCCCAGGGCACCCAGTCGGGGTGTTGATGTCCGATTAGCTGGTGCCCACGCCACACTGTTGACTGTGTTTTCCATGATCCCCTTGCCATTTCCCACCAGCTTCAAGTCAGGCAGAGAAGCGCTCCTGGAGGGCGGAGCCATCTACAGGAGGGGAGACCCCCGCCCTGTCATTCCTGGCTGGATGCTCCCAGCTTGCAGACATTGTCAGCACTCTCTGAAGTCACCACAGGAGCAGCAGCAGCTGAGCTTCTGGGTGCTGGTGTCCTCGGTCATGTGTGCCCACCTCTGAGCTGGAGAAGCCTGAACAAGGCTGGTGGCTTGAGCCACCTGTGCGCTGGCTGAGGAAGGCAGCTTTCTGAGTAGCACGCAGAGGTCACAGAAGGGAGGCTGCTGGGCCCAGAACCCAGTGCAGGGAGACAAGGTGGCAGAGCCAGCAAGAGGTGCCCGCTGGCGGCAGGGCTACAGCAGGCATGCAGGAGCTCAGCCGCTGCACGTCACCCATGTCAGGGGAGATGCAGGGCAGAGGTCCCCAGGGGGTCCCCCAGGCCTCCCAGAACACTCTGGACGGAGGGCATGTGGACACCTGCCACGACAAAAAGCTGGGCCTTGTCTTATCTCTCTGACCCCCGGCTCCCTTTCTCATCGCTGGGTGAGTAAGGAGGAGGCATGGGGCAGGCACTGTGTGCTGGAGGAGGT
Source organism: Sylvilagus floridanus (assembly GCA_949820135.1). Classification (NCBI taxonomy): domain Eukaryota; kingdom Metazoa; phylum Chordata; class Mammalia; order Lagomorpha; family Leporidae; genus Sylvilagus; species Sylvilagus floridanus. Next base: position 128,830,047 of record OX463223.1, read on the forward strand.
GGAGCGGGCGGGAGAGGACCCTGCCCCTCCGAACTGCTGCAAGGGGGGCGGCCTCATGGCAGAGGTGGGGGCAGCTTCCATCACGTTGGTAGGCACGTGTGGGAGCTGGCAGGGACAGGAAAGCCAGGCTGCCTGTTCCAGTTGCTGTTGGGTGGGGTGGGGGGAGCGGGGAGAAAGAGCTGAAAGGACTCTAAGGCCAGGGGCCAAGAAACCTCAGCGTTTTCCTGGTTGTGGCAAGGGAGGCCAGCCTTAAGTCATGCATGTCGAAAGTGTGCTCTGTGCCAGGTGCTGAAATTGACATAATAGGTAAAACCAGATACTGCTGCAGACCGACACCAGAAACCTGGGCTTAGTAGACATTATGGGAAGATGGATTAAATGTGACAGCAAGAAGATGCTCTTTCAACAACTCATTAATTTCTAAGGTTGATATCGTGTACTTTCCTTGCTATTGGATTTTCTTGAAGCAGAATGGAAGATGGACAGAAAAATGAAGCTGAGAGGTCTTTGGTTCCAATAAATGAGGTTTCCTTAAGTTTCTCTTAGGACTTGGATTGATGTTGGCAACCTGAAGTTTTCAACTATTTACAAGAAGATTTAGAACCAGTTTACTAAAACAGTTTCACAGTAATTAGAAAATGTTGAAAGCAATTTCTAAGGAAAAATCTATTAGCTAAGGTCCAAGTTAAGTCTATTTTCCAGGTAAACTGGGATATTTATCTGCCTAGTTTACTCAAATATTGATTTTAGGTAATTTCTTATTTTTATCCAGAAAAGTAGTAGAAACCTAACTCAATCTTGGATTTCTTCCTCTGTTATTCAAGGATAAGTCTTGTGATCTAAAAAGGAACAACATGCTGTTGTATCCATGGTAAGGTAAGGGGATTACCAGTCTTGTGCTTGCAAAACAGCAGCCCAGCTATTATTTAGTCTTTCTGATTTCCAGAAACAAGAGCCTGATTCTTACCACCCCTTGAATACAGTTGGCCCTGTCTGGCTCCGTTGATGAAAAATGGCAGTGGAGCCAATTCTTAGAGAATTAACATTAGAGCAGGGCTTCCCACGCTTGAAGAAAGGGAAAGAACATTGCTACCTCTTTTTAGTGATTTGCTTAATGGAGTCACATGTGTATGTGTTAATATAATGTCTTAACAAAAATAATCAGTCAAAATGATCATGTTTTCAAATAATTCCATCAGATATATCCACGTTTAAAATCATGAAAATGTAGGATCTGTATTTAGTTGTTCTAATAGCATTTCAAGGTGTTCATTCCATCAAAGTCTATTGTTAAAAGACACTGTTCAGGGGCCGGCACCATGGCTCACTAGGTTAATCCTCTACCTGTGTCACCGGCATCCCATGTGGGCACCGGGTTCTAGTCCTGGTTGTTTCTCTTCCAGTCCAGCTCTCTGCTGTGGCCCAGAGGACAGTGGAGGATGGCCCAAGAGCTTGGGCTCCTGTACCCGCATTGGAGATTGGGAGGGAGCACCTGGTTCCTGGCTTCGGATCAGCGTAGCTCTGGCCGTTGCGGCCATTTGGGGGCTGAACCAATGGAAGGAAGACCTTTCTCTCTGTCTCTTTCTCACTGTCTAACTCTATCTGTCAAATAGAAAAAAAAAAAGACACAGTTCAGCAAGAGCTTGTTGGTTGATAGTTTTCCATTCTGTTAAGATACTGGTGGACGTTCAGTGTAGTCACGTCTGGACGAAGGACCATGGAGAAGTCACACTAATTGGACATAATCTGTCATTGGAAGGAATTTATATTCTCTGTTTCCTTAACAAGTTAACTGCTGAATCTGTACAGTCATTCTTCCTGTTACTTCCTCTTTAGCACCATTTCTCCCCTCACATTTGCACTTCTTGGCTGCCCCATCGACAGTATATTCAATATTCTTTTTGTAGAGCGTTTTCTGTGCTAGTATGTTATCTCAGCATTTGTAGTTGGGTGAACAGTTTGGGGGAAGTAATCCCCTTCCTTCACTGCCTCCCTTTTCTGTTTTTGCAGCCCTGACCCAAGTAACTTACTCAGTTTTTCTCCCCTGGAAAGGGTCAGGAATAGTGAGGTATTGCCTTTGCTTCATCTACTACACATTTACTGGTCATGTGGTAAGTATTCACGTGGGCCACTCTTCAGAAACACAGGGCTTTTAGAGATCATTCAGTTGGAATGGGAGCCAGGATTAGACACCCTCTTTTTTTAAAGATTTATTTTATTTATTTGAAAGGCAGAGTTACAGAGAGGCAGAGGCACAGAGAGACAGAGTTCTTCTATCTGCTGATTCACTCCCCAGATGGCCGCAATGGAACTACGGCCGATCCGAAGCCAGGAGCCAGGAGCTTCCTCCAGGTCTCCTACGTGGGTGCAGGGGCCCAAGGACTTGAGCCATCCTCCACTGCTTTCCCAGGTCATAGCAGAGAGCAGGATCGGAAGTGGAGCAGCCAGGACTTGAACCAGCACCCATATGGGTGCAGGCAGCAGCTTTACCCGTTATACCACAGTGCCAGCCCCAAGAGACCCTCTTGACAAAGACTTTGGACAAAACATATGAAATCTGTAAGTCCTTTGCCGTCCCTATGTCCTGGATCTATTCTCATATCGGGCGTGGAACTTTGTGTACATGCTGGCATCCTGAAAGCTATTGGCGTCTATGTTGGTTTTCAGTGTGCTGGCGGCCTTGAGACACTGAAATTGTTCCTCACTGGTGTGAGCAAGACTAAATTACACCTGATACTATGGGAGGGTTCATGGAATCTAAATGCCCTTGCAGTAGGAACTCTTCCATATTAGCTAGTCAAGGTGGGCTCTCAGAAAATATTCATTAGTGAATGAAGTATACTTGCCATTCTGTCTCTGAAACCAAGAGATTGCCTGTGGGCATGCAGTGGACTCAAGAAAACAGTGCCCTCACTCAGTCATTTTTTCCTCTTCTTCCACCTTAGTCTGGTGGGAGGAGGGTGCTATGGCGGTTCTAGCACAGAACAGCCATTGTGGCAGTAGCTCCCTGTTACCTGGGTTTAGCTCTTGCTGGGCCTCAGTTTTGTACTCCTGGGGGGAGCCAGGTCACTAGTTAGTTTTCCCAAGCACCATCCAAGCAAATAGAGCATGAGAGCGCCTCGTCTTCATCTGTAGCCCTTGCCTGTGTCTGTCTTCAGGGCAGGGCTGTGCTTTCCCTTGGCCTCTTTCCCGAAACTCACCACTTAGGAAGTGGGCTCATTCCTTTGAACCCCTAGTTCAGAGGTCTGCATGTGACCAAAATGCAAACACATCTCTACAATTACATTTCTAAGACTGACATTTGTTAACACTAGGTTGCTTTTTTTGTTTGCTTTAAATCTTAGAGAATTCACATGTTTTGGCAGAGTTGTTATATAGGAAAGACACATAATTTGTTTGTTGAAAAAGACCTCAAGCAGCTAAACACTGCTCACTTCTTTTCCTAACATTTGTCTTGGAGAAGTGATGGAAATGGTGCCTCTCATGACACTAGTACAGTGGGAAGAATCCTAAAAACATTTTGTATACTTTAATGTATAATAGCTAATATTTAAAATTTGAGATAATTATTAAAACCATCCTCATGCTGATGAGTACCAATATCTTGCATGTGAATTGAGCTCTTTCTTATTTTGAAAATTTGTATCAGTTAAGCTAATAAGAATTGTTTATTACAATAATACCTGTTTTTTCTTACAGATAATTTTGTGTGGCTAGGAAATTTTAAAAATAACTCCTTTGCTCTCTATAATATCCTGGAAATGCTTTTGTCTATTTAAATTTCCTTCAAATTAAATACACACACATATATTTTCTGCTGATATCCTCTTTTTTTTTTTGAGATTTAAAAGCAAGATTTATTAGAGTCAGAGACCTCCAGCCAGAGTGGCATGGAGAGGAGCTCCAAGAGAGGCAAAACCTGAAGCATCTGGTGGTACTGGGGTTTTTTTAAGCACAATTTGCAGGAAGAAAAAACTTAACATTCAGTTACAGGCAGGGACAAAACCCATCAAAAGATCTGATTTTCAATCTTTTATCCTATCTGGCTTGCTCACAAAGAGCCGTCAGAAGGGCGAAATACCTAATTTGCTTTATAATAAACTGGGAACTCAGAAGGAACCATCATATCCTTTTTTCTGTTCCAGAATGTACTTGTTCTTAGTGTGATCCACTCTATACCAGTTTTCCTATTGTCCTTTGTTTTTCATGACTTTGAATCTTTTGAAGAGATTTAGAAGTCTTTCTTAGTTGGGTATGGTATTGACCCCATCCATGGAGCATATGGAAATAGGGCATGTTTGGGAGTTATATCTATTAATGGAGAGCCCTGTGGCATTTAGAGAATGAGGATAAGGGGGCCAGCACTGTGGCTCAGCGGGTTAATGCCCTGGCCTGAAGCACCGGCATCCCACATGGGCACCAGTTCTAGTCCCAGCAGCTCTACTTCCGATCCAGCTCTCTGCTATGGCCTGGGAAAGCAGTGGAAGATGGCCCAAGTCCTTGGGTCCCTACACCCATGTGGGAGACCCAGAGGAAGCTCCTGGCTCCTGGCTTGGGATTGGCGCAGCTCCGGCTGTAGTGACCGATTAGGGAGTGAACCAACGGATGGAAGACCTCTCTCTCTCTCTACTCCTCCTCTCTCTGTGTTACTCTGACTTTCAAATAAATAAACAAATCTTTAAAAAAAGAGAGAGTGAGGCCGGCGCCGTGGCTCAACAGGCTAATCCTCCGCCTTGCGGTGCCGGCACCCCGGGTTCTAGTCCCGGTCGGGGCACCGGATTCTGTCCCGGTTGCCCCTCTTCCAGGCCAGCCCTCTGCTGTGGCCCAGGAGTGCAGTGGAGGATGGCCCAGGTGCTTGGGCCCTGCACCCCACGGGGAGACCAGGAAAAGCACCTGGCTCCTGGCTCCTGCCATCGGACGAGCGCGGTGCGCCGGCCGCAGCGCGCCGACCGCGGCGGCCATTGGAGGGTGAACCAACGGCAAAGGAAGACCTTTCTCTCTGTCTCTCTCTCTCACTGTCCACTCTGCCTGTCAAAAAAAAAAAAAGTAAAAAAAGAGAGAGTGAGGATAAGAGAGAACAAATATGGTGCAAGGCTCAGGACATCCCCCCAATAACATTCCCACCCTAAATGCCAGCAGTATCCCTCATTGACATACTACGAGCCTAAACCCTTCCTAGTAATTCATGTACATTAAAATGACTTGTCTTGAGTCATTTGGCATGTAATAAACTTCAAAATAATAGTTTACTTTTGAGAGTTGCAATCCTAGATTTTTTCTATCTAAAAATAACTGCCTCCATTGAAAATGTAGAGTTTAGTATTTTCAGCAATAATTTTAGTCTTCTGGACATATTTATTTCTTTTTTAAGAGTTATTTATTTATTTGAAAGGCAAAGTTACGGAGAGAGAGCAAGAGAGAGAGAGAAGGAGATCGAGATCTTCCATCCACTGGTTCACTCTGCAGATGGCCAGAATGGCCAACGCTGGGAGCCACATCCAGGTCTCCCATGTAGGTGGAAGGGCCCAAACACTTGGGCCATCTTCTACTGCTTCTCTCAGGTAATTGGCAAGCAGCTGGATCAGAAATGGGGCAATCTGGAGGCCCAGTGCTGTGGCATAGTAGGATAAGCCTCTGCCTGCAGTGCCGACATCCCATATAGGTGCCAGTTCGTGTCTCGGCTGCTACTCTTCTGATCCAGCTCTCTGCTAATGGCCTGGGAAAGTAGTGGAAGATGACTCAAGTACTTAGGCCCCTGTACCCACATGGTAGACCTGGAAGAAGCTCCTGGCTCCTGGCTTTGGATTGGCTTAGCTCTGGCCATTGTGGCCATTTGGGGAGTGAACCAGCAGATGGAAGACCTCTCTCTCTCTCTCTCTCTCTCTCTCTCTCTCTAACTCTGCCTTTCAAATAAATAAATAATATCTTTTTTAAAGACAGAGAGAAGTGTTCCATCTGCTGCTTCACTCCCCAAATGGCCACAATGACCGGTGCTAAGCCAGGCCAAAGCTAGGAGCCAGGAGATTCTTCCCAGTCTCCCAAGTGGGTATAGGGACCCAAGCACTTGGTCCATCCTCTGCTGATTTCCCAGGTACAGTAGCAGGGAGCTGGATTGGAAGTGGAGCAGCCAGGACTTGAACCCGCACCCATATGGGATACCAGCTCAGTAGGCCATGGCCTTAGCATGCTACTGACCCCAATAAATAAAATCTTTCAAAAACAAAGAAGCGGAACAGCCGGGCAGTGGCTTTACCCACTACACCATGAGGCCAGCCCCTAGTTAATGTTTTAATTTTGGCTAGTTTTAAAACACTAGCTTATTTTAAACAATTTTGTATTTCCTAATTTAGTAAAAAATAAATATCAGAAATGAGTCACACCTCAAAGATTCTACAAAATATGTGCATTTTTTTTTTGACAAGCATGTGCTACATCATTTTGATCATCTTTATATTTGAGTTGTGTTGTAAAATGGCACTTTTTGGGAATTTGCGCTTGACTGTTACTGCCAGTAGAGGTCACTGTCCCTCAGTGATTGTCCACCAGTGTGATTTTTTTTTTTTTTCTTTCTTTTTAACTCACTTCCTACCCTAGGGATTATTTGGCAATGCCTGGAAACATTGTTCACTGTCACAACAGGGGGCTGCGACTGGCACCTAGTGGGTAGGGACCAGGAATGCTGCTAAAATGCTGCAATGCACAGGACCACCCCCACAACACAGAATGATCTGGCTTTAAATGTCAACAGTGCCAGGGCCAGCATTGTGGCCTAGCATGTTAAGCTTCCACCTGTGATGGTGGCATCTCAAATGGGCACCAATTCGAGACCTGGCCTGGCCCATTGTGGCCATCTGGGGAGTGAACCAGTGGATGGAAGATCTCTCTCTGCCTCTCTGTGAATCTGCCTTTCAAATAAATACTAAATAAATCTTATTTTAAAAAATCAACAGCTAAGCTGGAAAAATCACGGTAGAGTCATCAATAGAAAGAACATGACAATCTCTATAATAAAGCTGTCTATTATTATTTTTATTGAAAACAAGACCAAATATTTACCTACAAAAACTGGCACATGGGAAGCAGGGAGCAGCCAGGAGTGGGTTGGCAGGGGGAAGGGCAAGGGTCCTTCTATGGGCAATCTCTTTAGGCTGGGCTCTTAGGGTAAGGAGAGGTGGGTCTGGGGTGTCATATCTGTCAGCTGCAGCAGAAACAAGCACCCTGGTGGCTCAGTGACTCATGGGACAGAACATGAGTCAGTAGGATGTGAATCTTAGGAGGTAGTAGTGGAGCCCTGACTCTTAGGAGCCAAGGTGGGCCGGCAGGCTGGGGTGCTCATGAGTGGATGGCCTCTTGGTCCTTGTAGTTAAGGCTCTGTGACTTTGTTCTGGGCTGGCCTGGTTCCTGCAGCACCAGGGCAGCCTACAGAGAAGGCTGAGGGAAGCTGGACAGCAGCCCTGGCCCTTCTCCTCCTGCCATACTCAGTTGCCTGGGAAAAGACGCTCCTGTTCTGCTGCTGGGATCTGACTATGTACCAAGGCAGGGAACCACTCCCTTTCTGGTCACAGACTTGAAGACAGATGGCCTGAGTGCTGAGCTCTACATCTTTTTCTAGGTGTCTGGTATTGCAGACCAAAGAAGCCATGGACCATCCAAACCTTGGGCCCATGGCCCTCCAAATCCTGCCATAGTCACAGCCAGGCAGTGTGGTGGGGAGGCATCAGGTCATACTGGCGGTTCTGCTGCACATGGAAATCTTTGCAGGGCTCCTGAGCTTGACAGCAGTGAGCAGACCTGGATGGCAAAGTCTGGTGCTGCTGGGCAGTGGGGGTGGCAGCAGGGCCTCGGGCATGCCTGGGTGGGTACCTCATCAGACATCTGCTCAGGTGTGTGTGGCAGATCACTTTGGAACAGCAGATTCAAGTTGCAGCAGTTCCTCAAGTCTGTGGTTGTGGCCAGAGGCAAAGTTCCTAGGGTTCTGATGACCTTTGATTTTAGGGCTTCAGCACAGGGTACCCTCTGCCCAAAGGATCCTGCGTGAGCCAGGCCCATGCTCTGCAGACTCAGGGACATCGCTAGGCCCAGCAGCAGCTGTGGAGTTGGGGGCATCCCATGGTGTTTGGAGGGCACAGGAAGCTCTGGCCTGTGTCTTTCCCACTGCTTGTCTCTCTGTGTAGTCATCTACAGAGGGTGCTGTCTCTCATCCATGCAGGAACAAACAGCACACACTTGAGCGCTCTTGTAAGGAAAAACGAATCACAAATTTACTCTTCTCTGCATATGTAATGTGTCATTCTTCTGGGAGGTATATTAATGTCACTTTCGCAATTTAGTGCTTAAGGAAATGGCAAAAGCCATCCAAGGCTTATGTTTTAGTATAAGCAGCACTGATTTTTTGTGGACTCTCCAATAGTTTTCAGATTTCATGCATCCATGCTTAGATTATCTTTTCTTTGAACACTAGTGCCAGTCCTCTCCTTCTATTTCTACCAGTAATCTTGGAGAGAGGCACATTTCCATTAATAGAAAAGTTCTAACTTTAGAAATAAACTGTCCAAGAGCTGCTGGGTAATTGATTATAGTTCTTAGGCTTGGAGGTCTGTTCAAGGTGATGTAAAAGAAACTGTGCTTGAGAAATGTTTGCACAGAAGTACACACAGCTTGAGAAATGTTTGCACAAAAGTACACACAAAGCACCTGTTGAGCTGGTTGCAGTGGTGGGATTAGGGGGGAACAGAAGTAGAGATGGACAGATCCAATACCAAATCAAGAGCAAGCAACAGATTGTGTCTGGATCTGAGAGGTGGCAGGCTTAATGGGCAGGGTGCTAAAAAGACATTAATAAGGAAATGCTCAAGTTCTCTCTGGTTCAATGGGGCCATGATGGAGACATCAGGGCCTGTCAGCCACTAGCTGATGGAGAATGAGGTCCTTAACATCTTCCATTGACCAATTTTTTTTAATGAGAAGTTTCTATATAGTTTTCTCCTTACTAAGACATTCTTTCAGGGCCAGTGCTATGTCATAGCAGGTAAAGCCACTGCCTGTAGCGCTGACATCCCATATGGGCACAGGTTCAAGTTCTGGCTGCTCCACTTCTGATTCAGCTCCCTACTAATGCACCTGTAAAAGCAGTGGAAGATAGCCCCAGTACTTGAGTTCCTGCTACCTATATGGAAGACCTTAATGAAGCTCCTGGCTCCTGGCTTTGGCCTGGACCAGCCCCAGCTGTTGCAGCCATTTGGGGAGTGAACTAGCAAATGAAAAGTATCTCTCTCTCTGTCTGTGCTCTCCTTCTTTCTCTGTAACTCTGACTTTCAAAAAAAAAAAAAAAAGACATTCCTTCATAATGGTAGACATGATTTTTAAACATAGCAAAAACACTTCTTAAGGTACTAGTAGCATCAGAGTGAATGATTTAATGTTATTTGGGATGATATTCTTATAATGTATTTTTTTCTTTCCATTGTCTGCAGAATTTCCCATGTCCTGCTTTGCAATGTAACCCAGAGAGTGTCGTTCTGGTTTGTGGTTACAGACCCTTCAAAAAATCACACTATTCCTGCTGTTGAAGTACAGTCGGCCATAAGGTAACGCCCCTAAATATGACCTCTACTTGTCTATAATGTTGATTAATTCAGTTGTTCTTGTAGATACTGGATAGTTCTCTCTCTGCTACCCATACTATTCATTTATTAAGATGTAAAAATTATCATTTTGTTATTTTCTATTAGAGATGAGTATAGGTTGGTGGTTTCATGCAGGGGCAATTTTATTTTTGAGGAGTCATTTGATAGTGTCTGGAGATATTTAGTGATGTTTGGAAATGTTTTTGTTGTCATAACTAGGTGGAAGCAGGGGTGTACCACCAGCATCAAGTAGGCAGAACTAGGGATGCTGCGAAATATCCTACTATGCAAAGGACAGTTCTCCACAAAGAATTATTTGACCCAAGATGTAAATAGTGCTGTGGTGGAGAAGCCTGGTTGAAATATTAGCTAAGAATGTTTAGTATTGTCTTCTTTTGGCAAGAACCCCTTTTATGACACTGTTGGGTCGTAGTTCACCATAAGAACTTTGGAGCATGAACTCTTAGATTTTAAGTTCTGGATTTGCCTCTTGCTAAATATTTGAATACGAACAAATTACTTACCCTCTATTTGTTTTCCTCTCATCATCTATAGAACATTAAAAATTATAGTTCCCCTTTCTTATGGTTGCTGAAAAGATTAAATGAGTTCATAAATGTAAAGTTTTGAGGGACATGTTGTACCTTTGATTTTTACTTTAATACCAAGATAGACATTCACATATTTGGACCTAGGGACTTAAATTCTTCACTCAATGTACAATCTTTACATTTTTTAATCAAAGGTAAAATCATTACTTTCATTCAAATTAAAAAATAAATACTGTCAAAAATTTTATTATGTCACTAATGAGGGAACTAGTCAAGACAGTAAAACCACTTCAAAGGAGACTTCAAGGAACCATATATGTATACCAATGAGGAGTAGCAAAATGTACTCACAAAAAGTTGCGTCAGTCTGTCAGGCATTTTCATCAGACACAATTCATTTGTTATGCTATGGACAAGAATCATTTATATTATGTTGGTTTTCTAGAACTTATAAATTTGCAAAGTAGCTCAGAGACAACAAGAGGTAGAAATTTTCCACAAAAAAAATGTACTAGGAAGGATACCAAATAAAAAAGTAACAAATCTAGTAATTTTTTTGTCTTTGTAAGTCTTTCACAATTTTTCCTAACAGTTAACCACCTCCTCTCATTGTGAGCCTAACAAACTTTCCAACATGAAACAAATTATTTACTTCCAAAAAGCAGAAGGAAGCAATTCATTTTTATTTCAATTAATGCATACTTTATGTGTATCAGAACTTCGAATAATGCAGGTGATTGATGTTGGACAAAGGTATATTACAAGAATGAATTCAGGAAATCAACTGTTTTTTGAAAAAGAAAGAACAAGGCAGAGTAACTCTACCTACAAAAGACTTACAAGTTGCTGAAAAGCATATTATTCACTTTATCAAGGACAAATACCTTTTGAAAGAAATCATTTACTTTCTGTAAACTATTAACACTTAAGATAACGAGTATATAATAAAATGTCAAAGGTTTTTGTGAACAATCATCTACTTCTCTTGCTGCAGTAAATGCACTAAGAATCTTTACCAATGGGAAATGGTTTAATCTGCTCTAAGAAGAAGGTTAGAACTAAATTGTTTCTGTACTTTTGCTACTAAAAATACTGTTAAGACCCACTACTTAGGTAGCAAGAATTTGAAGTATCATATTTCATGTGAAAAGCAATCTGGAAAGGCTGGAAGGAAGATGAAGATGCCGTGGTTAAGCGAGAGTTCAGTTGATGTGAGGAGGAAGAATGAGTGTTTGGGGTGAAGGTTGTGGAAGTCGATGAATATATTCACAACAAAGTGGGTCCTTGCAGGAGAAACTATTTGGAGGGTGAAAATGGTCACTAGAATAAGAATTTGTTAGGTAATGAGAATGGTACAGGATAAGATGAAAATAAAGTAAAACATAGCAAGAGGGTAAGATAGAGTGAAAAAAAGGAGCTGGCCCCTAGAGGGCAGGTAATGGGAATTTCAAAACTGAAGAATCTATGTGGTTGGGCAAATAATACTTGCTCTTCCTAATATTTCCACAATTCTTTCTGGTTTACAAGGCAAGTGCTCATGCAAGTGTGACATTTAATACTAATACTGATTATTTTGGATGATTATTATTGTCCCTGGTTTATAGATGAGAAAACTGAGGCTCAGAGAAATTAATATTAAAATGACATAGAGGGAGGACTTGGACCTAGGCATATTGCCACCAGGTCCAGTGATTTTTCCTCTTTACTAGAGTTTTCACACCCATGGAATGAGACAAGGAGATGATCAGCTGGTTCTGAGAAGTCTTTTGCAGCTGTTTTGTGAAGGCTTGACCTGATTCAATGACCCTTTTGTTTTTTGTTTGTTTGTTTGTTTTTTGAATGAAACCCTGTCTGTCTTTTTTTTTTTTTAATTTGACAGGTAGAGTTATAAACAGAGAGAGAGAGACAGAGAGAAAGGTCTTCCTTCCGTTGGTTCACTCTCCAAATGGCCACTATGGCCGGTGCTGCGCTGATCCAAAGCCAGGAGCCAGGTGCTTCTTCCTGGTCTCCCATGCAGGTGCAGGGCCCAAGCACCTGGGTCATCCTCCACTGCCTTCCCAGGCCACAGCAGAGAGCTGGACTGGAAGAGGAGCAACCAGGACAGAATCCTGTGCCCCAGCTGGGATTAGAACCCAGGGTACCGGTGCCACAGGCTGAGGATTAGCCTAGTGAGCCATGGCATGGCCCCTCAGTAACCCTTTCGGCTGAAAGATATCCATAGTCACCGATAACCATTGGGGGTTGCAGTTGATGGTGGAGATTTAATCAGCCCTGAGCTAGAACTTTCAATCAGTCTGAAAGGAGATAGAGCACATTCCCAACTCAAAGTGAGAAAATAGCAAAGGACTAAACAACAAGGAAGACAGAAAGAGAACTCACAATAATGTTGCATTATTCTCTGAGTTATAGCTTAGCAGTAGAGTTCATTATTTTGTGGAAAGTTTTGTGTTCCCAGATTATCAGTATTAGGTTATGAAAAATGAAAACATTCCATAGTTTGATAAAACATGACATTTAAATGATCCTTTGCTGTAGATTATCTGGCTGGGGTTCTCTTTCACATCCACAAATAATCATGCCTCAGCAGAGGTTTATTTGTTAAAGGAGGTCTTCCCTGATGGCCTGGTGCTGGTCTGCAGAGATGCTCAAGCTATTTCTCACAGACTGTAGCCAAGTGCCTAAGAAACACTGAAATGTGGCTAATCCAAAATGTGGTGTCCTCTAACGGTAAAATACACATCAAATTTCTAAAAGATTTAGTATGAGATAAGATGTGAACCAATTCATATTTTATTATATTTCCTTGGCTATATTGGATGAAGAATACATTATTAAAATTACTTATGCTTTTTTTAGTACAGTTACTAGGACATCATTTTAAAAATTTATATCTCAAGAGAACATATTCAATTTTTTTAAAGATTTTATTTATTTATTTGACAAGCAGAGTTACAGACAGAGTGAGAGAGAGAGACAGAAAGAAAGGTCCTCCCTCTACTGGTCCACTCTCCAAGTGGCTGCAATGGCCAGAACTGCGTCGATCCAAAGCCAGGAGCCAGGTGCTTCCTCCTGGTCTCCCATGCGGGTGCAGGGCCCAAGCACTTGGGCCATCCTCCACTACCTTCCTGGGCCACAGCAGAGGGCTGGACTGGAAGAGGGGCAATCGGGACTAGAACCTGGTGCCCATATGGGATGCGGGCTCCGCAGGCGGAGGATTAACCAAGTGAGCCATGACGCCGTTCCCGTACATATTCAATTTTAAGAAATATTTATTTTTACTTATTTGAATGGAAGAAGGGCAGACAGACAGAGTGACACGGAGAGATCTTTCATCCACAGATTCACTCTCCAAATGCCCAGAATAGCCAGGCCAAAGGAAGGAGCCAGAATTCAGTCCTGGTTGCCCACATAGATGGTAGGGATCCAAACGCTTCAGCCATCCTTTGCTGCCTCCCAGGGTACACATTAGCAGGAAGCTGGAATCCAAAGTGGAGCTGGGACTGAAACCCAGGCACTCTGATATGAGATGGAGCATCTCAAGTGGCATGTTAACCATTCCATTAAACACCTACCTCTGGAAAATCTTAAGTCACACAGGCCCAAATATGTTTCTGTTTTCCAAGACTACTCTAGAGGTATATGAATTCAATTTTTATGGTATAAATTTAGTAAAGGCCGTAAAATATCTCCAAAGAATCTCATCAGCTGCTTTGAAAATTCTGGTTAGAAATGCACTAATCTGTTTTCAGTTGAATAAGTCTTATCTGCCAACCTCGGCCTAATTACTACCACCACCAAATATGTACATTTCCCAGGAAAAGTAATACATTTACCTTTATAATTTTCTTTTTTTAAAATATTTATTTATTTTACTTGAAAGTTAGAGTTACAGAGAGAGAGAAAGAGAGAGAGAGAAAGAAGTCTTCCATCCGATGGTTCATTCCCCCATTAGCCACAACGGCCAGAGCTGCGCCGATCTGAAGCCAGGAGCCAGGAGTTTCTTCTGGGTCTCCCACATGGGTCAGAGGCCCAAGAACTTGGGCCATCTTCTACTACTTTCCCAGGCCACAGCAGAGAGCTGGACAGGAAGTGGAGCAGCCGGGTCTCCAACCAGCACCCACATGGGATGCCGACGCTTCAGGCCAGGGCGTTAACCCGCTGCACCACAGCGCCAGCCCCCTTTATAATTTTCTAGACTTTGGGGCTCCCAAGTCACCACAACAGGGTTCCTAATGCACCATAACCTACATCATAAGGAACAATCTGTAGTTTACTAACCAAGCCATATGTTATCATGTCTCCATGCCTATGCTCAATACAGGCTTTAGTCTAAAGAACTCCTACTGTGCCTCAAAACACAGCTAAAAAGTTGCCCCTGTAGAAAAGCAGCCTTGAATTCTCACCAAAATACAGTTGACCCTCCCACTAGCTCTGGCTGTGCCCATATTTGCCTCTTTCACAGAACATGGTGCAATGCACTGTGGTTGTGGCTATATTAATCTGTCACCCTTCTATTTCATAAACTCCTTAGAATTTTTATTTTGCTTTGTATCTTCAGCACCCAGAACAAGGTCTGATACTTAGAAAGATTTTGGTAAATGTTTGCAGAATCAATGAAAAACAATTAAATTGATGGATTTGAAGCCATTCCTGGTTCATATTTTCTTTTCTACCCCCAGTTTTCTTTTCTTTTGATGTTTGTCTCCTACTTTTTGCATATAATTTTATTTTTTTCGGTGTGCTGAATATTTATGTAAGCCACCTTAAGTAGAGTCCTATCATTCTAATCTAGATGTTACCTCTCAGGAAATAAGCATGATAGGCAGAACTCAAAACTCAGGACCTCTGGTTGCTTCCAGAACTTTCACAACAGTGGAGGGCAGCAGTGCATAGATGGGCATCTTTCTGACAGCCAGTGCTGCAGCTTATTAAGAGGAACTGGAATGATGGCCTTCAGCAAACTTTCTAGGGAACCTGAAGTCTCCTGCTACAACGATGCTTTGCTTTGTTGATAGAGCTATTTATAATCATTGAGGGACAGGTCTGTATTTTATTCCCAATGTGGTTTTTTTTTTTGTTCTTATATGTTTTTAATTATCATATTTTAGAATGAATAGAGACCGGATCAACAATGCTTTCTTCTTGAATGACCAGACTCTGGAATTTTTAAAAATTCCTTCTACTCTTGCACCACCCACGGACCCATCTGTGCCCGTCTGGATTATCATATTTGGTGTGATATTTTGTATTGTTGTTGTTGCAACCGCACTGCTGATTTTGTCAGGGATCCAGCAACGTAGAAGGTAAGATATTCAAAGGGAGTGCTTTAAAGAACATTTTCCCATTTACTCATGAACTAGAAAAATTGAGAGCATTTTCCTTGGCCAAAGATAAGGCTTTTTTTAAGCTTTGAAAAAAATTAGAAAATTTTCTAGATATGCTTTTGTCTTTAGATGCTTTTAAAAGTCTGTGTCCCATACTTAATGAGGCTCCTTTCATCACTGTCTTTCTCTCTGTTCTATACCACATAGATATTTTATATCCAGACTTGATTTTAATATATGTGTTGTGATTTTATAAGCTGAATACATAGAGATAAGCAGACTTTTTGGGTGGGCAGGGTTAATCTTGGTTGTTTTCCAGCTCCAGTGCCAACAGTTCCACAATTCTGTCCATGCTTCCCTATCTTGGCTTGCCTCTTCTTGGCCCAGTGCCTGAAGGCCACCATTCTCTCCCAGATTTCCTTGTGCTGTTTTATACTTACCCCTTGTTGATGGACTTTCACCCTCCTACTGCCTAGAATATGAAGCTATATTCCTCATGGCCTCTCTGAATCAACTCCCTGCATCAGAATCACCTGGAACACTTGGTTTTTCAAAAATGTAGGGTCCTTGACCCTGTGTAAAACCCACTAAATTAGAATCTCTGAAGGGGATTCATTTTAATGAATATCTAGGTTATTGTAATTCACTTCATTTGAGAGCTTTCAATTCAACAAAATATATTGGTTCCTAGTCCTTGAGTTCATTTACTTGGATGCTGGATGCACACTTTGATGTCTAAATCATTGATATTGCTTCAAGAGGGAATTTCAGACCACTGGGAGAGTTACTGAGACAATGATGAAGAGAGGAAACAGGATTTCTTAGTTTGATTAAAGTAGAAAATAATTTTATTTATAAGTACTTCTAATCCAGGGTCGGGGGAAAAGAGAAAATTCTTAACTCTTCATTGAATGCTCTGATGCTTCTAAACCTTCCCTTCTGATACAGAGGAAGATGAATTCTGCTAGGCAGAAATTATAGGGACATGCATTTCAAA
Organism: Sylvilagus floridanus; assembly: GCA_949820135.1. Taxonomy (NCBI): domain Eukaryota; kingdom Metazoa; phylum Chordata; class Mammalia; order Lagomorpha; family Leporidae; genus Sylvilagus; species Sylvilagus floridanus. The sequence continues at coordinate 128,846,545 of OX463223.1, forward strand.
AATCACATGGGCATGGTTTTCTAAAGGGTTGGTACCCATAGGGGATGGGTCTGGCCAAGTCTGTGTTTGACTAAATGCTTCTCCTGAGGTTTACTACTTTCCCTGTTTCACCCTAGTTACTAGTAGAAGATAATCATTTTAAATATTGAGGTTTGTAATTTTTTTCACAAAAACTTGGCTTATGTCTAGACCCCAAAATAAACTCAAAGAATAGGATCAAATTGTAGTTTCTTGATGATTTCATCATGAAATGTAAGATAAAGAGTCTTGGTACAAGGTGTTGTTTTGGTTTTAAGAATATTAAAGAATATACCCTTTCAAAATTTGAATTTCTATGTTTAACATTTTTATGTTTTATATCAATCCTGAGTTGCTATGTTTCTGTGATGTCTGTTATAACTGTAGTGAATGCACTTTATCTTCTTGGTTCCTAATTTCCTCCCAGTTCAACATGGTGTAGGAGTTAGAAGAATGGAGTCTGTGGATAGATTGCTTAGATTGGAAGTATTTATCTTTTAAGATTCTGCCTTTGTATATAATCCATTAACTGTGTGGATAGCAGGAAGTACAAACAATGAGTCAGGGAAACCAAGCTTAGGTGAATATGGTTTCTGGTGCTAGAAGCAGAATGGTTAAATTTATCTTTGCTCTCTGTGCATAGATAACTTTTCTAGAGTGACCTGAGGTGTGCTGGAAATAATTAACTTGTTGGGATAAAAAGAGTTAATACAGTAGAGTACTTAAACTAGTATCTGGTACATAATGAGCACTTAGTGTTAGCCATCACTATTATTTTGTTATCTTTTCCATTTGCTGGTCTTTCAGCTAGTTTGTGTTGGGATCAGCTATCTCTTTCCTTCTGAACATATTCTGCAGTAATGTAACAATTGGGTGTGCAGCATCATAATCTGTTACCTGGGAGAAATGCAGTTGTTGTCACAACCTTGCCTTCACAAATTTATTTCATGTTCTAACCAGGAAAGCAGATGGGCAAATCTCTTGTGTAAACTTGGAGAGCATCAGCAATTAGCAAATACAGTCCGGACAGTTAGGACAATTTCCTGGAAATAATTGTTTATTGTGTTTTAAGTTTGATACAACCCCTGATGGGTGTCTCTCCAGCAAAATATTTCTTCAAAGATGAGGAGAGGGTGCAGTTTGAAGTGGGGACAGCCCTGATAATTGTGATGAAAGCCCTTTTTTAATCATGGAAAAGGTAGGAGCTACCCCTACAACATTTAGTCAGAGGAAGACAGTCAAAGAAATGCTCAACAATCCAATCCATACTAGATAATAATGAGCATAGTCTGTGTGGTACAAACCTTAACCTTAGAAGACCTGGCAGGACTGTAGGATCGTCTAACCTACCATTCTTCTTCTTTGAGAACAGTGCCAGAGTCACTGAAGACATATGTATATTTAAACATACTATTGAGACCAATTCTCAAACAAACTTCAATAATTCTGTTAGCTTTGTCGACACAGCACTAATTTGATTATGCAGAACCACGGATGGAAAGTTACAATCACTGGAGCCCAAAATAGGTAAACTCAAATACCAGTTATACCCTTAACATATGATGGGGGCTTAAAAAAGTTCATGAGGGTGGGTGTTTGGCACCGTGATTAAGCTCCACTTGGGATGCCTGCAACCCATACTGGAGTGGCTCGGTGCAACTCTCAGCTCCACTCTCGATTCCAGCTTCCTGCTAATATGCACACTGGAGGGTAGCAGGAGATAACTCAAGTACTTGGGCCCTTGCCACTCATGTAGGAGACCCAGATTGAGTTCCTAGCTCCAGGACTCAGCCTAACCCATCCCTGGCATTTGAAGAGTGATCTCTCTCTCTCTCTTCTCTCTCTCTCCCTACTTATTTGCTTTCAAATAAATAAAAATAAACTAATAAAAATTTGAAAAGTTCACAGAAAATATTATTTTAAAAAATTAATTTATTTGAGTGCCCAATGCTGTGTTTTAATGAGTTAAGCTGCTGTCTGAAGCACTGGCATCTCATATGGGTGCCAGTTTGAGTCCCAGCTGCTCCACTTCCTATCCAACTCCCTGATAATGACCTAGAAAAGCAGCAGATGATGGCCCAAGTGCTTGGGCCCTTGCATCCACATGGAAGACCTGGATGAGGCTCCTGGCTCCTGGCATTGGCCTGGCTCAGCCCTGGCCATTGCGGCCATTTGGGGAGTGAACCAGCAGATGGAAGATCTATTTCTGTCTCTCCCTTTCTCTCTGTAACTCTGCCTTTCAAATAAATAAATAAATAAATCCTTAAAAATTACTTTATTTGAAAGAGAAAGATAGCCTATCTGTTGGTTCACCCTCTAAATGCCTTCAACAGCCAATTCTGGGCCAAGCCAAAGTCTTGAGCTAGGAACTCAATCCAAGTCTCCCACATGGTGGTAGGGAGCCAATTACTTAAACCATTACCTGCTGCCTCCCAGGATGTGCATTAACAGGAGGGTGGAATTGGGACCAGAACCAGGATTAAGGAAATATGCTATGGGATGCAGACATCCCAAGTAGAATCTTTTTTAAAGATATTTTTATTCATTTGTTTGAAAAGCAGAGTTACAGAGAGGCAGAGGGAGAGGCAGAGGCAGAGGCAGAGGCAGAGAGACAGAGAGAGAGAGGCAGAGATCTTCCATCTGCTGGTTCACTCCCCAAATTGCCCCAACAGCCGGAATTGGGCTGATCCAAAGCCAGGAGCCAGGAGCCAGGAGCTTCTTTCTGGTGTCCCACATGGGTGCAGGAGCCCAAGCACTTCAGCCGTCTTCTACTGCTTTCCCAGGCCATAGCAGAGAGCTGGATTGGAAGTGAAACAGCCAGGACTTGAACCTGCACCCATATGGGATGCCAGCACCACAGGTGGAGGCTTAGCCTACTATGCCACAGCACTAGTGCCCATTTTTAAGTTTTTGAGGAACTTCCACACTGCTTTCCATAATGGTCCTACTAATTTACATTCCCATCAACAATGTACAAAGGCTCCCCCTTTTCCTACATCCTGAACAACACTTAACTATCTTTCATCTTTTTGATAACAACCATTCTAACAGGTGTGAAGTGATATCTCATTATGACTTTAATTTGCATTACCCTGATTATTAGCGATGTTCAGTATTTTCCATGTTGGCCACTTATATATATTCTTTTGGCAGTTATCTGTTGAGATCCTTTGCCCATTTTTAATTGGGTTATATGTTTTCTTGCTGTTGAGTTATTTGAATTACTTAAGTATTTTGCATATCAACCCCTTAACAGATATATGGTTTGTAAATATTTCCTTCCATTCCATAGGTTGCCTCTTCACTATATTGTTTCCTTTGCTGTACAAACATTTTTTTAATTTAATGCAATCCCATTTGTCTAGCTTTGCTTTTGTTGTCTGTGCTTTTGGGGTCATATTAAAAAACATGTTGCCCAGGCCGGCGCCGTGGCTCAACAGGCTAATCCTCCACCTTGCGGCGCCGGCACACCGGGTTCTAGTCCCGGTCGGGGCGCCGGATTCTGTCCCGGTTGCCCCTCTTCCAGGCCAGCTCTCTGCTGTGGCCCAGGAGTGCAGTGGAGGATGGCCCAGGTGCTTGGGCCCTGCACCCCATGGGAGACCAGGAAAAGCACCTAGCACCTGGCTCCTGCCATCGGATGCGCGCGGTGCGCCGGCCGCAGCGCGCCGACCGCGGCAGCCATTGGAGGGTAAACCAACGGCAAAGGAAAACCTTTCTCTCTGTCTCTCTCTCTCACTGTCCACTCTGCCTGTCAAAAAAAAAAAAAAAAAAAAAAATGTTGCCCAGACTAATGTCATGGAGCTCTCCTTGTTTTCTCTTAGTACTAGTTTTATAGTTTCAGGTCTTCCATTTGAGTACTTCATCAATTTTTAGTTTATTTTTTTATTTGATGTGAGAAAATGGTCTAATCTCCTTCTTCTTGATTCGAATGTCCAGTTTTCCCTTACATTTTTTATTGAAGAGACTATTCTTTCCTTATTGTGTTTTTTGACCACTTTATTGAAGATCAGTTGACAGTAAATGAGTAGATTTTTCTCTGTATTTGCTATTCTGTTCCATTGGTCTGTGTTTCTGTCTTGATGCTACTACCATACTGAATAAACATCTATTTTAAAATGCAAATGATCCTATGAGATCTACTGGTCACTGTAATAATGGTGAACTGGTTAACCAGCTATCTAAAAATCTGCTTTGTAGCATTGGCACTTTTCTGTTAAGGCCAAAAAGACATGAATATTTAACAGTTCACCCTTGTATCAGTCAGCTCCAGTTCACTGTTACAGCTACTACTTCCTTGTGAAATAATTTGAGGAGTTTGCTTCTCTATTACCACCTTGTTGAGAGTAGCAGTTTATGGAAATGAGAGATTTGTTGCAGGGAAAATGTTGAAAAGGTAATTTTTTTACTTTTGGGCAACAGTTTGGGAACTGAACAGGTGGAAAGGCAAACAAGATGAACTGCAAGTCTGTACTGTAGCTATGTCTCACCCCAGCCCAGAAGCAGATGCCTTAGTTATCATGATGGTGGTGTTGGTAATGATGATGACAGTTATGGTGATGTGCCTTAAGGGAAAGAACAATGGACCAAAACTCTTGGTTTCAGGTTCCTGCCTTAGGCTCTAGCATTTACGAACTGAGTGACTTTAAGCAGATCACATACGAAAAGTGGTCCAAGTGATTATATTGATGAGAAGACAAAATCGAAGAATATACACAAATGCTTTGCTTATTAGAAAGCGCTATGTCAATGTAAATCACTAGTATCATCATAAAATGAAGTTACAAAGTGCGAATTTTATATAATCTGCCACTTTGTGGTATAGAAGAGTCCAAAACATAGCATAATTACAGAAATACACGTACAGAGGAGAACTGATTTATGAATCTCGTGTATAAATAGACTGTTATAATGTTAGACCTTAATTGGGTCTATAGTCACAACTGGGTCTTAGGAAGGGACCTTACTGATTGTCTAAATTCAACTCTCCAGAAATCAAAGCCCAGAGAAGTAAAAATATATTATTTCTTTATTGACTGTCCATTCTGTGGTAAGAGTTTTAGTATATGGTATGGAAGAGACAAACACAGATAATATGAATGGTCTTTGCCTGCAAGGAGATTATAATCGTATAGCTGGTAACAAAACCAGGTCAGGGGCTTAGAACAAAGAACCCTAGGGAATGCTCACAGCTGAACAGTCATTAGTAAATTTGTTTGATTTGTTTCTAGTTATACTTTTATTCACATAAGGCCAGTAGTAAATAGAAGTACCTTTGGATTTCCATAAGCCTTGTTTTTCACACAGGAAATAGGGTTCAGTCAATACTTTCATATACTGAAACTTCACATCCTTATAAATTCTTAAAATATTTATTTATTTATTTATTTGAAAGAGTTACGGCGGGGGGGGGGGGGCGGGCGAGAGAGAGATCTTTTATTCACTATTTCATTCCGCAAATGGCTGCAATGGCCAGGGCTGTTCCAGGCCACAGCCAGGAGCTTCTTCAGGTCTCCAGTGTGGGTGGCAGGGGCCCAAATACTTGGGCCATCTTCCATTGCTATCCCAGGCCATTAGCAGGAAGCTGGATAAAAAGTGAAGCAGCTGGTGAGGCCCACGCTGTGGCATAGTAGGCTAAGCCTTGTCCCATATGGGTGCTGGTTTGTGTCCTGGCTGCTCCTCTTCCGATCTAGCTCTCTGCCTGTGGCCTAGAAAAGCAGTGGAAGATGGCACCCGTGTGGGAGACCTGGAAGAAGCTCCTGGCTCCTGGCTTCAGATCGGCTCAGCCCCAGCTGTTGCAGCCATTTGGGGAGTGAACCAGTAGATGGAAGACCTTTTCTCTCTCTGTAGCTCTACCTCTCAAATAAATAAATAAAATCTTTTAAAAAATATGGAGCAGCCGGGACTTGAACCGGTGCCCATTTGAGATGCTGCATGTAAGTAAGATGAGAAATAACATTGTTAATAATTGTTTTTATATACTGTTCTTAAATATATATACCCAATAGCAATCCTATGCAGGTGTGTTTTGAAAGGAGATGAAGAAGACTAAATAGAGTTCTAGGTCAATTCCTTTCACGAATCTTATTCCATTCTAAAAGACAAATTGCTCTACATATTTGAGTCTCAGTTTCTTTTGAAGAATAAGGATAATAATAAAGTCTGCATAATGTTGCAGTAGGAATTAAATGAGTTAATGCATGCAAGCAGCTAGCCTGATTTCTACAATGCAAGATACTTATCATTATTATTGCCATTCCATGGGAGATCCAAAGCGATTTGCCTGCAGTCACATAGTTAGAATGTTGTGCTATCAGGATTTAAGACCAGATAAAATTGATCCCAAAGCCTAGTCCCACTGTGCTGCAATGAGCATTCAAATCATTCCATGAACATTGATATTTCCCCAGGGAGCATCAAGACTGATATTCAGGCAGCCCCCAAAATTGATTCTGTCCTGTATGAAAATCATATTTGTCTATCTTTTATTGTTGTTTTCTGGCTATTTGTAATTCTCAACTCTTCAGTCCTGTTGTGTTTGAAGGGCCACAGAAGTGCCCTTTCTGCTTTTAGCTACTTTATCTTTATACCCTGTTCCTCTACACCACCTGATACTTCATTTATACCCTATTTTGCCCTTCTTCTCTTGGGGCAAAGAGATATCCACTCTCATTATGAGAGATAGCCACTCTCAAGGCTCTTAGGAGCTATTTCCGGGTAGTTTAGTCACACAGATTTTCCATCCTCTTCCTGAACTAACTGCCATTCCAGGATCATTGGAAGTCATTAACACTCAATTTTATTTTTCAGGAAAAAGAATTCATGCTTCTAGCAGAATATCAAAGCAAAATGATCCAGAGATATAGTTAACTTTTATTATTCTTTATAAGAGCAATGCACAGGCAGTGAATCAGTTTATTATGGCATACACTATGAAATGTGACAGAGTGTCCTATTACTGTTAGATAACCTTTGAGCTGCTTATCACGTCTATCAGCCAGCAGTCACTGACATTGAAGTTTGCCAAGCAATACCAAGACTCTGAACTACCAGATCTAAGGTCGCAAAAGCACAATATGTACCTAATTTGTTACTGACACAGTTCAGTTGGATAAATTTCCACAGCAACTTCCCAGAATCTTTGGGGTTGAGAAAGTATCTTTCTTTGAAAGAAGGCAAAATTCTCCTCCTCTGTTTGCATCTTTCTCTTTAGTTCTTCCCATTCCTTTGTGGTGACCAAAATGGGTTATTTTTCCTTGTAGCTAGGGAGATACAGGCGAGATTCCTTATACTGATTTGCACATGTCCAGGTCTCTTCCATTTTTCTCCTAACACCATAAAACCACTGTTTACTGAAGAAACTGGCAAATAGATACTGTCAACCCATTATTTCTGTTTTTGTTGTCATTTCCACTTTATTGTTCAAGCATGGAACTTAAGGGGAACCTAGACCTTCAGTAACATGTGGAGAAGAGGCTGGGAGTGGGGGTGAGAGACAACCTTGACTGAAAAGGGAAACTGATGGGAATGGAAATACCAGAACAGGGGACAGAGAGTGGTCACTATGATACCAGAAGACCTCATCAACCACACCATCTGGGTGAGGAAGGGAACAGGGAGGTAATGGGCACAGCAGTGGTTTTTCACATGCCCATAACACCCACGTGGAGGCCACATGATTGGAAAAGGACTGGCAGAGAGAAAGTATGAGGAAAGCTGCTGCCCAGGAGTCTCCCTAGGTTTCATTGCAGAAATCAGACCCCAGCCCTACCACTTGCCCTCTTCTACCATGTATATAATGGGGAAAGGAAGCATCAACCCATTATTTCTAAGACTGTGTTTACATTGCCACCTACTTCAGAATGTGCTATCCACTAAAGTTTTTGTCATGTGTGTTTCATGCTTAAACAAATTACAGGGTAAAATTGAACTTTTTAAAATATATTCATCACTGTGAGAAAATGTTATTCACTAAAAGCCCCATGTGGAGTGATTTGGGGGGAATTTTCTTGAGCAAGACTTTTTTTTATGATAATTTACAAATATGTTTGCAACTAGGGCTTCATCCCTGTGAGAAACTACTCCTCTCTTTTATAAAGTATTGGTAAGGAGGGGAGGGTGGATGCATGATTTGGGGCCATCCTCTGATGCCTTCTAGGACACATTAGCCTTTTTCTTTAGTACCAGGATGGTGTCTCTTCCACACACATAGCAGGCTCTCAAAACATAGTCGTTAATAAATGTTGCATACTTGAATAGAAGTGATGTGATTGGTAATTGTACAATGTCGTTTGCTTTTGGTTTCTGGAACACATGAAAAATGACAATGCTCCTGTCTACAGGAGGAAGGGCCAAAGTGACTCCTATCTGTTGGGTGATTTAATCTGGCTGGAAAACCCCTTCATCACATTAAACTCTAGTCTACTCCAACCTATGCTGTTCACTGGTTGTTGATGCTTGCAAGGGCCAGTCAGGGCAATTTCTACACCTTGAGGGTAAAAAAACACAGCAGCCTATCCTTTTCCAGATTTCTCAGAATACAATCCCTGGCTTCCAACCCAGCATTAGGCCAGAAGTTTTATAAATGACTGCTTAAAATACAGTGACTCTAACTCAATGTTTACCTATAGTGACACTTAGGACATTTGATGATGCCATACATGATGACAGAATTCTTTCAAATGAGGACATTGTGATCTACAGTATTGGAATGCTACTTTACATTTTTAAAATAAACTCCAACTATTTGAAATTATTTAATCAACATCATCAGGAGAAGGCACAGTGGTACAGTGGTTTATGCTACTATTTTTGATGCCAGCATCGCATATGGGAGTGCCGGTTCAAGTCCCAGCTGCTCTGCTTCCAATCCAGCTCCCTGCTAATGCACCTGGGATGGCAGCAGAGGATGACCCAAGTGCTTGGGCCCTGCCACCCACATGAGAGACCCAGATGGAAGTCCTAGCTCCTGGCTTTAGCCTGGCCCAAGCCTGGCTTTTGCAGGCATCTGGGGAGTGAACTAGTGAAAGAGTCTCTCTCTCTCTCTCTCTCTCTCTCTCTCTCTCTCTCTCTCTCTTTCTGTCTCTCTTTCTCTCTTTCTCTCTCTATCTGCCTTTCAAATAAATAAATATAAAAATACAAATCATGGCCGGCGCTGTGGCTCAATGGACTAATCCTCCGCCTTGCAGTACTGGCACACCAGGTGCTAGTCCCGGTCAGGGCACCAGATTCTGTCCCGGTTGCCCCTCTTCCAGTCCATCTCTCTGCTGTGGCCCAGGAGTGCAGTGGAGGATGGCCCAGGTCCTTGGGCCCTGCACCCACATGGGAGACCGGGAGAAGCACCTGGCTCCTGGCTTCGGATCAGCACGATGCGCCGGCCACAGCGCGCTGGCCGTGGTGGCCATTGGAGGGTGAACCAACGGCAAAAAGGAAGACCTTTCTCACTGTCTCTCTCTCTCTCTCTCACTGTCCACTCTGCCTGTCAAAATTTTTTTTAAAAATTTAAGAAAATACAAATCATATTAAAATAACCTTTCATGCAGTGCTGACTTGGTCATCATCAGGGCACCTTCTCATCTATCAGAGACTCATCATGGTCCTAAAGGACTCCCATAGTGATAGAAGGTAACCCTGGTCACCACAGCAATGCCCAACATCCAAGGCAGGTCATTCCTTTGAGCCTGCCTCTTTGGGGTTTCCATAGATTCCTGGACAAGCTGATTCTTGGAAAGCCTGGAAGCCTCATAGCTACCATCAGGCTTCTCTGGTGCCACTGAAGGATGTCCCTGATACCCAACCTGTGAGAAGCCTCAGAGAAACCCATCCTCCCTCTGGTTGCCTACAGGCACCCATTATTCCCTTATTCTGATATCAAAGCATAATTGGCTGTAGATCTTAGTCTTTCACAGAAGACAGAAAAGATTTTTTAATTTAAGGCTACAGCTTTCACATTCAAGGAAATATTAAAGATATGCTTACTGCCTGGATTAAGATAGAAGGATCTACAAAAGGTCAGGGTGTGAGAAAGCCAAAAATTTATCTTGTCATGTAGAGTTTTTTGCAATGAATTAAAGTCACAGCTATGAGTTGTATGTAATGTAAATCAGAAAATGCTCTCTAAGTTTCAGAAACTTGACTTACAAATGAACACAACTGTTTTATAATGAGCCAAGCAGCAGTATCTACAAGTTACTTGCTTTCTTTTTTGTTTGTTTGTTTGTTTTAAGGATTTATTTATTTATTTGAAAGTCAGAGTTGCAGAGAGGGAGGGAGGGAGGGAGGGAGGGAGAGAGAGAGAGAGAGAGAGAGAAAGAGAGAGAGAGAGACACCTTCCATCTGCTAGTTCATGCTGCAAAAGCCAGGGCTGGGCCAGCCCAAAGCCAGGAGCCAGGAGCCAGGAGCTTTATCCAAGTCTCTTACATGTGTGCAAGAGCCCAAGCACTTGGGCTATTCTCTGCTGTTTTCCCAGATGCATTAGCGGGGAGTTGGATCAGAAGTGGAACAGCTGGGACTTGAACCAGCGCCCATATGGGATGCTAGCACTGTAGACAGTGGCTTACCTACTATGCCACAGCACCGGCCCCAAGTTACTTACTTTATATAAAGTAATATGAATTTGCTTTCTAATATCTCATTTTAATTTGATTTTCACTCAACATCTGTGGACCATGAATTGTCAAATCCTGTGAGAATAATTTATTTTACTAAATTCAATTTTGTATTAATTTTTTCCCTGGAGCTAATTTTTTTTTTTTAGTTTATAGTTAAAATTTTTATTTTATTTATTTGAAAAGCAGATACACACACACACACACACACACACACACACACACATACACACACACACAGAAAGACCTCCCCATCTGTTGGGTCACTCTCTAAATAGCAATAGCCAAGACCGGACCAGACTGAAGCCAGGAGCAGGGAACTCAATCTAAGTCTGCCATGTGACTACTTGAGCCATCACCTAATGCTTCTCAGGGTGTGCGTTAGCAAAAAGCTGGAACTGGAAGCAGACCAAGTTTTCTAACCCAAGAACATCAATATGGGATGCCAGCATCCCAAGTGTTGTCTTAACCACTACACCTGATGCCTGCTCCTAGAACTAAATGGTTCTTAAGGATTTATTTATTTGAAAGAATTACTTACATACACACACACAAACAAACACACACACACACACACAGAGAGAGAGAGAGAGAGAGAGAGAGAGAGAGAGAGAGAGAAAGAGAGAGAGAGAGAAATCGTCTACCTCTGGTTCACTCCCCAAACAACCATAACGGCTGAGGCTGGGCCAGGCTGAAGCCAGAAACCAGTAGCTTCTTCCAGATCTTCCACATGGATGCAGGGACCCAAGCACTTGGACCATCTTCTGCTGCTTTCCCAGGCACACAAACGGGGAGCTGGATCAGAAGTGGAGCATATGGGATGCCAGTGCCGTGGGCTGCAGATTTACCCACTATGCCACAACACTGGCTCCTGAACTAAATTTTTAAACTTAGCAATTTGCCATGTTTTCCTCCCATCCCTTCATGCACTTTGTGTGTGAATGTATACATGTATACTTATGTACATATATGCATATTCATTCATATACACATGCATTCATTCATAAACATTCATATATATTGTAGTATTCTAAAGAAGACCATTTGTTCCAATCAATATGAGTATATTATCTTTGCAGACTTTTTACCTTTATAGCATGTTTTCATCTCTCGAAGTTTTTATCATCTTCGAAATTTATTTGAAAACACACACTATCCATTACTTTGTCTTTTTGAGGTCCCTATTCTTCTCTCTGCTTTCCATGTTTGTACCATACTCAGACATGCTTTTGCTTCCCAGATCCCAATTACTCTTTTTCTGTGCTTTTAGGAAGAACGAAGGACCATCTGAAGTTGGTGATGCCGAAGATAAGTGTGAAAACACAATCACAATTGAAAATGGTATCCGCTGCGATCCGCTGGACATGAAGGGAGGGTGCGTTAATGATGCCTTCATGACAGAGGAGGAGCGGCTCACCCCTCTCTGAAGGCTGCTGTTCTGCTTCCCCAAGAAAATCAACACTGATTTCTTTGCGACTGCTGAGCATCCCAAATACCAAAGGCAGATGATGTATTTTGTTTCATCATTCTTCTTTTGTAAGAAATTTTAAACATGCTTCACAGTGAAAGGAATTGGTTATAAGCATGAAGACCATGAAATCATAGGTTGTTATCTATTTATAATAATCTAAGATATTTTTCAAGTCATGAAGTGTTTGTAGTTATTGATTTAAACATTTCTGGAAATAAGCCAGATACGTGTGTGTGTGTGTGTGTGTGTGTGTATTCACACTTTGAAGACCTAAAAAATAGTTTTTCCAGTGGCAAATATCTATAATATTGTATAGAAATAATTGAAAATCCTTTTTTAATATTCATTACACTACTCTGTATAATACTAAGTAAGTAAATTGAATAGATAAAAAGGAGTGTTGGTATACAGGTTAGAATTTTCTTCTGCTGTTGTACCAACAGTTGCCTATACAATTTCTGAATATCAGTCTCCAATAGGGAAGTTTATTTGTTGGTTTTGAGAAGCTCAATATATGCTAATTTAACAGCGCTAATCCTTTCATTTATAGCATGTAACTGATTGTGGTCTGAGATTTCTTTTCATGCTGTAGAACCCAGTGAGACTAATTTTTATTAGTTATGTTTAATGTGCTCTATGGCACTAGAAATGAATTATTTTTGTTGTATGTGTCTGTGTTCGAAGACATCTTACAGTTTTGAGATTGATTTTGTTTGCAGATAAGCTATGTATCATTCTAAATTCCAATAATAATGATTATGCTTTTATTAATGGAAATAAAATTTGCTACTCAATCTCCTACTGCTGTCACCATAGTTAATGTTGCATCGGCAGCCTCTAAATTACTTCCCTGCCTCTGTTGTTGCTCCTTCGATACAGATTCTAAAATGCGTAGTTGCAGACAGAAGGTTTACTGGGGAGTGCTCTCAGGAGACACCTGTAAGAAGAGAGGAAGGCAAGTGTGACAGACAGATTCTAAGGTGGCCTCCATCATTCCTATCTCCTGTTGCTGACATCTTCATGTGACCCCTCCCCTTGCGTGAGTATGGGACTTTGCTTGCTTCTAATGAAAACAATAGAGAAAAGATGATGAGTTCTCACATTCCTACAATTACTTTATATTATATGAATACTTTGAAAAGTTCATGGAAAAATGAAATGAAAAGTTAACATGCACTTTCCATGAACTTTTAAAAGACTCACATGAGTCTGTCTTGCTAGCAGACTTATTCTGCACTTGATCTTAGCCATGAGGCTGAGAAGAGATAGCAGACTTATTCTGGAGACTGTTTGGTGGCTTCATTCACTAATTGGCCATGTTGGCAAAGCCAATGTGAAAGAAACTCTAGGCGGCCTTTACAAATTTCTGGTGACCTCTATGAATTTCTGGTGACCTCTTAGGACGTAAGACAGCCTCCAATCAACAGCCAGAAAAAAGCTTGGATCAGTCCTACAGCCAGAAGGAAATGAATTCTAACAACTAGAGTGAGCTTAAAAGCATATTTTTGTCTCGTCACATCTGTAGGTGAGAATTCAGTCTGGCCAACACTTTCCAGCCTGAGCAGAGGACTCAGCTAAGCTGTGTACCAAGATGATAAATGTGTATTTTTTAAGCCATTAAGTTTATGGTACTGTGTTGTGCAGCTGTAGGTAACTAATAGACCAGAATTAGGTAGAGGGTGAAGTAACCAGCAATCCTTCACGGAGCTCAGAGGCTGGGGCTGTTTCTGATTGAGAAAAAGGAGGCCTGGCCTTAGACCTCCACATTAGCCACTCCTGGTTCTAAGTGCTCGCTGGGAGAGTCTACACTTGGGAAAGGCACGAGAAACTACACTGTGGCTGGATGCAATTTCCATTGAAGGAGTAGGCTAGAAACCTTCAACAGCCAGTATTTCCAGCATCTGAAGAGGTGACCTAGAGCCTCCCCAGAATATCTACTAGTCCATTGACTGCAATGCAGCTTGAATGAATGAGTATCAAAATGCAAACCTGGTCCTGTTGGCTCCCAACAAAGAGACTAAAATGGCTTTTCACAGTCCTTCGGAAAAAGCCAAGGTTGCCAGAACAGGAGGGCTATGTTGTACCCACGATCATTGGAAAGAGTGGAACAAGAGCTCTTGGGTATGGTATAGAGCAAAGATGAACACTAACCATTGTAGGCAAGCAAGCCTGAAAGGTGCCATTGTCCGATGTCTTGCTACAGTGAACAAATGGCCTTTATTTGCAAAAGTTAGCAAAATTTCAATTAGGACTCATGTCTTAATCATTCTTGGAGTTCCCTGGACTCCATTTGTCATTCTAAGCCATTGGTTCATAGTTTGTCATATTTAGTTAATAATGAAATAAATATCATTATTCAGTTTGCATCAATGAAACATTTGAAAATTTATGAAGTAGAACCATATAGAATTGGTGCTATATAATCAGTTTGATCTATAAAAATGGCAGCTTCCTATGGTTCAAGGTATTAGTTTGCTAGTCAGTCTTTTGGAATTTAGGAAAGATGTTTCTCCTGTAAATATGTCATACATGCTGATACAGCCCATGGGCCATCTCACAATGGCATGTTACTCCATGATATAGCTGAATAATACACATTTATTGTGTAAAATACTAGAAGACAGATTGTTATAATGCCAAAAATGTAATAAAAACAGGCAATAAAGAATACAACTTAGTAGGGACCAGCATTGATTGTGTTTTGAGCTCCAGTGATTGAGGAAAAGTAGGTATTAAATTTTTTGTTTTTAAATATTTATTTAGGGGCCTGTGCTGTGGGGCAGGAGGTTAAAACCCTGGCCCGCAGTGCCAGCATCCCATATGGATGCTGGTTTGAGTCCTGGCTGTTCCACTTCTGATCCAGCTCTCTGCTGTGGCCTGGGAAAGCAGTAGAAGATGTCCCAAGTCCTTGGGCCCCTGCACCCACATGGGAGACCCAGAAGAAGCTCCTGGCTCCTGGCTTCAGATCAGCTCAGCTCTGGCCAGTGTGGTCATCTAGGGAGTGAAATAGCAGATGGAAGATCGATCTCTCTCTCTCTCTCACTCTCTCTCTCTCTCTTTCTGGCTCTACCTCTCTCTGTAACTCTGTCTTTCAAATAAATAAAATAAATCTTTGAAAAAATATTTATTTATTTGAGGGGCGGGAGGAGAAAGGAAAAGAGAGAGGGAGCAATCTTCCATCCATTGGTTCACTCCTTAGATGCCCAGGATAGACCAGGCCAAAACAAGGAACCAGGAACTTAACATAGGTCTCCCACATGGGTGGTAGAAATCCAACCCCTTGAGTGATTACTGCTGTGTCCAGGATCTACATTAGCAGGAAATTAGGATCAGGAGCCATAACCAGATATGGAACCAGGGTATGGAACCCAGGCACTCTGATGTGAGATACAGGTATCCTAATCAGTTTCTTTTTTTTTTTTTTTAAGATTTATTTATTTATTTTAGAGGCAGATTTACAGGGTGGGGGGAGACACAGAGAGAGGTCTTCCATCTGCTGGTCACTCCCCAAATGGCTGCAATGGTCAGGGCTGCACCAGACTGAAGCCAGGATCCAGAAGCCAGGAGCTTCTTTCTGGTTTCTCACATGGGTACAGGAGCCCAAGCACTTGGACCATCTTCCATAGCTTTCCCAAGCCATCAGCAGAGAGCTGGATTGGAAGAGGAATAGCCGGCACATGAACTTGCATCCATGGGGGACAGAGGCTTAAGCTACTATGCCACAGCGTTGGCCCTCTAGCCAGTTTCTTAACCACTAGGGCAAATGCTGACACCTGAAATATAGGTAGTTTTTTTTAATCTTAATTTTTTTGAATTTTTGAGATAACATTTTTAATTTACATTATAGTCAAAGACTTAATGGGCCATTAAATAAACAGTTCAACGAATATAAAGTAAGAAGACAGTAATTCAACAAGAATATAGGCAAGGGCTATAAACAATAATCGCATGAAAATATGTCTATTATTCTTGCAAATATAATGTTTTATCAAATTTTGTTTTAAATATTTATCACATTAAGAATGATATACTAAAAAAAAAGAATGATATACTATAGTTTTAATGATCTGTGCCTATTTTAAAATTGACAGTGTATGAGTGAAAAGTAGGTTCTGATGAGAGAAAGAGAAAGTACAGGAACCAATAAATGGAACTATTAAAGGCCTTCTGAAAACCTTTAATTGACCTGTTAATTAAAAGATAAGTCTATATTTGCTGTTAGCTTGATCACTTACTCCTCCACTCTGCATCTGGCTTCCATTCCTATACCCTGAGGAAACTACCCCCTCAAAGATCACTGTGAATTTCTGATTGTCAAGGTCACAGATTCCTAGTCCTCACCCTCCTGAATCCCTTCAAAGCACTTTCCAGTGTGGGGCACCCTGTCATTCTCTTAAACACCTTCTCCCTTCTCAGTTTCTGCAATATGGCCTTATCCTTTCACTCCTCCTCTGTCTCTCTGTCTCTGTCTCTGTCTCTCTGTCTCTGTCTCTCTCTGACCATTCCTAAAGAAGTCAGAGAAGCTGAAAGAGAAATAAATGGGTGAAAATTTATTTGAGTGATATTGTGTTAAGTGTAGTTGTGCTCTCAGTAGTAACAGAAAGAAGAGGATAGGATCTGGTGCATAATGAAGGCAATGGAAAAAATACCTGGAGTTAATGGATCTCTCTGCTGACCACCAGTAGCCTGGTTGTTATCCCGAGAAGCTTTTCACTAAGAGACTGTGCAAGTAATTATTATCTATTAGATGGCTGCTTCATCTAGAAGACATCCAACAGGGACAGTGGAATACCTACCAGGATCCCTTATCAGCAACTCCGAAATCCAGAAACTCTTTGATGGCAACACCTGACCTGAATAGGTAGAATTCTCTTTATGACCAGGACTGGCATTGTGACATTAATGGGTAAAGCTGCCACCTACAATGCTAAGCAGCCCATATGGGTGCCAGTTCATGTCCAGGCTGCTCCACTTCCAACCCAGCTCCCTGCTAATGCCCTGGGGAAAGTAGCAGAAGTTGGCCCAAGTGTTTGGGCCTCTGGCACTCATTTGGGAGATCCAGATGAAGCTTCTGGCTTCATCCTAGCCCAGCACTGGCCGTTGCCATCTGAGTGAACCAGAAGATGGAAGATCTCTCTCTGTCCCTCTCTCTTTGTAGCTCTGACTTTAAAAGTAAATAAATAAATCTTTTAAAAAGCTTTATGATCTTCATTTATATTTCATAGTTATTAATGGGATTATAATATTGTTGAATACAGAAAAATTCAAGTGTTCACTAATAAAATGCTGCCTCAGATCTCACTAGCAGTAGCTTCATCCGTGGTATCTGTACAGCATTACCTGTGCTGCCTGAAATCTAATCCTAACACTACCATTTCCTAACTGAGTGGCCCCACATGAGCAGGGTCTCATAAAAGTGGAGAGGAGGCAATGCAGCAAAATAACTTATTCCCATTTGTTAGAAAAAGACTATATTTTAAAAAAATTTTTAAAGATTTATTTATTCATTTGAAAGTCAGAATTACACAGAGAGAAGGAGAGGCAGACAGAGAGAGAGTTACACACAAAGAGGAGAGGCAGAGAGAGAAAGAGAGAGGTCTTCTATCGCAGGTTCACTCCCCAAATGGCCGAAATGGTCGGAGCTGCGCTGATCCGAAACCAGGAGCCAGGAACTTCTTCCGGGTCTCCCACATGGGTGCAGGGGCCCAGGGACTTGGGCCATCTTTCACTGCTTTCCCAGGCCATAGCAGAGAGCTGGATTGGAAGTGGAGCACCGGCGCCCATATGGGATGCCAGTACTGTAGGCAGTGGCTTTACCTGCTATGCCACAGAGCTGGCCCCCAAAAAGGACTGTCTTTGAAAAGAAATTAATTTGGGGCTGGTGTTGTGGCACAGCAGGTTAAGCGGCCCCCTGCAACCCTAGCATCTCATGAAATCTTTTATTTATTTGAAAGGCAGTTACAAAGAAAGACAGAGATCTTCCATCCACTGGTTCACTCCCCCAAATGGCTGCAATGGTCAGGGCTAGGGAGGCCAAAGCCAGGAGCCAGGAGCTCCATCCGGGTCTCCCACATGGGTGCAGGGGCCCAAGCACTTGGGCCATCATCCACTGCCTTCCCAGGTGCATTATTAGCAAGGAGCTTGATTGGAAGTAGAGCAGCTGGAACTGGAATCAACACCCATATGGGATACCCGGCATTGTAGGTGGTGGCTTTACCTGCTCCATCACAGCGCTGGCCCCATAAATCTTTTTTTTTTTTTTTTGACAGGCAGAGTGGACAGTGAGGAGAGAGAGACAGAAAGGTCTTCCTTTTGCCGTTGGTTCACCCTCCAATGGCCACCACGGCCAGCGTGCTGCAGGCGCATCACGCTGATCCGAAGGCAGGAGCCAGGTGCTTCTCCTGGTCTCCGATGGGGTGCAGGGCCCAAGCACTTGGGCCATCCTCCACTGCACTCCCTGGCCACAGCAGAGAGCTGGCCTGGAAGAGGGGCAACTGGGACAGAATCCGGCACCCCGACTGGGACTAGAACCCGGTGTGCCGGCGCCGCAAGGTGGAGGATTAGCCTGTTGAGCCATGCCGCCGGCCCCCATAAATCTTTTTAAAAAGGGAATTAATTGTTGCTCTTCATGTCCAAAGGGTTATTGTCAGAATATAATGAAATAGGCTGGCACCGCAGCTCAATAGGCTAATCCTCCGCCTGTGGCTCTGGCACACCGGGTTCTAGTCCCGGTCGGGGCGCTGGATTCTGTCCCGGTTGCCCCTCTTCCAGGCCAGCTCTCTGCTGTGGCCCAGGAAGGCAGTGGAGGATTGCCCAGGTCCTTGGGCCCTGCACCCCATGGGAGACCAGGAGAAGCACCTGGCTCCTGCCATCGGATGAGTGCGGTGCGCCGGCTGCAGTGCGCCAACCACGGCAGCCATTGGAGGGTGAACCAACGGCAAAGGAAGACCTTTCTCTCTGTCTCTCTCTCTCTCACTGTCCACTCTGCCTGTCAAAAAAATTTTTTAAAAATAAAGAATATAATGAAATAATGAAAAATTGTAAAATTAGTTAAGAAGCTGTTCTCTGTGATAATTTTATTTATTAAATTGACATTTTAAATGCTCAATTTGAGGTCATAAAGAAGGAATAAAAGCATTTACTTAAGGAAAATATTTTGCTATGTGAATATGTATTTGCATCTGTGAAGGCTGAATCTCAGAAATAAGACAACCTATCCATCTGGAAAGACACATCACACATACATTTGTAGGGAAATAATGGGAGGGAACATAGATAAAGTACCTATTTGAATTTTCAATGCGTAGAAATTTTTTTTAAAACTCTGCTTAGGATAGCTGCAAAGAAAAATGGAAAAAAGGAGGGAGGGAGGGAGGGAGGGAGAGAGAGAGAGAGAGAGAGAGAGAGAGAGAGAGAGAGAGACTAATTATCCCAGTGTTAACTTCCACTGAATCCACTAATGTTGATCATGTTTTAAAATAATTACTTTTTTATGGACTCTATGACTGTCATTGAACTGGTTGATATTTATTGAATCAACTGCTTTCTAACCAATTCAGTTTGAAAATTTTATCTGGCAGATGGGTAAACTATTTTGTTAAATTAACTAATCAATATGATAAAACATGGCATCCAGTCAAATTCGAATGTCACTTAGACTCTGACATTGAGGACTGGTGCCTCTAATTTGTCTGCCAGGTAGATTGGGATGAGTCATCATCTTATTTCTTCATTGCTTGCAGCTCCTACAAGCAAAGACTCAAAGGTCTTCGGGAAGACAGGGCCATAAGCCAGCGGTGAAACAATTCACTCAAATAAGAAACCTTTTGGCTTTCATTTGGGGTAATTCTGGATCATCTAATGTGCTCTTTTAAGAGCCGAAGCTAATTTAAACTAATGAATGTAAGAACTAAAATCTGCTGCCTTCAAAGTGGCAGAAGTTTGCCAATGTAAATATCTTTGCCGTTATTCCAAGGGTGATTGAAGCTCTATTAAACTCCCGTCATGTAATGTTTCCTTGCTAGATGATCATCTGTGCAGCTACTATAGGGAATACAGAGGCTCCTTTGAGTATTTCAATGACTGCAAACAGTTTCAGGTTGCAGTTTTAAACTGTGTTCTGACAACACATTCCACTAGATAAGCAGATAAATGCCATTTACAGAACCTCCCTGAGGGTTATACCAGAGTCCCTTCAGAGCAGGATTGAGGGGGTTACAGGATCTTAAAACTGGTGTCCTTGGTCATTTTTCTTGGTGTTTCATAGTTCTTTTTTGCTTTGATTTTTTGTTTGTTTTTCTTTTTAAAGATTTATTTACTTGAAAGTCAGAGTTACAGAGAGAGAGAGAGAGAGAGGGCCTCCATCCGATGGTTCACTCCCCAACTGGTCGCAATGGCTGGAGCTGTGCCAATCCAGTCAGGAGCTTCCTCCGGGTCCCCCACATGGGCGCAGGGGCCCAAGGACTTGGGCCATCCTCTACTGCCTTCCCAGGCCATAGCAGAGAGCTGGATCGGAAGTGGAGCAGCCGGGTCTTGAACCGGCACCCATATGGGATGCCAGCACTTCAGGCCAGGGCATTAACTTGCTGGCCACAGCGCCGGCCCCTGCTTTGTTTTGAGAATCCATATAGCTACCTCTATGGATTGCCTTCCAAGACCTCTGTCCAAATGGAGAGATTTTATTTCTAAGAACTAAAAAAGACCTATTTTTATGTCTTTGAAAGGCAGAGTTACAGAGAGAGAGAGAGAGAGAGAGAGAGAGAGATTGATTTTCCATCTGCTGATTCAATCTCCAAATGCCCACAATGGCCGGGCTGGGCCAGATTAAAGCCAGGAGCCAGGAACTCAATCTGGGTCTCCCACACAGGTGGCAGAGACCCAAGGACTTGAACCATCATCTGCTGCTTCCCAGAGTGCACATTAGCAGGAAGCTACATCAGAAGCAGAGGAGCCAGGACTTGAACCAGGCACTCTGAAATGGACCATCCTAAGTGGCATCTTCACCACTACACCAAAGACCCACTCCTGTGCTTTTTTTTCTTATGAGTCATACAGGCACATTTCAGAGGCTCTAGTAAAACTATAACCAGAACTACAGTTTTCCTTATCCTCTTGGTTTAACAGAAATTCAGCCATCTCATTCCTTTACTGAAACTTCTCCTTGCCTACCCATCGCTCCCAGGGTAAAAGCCAAAGTGTGTACATGGTGACAAGGCCCCATACAATCTACTCCCAACCCCTGCAAGCCCCCTCTATTATTCATTATAAAAATGGCCATGGATAAAGAAAAGTTGGAGGAATATGATAATGAACACCCATGTATCTGTCATCTCCATCTAACCATTCAAAAATGACATTAAAACGGATGGGGCGAGATGAGGTCTTGGGAAGGCTGGGAGTGAAAGGAGAGAAGACACCCAATCAATATGTTAGAGATATAATGTGGGGGGAGAATGGGCTCAAATGCCCATTAATCTAAGATCCTTATATAGGGAGTGGGAGTGTTACAGGGGAATGGGGAAGGACCACAGCTGTGCTGTCATCATGGCTCATTCTCACAGCAGGATTTAACTCAAACCCTGGCCATCCATGTCTTCCTCTTCATTCAGGGTCACACTCAAACCCTCCCTGGCCAAGCATTTATCCTATGGAATTCTCCAGAGAATACACAACACCCTTTAAGAATCTGCGTCAGTGTTTAATACTGTCAAGTGAGTCTCCCTTAGGACTAAACATGAGCTTTTGCTGTGTGCTTTTCAGTCCATTTCCTCCTAGTCTTTTCTTAGGAGACACAGAGCTATCTGGACAGTATCTCCTATGTATTGACGTCAACAAATTTCAAGGCAAAAATACCCTGTCATTTTTATCTATTTTTAAAAAATCATAGCTGTTGTCATCTTTAACAAACTTACTAGCTCTTCTGAGACTTTACCATATCCCATGAAAAGAGGCAGCAGTTACAATGGAAAACACACTTCTCTTCCTGGGTGACACAGAGCTTGAGAATAACCTTGCCAAACATTTGAAAAATAACAGCTTCCACAAAAGGTGGTTGTGAGCACTTGGGGAGAGAAGTCATGTGCGTTGGTGCCCCCCTCTCCCCATACACTTGTTAGTTCTGCCCTGCACCTTGTCACTCCTGTTGTTCTACTCGGAGCTGGTTATCTGCACTGGTGTTTTCTGTAGTATTTTTTCCTTCCTTCTCCTATGTGTTCATGGCATACACAATTCTAAACAGAAGTATTAGATACTTTGTGCTTGCAGGCCTTGGCTACTGAGAGTAGGTTATTTCTGTTCTGCTTGACCCTGATTGAGATGTTGGGAAGTGGAATCATGCACACGTGTTCTTGAGAACAATATGTTCATAGCACTATGTAGATAAGAGTACTTCAACCTTACACTTGTGATTTGGGACCAAGTAATTGCTGGTTATGGGGGCTGTTGTGTGCACTGCCCATGACATATTTATCAGTATCTCTGGTGTCTACCAAGTAGATGCGGTAGCATCTACCAAGTTGTGACAACTAAACAAGTCTCCTGGGAGGCAAAATTGCCCTGGTTGAGAACCCTGGTCTACTGCTGAAACA
Source organism: Sylvilagus floridanus (assembly GCA_949820135.1). Classification (NCBI taxonomy): domain Eukaryota; kingdom Metazoa; phylum Chordata; class Mammalia; order Lagomorpha; family Leporidae; genus Sylvilagus; species Sylvilagus floridanus. The sequence goes on from OX463223.1 coordinate 128,869,224, forward strand.
GCACACGTCTTTTTTTTTTTAAGATTTAGTTATTTGAAAGTCAAAGAGAGAGAGGGATAGACAAAGAGATCTTCCATCTACTGGTTCACTCCCTAAATGGCCACAATAGCCTGAGCTGACCCAGGCCAGAGCCAAGAGCCAGGAATTTCATCCAGGTCTCCCACATGGGTGGCAGGTGCCCAAGCACTTGAGTCATCTGCTGCTGCTTTCCCCAGGCCACTAACAGGAAGTTGGATTGGAAGTGAAGTTGCCAGGACATGGACCAGCACCCATGTGGGATGCTTGGCATCGCAAGTGGTGGTCTTACCCACTACACTGCAATGCCAGCCCCTAAACAGTGTACTTTGAAGAGAACATGACTGAGGCTGGCTCCATGGCGCAGTAGGTTAATCCTCCACCTGTGGTGCCGGCATCCCATATGAGCACTGGTTCTAGTCCTGGCTGCTCCTCTTCCAGTCCAGCTTTCTGCTATGGCCTGGGAAAAGCTCCTGGCTCCTGGCTTCAGATGGGCACAGGTCCAGCCATTGCGGCCATTTGGGGAGTGAACCAATGGAAGGAAGACCTTTCTCTCTCTCTCTCTCACTCTCACTGTCTGTAACTCTACCTCTCAAATAAATAAAATATTTTTTAAAAAAGGAGGGAACATGACTGACGTGTCACCTAAGGTTATAATCTCTGAATCTGTGATCTCTAATTATGTAAAATACTAGTAGTTATCACTCAGTGAAAATCATGAAGGAAAATGCAGAATGTGGAATGCAAGAAGAAACTCCATAACTCATGCAAGTTTATTGTCATTGTGGAACCATTTTTCTGGCTGTCTATACACCCCCTTTTTATTTATGTTTTTAAATTTATTTTCATTTTATTTGAGAGGCAGAGAGACAGAGAGATGGAGACAGAGAGAGAGATCATCCATTGGGGTTCACTTCTCCAATGCTTGTAACAGGGGTGGTAACTCAGTCTGGGCCTCCCCTGTGGGTGTCAGGGAGCCAAGTAATAAAGCCATCACCACTGGTAGTCAGGATGCATATTAGCAAGAAGCTAAAATAGGAAGTAGAGCTGGGACTCAAAGCCAGACACTTGGATATGAGATGCTGGCATCTAAAGCAGCATCTTTTTTTTTTTTTTTTAAGATTTATTTCTTTTACTTGAAATCAGGGGAGAGAGAGAGAGAGAGAGAGATCCTCCATCTGCTGGTTCACCACCCAAATGGCCACAGCCACCAGGCCTGAGCCATGCCGAAGCCAGCCTGAAACTGCATCTGGTTCTCCCATGTGGATGCAGGGTCCAACCACTTGAGCCACCTTCTGCTGCTTTCTTCGGTGCATTAGCAGGGAGCTGAATCAGAAGTACAGCAGCTGGGACTGGGATGCTGGCTTCGCAGACAGCAGCTTAACCTGCTGTGCCACAAAGCCAGTCCCTCAAGCAGCATCTTTTTTAAAAAAGATTTTTTTTTAAATTTTTTTACAGGCAGAGTGGACAGTGAGAGAGAGAGACAGAGAGAAAGGTCTTCCTTTGCCGTTGGTTCACCCTCCAATGGCCGCCATGGCCGGCGCGCTGCGGCCAGCGCACCGCGCTCATCCGATGGCAGGAGCCAGGTGCTTCTCCTGGTCTCCCATGCGGGTGCAGGGCCCAAGCACCTGGGCCATCCTCCACTGCACTCCCGGGCCACAGCAGAGGGCTGGCCTGGAAGAGGGGCAACCGGGACAGAATCCGGCGCCCCGACCGGGACTAGAACCTGGTGTGCCGGCGCCGCAAGGCGGAGGATTAGCCTGTTGAGCCACGGCGCAGGCCTAAAAAAGATTTATTTATTTATTTATTTATTTGAAAGGTAGAGTTACAGAGAAGCAGTAGCTGGTTAAGCTGCCACCTGCAGTGCCGGCATCCCATATGGGCGCTGGTTCAAGATCCGGCTGCTCCACTTCCTATCCAGCTCTCTGCTATGGCCTGGGAAAGCAGTAGAAGATGGCCCAAGTCCTTCGGCCCCTGCACCCATGTGGGAGACCCAAAAGAAGCTCCCGGCTCCTGGCTTCGAATCAGCCCAGTCCCGGCTGTTGCAGCCATCTGGGGAGTGAACCAACAGATGGAAGACCTTTCTCTCTGTCCCTCTCTCTCTGTAACTCTACCTCTCAAAGAAATAAATATAATCTTAAAAAAAAAAAGAGATTGATGAAGTCACTAAGATAGTATCAGTTAGCTTTTGCTACATAAAAAATTACTCCAAATCTCTGTGGCTTGAAACAACAGCCATTTACTTAGTTCATGAATCCATGGTTTAACAGTTTTGTGTGAGCTCACCTGAGAAGTTTTGATCTCCACCGGTCTCACTCACTCATCTACAGTCAGTTGCCAGGAAGGCTGAGGCTTGGCTAACCTAGGATGCTTTAGCTTGATACCTCCTCTGTACTACAGTGTTGTTATGCTATCCAGGAACTTAGATTTGTGGCTAGGTGAGAAGGTATGGGGGTAAAAGGGGGAGAGTCAGTGCACACAAGCATGCATGGACTTCTTATGCCCTGGACTTAGAACTGACATACCACAACTTCTGCCACATTATGTTGGCCAAAGCAGATGCAAGAAGAGGAAAAATAAACTACACCTGTTAATGGAGAGATACTGCAAATTTACACTATAAAGTGTGTGGATACAGGGAATGGTGAAGAGACAGTTTTACAGTCTACTATTGATACTTTTTACTAAATAATTTTTTAGAGTTATTTATTTCTTTATTTGAAAAATAGAATTACAGAGGGAGAAGAAGCCAGGAGCTTCCTCCAGGTCTCAAACATGGGTACAGGGGCCTACACACTTGAGCCATCTTCCACTGCTTTCCTAGGCACATTAGCAGGAAGCTGGATCAGAAGTGGAGCAGCAGTGCCCTTAGGGTATGCTGGTGTCGCAGGCAGAGGCTTAACTTGCTACATCACAACAGCAACTCCTATGGTAAATATGGCAAAACCCTCACCCTAATTAGTTGGACACCATGGTAAGTTTCTGAGTTAAAATCCAGTCACCTAGGCTTATTAATCAGACATCAGCTCTTTAGTTAGCCTCTTTTAGTCTTCAGTTTTATTTCTGTTCCTTACTCATGGGATGACTGTAAAGATTCAAGAAGATAATACTTGAAAAGTGCTTCACACAGTACCTGGCATATAGATGTTAACCTCCACTCTCCAAACTCTCCTTGTTAAACAAAGGCTAAGTAATTTCATATTCGTTCTGCCACTACTCCCATCCCCTACCTCATTACTGTTCTAGTTCTTAGCTTTTCCACACCTGTCAGAGGTTTTGTGACCCCCCCCCCCCAGTGGAGCTATCCAGGGTGCTGGATTGCCAATGCCTAATGCTAAAAAATGGATATTTTGGGGCCTGACCTGATGACTTACCTTGTTCTAAGCCTTGTTACTTCCATGTTTTGGTTATGACCAGCCATTTTCTCTTTAGAAGAAAGCCAAGGTTGCAATATCAATTGAATAACAAATGGAGAACTTTATCCTCCCCATTTTCTCCAGCTTGCCAAGGTATGAATCCAGTAACCAAAAGTGTCATCAGAGTTCCCTCTGCTTCCAAACATGGATCTTCCAGAAACATATATGGAAATATTCAAGATATCCTTGAATTTCAAGTTCATATTAAATTTGTATATAACTTGAGCCTGAGATCCAGATAGGATTCGGAGTCATTTTCTAACAATGATCAAGCTGTCCAGGGGTTGTAACTTACTCTTGCTCTCCAGATAATTTTAAGAAGACTATAGTGCAGATTAAGGAAAGATAAAAAGTCTTTGGACTATACCTACTACTATATCCAGTGGTAAGACTTAACAGAGGAAGATACTATGAAAGTCCCTCCAGGTGTGTTCCCAAGCTTTCAGTTTTCACAACTATTCAATAATTTCATCCTTGCAGAGGTTTCTAAAGCCTTGAATGCTTTTTAAAAGATGTTGAAGTCTTAATGTTTACTGGTATTTAAAAATAGCATCTTGTAGAATGATGGCATTATCCTAATTCTAATGCAATAGGGCCCTGATTTCTTTCTAGGTGGAATCCAAATTAATATTGTTAAGATATACCACATTCTCACTGTTCCTATAAAAGTTACAATGCTGCCCTGAGATTTATGTGATGTAATTGCTACACAATGAACATATTTCTCAGCAAAAGGAGATTTCTGATGAGATTGAAGACAAACTGGCAATCTTAGGAGGATCTTTGATGGCAAAATAGTAAAGTTCTTGTATAACTTCGCTTCATGGTGGCATTACATCTCTTTTATCATCAAAAGTCAAAAGAGTTTGACTTAAAATATGACAGACTCTGAAGCCTCAGAAAAGTTCTTATAATTACAATTACATGTATTCACATGGGCATGAGATTGAAGCCGTTCAGTTTTTGACTTCTAAGACAGGTTCTCCTTGAAGATCAGGAATTAGGCACCTGAGGATTTACAAAGTGATTTATCCACTCCTCTTCCCTGTGATTTAATGAAATGAGGTGTTTCTATAACTTCTCATACTTTCCCTCACAATTTGCCCACTTGCTTAGATTGTAGAAAGAGAGAGAATAAAGGAGCCCTGCAATCAAATAAGCATTAGTATCCTTGGGCAAGGTACCCGTATTACAGGCTAATCTAGAAGAAAACTTGAAAGCTGCAATTAGGCTGTCTTCTCTGGTCCTAGAGACCAGACCAGCAAGCTTTCCTCTGAGCCTCACCCTGGGCTTGCTAGCTTTCCAGAAATCTGATGTCCCCAAGGAAGAGGACATCCCCAGCCTTGAAGTGTACAATCTTTCCAGCAGTGTTAATAAGCTCTTATCTAAGCTATTGTGTGTCAAAGAGGGGCAAAACTAGAAAAGAGAATTCTACACTTTGTGAAGGTATCATCATATACTCTGCCATGCCATTCTGTCTTTGCAATAACCAAGTTTTACCTCTCAGGACTTTCAGAATATTATTTTTGTGATGGATTAAACTATGACATAATCAAGAATCTTGACTTTATTTTGGATTATTACCATATTAATCATATATTATACTTTGTGTTGGCCACTCAACTATCAATTATGAATCAAATGTGTCATGTATAAATTTGGTGTGATATTATTATCCTAAGGGGCATAAAGATGGAACCTCAAAGACTTAGCAGCATTCTGGGTCACACCTGCCACAGAATTCCAAAGGTCTTGTGATTCAGAGAGTTGCCTTCTATCTCTATAATCACTGTTAGCTAATTTATTCTGAAGTAATCACACCCATTCCAGTACCAGACTTGTTGTTAACAGGTGTGGCACCTATGAGAAATCCAAGTCATAATGATCTCATTCTAGTTCTCCTGATACATTCTCACTGTAGGGAAAAAATGCATCCAACATGTCTGCCAGAACAACCTTTCAGTTTAGCCAGTATTTGGCCTCTTTTCGTGGGTCTGTATTTACTTGGTTATCTCATCTTAGCTGAAATGAATAACTGGCTATAAGAACCATCTTGAAGGCATAGTAGCTCCTCAAGGAATATCATGGACTTTTGATGACATTCTAACCTCTTGAGTTCAGGGCACTTCCAGACCGTGGAATAAATTAGCAATGCTAACATTGCCATACCCATGTTTTGCTGACTGAAAGAGTATGTACATGTTCTGACTCTTAATCTAAGATAATTATTTTTATAGAATATTTTATATTTGCATTATAGAATACTGTTATTCCACTTTAATTTTTAAAAGATTTATTTATTTATTTGAAAGGCAAAGTGACACAGAAGGGGAGGAGAGGGAGCAGGAGGGAGGAAAGGAGAGAAAGAGAGATTTTCCATCCCAAATACTCACAACAACCAGGGCTGGGCTGGGCCAAAGCCAGTAGCCAGAAACTCCATCTGGGTCTCTCACATGGGTGGTAGAAACTCAAGTTCTTGGGTCATCAGCTGTTGCCTCCCAGGCACATTATCAGGAAGCTGAATTAGAAACATAGGTGGTATTCCAACCCAAGCACCCTGGTATGAGATGTTTGTCTCAAGTGGTGGCTTAATCTACTGTGCCACAACACCCGCCCCAACATTCTACTTTAATATTCTATTTAGAATAATATCCTTCATCTCATCATCTAGAGATTTTTATAACCTCACTTGTGGAAAAATGGAGCTAGCTTGTGGCCACAGATTTAACAGTACTGAGTGGCAGCAAAGGATCAATGTAGTATTGAAATTAAAAAAAAAAAAAGATGAACACATTTAATAATACATTAAAAAGTAGAAAGTATTAATGAAATAGACTGTCAAAGTTTCCATTATTGTTACTTCATTCCTTGACTCTCAGTTTCACAGTCATCAGTGAGCTTTGGCATTATGATAGTTGTGAATGCCTTGATCAGCAATCCTAGCAACGATCTTGGAGTTAGTACAACTGGCTCTACCTGGATATATTACTGCATTGGTTTTTCTGTGCGGTCTCCTCTTCAGCTTAGTAGGAGAGACTTTCTGAGTGAATAGTGAAGTTGGGGATGCAGTCAATACCTATTTTTGACAAAGTCCCACTGATGACCGACCCAGACCAGACAAATTCCTTAGAAGATGAGGAGGGAGAGAGTAAAATGGGGTCTCCAAAATGACCCTGCTAGTCTTCAGGGAGGTAACTATTGAGCATTTCCAATTAAATCAGAAAACATGATTTTTACACTGGAACCATAGATTGAAGTAGGGATTAATAAGAATGGAGGCTTTTTACAAAATATTTAGAGTTGTTTAGGATGCAGTGACAAAATTGGAAGTTCTTGAGTCATCCTCAGACTCTAGCTGAGAGGCAGGAACTGACTCCAAAAAGAGTTTTCTGCTCAAATGGCCACCAGTATTGCAACCTTGACCTGGAATGGGTCTGAGATACTTGAATCTGACTATCATGTCAGTTGCCTTCCCTGAATCCATACCTTTCTTCAACACTATCGCCTTGTGCTCTTGAGACATTTCTACTTTGTTGTAAACTAATGAAGGTATTTGACACCCTGGGCAATTTCCTAAAGTTCCCTGTTATTTTGAAGATGGCTCCATTAGGCATGTCATTTTTTTTTTTTTTGACAGGCAGAGTGGACAGTGAGAGAGACAGAGAGAAAGGTCTTCCTTTGCCGTTGGTTCACCCTCCAATGGCCGCCGCAGCCAGCGCGCTTCAGCCAGCGCACCACGCTGATCTGAAGGAAGAAGCCAGGTGCTTTTCCTGGTCTCCCATGCAGGTGCAGGACCCAAGCACTTGGGCCATCCTCCACTGCACTCCCGGGCCACAGCAGAGGGCTGGCCTGGAAGAGGGGCAACCGGGACAGAATCCGGCGCCCTGACCGGGACTAGAACCCGGGGTGCTGGCACCGCAGGCAGAGGATTAGCCTATTGAGCTGGGGCATCAGCCTAGGCATGGTCATTTAAAGTAAGTTATTTATCTATGCCCTTCTCCTCCTGAGGTTGGGACTAAATAATAGTTTTCAGCACATTGAGATCCTAAAGACGTAAAAATTTTCCTTTTAGCCTAAGATAAAAATACATATTTGACTAACCATCTCTAGCTCACAATTATCATATTTATATCTCTACCTCTGACCTCTCTGTCAAATCCCAGATTTGTATATCTGATTGCCTTCTTAATATCTTCACTTGGATTTCTAACAGATGCTGCAAATTTGAATGAACTACTCTTCCTTCCAAACTTATTTCTCCACCAACATTCCCCATCTAAACTGATATCAATATCATCCTTTTAGTTATTCAAACCGGAAACCCATGAAATGATCCTTGACTTTCATAGCTTATATCCAATTCACCAGTAAACTCTGTTAGTTTTACTTTAAAAATGTTTTCAAAATCCAATAATAGCTTGCCAACTCTGTTGCTCCAGCAAGGCACCATCCTATCTCACCTAGATTATTGCAATAGCCTCCACAGTGGTCTCTCTGCCTGTATGTGGTCTTGCCCCATATGAAATCTATTCTCCATGCAGTAGCCAGAGTGATTCTTTTTAGATGTAAATGAGATCATGTCACTTTTCAGTTCAAATTCTACCAAAGACTTATTTCACTTAGGATAAAAGCTAAAGTTTTTAGATGCTTAGGGCTTCCAACACTCTAAAGGGGAGCTCCCTTGCTCTAGTGCTTCTTTTTTTTAAAAAAAAATATTTATTTATTCATTTGAGAGGCAGATTCACAGACAGAGAGACAGAGAGGTCTTCCATCTGCTGGTTCACTCACCAGATGGTCACAATGGCCAGAACTGGGCTGATCCAAAGCCAAGAGCCAGGGGCTTCTTTTTGGTCTCCCACATGAGTGGCAGGGGCCCAAGGACTTGAGCCATCTTCCACTGCCTTTCCAGACCATTAGCAGAGAGCTGGATCAGAAGAGGAAGCAGCCATGACACAAACTGGTGCCCATATGGCAGAGGCTCAGCCCACTACACTACGGCCCCTGCCTGCTCTGGTGCTTCTTAATAGTTCGTATAGTCTAGGTGTGGAAGAAGTAAATTTGAGTTACTGGAGCAAGCACTGTACTCTCATGAATTCAAGTGAATAATAATCAGTACAACCTCTCCGGAATCCAGTTTATCCTCACAAAAGGCTCACTAGGCTAATCCTCTGCCTGTGGTGCTGGCACACTGGGTCTAGTCCCTGTCGGGGCGCCGGTTCTGTCCTGGTTACCCCTCTTCCAGGCCAGCTCTCTGCTGTGGCCAGGGAGTGCAGTGGAGGATGGTCCAAGTGCTTGGGCCCTGCACCTGAATGGGAGACCAGGAGAAGCACCTGGCTCTTGCCATCGGATCAGCGCGGTGTGCCGGCCACGGCGCGCTGGCTGCGGCGGCCATTGGAGGGTGAACCAACGGCAAAGGAAGACATTTCTCCCTGTCTCTCTCTCTCACTGTCCACTCTACATGTCAAAAAAAAAAAAGAAGAAAGAAAATACATGTCAATTTGGTTAATGGAGAGAGTATCTTTGCTTTATCTGCAGGGAAAAAGTACTATTATGTTACTGGAAATATAAATAGGAAAGAATTTTTAGCTTTTTCTTTGGGCTGAAAAGCCTACTTCTAATTTATTTTCTTTTTTAAAATAAGTTTACTTCTTTATTTTGAAAGTCAGAGCTAGAGAGGGAGAGACAGAGAGAGATCTTACATCTTCTGTTTCACTCCTCAGATGGCTGCAATGGCCAGAATTGGGCCAGTCTGAAGTTAGGAGCCAGTAACTTCATTGGGGTCTCCCATGTAGGTATGAGGAGCCCAAACTATCTCCTGCTGCTTTCCCTAGGCCATTAGCAGTGAGCTGGATTGGAAGTGGAGCAGCCAAGACTTGAACTGGTGTCCATATGGAATGCTGACGTCCTGGCTGTCCCACAATGCTGGTCCCTATAATTTATTTTCTGTAAAGTACTTCCAAATTCACTTTATGTGATAGACATGTGGTCAAAAGCAATTGTACTAAATGCAAATGAGTCTTTGCCATGTCAATTGTTAAATTTCTCTGTGCTTTGTATTTCTGATCCTCCTCCTGGTTCCTGTCAGAAGCATTACTCAATCAATGTTAAGATAAGAAACTGCACAAAACATCCTTTCTTCTGTGATGTTTGCCAAAGATATCTTCTCAGCTTGGGAAGCTGGAGGAGTGTTTCGCTATAGCTGTTTGGCAGCCTCACCATTTGTGAACGTGTTGGAAGTATATAAAAAGTTGAGCAGTAAGGGAAATATGGATCTCAAAGTCTATGCACTTTGCTCCACCCTCAGGTTTGAGCCTCTGATGAGGGAACTTTCTGATTGGACTCCATGGTTATCTGGTTTTAGATGTTAGCAATACAGCAGATCAGAAACAGGGAGGGGATTTGTGGTGGGCAGGGCTACTCAAAGTCGATACTCCAAGAAGCGACAGTGAACTCAGAACATGCAAAGACAGCAGAATTATTAGCAATAAAGCTATTTGGAGCCATTTAATGGCAAGCCCTGAAGACACTGTCGCGTTAATAGCCAAGCCAGTAATAATGTTCAAGATGATTACACTGAAACATCTAAAGGAAAAATATGCATGGAATGATGTCCAGGCAACATCCTGACTAAGATGAAAAACATTTTAGAAAAATGTGTATCTAAAATGGTTTTAAAATGTAAAACTGGTAGAATCAAAGCAGTATTTTGTGTTTTTGCAAATTCTCAGAATGTGGAAGATTGCTGAGGACTTAACTAGACCTGCATGAAGTTAGCAGATAAATCAGCCTGTGACACATTGGAAAAAATGAGGTCTCTTAAATACCCTGGTGTCGAACTCCGGCCCCACTACCCATCAGTTGTTGGAATTTGAATCAGTCATAACACTCAAAAGCTCCGTTTCCTTAGTTATAGAATGGATCTCACAGTTCCTACTTGTAAGGGTTGTTGTGGAAAGTTTATGTATGGAGCTTGGTGCAAAGTATGCAATCAACAAAGATAACATCTGCAAGTGCTGGGTGGGGTGGGGGGAGGGAGGGAGTCATTTACATCCATGACCTCTGTTTCTCTCAAGTTTTCTCTTTTTATATGTAGGTTTTATGCTAGAACATGACCATAATTAAGTGAGAAGTTCTCGATAACTGGGCTCCTGTAGACTGTCTGTCTGACTCTCTTTGCCTTTCACAAATGATTCTACTCATTCCGTTGGTGAGCTCCTCCAGCCTACTGTTTTAGCACAGGCCATCAAGTTCCTCCTTTTCCTACAGTCCAAATGAACCTTTGAATCAAACTCAGTCAATCTCTGCTGCAGTGTCCTTGAAAGATGACCTTGCAGAAGGCTTGCTTAAACATTGTAGTATGGAAATTTACTCCCCAGATGCACTGCACCTTCCATTTTGAGTAGCTTTTATTACTAGACTTCTAGCATTATTTTTCATGTTCTATTGTATTAACTGATGCAATACACACAACATCCCTATGAGATGGTGTTAAGACCATCATCAGCTTTGAAGCAAAGAAATTAGGTACAGAGAGGCTATCAAGTGCCTGAAGTCACACTGCTGACCAGTGACAGAGCAAATCCCCTGTTACCCAACTCTTCTTCTGAATGACAGGACCCTGATGGAGCACAGTTTCCACCCTAAGTCTTCTCCTCCATATCTGGATTTTTCCTCAAATTGTGTTATTTTATGTCCATCTTCTCTCTTTTTTATTTTCTTCTGGATACTCTCAGATCTCTCTAAAAGTGAGTAACATGCTCCAGATTGTTTTGTATCTAATATTTCCTTCAACAAAGTCGGAGATAGTCTAAGAGGGATTTACATTTTCTTGAGCATCCAAGGTTCATTTACAGCTCATATCACACTTGACTAGGCTACTATAGTAACTAACTGGTCTCCTTTCTTCCACCCTTACATCTTGGTATCTGTTCTCTAAGTAACATCAGACCACTATTCTGCTTGAAACCTTCTATTGTCTTCCAACATTGCTCGCAGTAAAAGCCAACGTCCTATAACTGTGTCTAAGGCACTCAGGACAGCCTCAGCTTGCCCCTTGACTTCACTCCTGGCAATTTCCCCTGCACACTGGACTCCAGCCACAAAGGCCTCTGATGTTGTTGAGATCTGCCTACACCCTTTGCACCTGCTGCTCCCTGTCAGGAAGTATTTCCCCAGATAGCCACAGGGCTTTCATCATTTTTTTAATAAAGAGATTTTATTCTAATAGCTGTAAATACGGTGTTTGTCAAAATGAAAACTGAAAACAAGTATACAAAACAATTGATTACTGATCGTGTGTTGAAAGCAGTAAGAGGTTCCACGACACCAAATAAAACAATTCTGAGGTTTTCCCCAAGAGAAATTTCACAGTTCCAACTTCTTCAGTGTTTATCAAAATACAAAAGAATAATTCAGTGGCCAATCAGACTCTTGCAAGCTGTGGGAGAGAAAGCTACTTCACACATGGAGATCAAGGTATTTCCGGGGGCTGTGGTTGTAGAATGGACCAACCCTCCCAGGTAGCACGTGCTCCTGCTGATGCGACCCCAGACACCCTGCCAACATGTCTTAACAGGTGCATGAGTGAGTGAGTGAATGCTAGGAATGACAGGCTCCCTCTCTGGCTGCGTGCTTACCAACTGGGCCAGAGGGGAGAGTTGGATGCGGTGACCTCCCAGCCCACCTCCCCAGGTGATGGTGTGAGTAAGAGTACAAGCACAATGCTATGGAATGCAGGGTGACCCAAAGACAAGTGAGCCCCCGGGCTCTCTCTTGTGACCATGCAGAGTGGTTTTGTTGTTGTTGTTGTTGTTGTTGTTGTTTTGTCACTGCCTCTCAAGTTCCCGAAGCGGAGCCGCCAATCCGAAGGACCAGCACTCAGGTCATTACTGCAAACCCCACACTAGGTAGTCTCCCTGCTGTGTGTTCCAGTGTTCTCCTTGGCTTGTATTTTTAACTATTTTATAAAATGCACTGGGGTTGGCCCTGTGGCGTAGTAAGTTAAGCCTCTGCCTGCAGTGCTGGCATCCCATATGGGTGCCTGTCAAAGTCCTGGCTGCTTCCACTCCCTATCCAGCTCCCTGCTAATAGCCTGGGGAAAACAGTGGAGGATGGCCTAAGGCCTTGGGGCCCTGCACACACGTGGAAGACCCAGAAGAAGCTCCTGGCTCCTGGCTTCGAATTGGCCTAGTTCTGGCTGTTGTGGCCATCTAGGGGTAAACTAGCAGATGGAAGACCTCTCTCTCTGTCTCTTCCTCTCTCTGTGGCTCTTTCAAATAAATAAATAAATCTTAAAAAAATTAGGGGCTGATGCTGTAGCCTAGCTGGTAAAGCCACCACCTGTGGTGCCTGCATCCCATATGGTAGCACCAGTTCAAGTCCCAGCTTCTCCACTTCCAATCCAGCTCCCTGCTAATGCACCTGGGAAAGCAGCAGCAGATGGCCCAAGTGCTTGGGCCCCAGAATCCACCTGGAAGACCTGGAAGAAACTTCTGGCTCCTGGCTTTGGCCTGGTCCACCTCTGGCCATTGCAGCCATCTGGGGAGTGAACTAATGGATGGAACATCTCTCTCTCTCTCTCTCTCTCTCTCTCACTCTGTGTGTGTGTGTGTGTGTGTGTGTGTGTAACTCTGCCTTTAATAAATCCTTTGAAAAGAAAATAAAATGCACTGAATTTGGATTAAAAACCAATGACCAGATGGGTCTTAACAGATCTAACATCCACCCCTTGGTGCTTCTCACTCTTTTTTTTTGACAGGCAGAGTGGACAGTGAGAGAGAGAGACAGAGAGAAAGGTCTCCCTTTGCCGTTGGTTCACCCTCCAATGGCTGCCACGGCCCACGCAGCGCGCTGATCTGATGGCAGGAGCCAGGTGTTTCTCCTGGTCTCCCATGCGGTGCAGGGCCCAAGCACTTGGGCCATCCTCCACTGCACTCCCTGGCCACAGCAGAGAGCTGGCCTGGAAGAGGGGCAACCAGGACAGAATCTGGCGCCCTGACCCGGACTAGAACCCAGGGTGCTGGCGCCACAGGCAGAGGATTAGCCTAGTGAGCCGTGGCGCCGGCCGGTGCTTCTAACTCTTAATATAACACAGCTACAGACTCCTGGAGACCAGATGTCAATGTACCTAAATCCCTTCTCAGGACTAAACAGTGAGTTGATTTTCTTTTTACAATAATTTTTTAAGAGCTGAGTAATATTGCATAGGAGTATCAAACACTCCCTCAATGGCAGAGGACCAGAAACAGAAGCTATTTATATTAACTAAGAACCTGGCTGCAGGCTGCGTTTGCATAGGAACAGCTTGGTACGATGCACACTGTGACCAACCCATGAAGTACCAGGACTTCTGGTACTCTGGGCCACAGAGTCGCATGTTTGCCACATGAGAGGAAAGCAGAGGGTGGAGGCGGAGGAAGTGGAGGAAAGGGGATTCTCATTCACTTCTGAATTCCAGAGCTGACTGGACAGCCTTCCAGCTCTTCGTAGAGCCCACCCACACCTGCTGGTGGCACAGGTGGCTCGAAAGTACCAGATCCTGTGGCTTAGGGAATGCTGCCCCATCTTGTCTGTGATTCATTCATGGCACTGGGGAGGTCCTGCTTGTTGGCAAACACCAAGAGGACCACGTCTTGCAGCTCAGCCTCAGCCAGCATCCTCATGAGCTCTTCCTGTGTTCTCTATCATTGCTGTCCACAGCAAAGATCAAGCCTTGGGTGTTTTGTTAGTAGTGGTGCCACAGGGCCGAATCTTATCTTGGCCACTCACCTTCCACACAGTGATACCCACATTCTTGTATTCAACAGTCTTCATGTTGAAAACTGGTGGTCGCAATTTCACTAAGCTTCAGCTTGAACTGCATCGTCTTCCCTGCAGTATCCAGGCCCACCATGAGGATGCTCATTTCCTTCTTGCCAAAAAGGCCCTTGGGGAGGTTTGCAGAAAATATTCCCCTTGTTTGTGGGCAAATGGAAGCTACACCAGCGGGAGACCTCAACAGTAGCTGCTTGGAGCCAGGCGTTGGTTGTGCTCCCACAAGATGGCCTCATCCTTTCTTCCTGGTCTCTGCTCAAATGTCACCTTCTCAGAGAGGACCTCTTCATAGAAAGTGTCTCTCCAACTTCATACTTCTCTAGGCTCCATTTCCTGCTTGCTCTCACCAACTGTTTGTTTCTTTGCTCTTCCATCACCTCGTGTAACATGATATTCATAAGAACTTGTCCTGCCTTACTCATTAGTGCATATCCAATATCTAGCATTGTATCTGGCACATACTAGGTACTCAATCGATAATGATTAAATCAAGATTCTTGTTGTGGGCACGGGTTGTTGCTGATCAGAGCGCTGGCAGTCCTGGATTGCATCCTCTACTGGATCCTGCATTGGTTGTGGGGCTGTTTTAGGCGGAGTATTTGCATCTACTCACAGCATTTTACCCTTTGTTGGATTTTGTATTAAAATGGAAAGTATCTTGTGTCTTTGGGTTGTTTTCTTTACTTTCTCATTCTCTTATCAGAGAGGAAGTGAGGCAGGCAGCATTTGACTTGTCCTGGTGAATCCTTAATGGACCAGAGATACACATTTCAAGTGCGAACCACATTCTAAAATTTACAATTTCTAGTTCTGTCAGCCGTCAAGGGCAAACTTCCTTCTACCACTTATGAAATATAACCTCACCCTCGACTCTTCTCAAAATTAGAACAGCCTTCCTGCACTTTCAGCCTTCTGGTATTTTCAGGTTCTCCATTCTTTCTCCAAGGTACTATATTCCTTTAGGCCAGTTGTTTTCCTGTGTCCCATCCCCTGTGCCTTTAGTGGATTCTTTCCATTCTCAGAAAGGCTTTAAAGACAATACTGCCAGATAACTATCCGAACATTGGCTTCTCAGTGGAGAGAAAACAACCATTTCAACAATCCTGTCAGTGCTTGCGGGCAGCCATTGTGAGCTGGTTCTCTTCTAGAACCATTGTAGAAGAATCTCCCCCTCTTCCTTCCCTTGTCAGAGTTTCCTGGTTTCCAACACTTTTCTGCCTCACTGTTATCTCAGGCTCCTTGTCCATCTATTTGGAGCACTTAGCATTTTGATCATAGAAATCTGATTTTCTGCCTCAGTGAATTGCAGTGGGACTTCTCCCATTTTCACAGGAGCTGAAGAGGTTTGTTTTGGTGTTTATTGCAGTTAACATTCCAACTCTGTTCAGAGAGTCACATGCTGCGACAGCTTCTTCTGGCTGATTTTTCTCCCAATGCCTGGGAGAAGTGAGTGTATTCTCAGTGTCCTTGAAGGTGGAAGGAGCATTGCTGAGATTTTTGCACTGATTCCCCCCATCCCACTATCTTTTAACATTTGTTATTATTATTACTTACACTTGCCAATTGCTTTGTATCTTAAGGGGTAATATGTTTTGATTCACATCAGGTGTGTTAGAACCAAATCCATTAGACTCACTGAAGGCGCAAGTCCCTCTGCTATCGTTTGCCTGTACTTTCATTATTTTTTAAGATTTATTTATTTATTTATTTGAAAGGCAGAATTACAGAGAGGTAGAGGCAGAGAGAGAAGTCTTCCAACTGCTAGTTCACTCCTCAAATGTCTGCAATGGCCAGAGCTGAGCTGAACTGAAGCCAGGAGCCAGGAGGTTCTTCCGGGTCTCCCAAGCAGGTGCAGGGGTCCAAGTGGTTAGGCCATCTTCCGCTGCTTTCCCAGGCGGTAGCAGAGAGTGAGATAGGAAGTGGAGCTGCCGGAACTCAAACCGGCACCCACATGGGATGCTGGTGCCACAGGCAGAGGCTTAACCCACTACACCACAGCACTGGCCCCTCATTATTGTTCTTGAACTGCTGGCTTCAGCTTAGTGAAGGACCTGTCCTTTAGAATCTAAGTGCAGGAATCCGTGTCCTGGCTCCATCACTTATTAGCTAAGTAGAGTTTGGCAATTTATTTTAGTTTCCTATTCTGTAAAATGGTGCTAAAAATGCTTTCCTATAGGTTTTTTGTGATGCTTAAACAAAATATTACAATACAAAGTACTTTGAACAGTTACCTATACTTTTTTTTGCTTTTCTACAACAATATGTACAACTTTGGAATAGGGAGAAGTAGTGGAAATTTTTTAAGGCTTGGTTATTACCATTTCACCTGAACCTGGAAGACTTGTTTTTCTGGGTGAAGAAATATTTTCTCTGTATGAAGGTTTCATAATCACAGTCAAGCAAGCCCATGGGCCCTGTCATTTAAAGTGACTCCTGTCTTTTATCTGTGACACTCATGCCTACACCCTGGGAATGAGGACACTGAGCAGCTCCTGATATTCAACAGGATAACTACTAAAATCTCTTTGGATTCTTTATGGCCATGATCCCATGGCCATGGATAACCAGAAGTTGATATGCACAGTCTTTGGATCTTGTACCATGAGGAAACATTATTAACTTTCTGGGGATCTTGACTGAGTTTTGAACAGGTAAGTGACAGGGAAGGAGGTATACAACAAAGTTAGCCATAGAGTCAGTGTGTAATACAGTCATCTGACAAATGGAAAATGAATCTTTTTAGGTTTTCCAAAGCCAAATCAAGAGAGTTCAACTGGGCAGTGGGGGGTAGTCTTAGAATTTTCTAAAGTGGCTGTAGAAATGAAAATCAATCAGAAAAAAAAATGAATTCCATAAAAACAAGGGCAAAGTCATTTATCTGGAAGGGAAAATACTACTACAGAAGAGGGTTTCAATGAATAAGCACTTGAGATAAAAGTAAAAGAGGATAACTATTCATAGAACTGTTTGAAAACATATAAATGGCAACATTACTCCCATGATTCCTAATTCTGGGTCTCTGGATACTGTAAAATCACAACACTTCCAGTGTATCTTTAACAGATTTTTAGGAACATATTAACAAAATGTACAAGTTTTGATTTGGCTGTAAGGTTCTAGGAGAACTAAATTTCTCTAGGATTAATGAATAACGTTTCTTTATTTGATTTACTTAAAAAAATCTTTCTAAAATCTGTTTGCATATCTGTCCTCTCCAGGATGAACTTAACTTTCTATTGGTTCAGCAGATTGTTTACGGTTTTCTTCTCTTCTTTTTTTTTTTGGTCTTCCCTCCTCAGTGCCCAACCCAAGTTCAAAGGCTGATGAGAGAGCAAAACTCCAGGGAAAGTCACTCAGTGGATGGGATCTTGGTGCACCGGGAAAGATGTCAGGTTCTTCCTGGCTCCTTCTCAGCCTTGTGGCTGTCACTGCTGCTCAGTCTACCATCGAGGAACTGGCCAAGACATTTTTGGAGAAGTTTAACCAGGAAGCTGAAGACCTGTCTTATCAAAGTGCACTTGCTTCTTGGGATTATAACACCAATATTACCGAAGAGAATGTCCAAAAGATGGTGAGTTTTCATGGTTACATGGGGGCTCTTTTTTGTTTCTTAAAGATTATATAAAACTGAAAATAGAAATCAAACAAATGCTCTGAGCTATGAGGCTGGATGTTTGCCTCTGCACCTCTGATTCTGGAGTCCCAGATGACTAAATTTAATTGACCTTAGGGTTCATTTGGAAAGTTTTTATGAAATAATTCACTGGTCTCCAGATTCTAGGAAACGTGACTATGCTTTATAATTTACCACCATAATTCTCAAAGACTTTATGGAAATGTCATAAGTTATTGAGTTAATAATTTCCTCTTGCCCAAAGTGTCAACAAGAATATCTGAAGATTTTCTACAAATGATCCATTAACTGAATAAATTAAACTGGAGGCTTAGTGAAAGAACTAGGTAGTAATTAAGCTACTCATGGGTAGGGTGAGTCTGGACTTGGGAATTCCTTCTCTTATTGCCACGGAGCTCTGAGGGACTTTCAAAGGTCACAGCAGAGCCCTCCAAGAAAAACTATAATTAAACAAGTTTGGAAAAATCTCAGAACATTCTGGCACTGTGAGATGCTTTATTTGACAAGTGCAAAGATTTAAGAATTTTTTTTCTCCGCCATAAGATTATGGGTTACTTCTCTTGATAGGGAGATCAGACATGAGCCTACCTGTGTAGGAAGGGCCAGAGAAAAAATGAGAATTTCTGTGTAGTGGAATGAGGAAAATGTAGAAGCAAGCCAGCAATTACATATCTAAAGTCTTGCTCTTCAATAACCTTGTTGGGTGGGTCTTTTGTGAGGTTGCATGAGGGAAGAAATGTAGTCACAAGCTATCATTTACATATCAAAAGTCTTATCGATGTTAATCACCTGGTTGGATGCATCCCAGCCCTCTCCCTAAGGGCAGTTTAGGGGAATCTGAACTGCCCTGCACTAAAGGGGCTGTCAGGAAGCTCTGGGAGGAATTCTAGCAATTCTGAACCCAGGAAGCCCTCCAGCCAGGAGACATGCCAGACAGCCTGGCAGGAGAGGGCCGGTGCCCGAGTGTGTAAACCTCCAGCTGCCTTCAGACTGGGCTCTCAGCTCTTTACTGAGATGCCCACCTGATTTGTCAGATGTGTGCTCTTCATTATCTCTTTTCATTAAACTGTTCCTCAATATTCACTTGGAAAAAAAAAAAAAGGAAGACGGAAAACATGAAAAAAGAACTTCTCACAGATGTCCAAGAAATACCCTCTAAACTTGATGGCTGGAAAATTGCACATTATTTGAGAAAAGGTCTTTTTGTGGTACTGGTTCAGCAATACTTTCCTACAAATAGGTAATTGGGAAAGTTTTTTTTTTTTCCCAAATGGTTAGTGTATTGCATATTCAAATTAAATTATTCACAGAACAGATCAAATCTGAGACTTACTGTGTCATTTGAAATTCCCCCCAAAGAGATTATTTTTTCTGTTTTTCTAAAATTCAAGAAAGCTAGAGAGTTTTTGACAGGCCAATATTGTCAGAAGAGATGTTTTTTCTTTCCTCACACTTTGGCCTTACCTCTCTTCATCTCTTCGTGTTGGCTTTCTTCGCAATTTTGATTTGATGTCTGTTGGAGGTGACTGCAGTGTATTGTGTGTCTGTTTTCATTTTCTGCTGAATACTTCATGAATAGTGATGAAGAATATACTAGCATCATGCCTCAAAGGTGTGGAGCCAGACTGTCCTCATCTAAATCCTGCTTCCACTGCTTTTTAGCTAGGTGAACTTGAGCTACTTAATTGGACTCTCTGGGCCTTAGTTTTTACATCTCTGAAAAAGAAAATAGCACCCCTATCTGTCTCAGAGGGCTCCTATGAGGATCGAATTGATGCACAAAACCACCACAATAGAGCTTCATCTGTGTGTGCACACAAGAACACTAAGACATTGCCATTAGTGTGATGGGGAGGTAGGACTTTTTTTTTATTCTTTCTTTCTTTCTTTCTTTCTTTCTTTCTTTCTTTCTTTCTTTCTTTCTTTTGACAGGCAGGGTGGACAGTGAGAGAGAGACAGAGAGAAAGGTCTTCCTTTTGCCGTTGGTTCACCCTCCAATGGCCACCATGGCTGGCGCGCTGCAGCCTGCGCACCGCACTGATCTGAAGCCAGGAGCCAGGTGCTTCTCCTGGTCTCCCATGGGGTGCAGGGCCCAAGCACTTGGGCCATCCTCCACTGCACTCCCGGGCCACAGCAGAGAGCTGGCCTGGAAGAGGGGCAACCGGGACAGAATCCGGCGCCCCGACTGGGACTAGAACCCAGTGTGCAAGGCGGAGAATTAGCCTGTTGATCCACGGCGCTGGCCCAGGAGTTAGGACTTTTAAAGAGACATAACTGTTCTGTTGAGATCTTGGATGCTAAGAATGTGTATTATGGAATGAGATGTAGTGATGTGTGCCAAAACCATCTTTGGATCATTAAAACACTCACTTTCCAATGTACCAGTAGAGTAGAGCAAAACTCAGGCATGAAAGAGCATAAGTTACTAAGTGTGGCTAGACTGGAAGAAAGTCCAAGCTTTTTAAGGAAGAAGTGAGAATATTTGGGGCAGGCATTGTGGCATAGCAGGTAAAACTATTTTCTGCAATGCTGGTGGGATGCCAGTTACTGTCCCAGCTGCTCCACTTCCGATCCAGCTCCCTGCTAATGGCCTGGGAAAGCAGCAGAGAGTAGCCCAAGTGCTTGGACCCCTGCACCAATGTGAGAGACCCAGTTGAAGCTCCTGGCTCCTGGCTTCGGCCTGGCCCAGCCCCCGGCCATTGTGGCCATCTGGGGAGTGAACCAGCGGATGGAAGATTTCTCTCTGTCTCTCCCTCTTTCTGTAACTCTGACTTTCAAGTCAATAATTTTTTTTAGAAGAAAAAGTGAGAATATTTAAGTCTAAGAAGACAGCAAGGGCCCAGCACCTCCTTCCTCAGGCAGTCGTGGAGGCTGCAGCGCTGCTGTGTGGGTTTACCTGCAGAGGGAGACGATGGCAGGAGTGGCTTCTACTCTCACTGAGGTCCCCTGATTCAGTGGGCACCATGGCAGGCTCTACCAAAAGTAACAAGCTGAGCAGGCTGCTGAGATACAAAGGTAGGGAATCAGTGTAGGGTGGTCACATATATGTGTCTGATACAGTAAGTGTGCACTCTGGGACCAGACAACCAGCCTCTGCTCAAATCCTAGCTCTGAATCTTTTAATTTTTTTTTTTTAATTTGTCAGGTTAGAAAGGAGAGAGAGAGAGAGAGATCTTTCATGTGCTGGTTCACTCCTCCAAACACTTGGGCCATCTTATGCTGCTTTCCCAATTGTATTAGCAGGCAGCTGGATGGGAAGTGGAGCAGCTGGGACTTGAACCTGCACCCATATGAGATGCTGGCATCCCATGGAGTAGCTTTACCCTGCTATGCCACAATGCTGCCCCTAGCTCTAAATTTTTTTTAAAGATTTATTTATTGGAAAGGCAGAGTTAGAGAGAGAGGGAGAGACACAGAGAGAGAGAGAGAGATCTTCCATCTGCTGGTTCACTCCCCAGATGGCAGTAATGGCCAGGGCTCCACCAGGCCAAAGCCAGGAACCAGGAGCTTCTTTCAGGTCTCCCAGTGGATGGCAGGGCCCCAAACATGTGGGCCATCTTGCACTGCTTTCCCAAGTGCATCAGCAGGGAGCTGGATCGGAAGTGGAGCAGCCAGGACTCAAACTGGCGTCCTATGAGATGCCCGCATCATAGGCAGCAGCTTTACCTGCAGGCTACATCGCTGGCCCCTAGCTCTGAATCTTATAAGCTGAAGATTTTGAGCAAGTTTCTTAACTTCCTTGTGACCCATGTTCCTCAATCTATAAGATGAAGATTATTAACATGATACTAGTGATATACTATACAGGATTACTAAGTTTAGTAAAGGTGTTTGGCACAAACACATACGCACAGAACTCATTTTCAAAAAGTTCGTGGAAAACGTGTATTATAAAAAAATTGGGCATGAATTTCGATGCTCTTTTAACTCTACTTAACATAAACTTTATGAAGTCCCCTCGTGTGTGTGTGTGTGTGTGTGTGTGTGTGTCTGTGAGAGTGTGTGAGAGAGAGAGACTTCGTATTGTGTCTGGCACTTAACCTTCTCTGTATCAACATTGAAAACAATTCATTAATTCTGGAGAGCCCATAGTTTCTAAATTAAAGATTTAGTGGGAAGTTCTAAATTAAAGATTTAGTTGAAAAAAATCAGAGCTAAGGGAAGCAGATGCGCCCAGCTCTGAGCTCCTTCTGAGATTCAAGGACCAGCTGCTGGAGGAATATGAAGGTGGGGGCAGTGCGGTTCCCAGAAACAGTCACGATGTTCTTTTCTTTCTTCTTGGCCTGCGGGCAGCAAAGAACCCAGGGTCAGGAATTAAGAAATAGCAACCTCGGTCTGTGTATCTTGACAACAAAACTCTCCTGCACAAAGGGGAGAATTTGTTCCCATAAATTTGCATACTGTTGATTTCACCCTATGTTTTATCCTGGGCCAGCATCTGTTTTTATAAGGCACATTGACTCACTAAGTTAGCAACAGTGTGGGTTTATTTTAATGAGACTATCTGGTGATCCAGTGTATCTTCTTTGGGGTTAACTAGAAATGAATTTCTTGGACATTGAAAATGACTTGCTCTATACTCCCAAGTCTCTAACATTTGTTGAACGATAATCCACGCATAACTGAACATAAGTAAAATGTTAGCAATTACCATTAATATTCTTAGGACCACATTGTTTGTCTTTGTATGGCTCTTTTCAGTTTACTACAAGAAGGAGTTACACTAGTCCAAGTTAAAAGCGGACCCCAAATGGTTACATCATACAAGCTGTGGGGTTTTTAAACTTGTGACAAGGGACAGAAGGGCATTTCTACTAATTGCAAGGGAATCCTCACTTAAGCTGCTGTGAGCCACAGCACTTAAAGCTGGTGAACCTCAGCTGATGGTCCTTAGCCAGTCCAGTCTCCCAGGAACTGGCGTATGCTCTTGCGCTGAATTACTACTCCATATCCTGGACGCTCAGTTGCAGTACCGTTGCAGGCAGATTTCTTCTTAACCGCCTTCACCGTTTTTTTTTTTTTTTTTTAAATCATAATCATCAGCAATCCCTTGGACAGTAGTAAGGGTCTTCCTGCCGTTTCTCTGTTGAATTCTTAGATGGATATAATCCTCAGTGCCAGCAGGAAGCAGGTCATCACCCTTACTTGCATCAGGAAGGGGGTCAAGAGTGGAGGTTCTAGATAGTGGGCATACGATACGAGTCCTTTTCCTCCGTGGAAACGGCCTGTGGAAGGCTGCGGAGGGAGAAAGCGGGGCGGGGGGGGGCGGGGGGAGTGTCGGAAAGCGAGGATGCTCAAGGGGGAGGCTGCGCAGTGACTGGGGCACACATAGAATTTCTACTCTTGGTTTTCTGATAGGTTTATTACCTCACAGAAGTTTTGCAAACTATTTACAATTTTTATGTCATAAACATGTTTTTCTCAGAACATTAGTACATAGACGATTGTTTAGAAAACAAACTCGCACTCCCATATGGGATGCAGGCATCCATCCCAAGCAGTGGCTTAGCCCACAGTGCCAGAATGCCAGCCTCTCCTGGACCATTTTTGTGCCTGGAGAGAGCAAGAGGAAATAGAAGAGGCGACCTGTCCGCTGCTGCAGTATTTGGCAGTAACTACTAAAGCTGCCCCAAACGCCAGTCCACGCAGCTGAAGTATTGAGGGTGCAAGGTCTCTAAGAACACTTTGTAGATGTTTCTTGCCAAGTTACTGGAGGCTGGGAAGAGAGAGCAGGAGGCACACACTTATTCTTTGGCTGGTCTCTAGGGCTTCTTCAGGCTTCTGCTGCCGGGGCCACAGATTCCTCAGGTACCCCCTGTAAATCGAATCCTATTTCTGTTTTAGATTCGTATTCCCATTTAGCTTCCTGTTCCTCTTAGATTTCAGAACCTGGTCTTCTGCCTCTAGGCCCAGAGCCTCAGTGAACTCTGAGCAGGGTAGTTCAGAGCCGCTTTCTCTACCTAAGGAAGAAGGCCAACTTAATCCTGGTTTTTAATGAGTCTGTCCCATACTTCCTGACACATAAATATCTATACCCAGGTGTAGGAGTGGGGGAAGATCACCATGCTGCAAGTACAGTGGAAGTCAGAAGTGAGCACTTTTTTCCCATGACAAAATTTAGAAAAAATTGGCCGGCACCGTGGCTCAACAGGCTAATCCTCCGCCTTACGGCGCCGGCACACCGGGTTCTAGTCCCGGTCGGGGCGCCGGATTCTGTCCCGGTTGCCCCTCTTCCAGGCCAGCCCTCTGCTGTGGCCCAGGAGTGCAGTGGAGGATGGCCCAAGTGCTTGGGCCCTGCACCCCATGGGAGACTAGGAAAAAGCACCTGGCTCCTGCCATCGGATGAGCGCGGTGCGCCGGCCGCAGCGCGCTGTCCGCGGCAGCCATTGGAGGGTGAACCAAGGGCAACGGAAGACCTTTCTCTCTGTCTCTCTCTCTCTCACTGTCCACTCTGCCTGTCACACACACACAAAAAAAATTTAGAAAAAATTAAAATATTACAAGATTTAAATTTTAGGTTATTAAACCTAACATCTAAAAGGAAGAAAAGAAATGGACATTGGTGCAGCCTGGCTTCAGCCTGCCGCAGGCATTTGGGAAGTGAACCACCTGATGGGAGAGTTCTGTCTATCTCTCTGCCTTTCAAATTAATAAAATAAAGAAGATAAAATAATTTTGAACCCTAAAATAGAGTGATGGAATTCATATTCACATGTCCTAGGTTAGCTACTTTATTGAATAGAATAAATGTTATTTATTTATTTACTTAGAGAGGGAGATATCATCCCATCTGTTGGTTCACTACCCAAATGCTCACAATGACTGTGACTGGGCTGGGGCTGAAGCCAAGAGTTGAGAACTTGATCCAGGTCTCCCACATGGATGGCAGGGACCTAATAACTTGAGCTGCCACCTGCTACCTCACAGGATGCATGTTAGCAGGAAGCTGGAATCAGGACTGGAGCCAGAATTCAACCCAGGCACTCCGATATGGAATGTGGGCATCTTAACCAACGTCCTAAACACTGTGCTAACCATCCCACACTCCCGAGAATAAGTGTGTTTTTAAAATACACAAATATGGGGATATTTTAAAATGTAGCCCAGGTAGCTTTCATCTTTGAACCTGCTGTGACTTTGAGAGCTATATTTGGAAACTGAACCAGCAATGGGACCAGAGGGTGGAGGTTTTCCTGGGATCTTGTTGAATTCCAAGGTACTGGATGAATGCTAAGGTTCCCTGCAGTTTTTCATTTTCTGTCATCAGGGAACTCGCACACCTATAGGAGAAGTGATTTAGAGGTTGCTGGAAGAATATCATTGGTCTAGGGGTGGTGGGCTATAGGAAAAGAGAAAATGAGAGATCAGTATTTTATTTTATTTTTATAGAAAGCTTTTATTTAATAAATATAAATTTCATAAGTACAGCTTTTGTATTATAGTGGTTCTTCCCCCCATGCCCACTCTCCCACCCCCAAACCATCCCACCTCCTACTCCCTCTCCCATCCCATTCTTAAGATTAATTTTTAATTATCTTTATATACAGATCAACTCTATACTAAGTAAAGATTTCAACAGATTGCACCCACACAGACACACAAAGTATAAAGCACCATTTGAAGACTAGTTTGACCGTTAATTCTCATAGTGCAATACCTTAAGGACAGAGGTCCTACATGGGGAGCAAGTGCACAGTGACTCTTGTTGTTGATTTAACAATAGACACTCTTATTTATGATGTCAGTGATCACCCGAGGCTCATATCATGAGCTGCCAAAGTTATGGAAGCCTCTTGAGTCAACAAACTCCAACATTATTTAGGCAAGGCTGTAATCAATGTGGAAGGTCTTCTAGCTACTGGTTCATTCCCCAGATGGCCACAATGGCCGGAACTGGGCTGATCTGAAGCCAGGAGCCAAGAGCTTCTTTCAGGTCTCCTATGCAGGTGCAGGGGCCCAAGGACTTGGGTCATCTTCTACTGCTTTCCCAGGCCATAGCAGAGAGTTGGAACAGAAGTGGAGCGGCTGGGACTGGAACCAGTGCCCACATGGGATGCTGGCACTGCAGGCGGTGGGTTTACCCGCTACACCACAGCACTGGCTCCATGGGGGAATTTTTTATCTCATGGAGTTATTAAGAAGATATGAATAATGAGGTAAATTATTTGCAAAGTGTTCTACATTCATCCAGCTCCTACCTACTTTAAGGTCTGTCTTAAGTCCCACATCTTCTCTGAGGACTTGGCCAAATTTTGTCACCTGCCTAAGTTCTCCTTCTTATAAAAGAAACTGCTTGGTCCACCCATAGCTTATACATTGTTATATACTCTTATGCTTCATTAATGAGACATTTATAATGCCTATGTTCTCTGACAAAATTGTAAGCAACTTGTGGACAAAGACTTTTTCTCTACAAGTAGGAAAATAAAATTTATTGAAAGCTGAGGATGTGTCAAGCACTCTGGTAAGCATTTTATTATTTTTTAATTCTAATCCTTACAACAATATTTTGAGTTGAATCTCATTCTTAACTCTCATTTTTCAGATAAGGTAACTGGCTCAGAGAGGTGAAGTGATTTTCCCAAGGTCACACAGCTAGTCAAGGTCTCTGACTCCAAGAATGGAGATTTTACTAGCCTTATATGCTACCTCTTCTGTGTGAGCTATAGCAATAGTATCTACCAAGTAGTTGCTCATTTGATCTTTGATAAATGGAAGTGAATTTGTGCATGGAGAGAAGACTATACTAGAGTAGTCTGGAAATGCCCACCCTCCTACCGAAATTCAAGATGGGGGAAATGTGTGTCCTGGCTTCATGATTTGCGCTGGTAAAAAAATCACCATGACTACCAGATGGCCATATTTGGAGCAGCATTCTTTTGGGACCACAGTTTAAGATCAGAATCCCGTAGTAGATCAGGGCACCTAGGAGCTTACTGTGACCTGGCTCTTATTTCTCATGATTCCCATCATCATGAGGGGCTGAATTCCTATTATGTCTACTCTGAGCTCTCCTGGGTTCTCTTTTTAGAGCATTCATGCTTGAATCTTTGGCCAGCTCACCCACGTCACAGCACTAATTCCATAAATTGCAGGGCCCCTAATGTGAATTATCTGTGAGAATTTACTTCCAGTTCTGGGGACAGGACCCCTGGGAAAACTAGGCACTGGGCCAAAAAGAGAGAGTGACCAAGAGTGGCCTGGTCACTCTTAACCTAAACCTTGACCTTGAGCAAAGTAGAGAACGAAGCCACTCAGGAAACATTAGATGTTGCACCAGATGTTCTTTGGACTATATTTCTGCTCCGTTCAAGCAGTGCTATCCCAACTTCGAGTCTATTTTTTGTCATTTCAGAATGATGCTGAGGCCAAATGGGCTGCCTTTTATGAAGAAAAGTCCAAGGTTGCCAAAACGTATCCGCCACAAGAAGTTCAGAATCTCACAGTCAAGCGTCAACTGCAGGCCCTTCAGCAGAGTGGGTCATCAGCGCTCTCAGCAGACAAGAGCAAACAAGTATGCTTATGAACATTTTAGTACTGATCCCAAGAGTTGAAATGTTTAGGAAATATTAAACATTAATATCACCCATAGCTGCTTCCTTTATCTGCAAAGATAGCAATACTGACTTTAGAAAGAACTCTGCCCAGGTAGGGTGACCATATCATTTGTCATCCAAACTGGAATCTTTTTGATAGTGAATGGGGACACTGGAAATAATTACATTCAGACACAATATTAAATTGGGATTGCCCCTAGCCTTGTGGTGTGTATGGACACCCCACGCAGAGGTCACCTTCCAGGGAGAATCTGACAGCCTAAAAGAGCATTCTTTGTCTAGGAAGGCGATTCAGAAAGTTTGGCAGAGATTAGAATTAAAAGACAATTTTATTTTGGTGTCAACATTTCTTTGAAATCCGTGTATAATTTTTTTCATACTATGCATTTCCCATGAACTTCTGAAAAGCCCTTTGTCTGCCAGTGATTCTCAACTGGCAGTGATCTTGTCTACTCCCCTGCCCAGGGGCATTTGACAATGCCTAAAGACATTTGCAGCCACCGTGGCTGAGAAATGCTGTTGGTATCTAGTGGGTAGGGATGTTCCTGAACATTCTGCAATGAACAGCATAGCCAACAACAAGAAATTATGTTGTCCCAAGTGTCAATAATTTGCAAGTGTGAGAAGCCTCATATGTTGTTCAGTTCTTCCCCCTTTCATTCTTGGTTGTCCTCTGCAATTTCTTTTTTTTTTTTTTTTAAGATTTTTATTTATTTGAAAGGCAGAGTTACAGAGAGAGAGAGAGAGAGAGAGAGAGAGAGAGGAGAGAGAGATCTTCCATCTGCTGGTTCATTCCCCAGATGTCTGCAACAGCTAGAGCTACACTGATCCAGTGCCAGGAGCTTCTTCCGGGTCTCCCACGCAGGTGCAGGAGACCTGCAGTACTTGGGCCATCTTCCACCACTTTCCTAGGCCATAGCAGAGAGCTGGATGGGAAGTGTGGAGCAGCTGGGACTCGAACCAGCACCCATATGGGATGCCGGCACTGCAGGTGTTGGCTTTACCTGCTACACCACAGCACCAGCCCCTGCGGTTTCTTTAAACAGTCATTGACAGCCTCAGGTCAGACTACTTCAGGGATGCCCTCCAGTTGATGGAAGATTGACTCCCCATTGAGTGTGAAATGTCTTAGCTCTGCTTGGCTCCACCTTCTGGTGCCCAGCTGCTCTTTCCCACAATGGTCTCTAAATGAAGGCAACTGATTTTTAAAAACTGCTTGAGTCTTTCTTTCTCCAGGCTAACCATGTTTCAGGCAGTCGGCTTCCCCCTCTGCAATGCTTCGAGTTCCCTCAGCAGTCCTGGTTGCTGTGTTTCCGTCATCCGTAACCTTGAAGTGAACACAGCACTCCGGTGCCTTGTGCTCTGTGAGGAGGGGATCAGGAGGCTGACACGCACGCTGTGCTGTGCATCTAAGGCAGTCTAGACCCGTATGAGGGACTTCAAGAAACTCACGGAACAATGGAAATAAAAGACACATTTATTTTGGTGTCAACAATTTTTTTGAAATTCATGCATAGTTTTTTCACAATATGTACCTTTTATGAGCTTTTTGAAGACCTCCATATTAGATTTTTTTTTTTCGTAGCTAAATGCCATGGTTGGCTCATACCAACTTCACTGTCAAAGAAATCTCCAAATCTCTCCCACCAACATTGCTCTAATATAGCGCCTTTTAAATTGTATTCTTAGATATTTTATGCAAATTCAAAAAACCCTGTTAAAATAGCATCTCACATCCCATCCCTGCAGGTTAGGACCCAGCAAGCTCTCTTCTGCAAAAGGAGAGATAGCATCTTCAGTTTTGTGGGCCATATTGTCTGTGTCACAACTCGACAACTCTGCATCGTAGCGGGCAGTCTGCCAAAGCTAATATAGAAATGAATGACTGGCTGTGTTCCAGCAAAACTTTACCCAAACAGGCAGAAGACAGGGTTTGGTCTGCAGACCATAGCTTGCAGAAGACCCCTGATAAAGCCTATTGAAATGCTTTTATCTAAAATATTTAGCTATTTAACCTCAAAATCTTCTTCCTCAGTTGCTTCTCCTTTGGAACTGTGTATATTCTAGTCTACATTTATAAAAATAAAAATACACGATAAGGACAAAGATAAAAAAGCCATATGGTGTGTATCTTTCTACAAGTTGATATTTATTATTCCACATTCTTCTGTCCAATTATCCAGCTAGTTATTAATCTACTTTCATTTATTCCTTCTACGTCTCTGCGTATTTCTCATAAGGACGCCATGAGAAACTTTGCCCCCTTCCAATCTAGGCAGCTTGGTCTGGCCTAGAGGAAACCTGGACAGTTGATGTTTAAAAGAGCCCCAGATAATTCTAATGTGCAGCTAGGACTGAAAAAAACCACTGAAATGCATGTAAAAATTGGAGGGACTCAAGGGCACATGGACTAAGTGGAAGGGAAGCGGGGGAGCTTGAAGAGGCAGGTAGAGAAAGAGACTATGAGGGGTTTTGTTGCAAGGTAAGGAATTGATGTTTATTGTTTTGGACTACAGGATCTTGTGGAAATTTTACACAAAGAATTTATTTCAATAGCGAAAGAGGGAAAGTAGGAGAAGGGGAAACACATCCTGATTCCAGAGTTTTTAAAAACATGTGTGGGAGAAAACTAGTCCTTTCTGTCTCTCTCCTTCCCCTTTTTCTTCCTTCCTCCCTCTTTTCTTCCTTTATTTCCAGTCCATTGCAGATCAATACTTGGTTAATTGATTACATGCTTAATTGACATGGAAATATCAACTTGTTTCAAAAAGTTTATTATCATCTATTCTTTCAAATCATATACATATCAAAAGATGGAAACCCAGGGGCCACTGTTGTGGCATAGTGGGTAAAGCCGCTGCCTATAATGCCAGTATCCCATATGGGCTCAGGTTCAAGTCCCAGCTATTCCATTTCCAATCCAGCTCCCTGCCAATTGCCTGGGAAAAACAGGGAGCATGGCCCAAGTGTTTGGGTCCCTGTCATCCATGTAGGAGACCCAGATGAAGCTCCTAGCTCCTGGCTCAGCCCTGGCTGTTGCACCCATCTGGGGAGTGAACCAGTGGATGGAAAAATCTCTTTCTCTCCTTCTCTCTGTAACTCTGACTTCCAAATAAATAAATATTTTTTTTAAAAAAAGATGCAAACAAACCATCCTCTGTCTTGTACTGTGGCCACGCTGAAACCAGGAGCCAGGAACTCCACCCAGGTCTCCCACATGGGTGGCACGGGCCCAAGTACTTGAGCCATCATTTGTTGCCTACCAGGATGTGCATTAACAAGAAGCTGGATCAGAAGTGGAGCAGCCAGTACTGAAACTGGTACTATGATAAGGGATGTTGGCATCACAAGTGGTGGATGAACCTGCTGTATCACAACACCAGACCCTAGATTGAACGAGTAGCATTGCGTTACTCTGTTACCTTTACTTCCCTTTACCTATATGGTAAAGTTTAAACTCTTTTGCACAGATGGTCCCTAATGATCTGCACCTGCTGACTTCTCCGTCCTCTTCCTTCCACTTCTCCCAGTGAACACCATCACTCTGGTTTCAGTCAACATCTCATTACCACCTGAAATTGCCTTTTACAACCTCCTGCTATCATTTAGGCACTATCTTCTAACTCCCTTCTCTACCTGGCTAATTCAAGATGGTTTTTTTATTAAAAATGATTTATTTACTTGAAAGACAAAGTGACGGAGACAGAGAGAGAAAAACAGACAGATTGTTCTATTTACTGGCTCACTCCTTAAATGCTCACAACAGCCAGGGTTGGGCCAGGCCAAAATCAAGAGCCAGGAAGTCCATCCTGGTCTCCCATAAAGGTGACAAAAACACAAGTACTTGTGTCATCATCTACTACCTTCCAGGATGCACATTATCAGGACACTGGGTCAGAAGCAGAGGTAAGACTAGATCCCAAGCACTTTGATAGCTGCTGTACCACAATGTCCCCAAGCACGGCACTCAATGTTTCCCCCGCTTCTGAATCTCCAGGTTATTACCACTTTTTTTGTGACAAACATATCATTTGTCACTCTTAGTTATTGATTTCATAGCTACCTTATCGTCCAATGATTTTGGTATCCATGAGGGCCAGTGACATGTTCATTTCAGAATTATCAGAGTATAGAACATTGTAGAAGCTGAATAAATGCTGACTGAAACAGAGTGCACTTTTCTGTATTTGTGCAGATGAGCAAAATAGGGTTTTGATAGATCTGTTTCTATCAGTTCTTGATTTTCGGTGGATCTTGTATACATATTTTTATGTGTTATTAAGGACTTTGTACTGTTTGAGAGTGAGGAAACAAATGAAATATTCCCTCTCTACATGCACAAAAGTATTTGGCAAAGAAGATGTGGAATTCTGTAATTTGGGGCAACAAAAATCATGTGGCCAAAAGGATAGTATTTTTTTTCTTAAAGATTTATTTTATTTTTTTGAAGAGCAGTGGCTGCCACTGTGGCATAGCAGGTTAAGCCTCTGCCTGCCGTGCTGGCATTCCACATAGGTGCTGCTTTGAGTCCTGGCTGCTCCAAGATGTCTTTATATTAGCCTTCTCTTTAGGATCTTTTCTATTTTTAACACTGTCACCTTAAATTTGCAGTTGAATACAATTCTAAGCACAATGAGCACCATCTACAGTACTGGAAAAGTTTGTAACCAAAGTAATCCACAGGAGTGCTTATTACTTGAACCAGGTAGGTCATTTGTTTTGAGTAGTGATTATGACATTTTCTTTTTTCTCTCAAATTTTAAAAATGAGATTGTGCTTTCCAGATGCATAATCCAAAGCTGGCAGGTTCCAGACATGTGTTTTAGCAGATAGATGCTGTTCTTTTAACACAAGCTCATGGCAAGTTCTGTCACATCCGAGCAATTTTATTAAGTTAGTAATCAACTTATTTCAGCGGCTTATCTTCTCTGCAGACATATTTGAAAGTATAGTAGGGGGAGGAAATTAATGAATCAGGAGATTTTGTTCAATAACTTTCTGACTTTGATGTCTGCCAGCCTTTAAGTTCTTGAAATTCATGTAATTGTTTACAAATAAAAATTTTGCAAATCCATGCTTACCTCCCCTTGGGTACTTTTGCTAACAGGTTTGGATGAGATAATGGCAAAGAGCACAGACTACAATGAGCGGCTCTGGGCTTGGGAAGGCTGGCGGTCTGTGGTCGGCAAGCAGCTGAGGCCTCTATATGAAGAGTACGTGGTCCTGAAAAATGAGATGGCAAGAGCAAACAGTAAGTCTGCTGTTCTGTGGCAGTTCTCATGCTGTCTGTGGGCTGCAGGGCTATTTCTTAGACATCACTAAGCCTGCTCTTTGCTGTCACGATAGCTCCAATTTAGTGATCATCTGCTGCATAATTTAGGTTACCTGTCCCTAGAAGAAGTCACTGGGGAATAAGAAAAGGTGATTTGGAATTCTACAGTTTAAAGAGCTCAGGAATGACATTCAACTACAGGGTCTCAAATGAATTAGCCAGGAATTATGAATTATTAGTTTCCAGGAAGATCTTGGACCCTCAAGGGTTCCTGAAGGGTTGAGTGAGTGAGGATCTTAGTTCTCAGGTAGGATGAGAGAGACACTATCTAGAGACACTCACCCCATCCCGTGTGACCATTGTTCATTCTCAAAGGCCATGTGCATGTCTACCTCAGGGTGCTTTCCCAGAAGGGAAAAAGATTAGCTTATGCTGGAAACTTATTTCCTGCCAGTTGTAATTATAATGCAAAGCACATAGTCATAAATATCTTAAACATATTTTTAAAAGATTTATTTATTTATTTGAAAGGCAGAGTTACACAGACAGAGGAGAGGCAGAGAGAGACAGAGAGAGGGGTCTTCTATCTGCTGGTTCACTCCCCAATTGGCCGCAATGGCTGGAGCTGCACCTATCCAAAGCCAGGAGACAGGAGCTTCTTCCAGGTCTCCCACACAGGTGCAGGGGCCCAAGGACCTGGGCCTTTTTCTACCGCTTTCTCAGGCCATAGCAGAGAGCTAGATCAGAAGTGGAGCAGCCAGGACTAGAACCAGCATCCATATGGGATGCTGGCACGGCAGGCGGTAGCTTTACCCACTACACCACAGTGCCAGCCCCAGTCATAAACATCTTAACATAGGAAGAAATTTCCATATTTCTTAACTTATTCTCCTGCCTTAATAATGATCTCATATCATGCTATTTTGGTGATTCACTGCCTTCTGGAATTGAGTAAAGAAGATTTTTATTTTCATTTTTTGTTTCTAAATTTCTCCCACTGTCACTGAAACTCATATTCTTAGTTTTAGAAATAAAGAGTTCATTTTAAAAATACTTATTAATTTGAGAGAGAGAAATGGAGAGAACTCCTGTTTGCTGGTTCACTCCTCAAATGTCCACAATGGCTGGGGCTAGGTGAGGCTGAAGTCAAGAGCCCAGAACTCAATCTGGGCATCCCATGTGGGTGACAGGAACCTAATTACTTGGAAGGCAGCTATGCTCACCACTATACCACCAATGCACACAAGAACTCAATTACTTGAACCTCTTACACCATTGTCTCCCAGGCTCTATGTTAACAGGAAGCTAGAGTAAGTAGCTAGAATGGGGCATTGAACCTAGGCACCTGGATATGGGACATAGGCATCTTAACCTGATTACTTAACCACTGGGCCAAATGCCCTCCCCTCACCAATTTTTTTTTAAAGATTTTGTTTATTTATTTGAGAGGTAGAGTTACAGACAGTGAGAGGGAGAGACAGAGAGAAAGGTCTTCCATCCTCTGGCTCACTCCCCAAATGGCCGCAAAGGCCAGAGCTGGGCCAATCCAAAGCCAGGTGCCAGGAGCCTCCTCTGGTCTCCCACATGGGTGCAGGGGCCCAAGGACTTGAGCCATCTTCCACTGTCCTCCCAGGCCATAGCAGAGAGCCAGATTTGAAGAGGAACGACCAGGACTAGAACCGGCGCCTATATGGGGTGCCGGCACCACAGGCGGAGGACCAACCCACTGTGCCACAGCACTGGCCCCGTCCCCTCACCAATTTTTAAAAAGAGTATCTTGTATATCCTTCCATCCAATATCTACTTCTCTCCTCATGTTCAAGATCATCATTTGCCAATGTGTATATAAAAATAAAACTTACTAAACTATATTTACAAACTTCATTAGTTAATACCTTAATACAGGGTCCTGTTTCTTGATGGTTAGCTACTAACTGAAGCACATAGAGAGGTGGTATGTATACACAGGATTTTCAAACAAATACAGGTCTACTGTTGCAATGTCCACGATGAGTTAAGCCACATATGAAAATATAAGGCCCTGAACAAAATAAGAATTAAGAAACTTAGGAATAGAATCATATCTCTTAAAACTAATGAGGCAAACTACCTTTAGGGAGAGTAGAAATAGGGTGTGACCTTGGACAAGTGACTTAACCACTCTAAGCACAGGCTGTTGGTGGGAATGCAGACTGGTACAGCCGCTGTGCAAAACAATATGGAGGTTCCTTACGAAATTAAAATTAGAATTATTATATGACCCAACAATTCCTCTTCTGGGCATCTACTGAAAGGAAATTAAACTGCCACCTTGTGAAAGTATCTGCACTCCACATTCATTGTAGTATTGTTCACAATAGCCAAGATATGGAAACAACTAGGTGTCCATCAACAGACAATGGATAAAGAAATTGGGTATCAATTATTATTGAGTCTGAATAAAGGAGATCCTGTCATTTGAATCAACATGGATGGTGCTGGAGATCATTATGCTAAGTAAAAGCAGCCTGACACAGAAAGACAAACGTTACATGATCTCACTTATATGTGGAATCTAAAACCAGAAAAGGTTAAATATACAGAGATAAATATTAAAACAGTGGGTAGCCAGGTTTAGGATGGGGAAGGAGGAAATGGAGAGATGTAGGTCAAAGGATACAAACTGGCAGATATGGTGACTGAACAAGTCCGAAGATCTAATTACAACATGTGAGCCAAGTTAATAATAATGTATTCAAGGTTTTTGCTAAGTAAGGAGCTTTCAGTAGCTCTTGCCTCAGAGAAACTGTGTAATTCTGAGAGATGATGATGTATTCGTCTTTTCACTATAATAACCATTCTACTATGTATATGTGTGTGTGTGCCTCATAACACTATACTATATACCTTTAGTATACACAGTAAAAGTTATTTTGAAAGTAAACATAGGCTGTTAATATGCACAGTAGGGCTTATAATAATGTCAACCTTGTGAAGTTTTTGTGCTTATTCAATGAGGTAATACATTTAAACTCCTGGCGTAGACCAAGTGCTCGAAGGAATTACCTAGTGTTGTTATTCATGTGCATCCCTTTGAATTGACTTTTAGAGGGGTGATAAAAATGTGATGAAACCTTTAGATTTCTTTTATCTTGTCTACAAGGCTAATCTACATGGAATGTGTTTTCTTTCTTTTCTTTATGTCTTCCTCCTCTTTACAAAAAAAAACAGATTATGAAGACTATGGGGATTATTGGAGAGCGGATTATGAAGCCGAGGGGGCAGATGGCTATGACTATAGCCGCAGCCAGTTGATTGACGATGTGGAACGTACCTTCTCAGAGGTAACTGCGGAACTATACACAGACAAATGGAGGGCAGTGCATAGGGAGGAGGCGCAATGACTGAAGGCATTCTGATTTGTTCTTAGCACACTGGTCAACCATTGCCAGGCCTCATAAAGCAATTATGGAGTTTGTTTTAGAGAAAAAGGCACCCCCTACCGATGATTAGAATTATTTTGCTAAAGAAAGAAAAAGAATTAATTTGCTTTCCTCTTCTTTCCATCACTCAGCAGGATTAACAAGAGGAGTGGTCTTTTAGATCCATAAGAAGGAATGCTGAGCCACCTGGGCCTGGCACTGTCTTCCTTTGCTAGCAGAGCCATTGCCTTTGCTTCCTTCCTCAGGACAGGTGCCACTATTATTTCATTAGGCTTTGACCAAGAACGTTTTTATAGTGATGAAAGAGTCCTACGAACCATGAAATAGCTCATGGACACTTACTCATTCTGACCTCTTCCCACCTCCCCTTCATCCCTGCATCTTCACACTTCTGATGTGAAGCTACTCAGTCACAGCCACAGTTGGGCAGTGCCATTCAAAAGGGAAAACAAACAACCCCTCCAAAATAAATGGGCAAATATTTGAATAAGTACATCGTCAAAAATGAATATAAAAAAAGCAAGTAAAAAGTTATTAGGGAAATTCAAATTGAAACCTGATGAAAACCCACTGCACATTCACCAGAATGGCTATCATAAAACGATTGACTATTAAGTGTTGGGGAGGTTGTGGAGACCCTGGAGCCCTCATACACTGCTGGCAGAAATGCAAAATGGAGCACTTTATAAAATAGTTTGACAGTTTTTTAAAAATTTAAACATACATTTACCATGACTTAGTCATCCCACTCTTAGCTGACTATGTGAGACAAATGGAAACATATATCCATAGAAAGACATACACACATATCCCTAGCAGCACTATTCATCATAGCTGCAAACTGGAAGCAACCTAGCTGTCCTTCAACTGATGAGTAGATAAACAGCCTGCTACATTCACAAAATGGAATAATATTTAGTAATAGAACAGAATGAACTATTGACAAATGCGCCTAATGGACCTATAGAATATTCTAATGAAAGAGGCCAAACACAAAAGGTCACAAATTAAATGATTCCGTTTCTATTAAATGAATAGGCAAAGTATATAAATTGTACCTCAACTTAAAAACAAAGAAAAAAGTGATCTTAAAAATGATTTCTTTTTTGCATTTTCTTTCATTTTGAGATTTGTGTTCCTCTAGGCATGTTTATCAATTTATGCAGTGAAGCTGGTCATCATCAGTATCTGGGAAGAAGGAATGTTTCAAATTCTCTACAATATTTGAGAGAAGAAGAAATAATTTCAGGAAATTTTACTTGTCTAAAGAAGCTCCTAGCTCTAGTATTGGGAATTGGAAAATGGAGTTGGATACTCTTGGTTTTAAACTCTTTCCTGGGGCTTTTCAGATTAAACCATTGTATGAACAACTCCATGCCTATGTGAGGACAAAGTTGATGGATGCCTACCCTTCCCGTATCAGTCCAGTTGGATGCCTCCCTGCTCATTTGCTTGGTAAGAAGCCCCAGGATGTCTTTGTGTTCTTGGCTCTTAGTTATACACACCAACAGAATGTCTTTTTAAAGTGAGGCCCAACATAACACTTTTGAAAAATATTATCTGAATGAAGTTAGAAACTTTATAGAAATCATATTTTGAAAGACTCATTCTTGATTAATTATAGGGTTTTTTGGTAGGTGTGAAGGGTTATTATGTTGGCCATAATCCAAAGGATAAAAGGGTTAAGATGACTACAGAAAGAACTTCAGGGTCAAATGAGAGTGGAAGTGGGAAAAATACTTAGTATTGAAGTTGATTAGCTGAGCTCTTGAGGTGGAGTTCAGTATTTTTGTGTCATATTGTCTGTCAGAAGTTTGGCAGGCTGAGAGCGGTCAGCAGTGAGAAGGTGGCTTTCCAGAATTCAGGATAGCCTCGGTGAAATCTTCCTATACTTTCTCTACTGCACAAATAGCTCTTGCTAAAAAGTACTTCATTTGGAATGAGTAATGAATGAAGGAGAGTACCTACCCTCCCCTCTCCCACCCAGCTATGGCTGGTAGTGAATTCTGCATGGCCAAACCTCATTTCTATTAGTAGGAGAGACTATGAACGAAGGACCCTAAAGTAAAAAGACATCCTCTCCACAACATCCTCAATGAGTATTATTCAGTAGTTTGGTTTCTGCTTAATTCATTAAGTCCAAAGTTTTCAATTCTGCCAGTATTTCAAAACATAATTTTATTTCCAAGTTACCATAAGTGTTCTAGTCACTGCTTAATAAGCTTTTATTGTTGTTCTATGTATAGGGCAATGGGACATAATAGATTAAACTTTTCTGATATGATGAGGCTCTCTTCCGTCCAAAGCAGATTAATCTATTACTACAGGGCACCAGTTGTAGGACAGTTCTACATTCCGTGGAACTGAATCAACAACCCTCTAATGCCTTCTATTCCTCACTCCCTTTTCCATGCTATAAGATTGCCCAAAATATCCCAATTCTTATTCTACAAAATGACTTTTTAGGTATTAGTAAACTACCATCATATAAGATGTAGCCTAAGACCTGGCACCATAGCAAATACTAAATACATTTTGGTAACTGTTACTGTTATCACAGTGTAAGCTCTGTTTTCTTTTTTTTTAAGTTAAGTATCCTTCACAGATTTTCAACTATTCCTTGCAATCCTACTTTGCTAATTGTTCTTTGGTCAAACTATACTTTGTCCATGTCCTTCTTCAGCTGTCATGCTCAGAACCCAATAGTTAACTACAGAACAATTTTGACCAATATATGGAAAAAATACTACATTTGCCTTTATTCTAGGCATTATGATTCTATCACTTTAGCTCAAGGTCACATTTGTGTGTGTGTGTGTTTAAAGATTTATTTATTTATTTGAAAGGCAGCACGATGGAAAGAGAAAGAGAGAGACAGATTTCTTCCATCTGCTGGTTCACTCTCCAAATGCTTGTAACAGCCAAGGCTGGGCCAGGCCAAAGGCAGAAGCCAAGAACTCCATCTGGGTGGCAGGAACTCAAGTACTTGGACTATCATCTGCTGCCTCCTAGGCACATTAGGAGGAAGCTGGATTGGAAGTGGAGCAGCTGGAACTCGACCTGGAACTTCAGTATGGGAAGTGGGTGCCCCATGTGGCAGCTCAACTCTACTGTGCCACAATGCACAATGCCTGTTCCAACACATTTGTATTTTAGAAGCCCTGCCATAGTGCTTGTTGGATTGGGTCACTCTTGGTCTTTTACTGTGAACTGTGATTCAGCCTGATATCACATATATATTTCTATGGCAGTTAAATTTTTCTCTAAAATGTAATCATAAAACTTCACAGAAATCTACTAAATTTTATCTTTGAAAAAAATGCAGTACTTTTCATGTACTCATGTTTCCCAATTTCTTTGGTGGTAGGATTTTGATCCTGCTATTAGCTTGATTTTTTTCTAGATCCATCTTCCATTTTAGGGTATCTGGCCTTGAAATACAAGTTCACATTTGTTTGAGATGCTTGCAAAACACTCAGTTAAGTGTATTAATATAGTAATAAAGGCTGGTGCTGTGGCACAGTAGGTTGATCCTTGACCTGTGGTGTCTGCATCCCATATGAGCACCGGCTCTAGTCCTGGCTGCTCCTCTCCCGATCTAGCTCTCTGCTATGGCCTGGGAAAGCATTGGATGATGGCCCAAGCGCTTGGTCCCTGCACCCATGTGGGAGATCTGGAGGAAACTCCTGGATCCTGACTTCAGATCAGCTCAGCTCTGGCTGTTGGGGCCATTTGGGAGTGAACCAGCGGATGGAAGACCTCTCTGTCTCTCCCTCACTGTCTGTAATTCTCTCAAATAAATAAATAAAATCTTTTAAAAAATAGTAATAGAAGTGAAACTTAGTCACATGTTGGTAGAAGTTCATCATTTGAGATCTTATATGACTTCTTTTGAATCTGATACTGGCATTTCTAACAGATTAATTTGTAGTATTTTGTTCCATGGATGATAGAGTATATAAATCTCTTTCTAATCCGTAGTAACTATGTTGTTCTTTATGTGTAATAAATTGTGCCTCTGAATTGTAATTCAAGATGGGAGAAACTGTGATAATTTTTAATAAGTTTTGCTTAAGCACATAATCTGTCATTTCGCTCTTTTAGAGGAAGAAAGAATAGGAAGAAATGGAAAGAGTAGGAAAAAATGGAAACAGGAAGTGAAAGGGAAGCATAGAAATCAGATTATATTTAGAATTCTACTGTGTTGTCTGCTTACCAATCCTACCTTATGCGCTATGTAAAATCAGGTCTGTATTTCTACTGTCTTTGTCATATATTAACAGACACTTTTTTTAATAGGTGATATGTGGGGTAGATTTTGGACAAATCTGTACTCTTTGACAGTTCCCTTTGGACAGAAACCAAACATAGATGTTA
Organism: Sylvilagus floridanus; assembly: GCA_949820135.1. NCBI lineage: Eukaryota > Metazoa > Chordata > Mammalia > Lagomorpha > Leporidae > Sylvilagus > Sylvilagus floridanus. The sequence continues at coordinate 128,909,729 of OX463223.1, forward strand.
CTGACACAATGGTGAACCAGGTAGGAGGAAGATACCTTAAAAATTAAAGCTAAATTCTCATCTTCATTTCTATTTATGCTAGTCTTCTGTTCTTATCTTTTGTATGTGACACCATGTAAACAGAAATTCCAAACATTTAGCTTTTCTTTATGTCTTATCTAGGTGTATTGTTTATTAAAAAGTGATTTACAGTGTCACCTTGTATAACATGTGTGATGTTGATCTTGTTGAGAGCTACTCAAAATGGAGGTGACCTGTGTTTTCCATTAAACAGCAAGATGTGGAATTATCAACTGGCTATCACTGTTTCCAAAGTTAGTCATTGCTAAGTAATCAGTCAGTAATCTCTATGACTAGTAAAAGTAAGACTGTCAGAATATTTTTATGTATCAAAATAATCATTAGTGTTAAAATATTATAAGAATCTTTAAAATAATATTTAAATCACTTTTCTTACCATCTTGATATGATATAATTGTTTAAGTTATCTGTGTTCCTTCCACTCATGAAATAACATTGTGGTTACAATTATGCATTTTTCATTATTCAACATTTCTGGGAAGAATCAATAATGATACTTGCATTTATCTTACAATATTTCTTCAGATGGTTGTATCATAATTTACTGATACATTGCTGAATGTCTGCTAATTAATAGATTTAAATCTGCAAGTAGCAATGCCATGAATGTCTTCACATTCCTAGCACATCCCTGGGGAAAGTCCGTGAGGTCCATAAAATCAGGACGTTTCAAGGGCCTGCAAACTACTGCAGTTGTTCTGGCCCCATGTTGCAGTTGAGCAGCAGTCAAGCCCCATCTTTATGTAGCTCCTAAGCCTTTCTAAAGTGTTTTCACACCCACCTTTTCTCCTAATATTATCTGCCAGACTATCAGGACAGGTCTTGTGCTAGCTCCTTGCTCTAGGTGAGGAAATTGAGAATTAGCTAAATTATGTGTCCTAGCTCACCAAGACAGCCAACGACAACTAAGGGTTGAACGCAGAACTCTTAATCTTTCCAGTTTGTTTTTCCATTTGTTCATTTGTTGTTCATTCAACAGATGTTAACTATGCTTATTAGTCTGTACTATTTTGGTATATGTTCACTCTGCTTAAGAAGGACATACTTATATCAATCCCAATAGCTTGCCATTAAGCCTTTAAAGGTCAATCATTAAAAATAAAGCAAAACAAAACCGTAACCTCATATCCTGTTTTGTATTCCCAGGGCTGACATAGGAGAAAAACCAGATTTGACTAGTCTTTGAGATTAGAGGATGTTCTCTGTGTTACTAAAAATGATTCGTAAACTGTCTGCCAATTACACAAGCTTAGCCTGCCTGATGTGAGCCTTATGTACTAAGCAGGCTTGATAAGCTCCTGGGATACTACTTTCCAGAAAAGTTTACTAGATGGCAGATGCCTACTTCTAGCTCTCTGCAGTTCCAAAATATTCTGGAAGTTTAGGCTCCATACATACCATGATGTCCAGGCCCAAGTACCCATTGGCTGGAAGGCTACATTTGGGCCTATTTGATTCCAAAAGTCCATGCCTTCATGCTCACTTTAAGGCTTATTCCTTCCATCAGGCTCAATACAGGGCCTTGCCCCTTGAAGGAACGAAGTCAATTATTGTTGCTTGAGTTGAATAGTCTTTAGCAAATAAAAGGTCACTGTTGTTTGTTTGTTCATGGCTACAAAGAATAGGGCCAAAAAAGTCACATGTAATCTTTATTCAGTCTACTACTAACATTTTCATGTATTTTTAATTAAGATGATGTTATACGAGTAGTTTATTATTTTACTTTTCACTCATTGTTTTTTTCTTTTTATTTATTTATTTATTTGATAGGTAGAGTTAGACAGTGAGAGAGAGAGACAGAGAGAAAGGTCTTCCTTCCATTGGTTCACTCCCCAAATGGCCGCAACAGCTGGTGCTGTGCCGATCCAAAGCCAGGAGCCAGGTGCTTCCTCCTGGTCTCCCATGCAGGTGCAGGGCCCAAGCACTGGGCCATCCTCCACAGCAGAGAGGTGGACTGGAAGAGGAGCAACCGGGACTAGAACCCGGTGCCCATATGGGATGCCAGCGCCACAGGCAGAGGATTAACCAAGTGAGCCACGGCACTGGCCCCAACTTTTCACTTACTGTTAAATTGCATTTTACAATATCAGTAGAAATTTGTTAAGTATAATTTGGGTGGCTGCACAATTTTCCATTCCACAAAGGTATTATTTATTTAACCCTTCTGATAATTGCTTACACTTTTTTCCTATTAATCACACTCAGTGTAATTTCTTGACCTAATTTCTGATAATTTCCTAGATTGTTCCCTAGAGACAGGATTACTGAGACAAAGAATATACACATTTTGAAAGCTGTCCATACATGTTGCCAAATTACCTTTCAGAAAGGTTATGCCAAGATATTTATTCAACAAAATAAATGTTGTTATTTTATTTTTGTCTTTTTATTTTATAGAATGTTATTTTATTTTTGTCTTTTTATGTTATTATTCTAATGTTTGAATTAAATATTGTTCCTTTATTTCACACAGGGCTGGGATGCAGAGAGGATATTCAAGGAGGCTGAGAAGTTCTTTGTGTCTGTTGGTCTTCCTAGTATGACTCAAGGATTCTGGGAAAACTCCATGCTAACTGAGCCAGGAGATGGTCGGAAAGTGGTCTGCCACCCCACAGCCTGGGACCTGGGGAAGGGCGACTTCAGGTAGTGGGGCTGATACTGACATGGCTGATATCTAATGGGAGAAGATGAACTTCGATCCCTTCTCTTCTTCTCTGAGCATAGAAGAGATCAGTTAATGCTCCTTGAACTAAAAGTGGGAGTCCATTAGAGTACATCTGCATTTTCCCAGAAAAAAAAAAAAAATGTGCTTGCCAGCAGCCCTTAACTTGAACCTTGAGACAGTCTGCCTCATTTGGAATATGAGGGCACTTCAAAAAGTTTGTGGAACAGTGGAAATAAAAGATGAACTTATTTTGGTGCAAAAATTTTTTTTTGAAAGCCATGCATTAATTTTTCATAATATGCATTTCTCATGAACTTTTTGAAGATCCCCTTATATTATGCATCCACTAGAACAACATGGTCATAGTGATAGTTTGGCTCCCATTAGAAAAGGTTTGAGGCTAAGATTTATGGAAGATGACTATGTGAATCAGCCATTGCTCTTCCTCTCCATGTTTCACATTTATGAATGAGACAGGATAGAGAAATCAATAAGCTGGGATAAAAGGGAGAAGGTAGCCTGTGTCATAAAAGAGACACGGGGAATGTTCTGTGAGGAGCTGGAAGAGAATTGACCACATCTAGAACAGGAGATAGAATCAGACAGAGCTTTGCCGGTAGCGTTGGAATTGCATCTGAAATATAAGAAAGGTTTGGACAGACACAGCTGGAGGAGAACATGAGGCTGGAGAAAAGCAGGATCAAATGCAGAGGTAGGACCTGGCATGTGTGCTAGAGTTAGCAAGTTTGCTAGAATCAGAAGCATGTGAAGGTGAGTCTGGGTGATGTGGTAGAATGGGTAGAGGGGTTTGGAATCCTAGGTGTGTCACTTAATGACAAGGCAGCCTTGAACAAAGTATCTAATCTTGGGTTTCAGATTCCTGATTTATGAAGTAGAAGAGTAATTCCCAAGTTTGTAAGCGTCTTAGGTTGGGTTCCTTATTTTGGAAATTTTTGTACAATGTTTCATTTAGAGTGATGTGTCAGGCACAGGGGAGTGAGGGAGGCAGGCTGGGCCAGGGGAAGGAGGTAAGAAGCAAGAAAGGTTGTGATTTCTGCTGGAGACTGACCTCAGCCTGGTCCCTTACAGCTCCCCAGAGTTAGTCAGACCTTGAACCATAGAGCTGGTCACACCTTGAGACAAGAGGACTGGCCTTTTGCACCCTGAATCAGTCAGTCAGTGGCTGTGGACTGCCACAGAATGTATGTGTGTGTGTGTGTGGGGGGACACAACCTCCTGGTTGAGGAACCTCCTGTTTGGCCAAAGCAATAAAAAAGGAAGCAGCTATTGGCTCTTATCAGCCATGACTCAGGCAACCGGGGAATGGTGGATCTGCCTGGTACAGGAGAGCCCTACCCTAGAGTAAGGGTTGGCAACCCTTTTCTATAGAAGACCAGATAGTTAAATGATGTCAGCTTCCCAGGTCTCTGTTGCAGTTACTCAACTCTGCCCTTGTGGCATGAAAGCAGCCATAGCCAATCCCTAAACAGCTGGATGTGGCTGTATGCTGATAAAACTTTATTTATAAAAATAAGCCAGCCAGTAGGCTGTGGTTTGCCAAGCCCAGTACTAGCATGATGCTTTAAAATGAGAAGTTATAGGTATGAGGGGGCCTCAAAAAGTCTATGGAAAATGGAATTATAATATGAATTTTCCATAAAATTTTTGTAGACTCCACTCCCAAGTTTCTTTTTTTTTTTTTTTTTGACAGGCAGAGTGGACAGTGAGAGAGAGAGACAGAGAGACAGACAGAAAGGTCTTCCTTTTGCCGTTGGTTCACCCTCCAATGGCCGCCGCGGACGGCGTGCTGTGGCCGGCGCACCGCGCTCGTCCGATGGCAGGAGCCAGGAGCCAGGTGCTTCTCCTGGTCTCCCCATGGGGTGCAGGGCCCAAGCACCTGGGCCATCCTCCACTGCACTCCCGGGCCACAGCAGAGAGCTGGCCTGGAAGAGGGGCAACCGGGACAGAATCCGGCGCCCCGACCGGGACTAGAACCCGGTGTGCCGGCGCCGCAAGGCGGAGGATTAGCCTGTTGAGCCACGGCGCCAGCCAACTCCCAAGTTTCTTAGCAGAGATTCTTATACATACAGTAGTCAGTAAATATATAGTAGCTATTCTTAAATTTGTTTCAAAAGAAAACAGAGAGAGGCCAAGTTAGGAAAACCCAGTTGGGGTCATACTGGAGGTGTAAAAAGGCGGCTGAGTGTATTCTTGAGCAGTGAGGAGTCCTTAATGGGTGGGAGGTGACATGATCAGAATGGTAGGAAAATTAATTTGGGAATCTACTGAAATATGACTCCTACACCCACCTGAATGAAAATGTTCTCACCAGGTTGAGAGGGACCACCTAATTGCCAAATACAGACCTTAACCCATCAGGCTAAAGCAGAAGTAGTCAACATACACTAGGTGTTTTTTCACATGCTACTTTCCCTTGTCTTCTGCATTATCGACCTCTTCCGGGCTCCTCTGACCTCTCTGAATGCCCTTTCTTCCCAGAGTCAACTTCCTCTCCCAACCCCTTGGTTGCTGGGATCTCCCAAGGCTTTGTTTTTGGCCGTCTTTTTGTCATTCATCACATTCACTCAGTGACTTCCCTGCTAAGGACTCCCAAGTCTCAATTTCTAGCCCCTTCTACTATCTCTCTATCTTGGCTATACCAAGCCGCTGCTTGCAGTGTTTTAAACGGCATGTTCTTTTCTCAAGTCTTTGTCATTGAACTCTTCCAGGAATGCCCGTCTCCTTGCCATCTACCTAGCAAACTCCTGCACATTGATCAAGGTCCTGATTGCTCATTGCATCCTCAGTTACACCTTTCTCAGTGCTTCTAGGAGACTGCCTGCCTTCACTATTGTCATGCCCAAGGTTGTACTACTGATCACTTATAGAGTATTTGTCTTGGAGTTTTATAGCAGAGCACACTGCTTTCTATCTTCCTAGTGGTGTGTGAGCAGAACAAGATTCCTCACTGCCCATCACTTTATATTGAACAACTAGTCCAGAGTCTGGGACATAAGAGATAGGTACTCCAGGTTCACTGGTGAATAAATCTTAGAAAAGTGACTCATGCTACCAAAACCCCATACAACTCTGCCGCAGTGATTAAAGGAAATGCTGTGAGACACATGCTAATTTTGCCCATTTTGTGCAGGATCAAGATGTGCACAAAAGTGACAATGGACAACTTCCTGACAGCGCACCACGAGATGGGACACATCCAGTATGACATGGCGTATGCCACACAGCCTTACCTGCTAAGAAATGGAGCTAATGAAGGGTTCCACGAAGCTGTTGGAGAAATCATGTCACTTTCTGCAGCTACCCCTGAGCACTTGAAATCCATTGGTCTTCTTCCCTATGATTTTCATGAAGACAATGGTATGGACATTTTTCATGATTTGTATGGGGGGGGGTCTTTAGTCCTATTTGGGCAAACGTATTTATTGTCATGCATAGCAAATACCTTTTGCCACATAAGGTATAAGGTACTTGCAAATTGCTACTGGGAAAAAAATTAAGTATGTATTAGCACATGCTAACTTGCAGTCTTATATTTTTTTAAAAAAATGCAGAGTAACTGAGTGGAAATTTATTCTGTTGGAAATATCTAACGCATTTTGTTTTTTAATTTAAAAATGTTGAAACAGTTTCACAAAACTGAAACAGCTTGTCCAAGGTCACCTAACTAATTAGTGACAGTGTTCTGATTATATTCCTTTGGTTTTAGGTGAAAATTTTGCACAATTTTAGTGCTACAACAGATTCTACACTTGATCTTAGGCAAAAGGCCAAGCTTAATCAAAAGGCCAAGAAGCAATACAACAGATTCTAAAAAAACATTTTACAGAGGAGAAAATCAAATCCAAGAGAGGGAAATAATGGTCCAAGATCAAAAAGGCAATGTAATGGCAGAATCATAGCCCAATATAAACCAAATCCCTAACCTAAATTCCTCCCTATAATGTGTGCAAAGCAAAATGAAACTTGGAATTTGGGATTTTTAAAAGCAGGTGGCACAATATCAATATTGGAAGGGAATGAAACATTTGGCTCATCCAGCTGAAGCATGAATTTGCCCTGTACATCGCTTCAAATTTATGCTGTTCTTCAATAACTTTATCCCATTTCTTTTTGCATGGCTCAGACTTGATGGAACATAAAAAATGTTCAGGAGATTTGGATTTCTTCCATGGGGGATGCCATGGGTTTTGATTCTTCCTCTTACAAGTACAGCAATTAAAGCTGAATACTTTCTCCTCTTCCATGTATTTCTTGCCCCTCATTTGCTGGCTGGAGTGTTTGGTGAGTGAGGTCAAGGCCAGGAGCTCCATCTTTGTGCAGGCAGTTCACTCTGCCTTGATCTCTGGTTCCAGATCCTTGGTGATCTCATAAGGGCCTGTGAGTAGCCAGTGTAAAGCAGTTACCATGTCTGAAATACCGCAAGCACAGACCCCGCAGATTATAGACCGGTAGTGGCATCCTCCATGAAGAGAACAACAAAGGCAAAGGAATTAACGGTAGCCACATCTGCTTCCTAAGTTCCAAATAATATTCACTCAAGTCAATGAACATACATTTATTTGTTTTATCATTTTTTTTGACAGGCAGAGTGGACAGTGAGAGAGAGACAGACAGACAGACAGAAAGGTCTTCCTTTGCTGTTGGTTTACCTTCCAATGGCTGCCGCGGCTGGCACGCTGTGGCCGGCGCACCGCGCTGATCCGATGGCAAGAGCCAGGTGCTTCTCCTGGTCTCCCATGCGGTGCAGGGCTCAAGCACCTGGGCCATCCTCCACTGCACTTCCGGGCCACAGCAGAGAGCTGGCCTGGAAGAGGGGCAACCGGGACAGAATCCGGCGCCCCCGACCGGGACTAGAACCCGGTGTGCCGGCGGTGGAGGATTAGCCTGTTGAGCCACGGCGCCGGCCTTGTTTTATCATTTTTAAATGTTTCACGACAGCAGGCAAAAGTGGTCAGATCACTGTTTTTTCACATGGTGTTAGATGTGGTTAAACCCCTGCTTCTTTGCTTGGCTCTGCTCCTGATTTGTGAATGATGCTAAACAAACACATCGCTTTAATCCTTGTTTTCTTCCCCTCTCTCTTCCTTTCTTCCTCCAGATACATGAGGGACTTAAAATGTTTATGGAAAAATGAAATTTAAAGATTATTTTTATGTGAACGAAAGTTTGGAATCTTATGTGGCTTTTCTCATAATCCACATTTCCTGTGAACTTTTTGAAGAGCTCCCAGATTTATTGAGAACATACCATATATGAGACATTTGGGGTTTTTTTGGACAGTAGAGAAACAGTGACATGGAAAGTAGATAACATCTTCCTGCTTATATTTCAGTGAGCTTTCTCGGTACACTCTTTCTTTGATGAGCTCTACTCCCGGTTCATGTCACTAATAAGATACAGAATGAAGTGATATGATTTGCTAAAACACTTAACATTCCTGGTAAAAAAGATACCAGTATATTTAAACGGCACTGTACTTTTGATTATCCAGGATTGTGTTCTCTATGGAAATTCCTTTTTTTTTTTTTTAACCCCCTCTCTGGTTTACTAGTTTTTTTTATAACACTTTTATTTAAAGAATATAAATTTCCAAAATACAGCTTATAGATTACAATGGCTTCCCCCCCATAACATCCCCCCCACCCGCAACCCTCCCCTTTCCCACTCCCTCTCCCCTTGCTTCACATCAAGATTCATTTTCAATTCTCATACTAGTTTTTCACTATCTTTTTACTACATGTTTATTTAACAAAGACTTGAGAGGGCATTGAGTAGCAGGCACTGCACTGGGTGTACAATCTTGAATGAAATGTCATCAATCACTGCCTCCGTGGAGCTTTCAAGAACAAGTGGTATGACTAGGAAAGGAGATAAAATGGTCCTTTTTACTCTGATAAGAGATATTTAAGGAAGGCAATTGGAACTAATGGAAAAAAATGAGGATTGGGCAACTTGTGGATTTTTATTTGCCTGTTCTGTTTCATGGCTCCACCCTACTCCAAATTCCTTAGCTGAGAAGGTGAACATATACATATTGTTATGTTCATTGTTAATATTTCTCATTTGTATAGTAAGTATATCTTGAGGAATATTTTCTTTTTTTAAAAGATTTTTTAAATTATTTATTTGAAAATCAGAGAGAGAGAGAGAGAGAGAGAGAGAGAGAGAGAGAGAGATTTTCCCAGATCAAAGCCGGGAGCCTGAAACTCCATCCAGCTGTCCCATGTGGCTGGCAGGGGCCCAAGTACTTCAGCCATCTTCCCACAGCTTTCCCAGGCACATTAGCAGGGAACTGGAGTGAAAGTAGAGAGGCAAGTGCTCATATGGGATGCCCGCACTACAGGCAGTGGCTTATCCCTGTATACCACAACATTGGCCCCAAGGAATATTATCTTGAAATTAGGAAAATTACCTTTAACACAGGACAGCTACTATCATCTTCATCTTAATATTACCATTTTCCATTTATTTTCAGAAACAGAAATAAACTTCCTACTCAAACAAGCACTCACGATTGTTGGAACTCTACCATTTACTTACATGTTAGAGAAGTGGAGATGGATGGTCTTTAAGGGTGAAATTCCCAAAGAGCAGTGGATGCAAAAGTGGTGGGAGATGAAGTAAGTCAATGATTCAGTAAAATGTTTTCTCGTGAGTTCACGGTTTATTTATCTATTGTTAAATTAGTTAATTTACTTGAGAAGGTGGGGGAGCAGGGAGGGAGCCCTCCCATCTGCTGGTTCACTCCCCAAACGCCTGCTCCAGACAGGACTGAGTCAGGCTGAAGCTGGGTGCCAGGAACTCAATCCAGGTCTTTCGTGTGGATGGCAGGAACCTAAAGACTTCTGCGTCCCAGGGTCTACAATAGTAGGAAGCTGGAGTCAGGAGCCAGAGTAGACTGATATAGGACACACGTGTCCTAATTGGTAGACTAAATGTCTGCCCTCACCAATTACTTAAACTAATTTGACTCACCTATGCACATACACATACATAACCAGCTAGTCTCACTGTATTTCATCACCTGAGGGCTTTCTAAAGCCACTGGAACCCTCTAATTTCAGGAAAGGCTGCCAAACTAATGCCACCCCCATTGACCCTCGACTACTAACTGATCTGAGTTGATGGATAAGAACCTCAACTCCTTTGCACTCAGGTGCGGTAACTCTTGTGGGCATGCTCTACACCGAGTCCTAGAGCCCCTCAGTGGGGTGAGCTCCAGTCGCCACAGTGGTAACTCTCTTGATGGCCCCACTTTGGGGGCTGCTCTCCTTTCCCTGTATTACTGCATGATCCCTTTGCTGATATTTCCTGGAATCATTTTTCCAGGGCCTTTTCTCAGGGTCTGTTCTGAGGAAACCCAATCTAAAATGACTAGGATTGAGGTTCTCAAAGACTGTTTCCTAGTCGGAATGTTTGAGAACTGAATAGATACATCTTGAAAGCTGCAGATGAGGATTTAAGTATCTGAAAATGAAAGAAGTGCATCGTTCAGGTGGGGGAACGCCGTCTCACCACAGCAGCCTGGTGCAGCCACCTGCCACAAACACACATTAGCTATCTCAGTTTTATATTTTTAGTGTCCACTTAAGTGCCATCTGCTCGGATAAAATTTCCTTGGCCCTGCCTTCTACTTTGGGTGAGGTGACACTACTTCATATTCTATATTGTTAAGTGGTAGGTCTTTCATTAAATTGACATTATTTAGGAAGTGACCAATTTGTTAATTTTTTTGTATTTTTGACCCATTCAAGTCTCCAGGGAAACAGTGAATAACCACAAAATTGGGAGAAAAATGGAAAATGAGGCACAACTGGGGAAGGCTAGGGAGCTGAAGGGGTTGATTGCTGGAAAGTGGGTAGTGTCGGGCACAGGCTTCCCAGAGGAGTGGACTTTTGAGTTAACCTTGAAGAACAAGTAAGATTTCAATTTTACAAAGTTCCTTCTGCCAGGAACACAGCAAATGCAGTGCCTGATAGGAATTAGTAGGCCTTTCATTGTATGTTTTCATACAATGAAAGAGGATTGTATAGTATTTTGAAGACGTAACTATCTTCCAATGGTATATTCTGGCTGAATTAAAAAATAAGAGATAACCACCTAATGGCCTTTACATTCTTTTTTTTTTTTTTTTAAATAAATACTGTTTCTATTTCACCTGACAACCAACTTCAATATAAATGCCATTGGCTGATGAAACTGCAGTTGTGTCCAACCCCACCTCCTCATGATGGGTGCCCCCCAGCTAACGTATCTTCTTCTTTCTTCCCAAAGGCGAGAGATAGTTGGGGTGGTAGAACCCATGCCCCATGATGAAACATACTGTGACCCTGCGGCTCTGTTCCATGTTGCTAATGATTATTCATTCATCCGGTAAATGACAGTTTTCTTTGTTTAACTTTGAGGGTTTGTGAATAACCGTGCTAATGACAAAAAAATAAGGATCAGTGAAGTGATAATTTAAGTTTTCTTCCTATCTCCAATTTGCACCCCAAGCTCAATATAGATAACCCAATCCAACACGATTTGCTAGGTTAGATAACACTTGTAGGAGATCTTTTCCCCATCATCAAGGAATCAATAGTACCGTTGGGACAGATTAAAAAGTACTTTTGTTTGTCTTCTTGTTACTGGGGAGTTCACAATGTATTGTTCTTCCCCTATTAGTCCCAGACCTTGGATTTGCCAGGCCTCTGCATCTTTACTGGTAAAATGAAAACAATACTTTTGACTTGTCATACAGATTTATTGGCATAATTTACATAAAGTGGCTAAAAATCTATAAAACACAATACAAATATGAGCTAACATTAAGTGAGTAGTGCTGCCTTGTTTATCAGCTGATACGCAAACTGCAAGTAGACTATGATGAGATTGTACAGCTCTTGTTTGGGTCTTTCTGGAGAAAGAGGTTTCGTTAGTATCTTTTTGGTTACTTAGACTCCCGGATTTAAATGTACAGCCTAATCTATGACTGCCACAGTCACTCAGCATGGGACTGCCTTTTCGCTTCTTTGTCTCTTGTACAGATATTACACCAGGACAATTTATCAATTTCAGTTTCAAGAAGCCCTTTGTCAAGCAGCTCAACACGAAGGTCCCCTGCACAAATGTGACATCTCAAATTCCACTGAAGCTGGGCGGAAGCTGCTGTAAGAAATGCCTCAGTGCTTCGTCTCCCATATTCATCCATTTCCATGCTTCGGTTTGAATGTGACTTCTTTGTTCCAAAAAGAACATTTTGGCCTTAAAATGTCCTCATCCACAAAGTAAATGTTTAATCTGTGATCACACAGGAACCTAGACCATTCGCCGGCTCGATGGGCCACCTGCTGTCTCCATGTTATAACTTCAGAGCTCCCTTTGTAGTCAGTGGGAGGGCATGGAGAGTTTGAGGGATGAATATCTTCATCAATACGCTTTGTTTTCTTATCTGCCTGGAGCAAACTTGTGCAAGTGAAAGAGCAGAGACCTTAGGCTACAGATGTAAATATATGTGCATCTGGAATCTCTCAAAGTATTCTGAACGCCCTCTTTTCTCATGTAGCAATATGCTGAGACTCGGAAGCTCAGAACCCTGGACCTTAGCATTGGAAAATGTTGTAGGAGCAAAACATATGGATGTAAGACCACTGCTCAACTACTTTGAGCCCTTGTTTACCTGGCTGAAAGAGCAGAACAGGAATTCCTTTGTGGGCTGGAGCACTGAGTGGACCCCGTGTGAGTATACTATGCTGACGCATTTTGCAATGGTCACGTAGCTGCGAATGCTGTCCCCTACCCAGAAGCTGACTTAGACGGTGCTGTGCTGGCAGCTGCCATTTGATGGGGGTAGGAAGCACATGTGTAGTCACCTACTGTGTACCTGGCATTGTGAAAACGATTGTACACATACACCCCCATGCACACAGACGTGCACACATGTACATCCTCTTGCAAGTCTGTTTTTATTAGTCTCATCTTTAAAAGAGTATAAAAGTCTTCAACCCCCACTGTACCTGACTCCTATTTTTCAAAGACATGTACTTTTAACAATGTTAATGCTATAGCTTCTTTCCAGCTATTATTTTTACATTTCTAAATAATTTGTTTATATTGTTCTCTTGTTATTGGTCATTTTTTACTTTTACTTCTGCCTGTTCTTCTACTTGCATTTCTTACTCTCTCAGTAAAGCTTTATTGTGATTTTTAGTAAAGCAGCTGTCAATAGTCACATCATTATGCCTGTAGGTCCATGTAATATACTCTGTTGTGTCATTTCTAATGTGACTTTTTGTTTGTCCCAGTTTCTATTTGCTTCAATATTTTTTGCATATATAATTTGCTGTCCGTATTGCATTTGGTCCCCCCCCCAACTGTTCTAATATATTGATTTCTTTCAGTCTAATTTATTTCCCTAGAGACTTTCCTCTTGGAGTGGTACATCCTTTTGCCTCAATCTGGAACAGTTCTCATCTCGAGTCATGCTTTTGTTTGTTGTTCTCTGGAGTTGAATCCACTGCTTCCTGGATCCCATGTCTTCTTGGATTATCTCTAGTTTTATTGGAACACAACTCCCAAGTGGCTGTTTAAGCAAGGGCATATGGGGTGGGAGGATCAGCTGTTCCTCAAAGTGGTTTTAACCACAGTCTTGTTTTCTGCCCAGTGTCCTCTTCGTACCCTCTGCTGTACCTGTATTGCAAGACTTTCCCTCTGTGCATACAGTACATCATGGCTTTCTATCTCCTGAGAAAGCACTACCCACCATTTCTCATTTTCCAAAAGTGTGTTTGTACCTTTAAAAAATCCTTTACTAGTACTTTGGTGGGACTGCGGGAGAGGGAAAAATAAACGTATGTGTTCAACCTGTCACTTGTAACTAGCAATCTGCAATTTCTCTTCAACCAGATGCTGACCAAAGCATCAAAGTGAGGATAAGCCTAAAAACAGCTCTTGGAGACCAAGCAGTGAGTATTCCCCCAGTGTATCCATTATGTTTCAGCGCATCTCTTCCCTTAAATGGGACACAATAGCCTCATTTCAGCTTGGTCTGAAAGAGGAAAGGCCATGGTTTTCTTCCGAACTATTAGCCGCAGATTCTAGCCTTCCGCTTCTTTTTTTAAGTAACTCGTTCCTTTTTGAACAGGCTGTGCATGCTTTTACTTATTACCTTGAAGATGTTGCAAAGATCGATGAGAAATCATCTGTACCAGTCCTTAAATCTCAAATATTATCATTCCGATGGACTCTTATCACTTTTGTTTGTATTTGAGGAAGAGGACATGGTTATATTTTGAGCCGTTGTTTTTAGAAGCAGTATGGTTAGGAAGTTATTGTTTGTTTTGTTTTGCTCAATTATCTATGTCCTGGCTTTACTCAGAATGCGTTCTGTGGGTCAACAGCATCCGAATCACCTGGAAACTTGTTGAAAATGCGGAATCTTGGGCCCCAGCCCTGGACCTGCTGAATCAGAGTGTGCATTTTGGCAAACCCTGGGGGAGGGGGGATTTGTTTACGCAGTAAGCACTCAGAAGCTCTGATTTAGAACACCATTTCTCAAACTTGGCTGCACATGGAGTCATATGGGGAAGTTTTCAAAATATTAACACCTGTGCTTCACCCAGGCAATTCTGATGTAGTTGCTGTGGGGTGTGGCTTCAAGAGTTGGGCAAAAAGACTCTTAGAAGCTCCTCAGGTGATTCTAATTATGGGAAACTTTGAGAACCACTGGTGTGGTGATCCATTTTGGGGTAACAAATATTTATCGAAAATCACATTACTTACACCTTTTCTTTTGAAGATTTATTTATTTATTTGGAATAAATTTGCAAGAAGCGGCTTACCTGCTATGCTACGTCAGCCGCTTTTTTCTTGATGTGTGCTCATGTGATCTGTCCATGCAACAAGGGAATGGTAAATACTTGTATTTTCTGTTGAAGGCCAACTGTATCTATGGCATTATTTTGAGAACTTAGCCTTAAACAATTTCAAATATGGAAATAGTAATGAGAGTATTATTAGCAACAATATTAACATTGTTATTACTTTCAAAGTACCCTCCCTACACATAAACACACACACACACACATACACACAACCTGGGTGAAATTAAGCTGAAGTGAATGTAATAATTCTTTTGTAAAATCTTAGACTTTTTTTCCTAAGAGGGGAAAGGAGAAGCAGAGCCTGTGCCATTTTTGGTCTCTACTGCCATCTACTGGACGAAAGAGTGAAAGCTTGTTTTTCTTCTCAAGGCCCTTTGGAAACAAGCCATTTGCTTAGCACTGGAAAACAAGAGCAAATTACCTTGCTCTTTATGGCGAGTTATTTTTTTGCTTTGAACCTTAAGTTTCTTTTTCATTTACTCTCATACTTGCATGAGAACTTGCTATAAAATAGTAAACACTCAGTTTATTTGCCTACAGTGCATAGACATTTTAAGGAAACCCACAACTTTGATTGACTCCCATCTACAACCCATCCTCGGGCTGTTTATTTTTGATTCCTATCAAAGTAAAAGGACCACTGACCCCAGTGGTTTCTAAAGTGTGGTTCCGTGAGCAGCAGCAGTAATTGGCAGCCCCTGGGAGTCTGTGAGCGTTCCAATGTCAGGGCTTTTCCCAGCCTTTCTGAGTCAGAACCTCTGAGGGTGGGGCCCAACAGACTGTGTTTTAACCAGCCCCACAGGTGATGATGATGCTCTCTTGTGTTGCTGTTCTCTGACTTAAGCAGAAGCAAGATTCCGGAATATGAAGAGCAATGCTTGAAAAGTACCAGGCTTTATTATGAAAATGTATTGAATTAGTGGAGAGGAAGGGGAAGTGGGATCTCCCATTTGCTAGTTCACTCATCAAATGCTGCAACTGCCAGGGTTCTACTGGGCAGAAGCTAGAAGGCAGTAATTCAATTGACTTCCCATGTGGGTGGCAGGGGCCAAAGTACTTGAGTCATCACCTGCGACCTCCCAGGGTGCACGTGGTCAGGAAGCTGGAATTGGGAGCAGAGCTGGAGCAGAGCTGGAGCAGAGGCAGGACTGCAAAGCAGGCACTGCCACCTGCGATGTGGGTTTCCCAGGAGGAATCCTCACTATTGCACCAAACACCCACCCTGAGTATCAGGTTAAAATATGTCCTATGATCCCTACTGAGCAATGTCTTTCTTCTGAATTTGCAGTACGAATGGAATGACAGTGAAATGTACTTATTCCGGTCATCTGTCGCATATGCCATGAGAAAGTATTTTTCAAAAGTCAAAAACCAGACGATTCTTTTTGGGTGAGTTCTCAAGTTCTTCCAACCAGCATTCCTCTTCCTCTTGAATTCCAAAAGATATTTTGCTTACACTTTTCTTCAGGTGAAATTAAGAAAAAGCTCCTCATAATTTTGGGACTTCTTCAGCATCCTGGACTTTGGACCACTCTATTTCGGATGACTGTGGCTTATTAGACTCCCACATTGCAAGGACCGTGTTCTTGCTCAGCAGCTCTCCCTGTGCTCCTCTTGCTCCCAAAACTGTCACCTACCCTCAGTACTGAAAAAAAGAAAGGGCAGAACGCTGCTGTCATTGATCTGATACACTAGTGTATGTGTTGTGTATGTATGATACATATGGAAATAGAGAATTACATAGCAATAAATGCTAGGCAGAAGAATGCAACAAGGAAGGGGTTGGAAGTGCTGACAGGTTTGTGTGAGGGTGGGAAGGGAGTTCCTTTTGAAGTGGAATGGTCAGAAAAGACCTTACTAATAATTAAGTAAATACATGAAACAGGAGAGAGCGCCAGCAAGGCCATCAGTGGGAGATGCATCGCATCTGGGGAAACAGCAGGTGCAGACCCTCTGCCTTTGGAAGGAACAGCCAGGCGGCCAGTGTGGCTGGAGCAGAGCATCTACTAGGAGACAAGGAGATGTGGTCAGGGCAGGAGAGTGAGAAGAAAGTTCTTGTGGAACTGGAAGGCCATTCTAAGGACTTCGCTTTTGTTCTGAACAAGATGGGTATGACTCAAGGACTAGAAGCCACATGGCCTACCTTAGCTTTCACTAGACTCAGTCACTACCTTCATTCATGGGGCAACATGTTTGGTGGTGGGGCCAGCTTGGGGGCTATCTCTGTTCACTTTGCTGTTTATCGCCATCTTGGGTCACCAGTGATTCCTTGCTATTCTTCTGGGGCTTTCAGTTTACAATTTCTCTCTCACTGAAAAAAAATGTTTTATACAAGGTCAGAACCAAGAGTTCCGAAACTCTATGTTGCAACTTTCATGTCCTTGACATAGTTGGGCGGAAGTAGGAGATGCCATCCTCCTGTTTGCCGTCATGCCCCATGTTTCTCTTTCTACCCGTGATCCTCTCCTTCCACGGCAAGGGAAGTCTTTGTTCTCTTTGTTGTGTCCTCTGTGCCCCAAGGGAAGATGTTTCTTTGGTTTCTCCACAGGGAGGAGGATGTCAGAGTGAGTGATTTGAAACCAAGAATCTCCTTCAACTTCTTTGTGACTGCACCTAACAACGTGAATGACATCATCCCTAGAAATGAAGTTGAAGAGGCTATCAGGTGACGGCTAACTTTCAAACAGACCGGCTAAGGGTTGAAGGGGTTAACACATGCAACAAGAGCTAATATTTGCTCTTTCTGTGTGCTGAGCATTGTTCTGGTTATTTACATGCTTTATCCCATCCCACAACCTTGGGTTTTAATGAGCTGATTTGGATTCCCACAGATGCAGGACCTTAGAAAAGGGTGTTTATGAAAGTGGTTTATTTGGGAGGTGATCCCAAGAAGCACTGATAGGAAAATGTGGACAAGAGACAGAGAAGGGAAGACAGACAGTATTTATACGTTATCAAGTTACTTCTGTGGGCAACCCGAGCTAAATCCTGCTGGGACACTCGGAGACCATGGAGAATATGCACCTGAGATGTCCCAGCAGAAGGTTGAGGGAGCTGGGGTATTTATTCACCACCTCTAGTCAGTCAGTGGTTAGGAACAGCTTCCAGATGACATTAATTCCCCAGCATTTCTGGTCAACAGGCAAGGCAGATCTTTTGCTCTGAGAATGCTCTCGGGCAAAAGGAAGTAGGTACTGGCTGAAGGAAAATTGACATGCATGGAAGGTAGTGCAGAAGGGACTTGGGCAAGTAATGCCTTTATTTGCTGTAAGGACTTTGGTGTAGGATTCATTTAACTGCCGAAAGCCTGAAATAGACATGCAAGGCTAAGATTCCTTAGACATTGGTTAATCTACATGGTAGGACAGGGACTTACTATTAGAAGAAATGATTTGTCCAGTGTGCCCCAATTATTTCCCACAACAGACAGCAGGAGTAAACAATGGATAGACCTTCTAGCTGGTTCCTTTTGTCATTAAAAAAAAGGTTTCATACAGACTGCCTCTGGATAACTCACTAGGTGGCCCTCTTGAGCTGCATCAGTAAGTCCTGCGTACCTTTGGAAGCAGATCTAAGTCTTGATGGGCAGCGTGTGTCTAAAAAATCTGGCTTGGTTGGAGTGTATGACCTGATGACCCAATCATACCTACTCACTCGCTCACTGCCTCCCAAGGACTTGTGTTTGTCATAGGAAATAGTGGCAGCTGAGAGTCATGAAAGAGCTCAGCCCTTCTGGATACCCAGCTGCAATCTGCAGGACACCTTGAACTTGCTATCTCCAAAGTGACTTGAAACATTTTCAGGTTGAACTTGCCAGGGGTTACATGCCTAATAATGTTTTTCTTTTTAGAATTTATTTTATTTATTTGAAAGAGTTACAGAGAGAGATAGAGACAGAGAGAGAGGTCTTCCATCTACTGGTTCACTCCCCAGATGGCTGCAACGGCTGGAGCTGTGCCCATCCGAAGCCAGGAGCCAGGAGCTTCTTCCAGGTCTCCCACATGGGTGCAAGGGCCCAAGCACCTGGGCCAACTTCTACCGCTTTCCCAGGCCATGGCAGAGAGCTGGATCTGAAGAGGAGCAGCCGGGACTAGAGCCGGCGCCCATATGGGATGCCGGCGCTTCAGGCCAGAGCGTTAACCCACTGCACCACAGGGCCGGCCCCCTAATAATGTTTTGACCTCTCTTCCTCTCTGGTGTACTCTAACCTCCTGACCTGGGTTATACCCACGTATAGGAGGATAAGATGCTGAATACTTGCATCTTTGATCTATAATATTCTTCATTTCACTGTTTTTGTTTTAAATAATCTTCATCCTTTTGCCTCCATTAAAATTGAGTCATTTTCCATCCCAGTGCAGGAGACATTGGGAAAGGTTCCTTTCCTGTCTTACTTTCCAGTGCTGCCTCTAAATACCAGACACTTTTATTTGGAAAATTCTACTACATTTGTAGAAGAGGGGAATCCAATTAGCTTTGTTCATTATTCGATATGAAGCCTTTGTAGATAGACTCTTTATAGATGACATCGTCTTGCCAATAACAAGGGTACTACAAAAGGTTGATGGAAAAATGGAATGAAAAGATATGTTTATTTTGGTGCATCTTCATGAACTTTTTGAAGATCCCTTATATGCAACTAACTTTGCCTTTAAAACACAGTGGCCACAAATGAAAACATATCAACCAATTGCACATTTCCATTCAAGCTGTTGACAAATCTAATCTAAGTTGCAAGGTATGAAAGGTGTGTAATTGTCAACAGCTTATATCTTTCATTGGACCTGATTATGTACATTGCTATTATATATAATTACCATTTAAAAGTACATTCTTTTAAAAATAAACTTTATTTCAGAGGCATAAAAAGAGATAGATAGACAGAGAGGGTGAGGTCCCATCTACTGGTGTACTCTTCAAATGGCCACGATGGCTACGGAGCCCAAGCTGGGAGCCTGGAATTCATTTCAGGTCTCCCACCTGGGTGGCAAGAACCCTTGAGCCATCACCACTGCCTCCCAGAGACTGCACTAACAGGAAGCTGCAGTCAGGAGCCAGAGCTGGGAATCAAACCTAGGTACTCTGACATGGGATGTGGGCATCTGAAGTACGAGGCTAAATGCCAGTGTCTACATGTGCATTCTTGTGATAAGCCTCAAATCCTTTTGGGAACAATGATACATGGAATAAATATACATGATTTTATTTTGCCTAAGTGTCTTTCTGTGTTTTGCTTTTGCAAACAGCATGTCCCGGAGTCGTATCAATGATATTTTCCGTCTGGATGATAACAGCCTGGAGTTTGTGGGGATTCAGCCAACACTTGAACCCCCTTATGAGTCACCTGTCCCCGTATGGCTGGTTGTTTTTGGAGTTGTGATGGGAATGATAGTGATTGGCATTGTTGTCCTGATCTTCACTGGAATCATGGACCGAAGGAAGTAGGTGACTTTTCCTAAATTTATCCATCCAAAAGAAAGAAAGGTTTAGGGAATACTACTGGGAAAGTGTACCATAAGTGGTAGGTTGTATAGGCCAGTTAGTTGGGCCATTTTGCCCCGAAATATCCATGCATCCCTTAGATGTTTACCATATATTATTAGCACTTCACCTTGCAGCCAGTGTGGCTCCCCTGCTGAAAACCCAGCAGAGTGGGTGGGCTCAGGGGACTGTCTTTACTGTAGGACCCTCCCTAGTCTGGAAGTGACCCTGTAGCCTGGACCAGTGGTAGATCTGCACTGTATGATCATTTAAGAATGAGCTCTGATATTTGCTTCAAACTGCCACTGTGTAACTAGCTGCATTCCTCCTCAGGCGGCTCAAACTCCACATTATCTCCTTAGTTCAAGGTCATTACCCTCTAATTTGTTCTGGAGTTGAAGATCAAAGTTCATTGAGGAATTAAATCACTGATTTATAATGTTGCTTTTTTTTTCTGACCTTGAGAAATAGTTGACTTTTGTAGGGCTTATGAAATGAGGGTTAATAATAACACCTAACACTTCAGGCTGTCTAAACATATCATTGATTGCATCTTTACATGTATGAGTCTATTTTGGTCAAACTTTAGAGATTTTTAGTTCTCCAAAATAACTTCACTTAAAAAAATTAGACATTGAATAGCTGTTACATTCACACGGTTCAAATGAAAAAATCCAAATGGATGCACAGTCTCCATGTCATCCTTTGCCTCCAATTTTTCTTCCCAAAGCCAACCAAAATTATCAGTTTCTTGAACACTTATAAATATATATCCCTTTCTAGTATACAAGTGTTAGCAGACTATACACAAAGTTCTGCATATTTTTATTTCTCATTTAATATGTTCTAGTGATCTAGCCATATTGCATAAAGAGCTTCCCTGTTTTTTCCTGGCAACCTGCCTCTCATTATATGGATGAATCATATTTTCAACCAGCCCTCTGCTGATGGACTTTTTAAAAGATTTTATTTATTGATGTGAGAGGCGGAATTACCGAGAGAGAGAGAGGGAAAGACAGAGAGAGGTCTCCCATGTGTTGGTTCACTCTCCAGATGGCTGCAACGGCTGGAGCTGAGCCAAGCCGATCTGAAGCCAGGAGCCAGGAGCTTCTTCTGAGTCTCCCACGCGGGTGCAGGGGCCCAAGCACTTGGGCCATCTTCCACTGCTTTCCCAGGCCATAGCAGAGAGCTGGATTGGAAGAGGAGCAGCCAGGACATGAACTGGTGCCCATATGGGATTTCGGTGCCACAGGCAGAGGCTTCACCCACTATGCTACAACTCCAGCCCTACTGATGGACTTTCATGTTGTTTCCAAATGTTTGTGTTTATAAAAAAGTTGCAGTGGCTTAACACAGGTAATTTTCAGTGTATACCAATATAACTATAAGATACTAGGAAATCTGGGTCACCGTATGTGTGCACTTCTAATTTTGACAACTATTGCCGAATTTCCCTCAATAGAGGATGTGCCCACTTATATCATCAATTTATACCATTTCCTGTCCCCTCCCCCCAACCTGACCTCTTAACACAGGCTGCCATCAAACTTTTTGGTCTTTATCTGTTTGGTTAGTGACAAATGTCCTCCTTACATCACCTTACTAAAGTGGCTTTGTTTTATTTAACAGGAAAAAGCAAGCCAAAAGGGAAGACAACCCTTACGGCATTGTGGACATGAGTAAAGGAGAAAATAATTCGGGATTCCAAAACAGTGATGATATCCAGACTTCATTTTAGGGAAATCTTTTTCCTTTGAGGTGAAGTTCTTGTATGTAAATGTTAATTGCATCGTTCAGAAATATAAGATTATAAAAGTGTTATTAAATATTAAAACTATGGCTCTGTTCCGGACAGGTTGGCTTGAGCGAATATGATGGAGGGGTGGGCAGCCTCGCTGACATTTCTCTCCGTATTTATTTCTGCCTCAGGATTTGACTTCTCTTCTGTTTCCTAAGAGAGATGTTTATGTCAGAGAATACAGACAAACGTTTCTTGGGCTTCACAGGCTACTACGGGATAATGGAAGTGAAATTTCTGTTGCATCACACTGTAGTTGAAAACAAAAAAGATGTATCATGGGAACAAGCGCTGGGCCTTGGATGGAATCTGGGGGGTGGGGGGGGGCATTTGTGAGGACATGGCCCATGAACTGGTGGGCTTGGAGGAACTGAGCGTGGCACACACGGTCCACTTGATAGGCTGATGGGCTTTCTTCACAGTGACTTAATTCAAGCACTCTAGGGATTCGTGTGCACACAGTGATGTCTAGAATGGACTGTGTCTTCTTCAGGGGTACAGGCTGAAAGAAGAGCAAGAACCCCAAGAACAGGGGGAGCACCTTACCTTTTTGCTCCCCACGACACACACCCAGCACTGGGGGGAGGCCTCCATGAGTCCCCAGAGACCTGCTTCTGTTATTCTCTAACTGTGGAGGGAGTGGGGATTCTAACGGAATACTCAGCCTCCGAAGTGTGTATCCAGCTTCTTACATCTTTTGTAGTCATTTGCTGCTGTCTGAATGTTGAGCACAAAGCAGGCATCCAATAAAGACTTCCTAGATTTACACACTCTGGTCACACCTGTCCTTATGTGCTGAGGCCTGCGGATGTTCTGTCTGCTTTTCACCATGGCCAAACTTGTCTCTCTGGGATCCTCAGCTTCCCAAAATTCTTAGGAATTTTTTTATTAACATAATTTATAAATCAGCCTCAAAACAGTTATGTTCCATTGTGGACACCATCAGGTTAGGACCAAACTTGATTTGGCTTGTATATTTCCCAGAGTTCCTAGCTCATAACTTTTTTTTTTTTTTAAGATTTGTTTGTTTATTTGAAAGGCAGACTTGCAGAGAGACGGGGGTGGGGGTTGGGGTGGGGGCTCCATCCGCTGGTTCACTCCCCAAATGGCCACAATGGTCAGAGCTAGACCAATCTGAAGCCAGGAGCCAGGAGCTTCTGGGTCTCCCACATGGGTGCAGGGACCCAAGGACTTGGGCCATCCTCCACTGCTTTCCCAGGCACAGCAGAGAGCTGGATTGGAAGTGGAGCAGCAGGGTCTCTAATCGGCACCCATATGGGATGTATTAACTGGCTGCGCCACAGCACCGGCCCCAGGTGGGGGATTTTGATAGAAGTAATCAGTTCAGAAATGGCAGGTGTTTCTCAATTATTCTCCCATGTTTACGATCCATCCCACCCTCCCCACTTAAAAATGGGGTCTTAGACAAGTTTCCTCTGCTCATAAACACACTTCCACATTAGAATCAAACCTGAGAAACTCAACTTTCTTAATCCATTTTGTTGGAATCTTTCTCTTCATTAACACAAGTGGATAGGATGTGAATTTTTCCAACATTCTTGACTTGGTGTTTGGCTTTTGGCAGATCAGAAGAGCTCAGCAAGACACGAGCTACATTTCACTGGGTCAAATGCTCTATCTGAACTTGCTCTCCGACTTGCCTTTTGGAAAAGTTCTTACCATATAATCTGCCTTACTCTTCTCTCCCAAGAGAGGATCGGCAGACTCTTGGGTTAAATGCTGAATATCACCATCAAACACAAACAGCATTTTAAAATAATCATTCATAGTTTAAATCGTGTGAATATTGGTCCTTGCCTCCACTAGTACCACTGAATTTGTTTTCTGATAAACTTCTAGTGGCGCCTTACATTTTGGTTTGGCTTGAGTTTTGGCCTCTTTTCATAGTAAACGATCCTGTATTGTTTGAATTTTTGCAACAAGTCTGTATTACTGCTGTTATAAAAAGGGTTATCTTTAAAAGATAAAATATACAAAAACAGGAGAAAGGAAAACAGTCTTCAAGAGGGAGCACAGAAAACCCCAGTGTGGGGGAGAGCATTCCCTGGGGGTTAACTAACAGCCTGGTGCAGGTTCCTGCTGGGTGAAACCAGAAGCAGGGAAGGCTGGCACTCCCACTTGACTGTGGGCCCATTAAGAAGGCGGGCTGGTGCACTTGATCGTCTGTTCCTTTGTGTGGGGAAGAACCTGGCGCACAGTGAATATCAAACAAACATCTAAATCAGTGTATAAATACCCTAGTGACTATTTTAAAAATTACCTTTCATTATAAACTGAGATTTCTATGCCTGTGTAGAAAACAGGAGAAGATTAGCAAGTATCAATTCTCTGCTGAATAAAGGCATCATTAATTAAACATCAAGAAACAAATAAGATGGAATATTTGAACCAGTTGGTGGGTGAGGGAGTGAGTGGGATGACAAAGGACATGAATGTCTCTGAAAGGAGATTATTAACTTTCACCTGAAAGACAGTCGCAGAGTGTAGCTGGGGTGTGTTTTCATTGTAGTAGTGCTCTTCACATACTCCCCCCTCTCTTGGCATTAGACAAAAAACAATGCAATATTCCAAAACAGATGCAAACTATGTTCAGTAGGCTGTGAATAGGGACATTTCCAGGAATAGTTTTAAAGCTAAAAATATCATTTAATAATAGCTCTGAGACATTTAAATAGATTTCTGTATCTTTGTGTTGAGAGAGCACTGAGGGGCAGACTTGTGGCACAGCAAGGCAGGAATCCCATATTGAAGTGTGCCTTTGAGACCCTGCCACTCTGTTTCCAATCCAGCTCCCTGCTATTGAACCTTGGAAATTAGTGGAAGATGGTCCAAGTACTTGGGTCCCTGCCACCCATGTGGGAGACCAGGATGGAGTTCCTGGATCCTGTCTGTGGCCTGGCCCAAACCTGGCTGTCATGGCCACTTGGGGAGGGAACCAATGGATGGAACATTTCTCTCTGTGTATCATTCTGCCTTTCAAATAAATATTTTTTTTTAAAAAAAGGTAGAATACCGAAATAGAAACTTCAGTTATCAGACTAGCCTAAAGTCTCAGAGTCTCAAACTCAAGGATCGAAAATGTTTAGAAAGCAGTAATATAATAAATTCTAGATGTAAAACAATAGTTACACTAAACTGAGCTTGGTAACAGTTAAGGTTAAGGCTAAGGAGAAAGTTACCAAATTGTACATTTATGTTTTCTCTATGTGAAACATTTAATATGTTATTTAATACTATTTAGCTTTTATATTTATGTACATGGTTACACAAAGAGCCATTGTTTTAATATAAATATCAGTTGAGAATTGTGCCATTTGGATTGAATTATGGACCACCTAACGGTGTCCCATCACATAAGGAAGTGCCCTGGGGTAGCTCACGCTGACTGAGTCACAGTATCGGGAGCTTATTAAAACACAAGATGTGCTCTGTCAGAACTCTGGGGTAGTTCCTGGGAATCCATGTTTTCATAAGCTCTCCCACGTGATTTTCACACATGCTCAAGTTTGCGAGCCTTAAAATCTAAAGGCAAATGTCCACATTTCTGCACTTGATAGTATATTTAATGATCATGATAGTGACAATATAAAGAATGGTAATACAAGTAAATTGTCAATCCTGTTCCATCTTTACACATGATATACACTTTCGTGTTGCAATGTGAAAATGTGCTGCTGTAGGCTGGAAGTGTTGTATTAAGCGCAACATAAACAAAACTTACTAATCTGAGCTACATTTCAAAGAAATCTTTTGTTTCCTACATTGTTTATTCAAAGATAATATAACAAACAACACACAAAACACTATTAAGAACTAGCTAAATTATATTTTGCCTTGCTCTTCTCCATAATAAGAATGAAAATGTTGGCCAATATTTATATTCATTCTCATGTTCACTCTGAATTTCTTCTTCAAGGCTTATCTTTTTCCAGAAGTGGTTCAATGGAAGATAGGAGTTGCTGAAATGTGGGACGCTTTTCTGGAAGCTAAATAAAAGAAATATGCAAATGTTTTAGATGATGGAAGTTATGATAACAATTTTTTTTTTAAAACATTCTTTTTTTTTTTTTTACAGGCAGAGTGGACAGTGAGAGAGAGACAGAGAGACAGAGAGAAAGGTCTTCCTTTTGCCGTTGGTTCACCCTCCAATGGCCGCCGCGCTGCACCGCGCTCGTCCGATGGCAGGAGCCAGGAGCCAGGTGCTTTTCCTGGTCTCCCCATGGGGTGCAGGGCCCAAGCACCTGGGCCATCCTCCACTGCACTCCCGGGCCACAGCAGAGGGCTGGCCTGGAAGAGGGGCAACCGGGACAGAATCCGGCGCCCCAACCGGGACTAGAACCTGGTGTGCCGGCGCCGCAAGGCGGAGGATTAGCCTGTTGAGCCACGGCACCGGCCCATGATAACAATTTAAAAATAGGGGCAGGCATTGTGGTGCAATGGGTTAAGCCACTGCTTGGGATACCTGCGTCCCCTATTGAGTGCCTGGTTCAAGTCCTGGCTACTCCACCTTTCTTATTCAGCTTCTTGCTAATACACCTATAAAGGCAGTGGATGGTGGCCCAAATACTTGGGTTCCTGATACCCATGCAGGAGACCAGATGTAGTGCCTGGCTCCTGGCTTCAACCTGGGTTAGCCCTGGCTGTTATGGGCATTTGGGGAGTAAAGCAGTAGTTGGAAAATCTCTCTCTCTCTCTCTCTCCCTCTCTTTTTCTCTCTCCCTCTCTCTCTGTCACTCTGCTTTTCAAATAAGATTAATATTTTTTTAAAAAAGGAGAACGAAATAAAAGTAAAAAATGTATATTCAGTCCTGAACCTGGCCACTTTTGAATGTGGAAACATCACTGACATTTCTACTAAGGATGCCCACTGTACCCACCACTTGGAACACTGCATTGAAGGGGTCAGCCGAAGCAATCAGAAAGTGAAAGCAACTAGAGCCCCAAGGATTGGAAAAGAAAAAGTAAATGTGTCTTTATTTGCATGCAATATGGTTGTACACCCAGGACAACCCAACAGTATCAAGGTTTGATCCAGCTCAAACCATAAAGGAATACACTAAGAGAGCAAGATGTAAAATTAACAACTGGATCAGTAACCTTCATCAGGTACCTTTTCCTTTTGACAGTAGATACCTACGGTAACCAATGAGAAGATACCATGGAAGAGAAAACCCCACTTATAATAGCAACAACACCAAAAAATACTTAAAAAATTAAGCCCATCAAATGAGGAAAATTTTTTCTTTTTTTTTTTTTTTTGACAGGCAGAGTGGACAGTGAGAGAGAGAGACAGAGAGAAAGGTCTTCCTTTGCTGTTGGTTCACCCCCTAATGGCCGCCGTGGCTGGCGCGCTGCAGCCGGCGCACCACACTGATTTGATGGCAGGAGCCAGGTGCTTCTCCTGGTCTCCCATGGGGTGCAGGGCCCAAGCACCTGGGCCATCCTCCACTGCACTCCCAGGCCACAGCAGAGGGCTGGCCTGGAAGAGGGGCAACCAGGACAGAATCCAGTGCCCCGACCGGGACTAGAACCTGGTGTGCCGGCACCGCAAGGCGGAGGATTAGCCTGTTGAGCAACGGCGCCAGCCAAATGAGGAAAATTTTCAAACACTGCTGAAAAGTGTACATGTAAACTTAAACATTCCTTGTTCTAGAAATAGGACACATCAGTGTCATAAAGATGTCAAATTTCCCAAGTAAAGATAAAAGCTAGACACAATCTTCTCAAAAATATTTCAAGCTAAACAAATTGATTCTGTAGTACATAGATTTTTAAAACATGCAAAAATGGTTAGGAAACTATACAGAAAGATGAGCAATGAGGGGGTGCTACCCTAATGTTAAAAACACTTGGTTAATCCTCTGCCTGCGGCGCCGCCAACCCATATGGGCTCCGGGTTCTAGTCCCGGCTGCTTCTCTTCCAGTCCAGCTCTCTGCTGTGGCCCGGGAGTGCAGTGGAGGATGGCCCTGCATCCGCATGGGAGACCAGGAGAAGCACCTGGCTTCTGGCTTCAGATTGGCGCAGCGCCAGCCGTAGCGACCATTTGGGGGGTGAACCAACGGAAGGAAGACCTTTGTCTGTCTCTCTCTCTCACTATCTGTAACTCTACCTGTCAAATAAAAAAATATCATAAATCCTTTACATACTTAAAATAAGGTGGAACTTGCACATGAATACAGAGACCAAAGAGCAGAGAGAAAGACCTCGAATAAACACAAATACCTATGAAAATTTAGTATAACATTAAGATAGCATTTCACTACCATTAGGTGGTATCTCATCCCTGGGGATAAGATGATCTTTCAATAAATAGTGATTCCCACAACTGGATACTCATTTAAAAGACTATCTTTGGAGCCATACATAAAAAACATACGCCCTAACAATATAGCAGCTCTTCCCTAGTGTGAGTTTAGGTTCCAACACAAGAGATAAAGAACTATGTAAGTTGTGTGCATCAACTATTTCTAGCATCAAGCCTAGAGCCTGCTGTACAGGTGGTTTGTAATTGTGTATACAATAACAACAAACGCACAGCCTATACTGCGAGGCACTGCTCTAAGGACTTTATGATATTGATTCATTCAATCCACACAATAATCCTCTGAGGAAAGTATTTCTTTTCTACAGCGAAGCACACACATATTAGCAGGATTGTGCAAAGTCATGCAGTTGGTGAGTGAGCAAAATGGGAATCAAACCAGATAGTCTGGTTCCAGAATCCACATACTTAACTACTATCTTTAGTAGTCAGTGAACCATATGTGGGGGTCTTCAAAAAATTCATAGAAAATGCATATTATGAAAAAACTATGTGGGGTTTCAAATTTTCTTAAAAGATTTATTTATTTATTTGAAAGAGTTACAGAGAGAGGGAGAGATAGAGATCTTCCACCTGCTGGTTCACCCCCCGGATGGCCACAATGGCCAGGGCTGAGCCAGGCTGGAGCCAGGAGCCAGGAGCTTCATCTAGGTCTCCCAGGTGGGCGCAGGGACCCAATCACTTGGGCTTCTGCTGCTTTCCTGGTGCATTAGCAGGGAGCTGGATTGGAAGTGGAGCAGCCAGGACCTGAATCAGAGCCCATATGGGAGGCTGGCACTGCAGGCAGTGGCTTTGCCTGCTACACCACCATGCCAGCCCCTCAAAAATTTTTTTGCACCCAAATAAACTCATCTTTTAATTCCATCTTCCAAGAAGCTTTTGAAGAACTCTCATGATTGTTGTGAGTTATTCTTAGATTAATGTTCTTCAAAGCCCCCTTTATCACATCCCTGCTCAAAAGTCTTCAATGGCTCCTCATTATGCGTGAAGAAGAACTTGCACTCTTTTCCTCCTCATTAAGTTGGCTGCATTCGGACCAGACCTGCTCCTTCAGATTCATTTGAAGCCCTTTGCGACACTGCTGCATGAGCACGCCGTGCGCTGCGCCGTGCTGGTCTCGCCAGCTCCCCTTTCCCTTTGGCAGCGTCTCCACTCACACCCAGCACGTTTTGCATACGCTTCCTGATTTGGCCCAGAATCTCAACGCATTGGGGAAGGTGCTCTGCCTCTCTGACCTCTGCTGACACGCGTCTATCTGATGTGGGCAGAGAATGGTAAACCGCCTGGTGTTTTCAGTCCCACTGTGGGAGGCAGGGGAGCGAGAACGGGAGCACATTCCTTAGTGTCTGTCTGTCGCACTTTCTACCTGAGAGGCCCCGGGGTGTTGTGGTTAAGAACAGGGCCCCTGGTGCAGGTCAGCCCACCTGGAGCAGCTGTGGGCAAGTCCCTGAACCTCTCCAGGCCTCTGTGTCCCCTTCTGTTGGTCTTAGTGATAATAGTGTGTGTCTCCTGGCCAATCAACCGGTAAATGTTCATGAGGTTCTTAGAACAGGGCTGGACGTAAGCTGTTCGGTCAGTCGAGGACACGTGCATTGCCTTAGGTGATGCACGTTTAGGGCAGCAGCCAGGGCCGTTTCCACCAGTCCTGTGTCAGGCGCCTTCCCTCCAAGTAGCTTTGTTCTGGTGGTGATGTAGGCACTATGTCTGATGGACTTGGGAGCCCTTCCAGCTCACCCGGGGTGCACTTACCTCATGCCAGCAGCTGTACATGATCTGGTAGATGGTGTCCGATGCCAGCTGGGGCCGGTAGAGTCTGTGGCCCTGGGAGACCTTCACAACAACCTGGGAGTTGTCATACAAGTCATAGGGCTGCTTCCCCAGGCTGAACACCTCCCACATCAGGATCCCTGCATCGCATTCACACACACACACACACACAGTGAGAGAGAGAGAGAAGGAGAATAAGTCAGAAGGTGCAGGATTTGTGGAATGAACTTCACACCCCAGGCCAGGGGGGCTGTGGACCAGAACAAGGGATTGCTGGGAAATGAGTGCCAGCAAGAAGGGAAGGGGATGGGGGTGGGGCCTGCACCATCACTTCTGGAGCCTAGGGTGTCTTCCTCACCTTTCCTGAGACCTAGACCCCTGTGCTTATGGGTAACCGGGTGAATGCAAGGGCAGCCACAGAGGCAGCTTCTTGGATCCAAGATTCTGCTGGGGGCAGGGGGCAGGGCTCCCATCCAGCCTCTCAGTGACAACTGCCTGAGTAGGGAGCCCAAGCCTCAGCCCTTCCCAGTGACAGCTGGAAGTCCTCCCTCTTCTCTGCCTGCCTGGGCTCTGTGCACAGCCACCGCCTTGCACATCAGAATCCCTGTGCATGGCAGCCGAGGGATGAGACCACTGCCGACATCCTACCGTGGGTGACTGCTGCAGGGCTGCCTCATCTTTTAGGGGTCAGCTCTCCTTTCGGGAATCGGATAAAGCCCCCTGGCTGTCCGCTGGGCAAAGTGAACACACTACGTTTTCACATTCTCGTTCAGTGTCCACAGCTCCCCAAAGCTCATGCAAGCCGTGGTGGACTCCAGGGTCAGAAACTGAGTTCCAATCGTGGTGGTCGTTGGGGTCGGCCAGCAGCAGTGGCCTTGGAGGCTGTGCGCTATCACTGACAGGCTGGGTAAGCTTCCGAACCCCTGTCAGCGCCAGCCTCCCTGTCCATAAAGAGAGACGTTTGCGCTCAATGGACTTGCCAGCTAAGTGGGATGAAATGCGTGGAGCACAAGGGCGTCCTGAGCGCTCTTGAATGGCAGCCATTGTGCTGCTGCGGTCAAGGCCAGAGAATTACGACCATCAGCCAGGTCCAAAAACTTGGAAAACCAGAAGTATGCAAAAAGGAGGAAAATTAGTCTAAGATCGTAACTGAGGTACTAACCTCAAACTTTTTGTTGACTTCAAGGTTACAGATTTTATGTAAAATATTTGTAATAAAGCAATCTTACATGTTGTTGTTGCTGTTTTTTTTAAACACACACACGTTTTAAAAAACCATCGAGAAGAGTGCCACTGCCTCACAGCGTTCTCTTTGCAAGGCTGCTCTCACGCTTCTGGGATGATGTCATTGATCGCGATCTCTGTGCGGCTCCACTTGGGGAACTACTCTCACAGGCACGATTCATTTTGAATCTCCTCATTGAGCACAAACTGCTTCAGAATCGATTTAGTGTTTGTAAACAGCCAGAAAGTATGCAGGGCCAAGTTCTGTGGAGTAAGCTGAATTATTAAGCTGGGTAATGCTATTTTGTCATCAAAATCAAGCAATAACTATTAAATAAGGGTATTCATAAGGCATAGCAACTGATGGACATTGGAACTAATTTTGATACAAGGTATAAAAATTAACACAAATTACATTCCTTGTGAATTTCTCTTTATCTGTGTACATCGGTTTTTGTACATTAAACAATGCCACTTTTATGAAGGGAACAATTTTTTAAAAAATTGTATCACATAGAAAAATAACTGGCTAACTCAATTTTCCTTTTTCCAGACAGTCTTGCAGGTGTCAAGCAGTAAATCAAATTACACTTATGAAATAAGACAGGCATGAAATAGGCCTCAGTCATATTTAATCTATTTTATAACTTTATAATAATTTGAATTATTTATCCTGGACCCACCTGACACTTACCACATAGAAAAATATAAGAAAATCTATGGAGTCACAATTTAAGAATGAGTTCCCTTTTTTGATTACCTTTACTAAATTTTAATACAGATCTTTTAATAACATAGGAGTCTGGAAACTTTCTGTAAAGGGCCACTAGGAAGCATTTTAAACTTTGTGGGTCACACTGTATCTGTGGCAACTACTACATCAGGTACAGATGATACGTGAGTGAACGAGCATGGCTGTGTTATTTATAGAAACAGGCCATCTGATTTGGCCCTGGGCTGTGCTTATCCACCCCAGACTGAAGTGTGGATTTTAAGACAGAGAGGAGACCATTTGAGGCCAGGTATGAACCAGAGAAACTCCCAAGTCATATCCGGCGTTTACATTGGGGCTGCCCAAAGAATGGGGTACTTTCACTCAGAACATCAATGACTTGATTTGCAGCCCTTCCATATTTTGGATCTTTGGCAAGCTCAGATTTAGTTTTCAATGACTCCTTTTAGGAAACAGTTTGAAATCTTCATAAGAAAAGTTTTTATGCCTTTGAGTTCTATGAGAAAGCACTCATGGGATGTAAATTCTACCAGGTGTGAGAAGACATCCTACCAAGCCACCCAAACGCTCAAGGCCTTTAAAAATGGATGTTGCTGCTCTTGTGGTTTCCTGTTGTGGAAGCAAGCTTACAACAGAGGGCCGGGTCCTGTGTGGCCACATCCTTACCGAATGCCCACACATCTGACTTGCTGCTGTATTTGAAGTAGTGAAACACCTCCGGGGCTGACCACTTGACCGGAAACTTTGTTCCTACTGAACTGACATACTGGTCATCAAGGACATACCTGTGGAGGAAAACATCAACACAGCCCTTCAGCGTCACGGTGGCGCAAGGCAGGAAGCCCTCTGTCGCCCATCATTGCCTCAATGGCACTGGTGGTTGCAGGATGTCCAGCCATGTGGAGTCTCCGCTGAGTGTCTTGGGTTTCTGGATGTTTTTTGCTTTCTTTCAATGTGTGAACTTAGCTACAGGCTGCTTATGATTTGCAAGCATTTAAAAATGCTATCTAACTTTGTAAATAGCAAAATAGGAGTGTGAAGTTTGGTAAATTTAGAAAAACCTGAAAATGTTAAGGCTAAGTCACGCAGAATCCCACCCCAAAGATAACCTGTAATTCTATCAAAGTACATTTTGTCTGTACTTTCCAGTTTGAACAAAATTGGGTTTCAGTTGCATTGAGATTTGCTTTGATTTTTCATTTAATGGCAAATCACAAGCATTTTTCCCTGTGGTTACATTTGCTGCTGCAACATCATGTTTACTGGCTGAACAATATTCCCTCTGATGAACTGACATGTAAGTTGCTTCTAATCCTCTGCTGTTCTATAGGGACAATGATGAAAAATATCCGATGGAAATATCCAATCCAGAAAAACATGTGTTTATGGATGTTCACTAAACCCTTCTTTGGAATAATGATAAAATGTTTTGAAACAACTTCAACATCCCTGTGTGGAGGAGTAATTCAATATATTATGATACATAAATACAATAGAATAGTTGGCAGCATTTTAAAAAGTGAGATAGTTCTATATTTACTGAAATAAAAAGATGCTCATAGCATATGGCTATGTGCAAAAGCGAGTATGTGATTGTGTTTAATCTTTTTTAAATTGGAGAGACAGACACACACACAGAGAAACAGAGATACAGAGAGAATCCAATCTGCTGGCTCACTCCCTAATGCCCTCAACGGCGAGGGCTTGGCTGAGGCCAGAATCAGGAGTTGGGAAAGCAATGCAGGTGGCAGGAATCCAACTATCTGAGCCATCACCTGCTGTCACCCAGGGTCTGCTTTAGCATGAAGCTGCAATCAGGACTTGAACTCAGGAACTCTGATATAGGACACAGGCATCTTTTTTTTTTTTTAATTTTTTGACAGGCAGAGTGGACAGTGAGAGAGAGAGACAGAGAGAAAGGTCTTCCTTTTGCCGTTGGTTCACCCTCCAATGGCTGCCGCGGCCGGCGCGCTGCGGCCGGCGCACCGCGCTCATCCGATGGCAGGAGCCAGGTGCTAGGTGCTTATCCTGGTCTCCCATGGGGTGCAGGGCCCAAGCACCTGGGCCATCCTCCACTGCAGTCCTGGGCCACAGCAGAGGGCTGGCCTGGAAGAGGGGCAACTGGGACAGACTCCGGTGCCCTGACCGGGACTAGAACCCAGTGTGCCGGCGCCGCAAGGCGGAGGATTAGCCTGTTGAGCCACGGCACCGGCGGACACAGGCATCTTAATCACTAGGTTAAATGTCTGATCTGGGGCCAGTGCTGTGGTGTGGTGGGTTAAAGCCCCAGCCTGCAGCACCGGCATCCCATATGGGTGCAGGTTCGAGTCCCGGCTGCTCCACTTCTGATCCAGTTCCCTGCTAATTTGCCTGGGAAAGCAGCGGAGGATGGCCCCCAAGTCCTTGCGCCCCTGCACCCACGTGGAAGACCTGGAAGAAACTCCTGGCTCCTGGCTTCGGACAGGCTCAGCTCCGGCTGTTGCAGGCGTTCGGGGAGTGAAGGAGTGAACCAGCAGACAAAAGACCTCTCTCTCACTCTGTCTTACTTCTCTGTAACTCTTTCAAGTAAGTAAGATAAATCTTTAAAAAAAATTGCCTGATCCCTGATTCCATTTGTGTGGGAACAGATAGCAAAAGTGTGTATTTGCAAATGTGATCGACTAGGCGTGCTTAAGAATAAGGTCTGAAGGGAAGGCCCCCAGAAACGCTAGTGGCGATTACTCCTAGTAATGAAGATGGGGCAAAGAGTGGGGCCAGATTTTCCTTTTGACTTTATACAGTGCTGCTACATTTCTCACAGTAAGTACATATAATTGATATTATTAATAGGGGTGAGCCCTATTTGTCCACCAAAAGCCAAAACTATGAATGAAAACATAAGGACTTTTAACTAGAGAAAATAGGAAAATAAAAATTATGGAAATTAACATTTGGATAAAGTCAACAGGAAAGTTTTATACCCTAAAATGTGCTGGAGATTTCTACTGTAATTTAAACTACCAGGGGGAAAATGTGGATGAGATCATTCTTCCAAATATTAGCAATGGTAACAATAAGCCACATTTCCATAGGATTACATACAGCACCCTGCATGCTTTCTCTCCAACCCCCCTCAGCTCCCCAGACACTACCACAGACACCAAAAGTACTACCCTGGCACCTCCAGAGTGAGTTTTCTCATAGCTTAAGTCTTCTTTCAACTGATCAGGATTTAATTAAGCCACAGGCATCTAAATGATGTGGCCCCAGAGCCTCATGGCCAGTAGGGTCTGGTGCGTTGCCTCCAGGATTCCCTCCTCAGAGCAAGACCCTTTTCCTCCCTTTTCCAAAGCCACAGAGAACCTGGTAGCATATCGTCTGGGTGCTGGGACAACAGCCAAAATTTCTCTTTGAAAGAAAAGTTGGGGATCAGCTCCCCTGTCCTGGGAGCTTCTCTCTGCTCTAAGGAGCTGTGAACAGATCATTTCTGTTGCCCTTGGGGTATCAGCGTGGGAGACTCATACACATGGTGGATGGAGTGATGGCAGGTGCACACAGCTAAAGGGACACCTTGCCAAAATTGAGGGCTCCCAGAGGAAGTACTATGGTTCCCATGGTTTCTACTACTGGGGTAAAAAACATCCTCAAACACCAAATTTTGGATAGGACATTAAAAAAACAGAAAACGAGATCTTCCTATGGCATTTTGGATCCATGTTTATTAAATACACAGCTGGCCTCTACCAACTCGGCAGGTTTCTTTTAAGTGGCATTATTCCTCCTGAGAACTGTGGGAGTTTCTGTTTAGTCAATATAACTTCTCGGCTCTATTTGGTGTCAAGGTCAGGACTACATGCGAGCACTTTTGAGGGCAGGGACTAGCACACTCATCTCAGTGTCTCCCACAGAACTTAGGCACTCAGCAGGCACTCAGTGAGTGCTTGTTGACTAGAAAGGCCAATGGGTCTCTCTTCACTTCCTGTGTACACCCAGGACAGTTTTCACTGAGACTTAAATAGTATGACTTTTGAGAACCAAGGAAAGGGAAGGCTCTTTTCCATTGTAACTGAAATGTATCCAAATTGTGAGTCTCAGTGTGCACTTTTATGCCTTGTTGAATAATACAGAAAATTCGGTGATTTTTTTTAAAGTAAACATTTATTTATTTAATTAAAGATTTATTTATTTATTTATTTGAAAGTCAGAGTTACAGAAAGAGAGGAGAGGCAGAGAGAGAGAGGTCTTTCATTTGCTGGCTCATTCTCTAATTGGCCGCAACAGCCAGAACTGCGCTGATCCAAAGCCAGGAGCCAGGAGCTTCTTCCGGGTCTCCCATATGGGTGCAGGGGCCCAAGGACTTGGGCCATCTTCTACTGCTTCCCCAGGCCATAGCAGAGAGCTGGATCAGAAGTGGAGCAGCTGGGACTCAAACCAGCGCCGATATAGGATGTTGGCACTGCAGGCAGCGGCTTTACCCACTATGCCACAGCACAGGCCCCCATGATTTGATAACAAAAACTTTCCTTGTGTTAATGCTTGGCCCATTCACGCAGACCATTTTTAAGAGCCTCCCCATACAGGGCCAGCACTGTGACATAGTAGATTTAGCCTCTGCCTGTGGCACTGGCATCCCGTATGGGCACTAGTTTGTGTCCCAGCTGCTCCACTTTAGATCCAGCTCTCTGCTATGGCCTGGGAAAGCAGTGGAAGATGGCCCAAGTCCTTGGGCCCCTGCACCCATGTGGGAGACCCAGAACAAGCTCCTGGTTCCTGGCTTCAGATTGGCCCAGCACCTGCTGTTGTGGCCATTTGAGGAGTGAACCAGCACATTGAAGACCTTTCTCTCTGTCTCTCCCTTTTTCTGTCTGTAACTCTACCTGTCACATAAATAAATAAGATCTTTTTTAAAAGTCCCCAAACAAAAAGAGCTGGAGGAGCCTTGATTGCGTTAAAATACATCATAAATATTTGCCCACAGAATGTGGTTGTAATATATGGTATTCAAATATTTAGGATCTTTATGGAATTCAGTCAAGTCTATAAAATGCTAGAATGTTAAAGAACTAAAAGAAAGTGAGCTCAGGTGATTTCTGAAAAACAATCCCATTGTACAGGTGAAGTGGCGAGGGAAGGGGGAGGGCAAGCATGCAAATTCATAAGCTACCAGCTCAGAGCCCCTTCTATATCTACCCAAGGCCTTTAATTATGATGGCATTCAAATGCGAATGGAAAGTGCACCTTCGTGGGTGGTCCCACTGGAGTCGGCTTACCTAGTCATTCCAAAGTCCGACACTTTCACGGAGAGGTCACTGTCCACCAAGCAGTTCCGAGCAGCCTTCGGAGGAGAAACAAATCACCGAGTAGGAAAAGTGAGCAAGACTCTCCAGACATCAGTCAGATGTTTTCCTCCTTTTAAGCCAAATTCCCAGCAAAATCTGATTGTCTATCACAACCCCAAATACTCTGAAGTTGTCGTTTTTTTCCTTTGTAATTTTCAGTTTCTCAAAACATAAATGTGCTTCTAGAAGTATTTTTCACCCAAGCATTTCTCCTTGTCAAGCAGTAGGAGTGATGCTTTAAACAGGGAACTGTCTAGGATCTCCCTTTCTACCACTAGATAAAATGTATTGGCAGACATTTTGAAGGCATAAATGCTGCACTAGGGAGCTAGGCAACGCATCTGGCCTAGTGCGCATGGTGTGTTTGCTGCTCAGCACAAGAAAACTCTAAAGACAAACCCCAGTGAGCACCAAGTCCCA
Source organism: Sylvilagus floridanus (assembly GCA_949820135.1). Taxonomy (NCBI): domain Eukaryota; kingdom Metazoa; phylum Chordata; class Mammalia; order Lagomorpha; family Leporidae; genus Sylvilagus; species Sylvilagus floridanus. Next base: position 128,947,445 of record OX463223.1, read on the forward strand.
CCCCACCCCAAACACACACACACACACACACACACTTCACTTCTTTTTTTTTTTTTTAGTTATTATGTCAAATTACTGCTTTACCATTAAGTCATTCCAGAATTTAAAAGGCTACGTTGGATTTAATGGTTCCAAGAAACACTGAATTGGCCATTTTCCTTTCCACCTGTTTTCTTCCATATCAAACTCAGCTATGGAGATCTTGATGGCTTATTTTACCATTCTTCCCACACTTCGAATCATTTATTTTTAAATGTGATTATTATTCTGAAAGTGTCATGTGCTTACCCAAGTGGCAAATGAGTGAAGTAAAAGTGAAGGCGCCCTCCCTGCCCTCCCTCCCGACAGCCCATCCCTCAGGGTGGGAACTGAGGGCTACTTTCTTTTCTTCTTTGAGCTTCCAATGGCTCTGCTTACCAGGTCTCGGTGGATGAACTGGTGGCTCTCCAAGAAGGCCATGCCTTCACAGACATTGTAGCACATTTCCAAGAGCTGGGAGGGTTCAAGTCCTTTTCCATGACTCTTCAGGTAATTAAGCAAGCAGCCATTGGTTATGTATTCAGTCACTATGTATATGGGATATTTCTTTGAACACACTCCATAGAATTTAACCAGCTTGGGATGACTGAGTTTCCTGGAAAGGACAGATTTTCAAAGTTCAGTACTGAATTTCCATTCCATTTTCCAGATGTCCTGAGAAATGAATCACTTTCAGATTTTTGACATGATTTCCCCCCTTCTACTTGAATAGAGAAGGTCAGGAAAAAGTTCAGGGATCACAATACCCTTGGAGGAAAAAAAAAAAAGGCCTCTATATCAGACGCTGGTAACCCTAGCAGCAATCCAGCAGTTTCTTGATGCTGTGTTCAGCTTTCCTGTAGGGAATCAGAGCAGTGATGACCTGTTGTCTCAGACACCCTGTTTAGTCTTGCAGCATCTCGAATTTGGAGAAAGCTGCATCCAAAAAAATCACTTCCATTTTAAAGTAACTAATTCTTTTGTCTAAATATTTAATTCTAAAAAAATCCCATAATATAAAGGGTGTGGCTAAAATGAAAATAATCGTTAGGTTCAGGATTAGATGGGAGGTGGAGTGAACTAGGTCCAGCACAGCAAAGATAAATACTGCCTGATCTCACTCACACAGGAAATGTAAAAATGCTGATCTCATAGAAGTTGAGTAGAATGGTGGTTATTAGAGGCTGCAGGGGGTAGGAGAAAATAAGTAATAAAGAGAGGTTGATGAATGGGTGCTAAGTCACAGCCAGATGGGAAGGATAGTTCTGGAATTCTATGCACCATAGGGTGATGCTAGCCTTAGGCTTTCTATTTCGGAGCACTGATTTAAGTGTCAGTTGCTCTACTTCTGAAACAGCTCCCTGCTAATACACCTGGGAAGGCATCAGAAGATGGCCCAAGTCCTTGGGCCCCTGCCAGCCATGTGGGAGACCCAAAAAATGTTTCAGGCTCCTGACCTTGGCCTGGCCTGGCCCTGGCCATCACAGTCACTTGGCCAGTGAGTCAGCAGATAAAAGATCTCTTTCTCTCCCTGTCTCTCTTCATGAATAAATAAAATGAATCTTTATAAAATGTATATTTCAAAATAGCTATTTTGTACATAAAATGTATATTTCATTAGCCTCCCCAATGAGATCATCACACAATGTATATATGTATCAAAACTTCACAGAACTCCCCAGATATATACCATTCAAAAAGATCATTTTACATTATTGTCACATTATTTTGTCAGTGAGAAATGTAGTAGCTTAGCACCACATGGCATAGCACTTCTGGTGGATCATGACAGGATGACTGTTCAGTTTTTATAAGTTCATCAACTTGTCATATGATTTATCTACATCAATTTACAGGATGATTCTTTAATGTTCAGATGTGTAAGTTAAACCTAACTTAGCATGTTACAACTTTTAAATTTTTAACAAATGAAGATTTATTAAATATCTGCTTATTTTCTTCCATCTACATTTAAAATAAGGACACAGCTTAGAATGTTACTCAGGTAGTGAGCTCGGTTACACATCTTTGAGCAATTTTAGAGCCTTAAATGGCTCTCAGAACTGCTCCCTTCAAAGGGAAGGCTTGCGGTAGGCCAAAGGTCCATCACCCAACAAAAGCTGTTCTTTGAGCAAATGTAGTCCCTGCCCAGGGGTTCGTGGGTAGGAACACAAAGTCAACAGTGATAGTCCCTACATGAAAGGCCTCAGTTTGATCAGTACATTGGGATTTAACATTTTCCTGTTGTGACACAGTTTGGTATTTTTCTTTATGTGTAGGTGATTTGTTAATGATGTTTTGTGATTATTTGCAACTACTGTAATGGAAAAAAATGATTAACGTTTCACCAGAACACAGGGGTTGCACCATGTGCCCAGTTTCCAGATTCTGCAATTTTATTTGCTCCTACAAAAGGAGACTAGCAAGGGCTCCCTCCCTGGCTTTATGACAATTCATTTGTCAAAGGCAGAACTAGCTACGTAATTTCTAGGTTCTAGTGCAAAATGAAAATGCAGGAATTCTTGTCTAAGAATTATGAAGTATTTCAGGATGGCAACATTGAAGTACTAAAGTACACAGCTCTTCTACGTGCTGGGGGCCCTTGCCACTATGTAGGTCACATGCCCAGGAAGCTAGCCTTGGCCAAAGGCTTATATCCACATGGAACTTCTGCTTCCAAACCACCTTGCACTTGCGGTGAAATGCTTGCTCTAGATCGTCCTGGTCCCTTTAGTCTTCACGAAAGAATGACTGAGGAAACGGACACTGGAAGGTGCCTGGCTTTGCTGCTCAGCTTTGCCACTTTTATTAGCTTGTCGACTTTGCACAAGTTTTTTCTTATTGGCTGCACTTTAGTTTATTATATAAACAAAGCAATGGTACGTCTCTCACAGGCTTTTTTGGATAATTCAATGAGTTAATATTTATCAAGTGTTTGGAGAAATGCCTGTAAACACTATGTAATATTCAAATAATAATTCTTCAGGTTACGACTTGTGCTTTCAACTGTCTTTGACCAAAGTGCTGCTTTTTATACCAGGCTGATTGGTTCCCTGAAAAGTAGAGTGACTAGCTGTCCTGGCTTGCCCGAGACTGAGGAATATCCAAGGATGCAGGACTTGCGATTGGTAGACCCAGGAAAGTCTCAGGCAAACCTGGTTGCTTGGTTACCCTACAAAGTCTAGTTCACCATGCTGTGCTCGGAGCTGAGATCGGTTAGCTAGGGTATCTTCATTTATCAGGCGAGGAAAGAAGTAGAGTGAGAAAGGAATTTTAACTGGGCTGTACTGAAGGTACCAAGGAGGAAAAGGATATTGCCAGCAGCGTATTAGTTTTAAGTACTGTCTCAGTCTTGTGTAATAGCCCCCTCTGACCCTCATTCCACCACGCACCTCCCGAAGGACGAGGAGACCACAGAGCCAAGGAGACATTCCTGCCTAGAGCCTTAATGTCCCACTCTCAGTTACCCTGGGGTACTAGGACTCTGGGCCCCTTGTCCACATAGTCTTGTGGCCTCCTCCAGCACCTATGTAGACCCCTCCTGGGCCAGTCTCCCAAATGGTGATCTGTGCTATCCTTAGCCAAGATCATTGGTTAGTAGATAGTTGTTTGCTGGAGACACTGAGGGAGCTTGGGTGTGCTGAATGCTGTGCCTGCAACCTAAGTACGAGACCTCACTGGGTGCAGAAGGGAACTGGGAAAAGGATGGAGGGAGAGCGGGAGATGTGGGACTCTGGGGGAACCATAGACCAGAAGCTAGTTTCTCTACAGAGTTTCTCTATAGAGGGAATTCTAAATTTGAACATGACCTTTTGGTTGTTGTGAAGTTATACTTGTTAAAGTGGGAGCACTGAACTGGTTTTATTTAAGTTTGTTAGCTCAGCTTATAACTAGTGCATATTTATATAAATGTTATGGATTCTTGCTCTAGGTCTTGCAAATGTTAGAGACAGGCTTGTTAGTGCACATGTCCTTGCTGGCGAGGGACAACTGCCATTCTACTGGGAAAACCTACATCATTGTCTGGGCCTCCTGGAAGAATTCGTCTTCTGACATGGAGCCCTCTTTGATCATCTTCACAGCAACGTCGTACTGCCCCTTCCACTTGCCCAGCTGGACCACTCCAAACTGGCCACTTCCTAGCTCCTTCAATAGGGTAATCTCTTCTCTTTTTAGTTCCCAGATTCCTAAGAAGGCAAGACAGACACTCTTTAGGTTCAGATAGAAGGGTTTGGGGCCAACAGCTTCCCACGTGGTTTCCCCTCTAGTGAGATTTCCATACCCACAATATGAAGAAACATGAGACTTTTCCTTTTTAGGTTGTTAACTTTAAAAAATGTGGTCTTATGAGCACATGCTGCTGCTGCTCAGGACAATATTGTTCTTGAAGCAGCTACAGTTATTGATAAGAAGTCTCAAAGAAAAACTTTGCCAACTGGAGGGAATCCTGAAGAGATTCAATGCCAAACACATTCCATGCCCTTATATTGGTAAGTTATGGTTACATTTTCCTCTCAAGCCAATTCAGTTGTTCTCTGAATGGGTGTCACTAACCTAAACATGCAAGGCTGGGCACTGACTCTGCTGAGCAGGCACAGAATTCAAGGACAAGAAAGGTCAGGCAATGGGTTGCTAGAGGCTAATGACTGGGTTGAATAAGAAAAAATCTCACAATCTTTTTGGTAATGCTGGGGAGACTAAAGATAGAATTTGGGAGGCAAGAATTTCTTTTGAAAAAAAAAAAAGAACAAATATATTAGGGATAAAGTTCTGTCTGGCATGATCTGAACAGGGCCCTCACTGCCCCCCCCCTTCAGCATATCACCCATAAATTTTTAGACCAAAAATGGTGAGAAATGAAATTTAAAAGCCCAGAGGTATCTCCATACCACTTCCCAAGGACACAGATACTGGGACTTTGTTGGCCTTGGTTGACACTGGGTGGCGGAGCCTTGTGATCATACCTGCAATGGAATCAACATCATATCATCACCTCATTTTATTATATGACATCACATTGCATAACATCAGTTCACAACCATCCTCTCTCCACAGTAGCTGAAAGAGCAAAGAGTTCAGGATGTTTTGAAGGCATAAAATAAAAAATAAACGACCTAAATTTTTTTTAAAAATTGAGCCTATTACTAAATTTCATTCATTGGTCAAATAATTTTGTTCACATAGGGTCATGGTAAAGCTAGGTTAAACTTATCATACTAATTATAGTAGCTTCAGAGACTTCATTTGAAAAACAGATATTTCTTGCTTTAAATGTGGATGTTTTCCAAATTATGGGAACTATCACCCATGTCCTTTTCCCCTTCTTCCTTTTTCTATGTATTTGTTTGCTTTTTATATGAATGTTCTATGTATAATGTGTTTATTTGCTTTTTAAAATCCTCCGGATTTAATCAGCAAAAATTGAAATAACTAAAATTTTAAAGTTAACACATTTCTCAGAAGTATTTATATATAAAACTATTGCTATAATGACATATTATGTGGGTCATAAAATACACTCACAAATAGAAAACTCTAGAAAATGATATTAATAAAACAAATGTAAAGAAACATCTTAATATTTTCTTCATACTTTTAACTTTCTTGTGCATAATTTCAGGTGGAATCATTCCATATAGAGATGTCTATTTATACAATACTTTTCACAAAAGGGACTTTTGGGATGCTACAGATTACAACAAACAATTAAAGAAATTGGGGAAAAGGAAAAGTATAAGAAAGAACCAAAATGGAAGGCAGAGGTAAGGCCAATTTGTCTGCGCACAGCAAGGAAGGCAAACAAAGTAGAGCAGATTTGAAACTGAGTCCATGGCTCCTTCTCAGTCACTATTGCTTCCTGCTGTTGAGCAGCACTATTCTCCAACACACAACACACCAGGGATTTCTCTAGTACTTTCACCAGTCAATTAGGCAAACATTTAAAAGAATGTTGGTGAGGATGAGAGAGATTGTTGTTAACGGGATTGGATGTTTCTGAAAAACATTTGGCAACATGTACATTTTTAATAGTCTTAGCCTTGGTGCCCGAGATTCTACTTCTAGGAATTTGGCTATAGGAACTTATCTGGGTACACAGGGCTATGTGCACAAGATTGTACATTGAAGCATCCATTGCAATGTGAAAATATTGAACATGACCCAACTGCTAACCAACAGAGAGCTAGGTGAATAAATTATGGAGGGGGCCGGCGCCGTGGCTCACTTGGTTAATCCTCCGCCTATGGCGCCAGCATCCCATATGGGCACCGGGTTCTAGTCCCAGTTGCTCCTCTTCCAGTCCAGCTCTCTGCTGAAACCTGGGAAGGCAGTGGAGGATGGCTCAAGTGCTTGGGCCCTGCACCCCATGGGAGATGAGGAGGAAGCACCTGGCTCCTGGCTTTGGATTGGCGCAGCACCAGCCGTAGCGCCCACTTGAGGAGTGAACCAATGGAAGGAAGACCTTTCTCTCTGTCTCTCTCTCACTCACTATGTATAACTCGACCTGTCAAGTAAATTAAAAAAAAAATTATGGAGTAACTCTGCTAAAGAATTCTATGTAGCTGTTAAATAGATCAAAATAAACTATACATACTTACAAGAGAAAAATCCCTAAGACATAATGAAGAGAAAAAGAAAGCTGAACAGTAGGTGTAGAATGATCTCATTTCTGTAAAAAGGTAATGTATATACATATAATTTCTATTTATATATAATGAATCATAAGTGTTAGTATCAGCACACAAAAAGTCTATCATAATAGACACTAACTTGTCCATGGAGGCTCTCCACCTAATGACATATATTTCTGTAATATTTGAATTTTAGAATCAACTTGTTTCTATAGGCAGGAGAAACCTTACAGATACTTTTATAAAGATAATTTATCCTTTTAAGTTGCTCAACTCATTCAGTTTCATTCTTTATGGCATTTTGGAGTGTACCTTGTTATACTCCAGGAAAATAAGTTAAAAGTCACATACCCAAAGGACTCAACAGCATTTTTTCCTACTTTCAAGGTTCCCTATATAATTAGGAATATTAGGATGATCAGTAGTATCCAAGAAAATGGATATTTACCAACAAGATCCCATAAAAGAAAGATTGAAATAGGTTACCTGCTGAATTGTGTTGATGATAGTGAATAAGCTTTGGAATGGAATCAAAACAGTAGTTTTCTGCCAGATATAATTTGTTCTCACCATTTGTATGCACATGGTAATGTTTGACAGTTCCTTTTTTATCACTAGTAAAGAAGAAAATGTTTTTTAAAAAAGCATTTTACATAAATGACTGAAGCTTGATTCAGCAATGGTTAGATAATTATTTTAAATGTATGGATGCCAGGAGACGGAAGTCAGGAGGGGTTCCCAGTCCTGACAGCTGGTGTTCATCCGGAGGTACTCATGACACCTAGTAATTATGGAAGAGGCTCTGCTCTGAACTCAACGTATCCTTCATGCACATACTGAATTCATCTACAATAAAATTTCAACTTTCCACCCTTAATAATTATAAAACTCAAATCTTCCTTTGACATTTGAGAGGCTTTGAAGTTCTTCACGATCATGATTCAGAACATGAATTCTCTTTTAGGATAATAATGGAGATAAAAGTGAGGGAGGCAAAGACGATTAGGCTGTGAGTATTCTCACCCCTGAGCGTGAGTAGAAAGTTCTTTTGGGAGTGGGGCTTGCGAGATGAAGTTGATGAGGCTGTCCTTTAATTCCTCATGTGAGCTTGTACTTTCTCCCCATAACATATTCTATTCTTTTCCTTTACTTTTAGAAAACAGTGGTGAGCTGATGCACATTGCTTTAGGCTAATCAAAAATACACCTGTTTCACATTTCAGAGTTTTGCACAGTGGTCAAGAACTGGGCTTTGAGTCCAGTTGCATAGCTTGCTAACTACTTCATCTGGTTGTTATATAGATTCAATATCTGCCTATCTGCTCTATGCTTGGCACATAAGAAACATAATAAATAATAATAAATTGCTGTGGTTGTAATATCATTCTAGTTAAAGCTGCAATTATAAAGAGGAGAAAGGGTGCATATTTTTGGTGCAAATGGCCAACTGGCTTGTGGTGTCAGCATGAAATTCACTCAAGCCCATTGAGGAAGTTTCATAAAAGAGGGTTTCTGTTTTCATTAATTAGGACTGTTTTCATTTGATTCCTTATCTCTTTTCTGATTTGTCTACATGGTCACCTTCAGAAATGAATCTGGTGTCAAAAAGTGTGATTAAGGCATTTAATATGAAGTTTGGCGGAAACTTCAGGGTCAGAGGGTCATAGAGCTTTTTATACTCGGTGATCAAAGTCTTCTCCCAGTTCTTGGCTTTAGCCAGTATCCAGGTGTCATCATGTGCAACTGAGATGCACTGGGAACAGGACTTCTGGCATCGAAAAACGTTGTACAACCTCTCAGGGTACATCCTATTATCTCACATTGGAGATAGGTATTATAAAACCTTCTCAAAATAAAATAACTTTCATCACTTAATTATCATAAATATAAACATAAGCATCATGGGGTAGGGTACACGCAGAAGGCACCAAGGCAGAGGGTAATGCGATTCACTGTTAAAAAAGGACACACACATAGAAATATGTGTTTCCGAATTATCCTAATCAAGTTTTGGTCTGATTCCTGTTCCAAAATATTGAGGGTTTCAGTTTAGACACAGAATGTGGATAAAGGAACATAACTTGTTATTGGAAGCCTGGTTTCAAGTCAGACACTTTGTGGGCAGATCTTTATAAACTCTCTTTGACCCTCAATCCTCCCATCTGTAAAATGGTGAAATAAAAGCAACTGTCCTGTGTGCTTTGTTGGACAATTACAAGGAACAAAAGAGCTAACAACCAGTGGCAAAGTGGCTTATAGCACTCCAGATGTTGGCGATGGATGGCTTTGTATGAGATGACTGTGGAGTGTCTTACATGCCTAGGTGTTGGGGTGCAGGGAGTGGAGCAAGGAAAACTACTTCTGCCAGCAGCAACAACAACTGTAACTGCTCTTAGCTTATTAAATGCTCACCGTGTGCCAGACACTGTTCTAATTCCATATGGATTAGCTGACGGTAGCCCTAGAACACAATCATCATCATTATACCCCCTTTTCAAGTGAAGAAGTTGAGCCACAGAAATTTGTTCAACTTGCTCAATGCTGTGAAAGCTTGAAATGGCAGAGCTAGCATTTGAATCTGTAAGTTTGGCTTCAAACTGGAACTCAGCCATACAGAGAGGATAGCACCTTAGAAAGAAGCTATGCAGAAAACATAGCTACATGGATTCAACCTTCTGCTGACTCTGGAAGGACTCACTAAGCACTGGATATTGGGGTAGGTTTCTTAGCTCAGCGCATGACTAGGGTTGAGAGCACAGAGGCTCCGTTGTTATTTTTGCTCTCTTTCTGGGCTTAGATTTGCATGGAAGGGAATCAGCCAGGAGTTTTTTAATAAATGTTTCTTGAGGCTGTGCTCAGGCACTCCGCTGTTGCCTGGGTGGGCAAGAGATAGGCTCACCCAGAGAACAGCCTCTTGCAAGCAGATGGCGTCTTATTCTGAAATGTGATGATGTGATTAGCACATTCAAAGAACATACATAGAAAAAGAAAAGAAAGAAATCATCATCATACTTACTTCACAGCCTTACTAAATAAGGACACTGTGTACATCCCCACCTGGCTGGAATTTCGAACCATAAATGCTCCTTCTTTTCCCTGAAGAGGGAGGAAAATGAAGAAGGAATGGGGCACATTTTCATTATTCTTGAAAACAATTTTTCACCATAGTTGGAAGGAAAAGAACTCTTTTACTCCACTTTAAATGTTACTGAGGTCACAGTAAATCCAATAGTTGACATAGAAGGGGAACATGGTGTAACTTCCCTCTCAAAATTTTTATGAATCTACCCTTTATGCATCAATGCTTTCTCTCCAGTTATTTATTTATTTATTTAATTTATTTCAGAGGGAGTAGGGAGGGAGGAGAGAAAGAGGGAGCAAGCTAGAGAGAGCATTGTCAACCACTGAGGAAGGGCCAGGCTACAGCCAAGAAACAGGTCTCTCTCATGGGGGGCAGGGACCCAAGTACTTGAACCATCAACTGCTGCCTTCCGAGATGCACATTAGCAGGAAGACAGAATCAGGAACACAGCCACGACCCCAGCCCAGGCACTCCAACATGGAATGCAGGCATCCCAAGCAACATCTTAGTCACTAGGCCAAACACTGCTTCATTCTCCAGTTTAATTTTTAAGCCTTTCTGGTAATTTTCTGTTTTGTACTTACATAAGTCTAATGTATCCATCTTTAGCAAATAAAATTAGGATCACGTATCCCTATACCATGCCCTTGGAAGGTCTTAGGAAACAAAACATGCAGAATAAACCACTTATTAAAAATTTTGGACGCAACTTGTCTTTCTCAATAACTTGGGCTACTTTTAAGGAGATCCAGAATCAGAAAGAACAGATAATAAACTATGAATGTGACAAACTACCAAGTTGTATCATCGCATTCTCCTTTTTTTTTTTAAAAAAGATTTATCTGTTTATTCAAAAAGACAGAGTTACAGAGAGGCAGAGGCAGAGAGAGAGGTCTTCCATCCACTGGTTCACTCCCCAGATGTCTGCAACGGCTGGAGCTGTGCTGATCTGAAGCCAGGAGCCAAGAGCTTCCTCTAGGCCTCCCACACAGGTACAGGGGCCCAAGGACTTGGGCCATCCTCCACTGCTTTTCCAGGCCATAGCGGGGAGTTGGATCGGAAGTGGAGCAGCCAGGACTTGAACTGGCGCCCATATGGGATGCCAGCACTGCAGGCAGTGGCTTTACCCACTATACCATGGTGCTGGCCCCCATCACATTCTCTTTAATACTTCTCAAAGAAATAATTAGTGGGTTTGTGTTGTATTAGATTGAACTATATCAAAGTACCATTTTTATAGATCAAAAGAGTTTGCTGCTGGTAATTACATAGTAATTGGTAATAAAATCAGATAACTTTATTCTTTGTCACATCTGCTGTACTCTGGTTTAGGTATTACTGAGCAGTGGCAGAGCTGATGTAAACAGTGGTACTGATGGCCTCCAACAAATCCTCTCTCTTATTTATGGTCCTGCGCAGCACCCTCCCACACTGACTCTGGGTTGGGCCATGTGATTACTGTGGCAAGTTAAAATGTTAGCAAATGACAAAAGCAGAGACTTCCTAAGTGCTTGCACTGCATGGCTCGTCCTCTCTGATTACTACCATGCTGTGAGGAAGCCCCAGTTAGGCACACGTGGAGGCTGCTTGGAGAAGAACTGCCTCTGGTGCCTCAGGTGACTGTCTCGGCTAACTCTCCCCACCCGCAAGTAAGGTCATCAGCCACGTGCAGCCGCATGCGTGACCCTAAGCAGAACCTGCAGAGCAACTGTTGGCACAGCTGATTCACAGAATCACAAATCATAAATCTGTTTCATGTCACTAAATTCTAGGATGGTTCATTTTGCAGCAATAGGTACTGGACACAGAAGAAGTGGATTGACTAAAGGGCTGGGTAACCCAAAACCCAACAACTAACACTAAAATGAGCTGGCGTACAATTAGCGACAAGGTTTCTGTGAGACGCACATTAAATTCTGGGCCTAACAACAGAAAGAGATTCTTAAAGGCTATTTTAAACACAAGACTACAAACCTTTTGTCTCAGTAGCTGCTCAGATTGTGACCTGGAGATGTTACCAGCAAACCAGCTGCAATAGGAAAGAATTCCATATTTGAGAATTAATTATTTTTCCATTGTATAAGTTGACACTCAACTTTGTAATCCTTAAAATGAAGCACTGGCCTACATCAAGGGCTGGAAATCTGACTGAGAGAATCACCCAAGAAGTTTTTCAAAAGCATAGATATTTCTACCACCCAATTTTAATATTGAGGTGGCGCTTGCACATTTGAATTTTTCTTAGTATAAAAGGGCATATTATTATGTAAGGAGTATAATTCAGTGAAGACAACGTTTGTAAATACCCATATACTAAATAATACGGGATATATATATATATTTTTACATAGCTTCCACATATGACAGAAAATATGTGGTATTTGTCTTTCTGTGTCTGGAGTATTTCTCTTAGCATAATGATGTCCAATTCTATTCATTTGATTGCAAATGTCAGGATTTCACTCTTTTCTATGGTCAACTAATATTTCATTGCATAGGTAAATCACATTTTCGGAATCCATTCACCCACTGATGGACATTAGGTTGCTCTTGTGACTGCTGCTGCAATCAACAAGCATTGCAGGTGGTCTCTTTCATATTCTGACTTCATTTCCTCTGGATATATTCCCAGAAGCGGTATAACCATAGATATGTGGCCATATCAAAATAGATATCATGGATCTATTTTAGTTTTTTGAGAAACCTACACATTGTTTTCCATAATGGCTGCACTAATTTTCATTCCCACTAACACTGTACTGGGGTTCCCTTTTCTCTACAACCTCACCAGCACTTGTTGGTTTTCGCTTTTTTGATAATAACCATACTAACTGGAGTGAGATGATACCTCATGCTGGTTTTGATTTGCATTTCCCTGGTGGCTAGTTGTACTGAACAGTGTTCGATGTGTTGTTGGCCATTTGTATTTCTTCTCTTGAAAAAACATCTGTTAAGATCTTTCCCCATTCTTAAGTAGATAGCTTTGTTGTTGTTGAATTTTTTGAGTTCATTATATGTTTTAGATGTTAATATTTTGTCAGATGCATGGTTTGCAAATATTTTCTCCCGTTATATAGGTTGGGATATGGGATATACTTATATTTCACCATTTTTTTGTTTAGATTTATTCATTTATTTGAAAGGCAAAGTTAGACAGAGAGAAAGAGAGACAAAGATCTTCCATCTGCTGGTTCACTCCACCAAATGGCTGCAATGGCCAAGGCTGGGCCAGGCAAAAGCTAGGAACCAGGGTCTTCTGGGACTCCCACGTGGGTTAAGGGGCCTCAGTCACTTGTGTCATGTTCTGCTGCTTTCCCAGGCCATTAACAGGGAGCTGGATTGGAAGTGGAGCAGCCAGGACTCAAACCAGTGCCCATATGGGATCCTGGTGTAGCAGGTAGCCGCTTTACTGGCTACACCATAGTTCATGGCCCCCATTTCACCATTTCTAATGAGGGAAGTAGATTAAACCAATGAAGACTATTCCAATGGGAAAGTCAGGGTTGCCACTGATGAAAGCTCTTGTCTTTCAATTCTGTCATTTTCTTTTAATAATCTGATAGATGCAACAGCATCTATTTTCAAAGCAAATTCCTTTTTAATTTTTATTTTCATGATAACAGTAGATAAACATGTAAGATTATATTAGTACAGGAACAGGTATACTGAATTGAGAAAAAGATGATGTGGGAAAGCCAGGAGTAATCTTTAAATATTTGCCTTTTTACTAAGTTAGCCAAGAACATTACATCATACTTTACACGTGGAGCTCAACAGGCCAAGAATTGTTTCTCATGTGAGGTCAGCAATGTCTGCACCCTTTTGGCTTTGGCCAAAATGCCATACTAAGGAAATGAGCAGGGTGTGAGATGGGATGGCACATAGGCTTGGAGGATTGGGAGGACTTCCTTTTTAGAAGAAAACATCTGAGAAGGAAAGAAAAGAGGGGGGAGGTGGGGGTTGTAGGAACAAATCCAGGCAGACTCCGTCACAGAGCTAGGCAGGAAGGGATGGAGGTGGTCCTCTGGGTAACGTCTATGTTAACTGAGGAAGGGGATATCACTGGCAATAATTCAACAACATGAAAAGAGCTGAACAGCTTTCATCCAGCCAGCTTGGAGGTCTGGATTCTAGCCAGAACTTCCCACTAAGGAGTTGTATGCCTTTGAACACGTGTCTCGTGACCTTTGACTTCCCTATCTGTAAAATTGGGGGCAGGGCTGATTTTAATAAGTGTGAAAATTTCTTCTAATGCTATTCTTATAGATGTTGTATAATTAACTCTTGAGGTATTGACTGATAGTTTTCTTAGTAATTACCATTTTCAGCTCATTATAGCTAATCAAATAACCCTTCAGAGGATACGATCTAGGATATATATCTATGGGCACATAGAAGGAAGAGATGCTAAGGAATAAGGAGAGAGGCCTGGAGAGGCAAGGTGAGATAGTTTTTATAACCTATCTCACCCCATCATCAACTCACACAAATACACATTTTACCTGTGTCATAATTTTTCTGAGGCTTGGTTCTGTTTCTTTAAAAAAAAAATAAGTATTTTAGTTTTGAACATCAAAGGCCTAGGCCTGGTCCTAACATTTGATTTTCTTTTACTTTTTAAAACTATTCATTTATTTATTTATACCTAAATGCCTACATTTGTAATTTAATGGAGTAGAATAGTTCATGCCATTATGGCCATGAAAAAGATGACCCTGAGGGCATCAAGTGTTGTGTGAGAAGGCAAAGTCCCAGAGCGCATAGCCCTATAGTCCTGAGCATACATCATCAGCTCTTTGAAGACGACAGGTCTTTCCTGATAAATTTGCCACCCTCCTAATAATTCTAGTGTCCAAGTGGAATTTGTGTCTCGGAGGCTTAAGTGTCTAGAAATGAAGTACACTCTACTACTCCCGTCTCTCCTTAATACCAATATGTAAGTCTAGGGTACAATAATTTGTCCCTATTTGTAGAAAATAGAACCTTACATTTTGTAAAAGACCTTAATGGACACTTAGGTAAAACTGTCTCAGTATAATAAGGATGACCACATATTCTCATTTGCCCAGAACAGTTGAGTTTATGTCTGATGATTGGGAGTAAGCTTAATAGTGGACTCTTTCTCTCTCTAAAGTATCCCAATTTGGATGTTAAATGATATGGCCACCTTAGGAATTTTACCCTGTCAAATTACTGCACCATAAATAACTTCCCCCAAAACCTAACTATGTTAGTAAGAACTTTTAAACATCAACTTGACAAGAGGCCTCTAGGGAAGAAATAATGAGCAGAAATATCGAATGCTTCAGACAAAGTGAAATGAAGAGGATATTGGGTATCTGAGAAATCCCATGAATATGTGCAGCCAGGTTAGGTAATCCAGATTGGGGAAAATATTTTCTCAGAAAATAACCCAATTGTCACCTGTCACCTGAATAAATGGCCCAGGGCCTTACATGAGTTTACCCGTAAATAAAGTCTCCTGACAAAGTCTATGCCATCTCTTCTAGTGCCTTTGGGGAATTGAATAGAAGCATCTATGTCTAAATTTAGAAAAAACACAAGGCCCCTTCAACACTCACTCATAATCATCCAGGTTTTCCTCTTCTTCAGATGAACTTGACTCAGGAAATCCCCTTAAGAGTTGGGAAACAACATGAATTGCAAAACCACCAAGAAACAATCCAAGTGTCTAGAAATGCGATATCAAATTCCACTGTGTTTTTATCCACATAAATACAAATTAAACTCTTAGGTTTCCATTTTCGCACTTGGAAAGGTATCAACAAAGTGAAGAGAGAGCTGCCCAAAAGCTGAGCTCATGCCCAATTTAATGGTTCTTCAATATAGGAGGTCCCCAGGAAGGCCCCCAAGAACTCAGATTTCTGTGACTCTTTCATGAAATAGATTTAGACTCCTTCAGGAATGGCTGAAGTATGAAGTTAAAAAGAATCTTGGGTTGCGCTTAGAGCAGTTCATAGGGAAGAGTTAGTCAACTCTGTGTTGCTTTTCCTTGTGCTCAGGACACCTGAGTCAGATATGTTAATGTTCACACCAATGCCACTGTATATCATACATGATGAGTGGAGAAAATCATTGTGAGGAAAATTATAAAATGACCGATTCAGACCCACTCAAGAGTTCAAAAAGCAAACTACATGGCCATTTTAACTTACATATACCTTAAATGTAAAGCCTAGTTGCAAAATTATTGTAAATTTCACTAGTTTTCCTGCAAATGGAAGCAAATCCTGGATGTAAAGGAATATTTGAATCTGTTTTACCATGAAATCTTCGAGATGCTGTGATTTGTGACACTTCTTCCCGTTTGGCTACAGCATGCAACGTCATCACTGCTGCACAGAGAGCGAGAGATTTCATAAATTTCTAAGTGTCTGTTTACTTACAGATGTTGATGATAGAAATGGTCTTGTTCCGATATGGTTTAGCTTTGCTAGACATTTTGATCCATACTTCTGGTTTGACATTTAAGCTAATGAGCTACTTTCACATTTTGGTCCGTTCAGAGACTATAGCTGTAGCTGCAGTTCGGCAGTGCCCCTAAACCAAAGAGGATTGCTAATATCACCCTATAACAACTCCAAACAGTAGATAACCTGGGGTAATAAACTGCCTTCACTGGGTTCGCCACGATTTTTTATAGATATGAAAGCATTTTGTCACATAACACATTCAGATAAGTTCTTTTCCTCCTTGCTGTTGTCATTAGAGTTAAAAATCTTGAAAATACGGGACTCTTAGTTCTGTCTGGGCACAGATGGATCAGCAGGATTTTCATCATCTTCTGCCAGCCCTCATTCTCTCTCTTTCATTTTGGTGTTAAGCAGATTATAAGGAAGTGCCTACCTCTCAAAGTCCAAATGCTGTTTTTTTTTTTTTTTTTGACAGGCAGAGTGGACAGTGAGAGAGACAGAGAGAAAGATCTTCCTTTGCCGTTGGTTCACTCCCCTAATGGCTGCCGCGGCCGGCACACTGCGCAGATCTGAAGCCAGGAGCCAGGTGCTTATCCTGGTCTCCCATGGGGTGCAGGGCCCAAGCACCTGGGCCATCCTCCACTGCACTCCCGGGCCACAGCAGAGAGCTGGCCTGGAAGAGGGGCAACCGGGACAGAATCGGTGCCCCGACCGGGACTAGAACCTGGTGTGCCGGTGCCACAAGGCGGAAGATTAGCCTAGTGAGCTGCGGTGCCGGCCCCAAATGCTGTTTTATCTGGAATGTAGGACCTACTTCCTGTTTGCCTTCAAAGCCCAGGCATTTATTTATTTATTTATTTTTTGGAAAACCATGCTTCATGGAGACAGTAGCCTTGGCAAAGAAATGTTTGTCTGGCTTCATTTCAAGCAATGCTTAAAGCCCTCAAGCACTGGATTGCCTCCTTCTGCACCTTCCTAAAGAGACTTGCCTACAAGAAGAGCTTATTGATTTCATCTCTTTGTAAGGAAATGTATTTAAAAAGGACAAACAATTAACTTAGCCTTGTTTTTAAGACTATGGGGAGAATGGCCATCAGCAATGCATCACTTATGTTTCCATATATCATGGAATACTATATTGATCCTAAAAATCAACAGGTAGTGAGTAGTGAGAATCTGGGTTTGCAGATACATACATAGCAGCATGTGCATTCAGAGCATTCTCTAAAATGCTGTCATGTAGCAGGTTAAGCTTCCACCTGCAATGCCAGCATCCCATATGGGCACCAGTTCGAGCCTGGCTGCTGCACTTCTGATCTAGTTCCCTGCTAATGTGCCTGGGAAAGTAGCGGAAGATGGCCCAGGTCCTTGGGGCCCTGAACCCATGTGGGAGACCCAGAAGAAGCTCCTGGCCCCTGGCTCCTGGCTTTGGACTGGCCTAGTTCCAGCTGTCACGCCATTTGGGGAGTGAACCAGCAGATGGAAGATTTCTCTCTCCCTGCCTCTGCCCCTCCCTCTCTGTAACTCCACCTTTCAAGAAAAATACATAAATCTTTAAAAAAGAGAGCATTTTAGAGGAATGTACACTGAATATACTGCGATATTTGGATGCTTTCATGGGAGCATGGAGTATTTTACTGATCAGAAAAAAATGAAGATTCAAAGTAGCCCAGGTAAAGACAATAAAACTGATAGAAATTTGATAAAAAGTATTGTCACTAGTATATGAGCTAAGAATCGTTGTGTTTTAAAAATTCAAGCCCCATGAAGACCTTTAAGCAATTACTGTAATTAACTTGCAGATGCCATGCTGCTACTACTAAGTGATTAACGAACCCTTTGTTCGGATAAGCGGCTTTCTGAAGTGCTAAGAAAAAATCCAGTGTTGGGACAAAATCTAAGAGGTTGCCAAATCCAAGGGGTCGTCAACATTTAATAATCAAGACACATTGCATTTTAGTGAAATGCTTTTTAAAAACATTAATGCAAAGCACCCTTGATGAGCAAAATGTCAACATTTCCAGTGAAGATGGGCTCCAGCCATCTGTGAGCTGGAAGCTCCTCTGCAGCAGGCCCCAGCAAATCATATTCTCCAGTAATTATCTGGAAATCCATTCCCACACGTCTCCCTCAGTGAATCACGGAGGGAACCTGGCACAAAGCACACATGGCACTCACTGTCCTTGGGTCTGGGCTCGCTGATCACCTAAATTCCACAAAAATCCTCGTCTACAGGCAAATAAACATAAAAACATCACCCCTCCCCTCGGGCACTGCACATAGATTAGAACACTTGGATTCTAGCTCCACTTTGGAATGAAAGGGACCACATTAAGAAGCGTACACTTCCAAGCTCTTTATGGTGCCACAGCTGTAGCATCGGTGTGGGGAGGCATTTGCTTTAGGTAAACAAGATGAGGATGGCAAGAATAAAGGAATAAGAAGGCAAGGGAGAAAACAAAGAGACATCAGTGAGTCCGAGAGATGCTTCACATGCACTGTGGGGAAAGACAGGTGTCTGTCCTCTGCAGGGTTGCTGACAACTGGGGGAGAAGGTGGTGCACAGTGGACCCTGACCGGGGAAAGTCTGAGGCAACAGATAAGGAAGGGTAGTTGCTTGCCCCTTTCCCTATGGGCATCTTGCAATTCAATTTGATATTGATCGAGTCTGGCAGACTCAGTGACAGACCCCAGAGAGACACACTACTTATGTACCTTCTTTAAGGCATTTCCAATTGTGGCTTTAGCCAGAACTTTTTTTCTCTCTTTTAAAAAAAATATTTATTTATTTATTTGAAAGTTGGAGTTATATAGAGAGGGGTAGATATATACAGAGTAAGAGAGAGAGAGAGAGAGAGAGAGAGAGATTGATTTTCCATATGCTGCTTCACTCCCCAAATGGCTGTAACAGCCAGGAGCCAGGAGCTCATTCCAGGTCTCCCACATGGGTACAGCGGCCCAAGCACTTGGGCCATTTCCCGCTGCTTTCCCAGGACATTAGCAGGGAGCAGGATCAGAAGTGGAGGAGCCAGGACTCGAACCGGAGCCCATATGAGATGCCAGCACTGCAGGCGGCAGCTTTACCTGCTATGCTACAGTGCCAACCGCAGCCAGAATCTTTAAACTGAAAAATGTGAAAAGACTAATGTGTTCAGTTTGTCATTTGCCTAGCAATGCTGAAACACGTTGTGCAAACAAGCCCACCCTAAGGTTTTTGTATAAAGGCTACGTTGGAAAGATTCCGTGTTCTGGAATGAGGGGGCAGAAAGGGGCAGGAGTAAAATGTTCAAGCGCTCATTAGCTTATTAGATCAGACAATGTAAGAGGAAAGTCTATGCTGCTCAGCATCAAAGGGGCCAACTTGACTCCCCAAGTCTTCCAGCTCAAGCACAGAACATTTCTTGAGAAAATAACCCAATTTCAACAGAGAGCTGTATCAACAGCTTTGAGGCTGAGGCCCAAGGCAGTGAGAACAATGCCTACTCTACACGCTGGGCAGCCAACCGAAACACCAAGGCTTACCTTTTCAGTTTCCTTACTTGCCACCAGTCAGGGCAGTCTTCCCTGGGAATATACCCCATGTTGACGTTTGGCTGGGAGACATAGTTTCTCCTCGAATCGCTGTCGTATTTAACTAGGCTGGTACTTGAAGATGGCACATCCATTTTGAGAACAGGAACTGCTCGAGGAATCTTGAGCTTTGAAGGACAAGAGATTTTAATGCATCACAGTGAGGCACAGATCTGTGTACTGGGAACCAACAACCAAAGTGAGCTGAGAGAGAGAGACAGAGAGATAAAAGGGAGGAAAAAGGAAGGAAGGAAAGGGAAAGAAAGAGAGGGGAAACAGGGAATGTTAAGCCTTAGCAAGGACATGGAGCAACATGAACTCTAATACTGTCTCTGGTTGGAGTATGAATTGGTCCAATCACTTTAGAAACCTTTTTCCAGAATCAACTAAAGTTGGCTGTGCTCATAATCTATGAGCAGAAATATGTATGTTCACCCAATAGTGAAACCAAAAGATTTAAAAGAATCTTCTTACCAGAATTATCTGAATTAGATAAAAAAATGTAAACTTCCTAAATGCCCATCAAGAGGACAAAATAATAAACATATTATACATATATTCATATTCAGCAGTGAGCTGAATAGTGGTGCCCCCAGAAATGTTCATGTTCTAATTCCCAGAACCTGTGAGTCCCTAACATGGCAAGAGAGACTTTGCAGATTGTGATTATGTTAAGAATCTTGCCATAGGGAGAGAGAAAAGGGAGGCAAGGTGGTCAGAGATTAGAAAGACGTGAGGGTGGAAGCAGGTGTCAGAGAGCAGAGACTCTGCCGCCCTTCTCCTCTGGAGATGAAGTGCCAGGAGCCATTGAACGTAGGAGGTCTTTAAGAAGCTGGAAAAGGCAAAGGAAACAGATCCCCGTGCCCCATTCCCCCGCCTGCCCCAAGCCTCCTGAAAGAACAGCAATGTAGACCCACTCTAGACTTCTGAGCTTCATGACTATTCGAGAATAAATTCCTGTGGCTCTAGGCCACTGAACTTGTGGTAATTTAGTAGAGCAGCAATAAGAAACAAACACAGTGCTATATTCACACAATGGAATGCTATACAGCAATGACAATAAGCTGTAATCACATACTAAAACTTGAGTATCATACACTGAACAAAAGAAAACAATCAATGACCATATATTTTATGATAACATTTATGTGAAGGTCAAAACCAGGCAAAAAATGTATGAAATTGTAAGTCAGGTTAGTGGTTAGTGTTTGTGGAATGTAGTGACTAACAGGGAACACGAGGGTGGCCTTGGGCTTCTGTTGCTCAGTCTAGATATGTTCCATTTGTGACAACTCATCAAGGTGAACACTTAGGATTTGTGTTTTTAAAAGTCATGGTACATTAAAAATTCACATGATAGTATGTGTATTTATGTGTGTGTATCTGCTTACATTTAGTTTTTTCATACTCTATTTGCTCTTTCTTCAGAAATATCATTTACTCAGAGCTGAGGCTTTGACATTCTGGAAATTTTAGCTATGCATGACACGGTTATTTATGAGCTGTGAGGTGGGTTCTCTCCAAAGATAAATGCATTGGAAAGTTCCTTAAACGGAAGTGCAAACAGAATGACTGGAGAGCTCATTTTTATTCCCCCCAATCAGAGAACAAGCCCTCCACTGAATGCTCTGGTAAAAACAAAACAAAGGAAAACATACTTTTCATGATACGCTCTCTGATCCCTGCTTCATTTGGGCAGCTTATATTCAAAACAGGCCTATGAACTCTTGACCAGATTTGCCTGATAATTTTCAACACATTTCCCAGAGACAGGAGACTGGATGCCAGAGACTAGATGCAATGGATTCTGACTCCTAAATTATCCTCTGCTGTTAGAGTTGTTTAAAACAAACCTGATTGGAATTTCACCCTTTGGAAGTGTAGAATTCAGTGACTTAGTAACTTTATCAAGTTGTGCAATCCTCACCACAATCTAGCATATTTCCATCACCCCAAGAAAATCTCTCATGCCCATTTGCAGCCAGTCTCCACTCCCACTCTGGCCCTAGGCAATCACTAGCTGACCTTTGGTCCTCATGGATTTGCTTACTGCGAACATTACTCTTAAATGTCTTACAAGGCCATACTTTCACAAGGACACACCTTTTGGATTTATGCCCCATGCTGGTCATATGTGATTTCATCTTGATCTTTAATTATATCAGCAAAGACCTTGTTTCCAAGTAAGGTCACATTCTGAGGTTCTGGAAGAACATGAATTTTGGGAAGCACTATTCAAACCCACAGTAACAGGTTATTTTCATCCTTCATGTTGGTTTGCAAGAATTGTATGGATTTTACTTAGAGAGAAATGTGTGTGAAGGTGTGTAGCTGAAAATAAGTATCTAAGACACCATAGACTTGATATGTGGGTGAGGACATGTCCTCTTCCTTTCAGAGAACCACTGGGAGACCATCATATGTGTCTCTAGGCATTGGAAGCAGCTGATACCTGCCTAGGAATGCTAAAAGGAAGCTGTGACGGTCAACACAAGTAGAACACAAAGTAGCGCAACAGCTCAACATGCTGGAGTGAGCTGTATACAGTTTAGTTAACTAGAGTGATGAAGGATTTGGTTGTTTCTTGTAGGCCAACTCCACCCTTGGGGAAGACTTGGCTGAGAGTCACCTTGATACGAAGTCTAACCAAGATGAGTGAATTGACCCGGTGGAAGGGTTGAGGAATGAAATCCCAAGAGGTAGGATCAAGACACCATCTTCTGTCACAAAATTACATTTGAATCTGCCCTGTGGGAAGCCCACAAAAGTCTCCCATAAGATAAAGAATCGGCAGTGTGCAAATTCTCCCAAACAGTATTGCTGTCAAATCATGATAGGACCAGCTACATGAGTGTCTCTTTTCCATCAGAAACCCTCCTCTTCGGTCCTGCACTGCAAGGGTCAGAAACCCCAGCCTCTCCACAGCCCCTCTCCAAAAGCAGGCTGCCAGCTGATGCAGACTGAGCAAGGTGACAAGGAGGAGTTTTACTTGTAATGATGTTTGAAATTGTGTGATTATAACAGGATGGGCCATTCAAAACTTGTTCTCAACACTACCAGTATCAGGGGAAACTTTTTCAGCTGGGAGTGACTAGGAAGCTATGAAATCTACATGAAACTTTACCCGAAGACAGAGAGGAAAGTCCACCGAGTAGCTTTGAAGGGATAATGGTGAGAAAGAATTATGTTGCTTCCTGCTTGTGCCCTATAGAGTCTCATTCCAACACGAGGCAGTACTGGCCATGCGTGAATAGGGAACCGACGAATAACAGATGCCTGTTATGTGTGAGGCCATCTTAAGGACTTCTCCCAAAGACCCAGTGAATACAAAAATAAAAATGCTACAATGAGCCTATATTTGAATCCATTATTTGATACCAGCCATAGTTATTAGTGACAGCTCACATTTTCCCCTGCCTCTCTTTGATGAGCCATCTGAACAAAGCCCACATGTCCTAGTCTTGAATCTGGCAGCTCTTTGTTGATTTGATATGTCCTGACCACGAAAAACATTTTCAAAATGTCAACTTACCATTCTGTCTGGGAAGGTAGGAGCTCTCTGTTTCTCTTCGTTGATTGCAACATGAAGATCAGCATCTGAAAAGTAAAACTTTTAAAATATATAAGTCCCTCACTTCCCTAGGAATAAAACTCTGGATAGACTCTGCACTTAAAGCAAACCCTCTCTACCTACTCAACTGTCATTAAGAAACTGACACACATATACAGAATGGAAAACTACCTTAAATATATCTTTTCAAATTTAGCCATCATCATTTTGGTATGTATAGTGATTAAAGTGTAACTTACATTTTATCTCTTGATATATTGTTGAACATTTTTGTTTATTTTGAAAGGTGGAAGGAGGAGAGAAGGAGGGGGGGAGAAGGGAGGGGGATCTTCTATCCACTGGTTCACCCATTCCCCCGTTGCCCACAACAACAAAGGCTGGGCCAGGCTAAAGGCAGGAGTTGGGAATGCAATCCAGGTCTTCCTCATGGAAGGGACCCAACTACTTGAGTCATGGCCTGCTGCTTCCCAGGGTGCACCTTAGCAGGAAGCTGGAATCAGAAGTGCAGTGGTGACTTGATATGGAAGGTAGGCATCCCAAATAGCGTCTTAACTGCTATGCCTAACATCTGCCCCGATATATAGTTTTTGAAGTATGTAGTTTCGTTTTTTAGTTTATGATTTTTGTTACTTACATGAAGAGAGAACTGGTTTTCTTAAGAGGGAAATGTAGCTTTTTAGATCATGGTGATGTGTTTACCACATTCTACCTCTTTGGAGTTTAACTCAAGCCAGGAAGAATTTCTCATGAAGTGAAAGAGTGGCAGATGTTAATAATATTATTATTTTAATAGCTATAACTCAACTGGCCCTAGAATTACACTTCATTTGCTACATAACATCTGTGAGGCTGGATTTTCACGATTTGATGTCAACCGAGTTGGCACATCTTATTTACTTGCAAGCTGTTTTAGGGTTGGCCTAATGGGGCACCATCCCCCCAGTGCCCAGCCCAAAAGAGAAGTCACACATTACATGCTTCCCAGAGGGTACATCCTGGGGCTGCTTTACAGGTCTGCTGGCAGCACAGGTACTTCCCGTCCACGAAGAATCCACTGTGGTACTTGATCAGCAGGTGAGGGTTGCCCCTGATCTCTGGGGAGCAGGCAGGAAGAAAACAAGATGTGAGTGAACATTGGGCCAAAAGAAAAAAATGCATTCAGTAGGCACTCTTATCACATAATGGTAAAAACCTCATTTTGCTAACAACCATGGTAAGAGCACGTGGCTCTTAAAGGATATAAGTCTTTCACTCAGAAGACAATAAGCTAAAGAGTCTAACCATGTATAAAGTGAAAACAGGCCAGCGCTGTGGCTCAACAGGCTAATCCTCTGCCTTGCGGCGCCGGCACACCAGGTTCTAGTCCCGATTGGGGTGCCAGATTCTGTCCCGGTTGCCCCTCTTCCAGGCCAGCCCTCTGCTGTGGCCCGGGAGTGCAGTGGAGGATGGCCCAAGTGCTTGGGCCCTGCACCCCATGGGAGACCAGGAGAAGCACCTAGCACCTGGCTCCTGCCATCGGATGAGCGCGGTGCGCCGGCCGCAGCGCACTGTCCGTGGCAGCCATTGGAGGGTGAACCAACGGCAAAGGAAGACCTTTCTCTCTGTCTCTCTCTCACTGTCCACTCTGCCTGTCAAAAAAATAAATTAATTAAAAAAAAGTGAAAACAACAAAATAACTTACAGAGATTGAGTGTCCCTTATTTGTAATGCTTAGGACCAGTGTTTCAGATTTCAGAATTGCTTGGCTTTTGGAGAATTCACATAGACCTTGCCGGTTGAGCATCCCTAAATCTAAAAATCTGAAATTCCAAATGCTCCAAAATCTGAAACTTTTTGAGTATCACGTTGGTGCGCAAAAAGTTTCAGATTTTGAATTTGGGATTGTGGGATTAGGGATGCTGAACCTGTATCACTCTTGAAGGAAAAAAAAAAAAAACTAGTAAAATATGCATATACAGGTGAGCTTGGTGTTAAACTAGAGAAATTCACCCCTGAGGGAAGTGAGGGGCTACAGCACACGGTGCTCTCTGGGGGAGAAGGGGGCTGGAGGGCAGGAGTAGGTCTTAGCAGAGAAGGAAAAAAAGCGTTCTGCTGTGCATTCACTTCCCCTCACTTTTTATTTCGAAAGATTGCAAATGTACAGAAAAGTTGCAAGAATAGTACAGTGAGCATCCACCTTGACCCACCACTTGTTAACTGCCTGCCACATTTGCCCTTTCTTTCTTTCTCTTTGTTCATATGTATCACTTTATGATGTATTATTGTTATATTTTGCTTAACAATGAGAGATTAGGAAGTAGTAGATACCACAAGCTAAATAATGTTCATCGAGCTGCTGCACTAACCCTGGACTGACAACCTCTGGATTTGTTACTGTGGGAGAACAACAGTGCAGTTATTTTAGCAGTTGTTTGAGATCTTTGTTACCTGCAGTCAAAAGCATTACTCGTGGATGCAAATCATCTACTGCGCGTGTGGCTGCCCTAGTGATGGGGACTTGCTGTAGTTTTCTGAGGGGCTAGCAAACGTGTTTCTGCCTCTCTGCTCTCACTCCATTTTTCCATATGCCTTCACAGCAACTGCCCAGGGGCTGTCCAAACTCGTCCCATATAGATAGTTCCTGAAGGACCCACAGATAAAGACCCACAACATGACCAAGAGCTGCACACAGATGGTGTCTACATAGCAATTGTTCGTCTCCCCGCACCCCTCAAGGAGGTTGAATGGGAAGCAGAGTCTTAAAGCTGACCCTGGAAACTCCGCTATAACCACCGAGATCATGCTCGTATGTGACACATGACTACTCCAAGAGAAAAAGAAATGTGATCTCTCATTTTACAGGTTAGGAAATGGATACCCAGAGATACAGATATTAGTCTGTACAGCAATGCAGAAGTGTGCTGCAGTTTTGTGTCATTCTAAGACACACTCAATGAGTTGGGAGTGGATGAAGGATGCTTCCCTCCCACAGTGGGCCACCTGACTTCCCTAGAGAACCAGTTGTTAGGCCCTTTCATGCAAAGAGAAAATTAAGCTCTGTGTGTGGAAAAGGAAGTGTTTGCCTCCAAGCAGAGTCGATGTGTGTAATTTGAGGTGTACTGAGGAAAGGTGGGCTCAAACACTTGAAGGAAAGAAAAGCTTCGCCAGTCTAGGAGCTCAGAGCCTGAAAATGCACAGATGAAGTCATTATTTGAGTGAAAGATTGTCTTCAGACCATTACCCACTTTAAAGTAAAAATATTGTAGAGGGAACCCTCACAATGCCAAATTATAGCAAAGATGCTCCCTCCTATTACAGGCTGTTTCCAGGGCAGCCTAAAAATCACTGAATAAAAGCTTCAGCAGGCCCTTGTGTTTATAATGTACTGGATTTTAAAAAAAGTGGTTTTGGGAGCCTGGCATTATGGTGCAGTAGGTTAAGCTGCCGCCTGCAGCACTGGTGTCCCATACGGGTGCTGGTTCGTGTCCTGGCTGTTCCATTTCCAATCCAGCTCCTTGCTAATGTGCCTGGGAAAGCAGGGGAAGATGGCCCAAGTTCTTGAGCCCCTGCACCCACGTGGGAGACCTGGAAGAAGCTCCTGGCTCCTGGCAGCAGCTAGGAAATGATAAGTGCTTAGTGCCTACTGGGAATAACTTTCCTTAAACATCAAAGGTACAGCAGCCACAGGACTTGATACAGGTCCGTGAGCAACTGAACTTTGGCCTGGTAAAGGCAAGCCCAGTGGGTGGAGACCAAGTGGCCTGGCTTCCCCAAGCTGCTGTGAAGCTGGCACAACAGCCAGCTCTGTGCTGAACAGGGAAGGGCATCCAACCCACAGGCTTCCTGTATGCAGTCATGAGCGTGTGAAATGATGAGTCTGGCACAGTCCCTGAGGGTGGTAGACAAATCAGGAGGTTCTCTCTTGGCATTGCGGCCTTTTACTACTGTGATGTTCCTCTATCATGCTTCAAAAGAACTCAGTCAATTCCTCTCTTTTATGACATTTAAAAAAAATACCTTTCTGTAATGCTTTCAACCACTGACTCCGGCTGTCTTCATTTGATGCATAGACATACAGAAGCCCATCCTTGTAGACGATCTGGAAGGGAAAGGATTTGGTGCATTTAGATAAAATTACATCATAGTTCACTCTGGAACATCTGCAAGTTTCCTGTTATCCATATATATCATTTGCATTAGTTCTGGAATGAGGTGATTAGAAAGCATACTCTTAAAAATCTTCCACTCCTCAGTTGGTTTTATCCCAGACACTCTTACATGGGAATCATAGCAGTGATGTACCTAAAAGTGGTGACCATTGAGGTCTCAGCAGAGATGCCCTGTGCCACTGAGAACTCTAATACGTTAGACATGACATGTGTCTTAGGAGGGGTCTTGTCCATCTGCCTACCCAGTGGTGATTGCCTTTGTAGTCTATTAGAAAACATTTATTTAGCTGTTCTATCCTCCAGGGATAGCATGTCCTTTACTTCGCTATGCCATCTCTGCTGACTTCTTATATTCTCATCATTATACAGCTCATGCTTATGTTGGATAAAAATGTATCTATTCTTTCACACATGCGCAAACGTTCAAAGAGTATAATACCTTCTCCAGATACTTCTCTAGATTCTTCAACTCCTGTTGGTAAATAATACATACCATTTGTTAAACACTTACTAGTTGCTAGACTCTTTCTTAGTTAACCTTAATATTTTAATGCTATTTCAACTCTGTGAAAAATATGAGTATGCTATTTTTCCAAATGAGAGAAGTTGAATGTATGTCATAGCTACACACATGTCAGTAGTAGGGATGGGAGTTCTGTGAGGCTCCAAGTCCTGTGCTCTTTTGGGAACCCTACGTCTCTGCGCTGTGTTTTCAGTATCTCCAAGCACTCTGGGTAATGTTTTTTAAGTGCAAAGTTTGGGTTGTTAATTAACTGGATTATCAGATTTCTTTTTTCAAAAGATTTATTTATTTATTTGAAAGATAGTGTTACAGAGAGAGAGAGAGAAAGAGACAGACAGAGCTCTTCCATCTGCTGGTTCACTCCCCAAATGGCTGCAATGGCCAGGTCTGAGCCAGGCTGAAGCCAGGAGCCAGGAGCTTTATCTGAGTCTCCCACATGAGTGACAAGGGCCCAAGCACTTGGGCCATCTTTTGCTGCTTTTCCCAGGCCATTAGCAAGGAGCTGAATCAGGCCATAGCAGAGAGCTGGATCGGAAGTGGTGCAGCTGGGACTCGAACTGCGCCCATATGGGACGCCGGCACTGCAGGCGGCAGCTTTACCAGCTACGCCACAGCACCAGCTCCAAGCAAGGAGCTGAATCAGAAGCAGAGCAGCCAGGACATGAACCGTACCCATATGGGATGCTGGCTTTCAGGTGGCATCTTTACCTGCTATGCCACAACACCGGCCCCCAGATTTTCTTTCTGACCGTAAGTTCCTAATACTAGCACTAGGCAGTCTGGCCAGCTGAAAAACAATCCATTGCCTTTAGATCAAAGTGGAAAGTATTCATGATAAAATGAAAGTCGGCTATGGCTTACTTCAAGCCACTTCCAAAAGTGCTCTCCACAGCATACCAAGTTTGGAATACATCAGGGCAAAATTCAAACTCCTGAGCAGGGTGTGCAAAGCTCCTCAGGGGTCCTTCCCACTGCTTCAGGCTTGTTTCTTTCACCTTCTGGTGCTTTATTCAGAGGAACTGCTTAGAGCTGGCCAAAGAGACCAGCTACTTCACACTTCAGTGTCTTGACACCTGTTGCTTTTGTCCTGCTGTGCTTCCTGTCTTTGCTGGGTTATGCACTACTTGAGTGTCACCTCCAACAGGAGGGAGGAACAAAGCTTCTTGTCCTCCCCCCCCCTCCCCCGCCCCAAGAAAGGCAGATCATTGTACAGAATTTCAGCTAACTGCCCAACTCCCATTTGGGGATGTTCCAAGCTAGGTCATTGTCTTACTAGATCATTTCGCACCATCATTATTTTTCTTAGATATTCTGAGTTCATGATAGAAAATATTAAAGAAACTTCCAGGGGCCAGAGCTGTGACATGGCGGGTTAAGACACTGCCTGTGACACCAGCGTCCTGTATGGGCACTGGTTTGAGTTCCGGCTGCTCCACTGCAGGTCCAGCTCTCTGCTAATGGCCTGGGAAAAGCAGCAGAAGGTGGCCCAAGTTTTTGGGTCCCTGCACCCACGTGAGAGACCCGAATGAAGCTCCTGGCTCCTGGCTTTGGTCTGTCTCAGCCCTGGCTGTTGTAGCCACTTGGGGCAGTGAGCCACTGGATGGACGATTTCTGTTTCTGTAACTTTCAAATAAGTAAATCAATCTAAAAAGAAAACCAAAAGTGAAGAAACTTCCACCCAAGGTAATGCTGTTGCTGCCCTTACCTGAAATGGGTACTGTCTCTCCACTGGTGTCTGTTCCTCGAGATTCACTTTCTCCACGCATCTGATTTTCTTAATTTCAATCGATCCTTTTCTGCTGCCTCTTTTCTGAATTAGAACAAAATATTACAATACTGCATGCGATGTACCATGGTGCCCAAAGAAAGCATGAAGACAAAGTTATGCTTGGAAGAGAGATTGGAGGATGGCTGCTCAGCGAAAAATCACTTCCCATTCCCCTATAACAGTCAAAATCCAATGACAACAGAATGTATTTAGAGTGGACACATTATAGTCCTTCAAAAGCAAGTCTTTGAGCAGTAGTTAATAATCTTGTTTGATTATCTTGAAATGTGTTTCAGATCACCTGCCATGTGGTGAATCCATGCATAGTTTTTAAAGTAACTTTTTCCATGAACTTTTTTGACAGGTTTTAAAATTTATTTGAGAGAGAAAGAGACAGATAGAGAGACAGAGAAGGACACAGAGAGATCTCCCATCCATTAGTTCACTTCCAAGTGACCGCAATGGCCAGGGTTGGGTCAGGCAGAAGCCAGGAGCTGGGAATTCAGTCCAGGTCTCCCACATGGGTAGCAGACACTCAACTACTTGAGCCTTCAGCTGCTGCATCCCATGGTGCACATTTGCAGGAAGCTAGAATCAAGAGTGGGGACAGGACTCAAACCCAGGCACTCTGATGTAGGATGTGGACATCCCAACCAGGGGCTTAACCATTCTGCCAAATACCCGCCACTCCACAAACTTTGTGAAGATCCCTCGTATGCATGAATTTCAAAAAAAATTTTTGCACAAAAATCAGGTTATTATTTAATTCCATTTTCCCACTACCTTTTTCGAGTACCCTTGAACACTCAGAAAAATTAAGATTTAACTCCACAAAACAATTCTTTGTTTCAGGTTCATGACAGAATTTTAGCTTTTCTACTACAATAGAATCCCCAACTATATAGAAATAGTTTCACTTACAGCAGATTTCTAACTGTCAGCCTACTAACATTTGCAGTGGGATCCTTCTTTGCTGTGGGATTGCCCTTATGCACTGTAGGATGTTTAGCAGTATTGCTGGCCTCCATGCACCCAATGTCAAAAGCATTTACCCTCACTAGCTGTGATAACCTAAAATGTCTCCAACCATTGTGCAGTATCTTGTGAGAAGCAAAAATGCCCTCAGTTGAAAACAACTCGTCTCAAGTTATATTTTGCCTTAGTTAACAAATGCCTTAAAATCCTTTATCCTGAATTTATTTTTTATCTTAGTTAAGAAAAGACAATGTGATCAGTGGATGCAAGTTCATTTTTACTGTGTATGCTAAGAAGGCTGATATTCTTTCTTTATAATCAAGTACTTTATGGGAAAACAATAAATAGTATAAAAACAATAGAATAAATAGGGTCTCACCATTTTGTCATATTCATAGTAGGAAAGATTTGTTTTGGTTAAAACAAAAAGCCGCTCTTTGTAATTATTTGGTGACATTTTCTTCTTTTGCTGAGACCTTTTGAGAAGAAGTTCTTCTAGAATGGATTTTGTATCCATGTTATCGTCCTAAATAAAATAAAATATTTAAAATGAAGGTTTGCAGCATCTAGCTAGGTTTTCTTTTAGCCTCCATATTTAAGTCAACTTTTTTCACTAGGGATAATATAGATGCTAATTTAAAAAAAAGAGAGAGATTGACTTAGTTTTATGATGTACATGTATTCTTACAGTTATTTTCTATGGCTTTTACTTTAAATCTTAGAAATATGTTGATTTTGTAAAGCATCATATGCATTCGACTCATTTCCCACTCAGGGTCATAAATTCACCATCTTTGCACTGCCTTCCAGATCACCATATCAAAATGCATTTGATCCTTTAAATATTCTAGAAATAGTTGCCGAATTGGATAGGAGATAATAAAACTTTGTGAAAACGTGAATTCCAAATGGCTCAGCATGTATTAAATAATTTATCCATTGAAATTTCTCTTCATTGATGTGGCCAAAAGGTTTTACCAAATTATTTAAACCATTGTGGGGTGCTGATATCATTGTAAATGACACCCACAGTCCTGATCATGACCATAACTTTAACATAAAGGACATGGGTATAATTTACAATACTTCTGAGAATTTAAAATCCAAATGAATGCCTAAGACAGAACACAATGAGGAAACTGTATGAGACTGTCAAAAAAGAGTTAAAAGACTTGAAAAAATTATTGCATTTACAAGGTAAAAACATTCTTTTTTTCTCCCAAAACTGTGTAAAAATTGAAATGTGAAATATTTCTGACAAATACATGAATTCAACTTCTGTTCTCTTGATTCAATCCTCAGTGTAATGTTCCATGCAATAATAAGCAGTAGGTCACAAAGATGAATGTTCTCATGTTGTTCTTCGCTTTGTGAAAGTGCATAGTTACTGGTACTCGGCTGCCCAATAGTTCATAGATAATATGAAGATATTAACTTTACTTACCTTAGATTTGCTAGAACTGTAGTATGGGTCCTTAAGTTTAACTCTCAATTCTAAGTAAAAGTTACAGCTCAGGCGCAGTATTGTTCATTTCCTCTGGCTATACCCAGGGTCATGCATTCAAAAGAAGATATTTGCATCGTGCTTATCATTGTGATAAGGAAGCAGCCATATAGGTATTGCTCCGTCTGGACGGAGGTGGGTGCCAAGTGAATCTGTCCAATCACTGGAAGATTCTCACTGGCCCCAGGAGTGTGATGGGCCCACTACAGCCCAGGAGTGGAAAGGAAAGGAGACTAAGAAATATAACTTGGGGGCCGGTGCTGTGGCACAGCGTGTTAAAGCCCTAGGCTAAAGTGCCGGCATCCCATAGGGGCACCAGTTCTAGTCCCAGCTGCTCGTTTTCCCATAGAGCTCTCTGCTATGGCCTGGGAAAGCAGTAGAAGATGGCCCAAGTCCTTGGGTCCCTACACCCACATGGGAGACCCAGAGGAAGCTCCTGGCTCCTGTTTTTGGGTCAGCATGGCTCCAGCCGTTGCAGCCATCTGGGGAGTGAACCAGCAGATGAAGACCTCTCTCTCTGTCTCTACCTCTCTCTGAAACGCTTTCAAATAAATAAAAAAATAAATCTTAAAAAAAAAAAAAAAAAAGGAAATACAACTTGGTGTTGAATAAACCACGGTCAGCTCAGTCAGCTTTCCTCCTGATACAGATCACACAACTCTAAAGCTGGATTGGAGAAAACCAGCTTTTATTACTTATTTACACAGATCAAGAGTCTGTTTATCAATTCATGAAGTCTCCCAAAGGCATTCTTTTGATTTATAGACAGGTAGTGGTGGTCTTATCCATTCAGTGCAATGAAGTCATGGTTATTTTTTGCTTTGGATATTATTTTATCTCTTTGAAAAAAAGGATAATTATTTTTGTGAAAGAAGAATTCATTTCTCAAGCACAATAGATGGCTATTTGTCATAGTCACTGGCTAAGGCAGAGTGTGGCAGAGCCTCCTCAAGGCATCAGGGAGCACGCCTATCTCTCATGTCAACCTCCACTGCAAAAGTGACATATACAACTGCTCAGATAAGTTTTTTTCCTAAATCCCAAGTTTACGGCCAGAAGAAAATTTGCTGGAAGACTTTTGGCAATGATGAGGCCTACTTTTTGTGAGTGAAGGCCCCCTTTTCGGGGGAGCCATATAACACAGAACCAAATTGCAGGGCATTTTTTGCCTTTTACAGCCCTACATTAAAACTTGTACTAATAAAGCAGAAAGAGGAAACTGACAACTCCTGCCAAAGTCCTTTTATATTCACAGCTGATATATTACTTCTCACAGCAGAGTGCTAATTAAGTAGATATGGTTGGTTGAATAGAAAGTTTAGTTTTTAACTTGTTCTTTAGGTGTTAAATCAATTCATGACATTATGACCAGTTTTAAAAATGCAAAACCCAATGCCCAAGGCAGTATGTAGTCTTTCCTAGTACAGTATGATTATGTACACATCAAGAAGGGCTTTAAATACTATATTAGCATGAATAACTTGAGTCACAGAAACCACTGACAAATTCACAAACTAGGCTAATCCTCCGCCTTGCGGCGCCAGCACACTGGGTTCTAGTCCCGGTTGGGGCGCCGGATTCTGTCCCGGTTGCCCCTCTTCCAGGCCAGCTCTCTGCTGTGGCCCAGGAGTGCAGTGGAGGATGGCCCAAGCGCTTGGGCCCTGCACCCCATGGGAGACCAAGGAGAAGCACCTGGCTCCTGCCATCGGATGAGTGCGGTGCGCCAGCCGCAGCACGCCAGCCGCAGCGGCCACTGGGGGGTGAACCAACGGCAAAGGGAAGACCTTTCTCTCTGTCTCTCTCACTATCCACTCTGCCTGTCAAAAAAAAAAAAAAAAAAAAGACACAAAAAGAATACATGGCCCTGAAAGGCAGTGGAGGGAGAGGGCGAGAAGCAGCAGGAAGAGGCTCCCAGAGGGGACCAGGGGTGTTCCAAAAGGGAAAAGGAGGACCTTGTGACAAACGTGACCTTCAACTATTTGCCCAAGGCCAGGCCCGCCTATCTCCCTGCTGAATAACTGAAGAAAATACAATGCTAAGTTTAAACAAGAACAAAAAGCTTAAGTCAGCATCAGGCAAAGTGGTTTGAAAAGTCTTATGGTGCTGGCCAAAGATAAATAAATACTGGCCGGCCAGGACAAAAGCTGCTAAATCTCTATGTTGCCCGAGTTTATGCAGGAGAGAGTTTCAGTTGATCTCAGCATCACACAGACAGAAAAGCTAAAACACTCAAGTTCTCAGCGCTTAGAAGCACCATAGCTTAGTTGCTCCAATGCAAAATTATGAAAACCAGACCCCTCGAGATCATTTTCCCACAAAGGAAGCAAGAATCGCAGTGCTGTTCATGTTAGAGCTAAGATTCGCATTGGGCCTGAGAGTCACCCTCAGTGCCTCCCCCACAGAGCTTTTCTAAGCCCTTTCCCACTGTCCTCTGCCCCGGGAACGCTCCCTGGGCCTCTTCCGAGGAGAAAGGCAAAAAGAGATGCTGCCACTCGCCAGCAGCCTTTGCTGAATGCATTGGACACAATGCGGGTTGGTATGGGTGAAAGCACCAAGCTGCAGTGGGTTCAAATCCCTGCTTTGCTTCTGTGCAACTGGCACGTTACTTAATCCTGCGAAACCTCAGCTTCCCCCTCTGTAAAGAGAGTCAGCCAGTAACCACATCAAGAGGCCATGGGAATCAAGAGAAAATGGCGGTGGAATGCCCAGCACCCTGGGAGCTGATCTGCAAACCTGCAGACCTCAAGTCAGCAAGCACCGGCTCTGTGGGCTCGGGGCAGACTCTCCATCCTGGGGCTAGTTACCTTAAGATCAGCACGAGCCAGCCCCCTATTGGCTGTACACTTGGGCTACCGCATTTCTTACAAATAAATACTTGTGTGTCACTCGGAGTGTGGTCTGTGGACTGGCAGCATGGGCATCACCAGAGAGCCTGTTAGGAATGCCGACACTCATGCCTCAGAATCTGCATTTTAGCAAGATCCTCAGGCTATCACAAGAGCTTGAGCAGCACTAATCTCAACCATGATATAGTTGTCCTACCTACCTTTTACATCCATTGCAATCGTTCCAGTCCACAAGAAATTTCTAACTCATATGGACGTGGGTACCACTGTACGGTTCGCCTGCCTCCCATCTTCCCATTTACATCTTAAAATACTCCCAACCGCCTGATTTAGGAACCTAAGAGCAAACATTTGTAACTAAAATAATGTTATAAAAATACAATTAAAGAGAGAAGGTGTACCTAATATTTCTGTCTTACCGAAAACAATTATGGAGCCAATACAAAAAGCCATGGAAGGGCAAAGCCTATGGAAAAGTGCGGGGAGAATCAGCAGAAGAAGGAGCTCAAAGCCAGCTGGGGCTGCTGGTGGTCTGTGCACAGCCTGACAGCGTCCCTGAATGAGAGTTTGAGCAAGGGGCAAATTCACAGTAAAACTACAGCAGTTTAAACCTCTGGTCCCCAAGTTACATGGCCCCATCCAAAGCCCCAGGGAGCCCTCCACGATTGCATATTCACAATCTTGTACTATTTTCAGGATAAATTAGCCTCCCCAGATTTTGTAAACTTGAGGCCCCACTGCACCTGGATTCGAACTTTTTCCCCATAGGGAATGACACAGCACAGCTACCGGACGCTTAAACGCACCATTTTGGCTTGCTCTTCGCCTGGCTCTGCCGCGGGAGGTTAATCTGCTTCTGCAGGAGCTCAGCCCCAGTTGTCCTCTTTCCAGTGGCAGCAAATTGTCTCACATTTTCCCGGCTGCCGGCTCACAAATGGCTGCATTACTCAGTGCCCCCAAAACGCGTATTGTCCTGCCAGGCCTTACACAATCCTACAGGAAACCACGCTCAACACTTAGCCAACACTTGTTGATCTGATTGAGCGCCACAGAAGCAGAGACAAAAGCATATTTCAGAAAGGTTCCAACTCTGATAACTGCAGCTCCTGCTTTTCCCAGGCAGCTCTCGGGTGCATGTGATAACCCTGCCTTTGTTTGGGCATTCTGTGCTGGAAAGGACAAGAAAATAGCTCAGCGAAAGCCCGACTTTTGACGCTGCCTTCTCTCACAGCAGTCAGGAAACCATTAGGTAACGTCACGGTGCATGAAAACTTCGGCTCAAGGCTCAGGCAGAGGGGGACCGGAGAACACAGAGCCAGCAGAACAGTCCGTGGGATGGAGAAGGAGCTCATTTTCACCTCGAAGCTTGGCAGGCTAGAGACGGCTACTCAAAATATTAAGAGATCCAAGAAAGGAAAAGATCCTGTTTTGGCTAATTGGTAGCGCACCAGCTGGTTGCCATTGGCCATGATTACAACCACATCACAACTGCTGCCTATACTCTTTCTACCATTTTGTCTGGGGCACACCGGCTGCCCATGGACTGAAAAAATAACTCTAATGATATATTTTAGGCTCTGCTGTGGATGGCCAAGGAAATCAATCACGCTTTGGGCAGGAATTAAACACTGTTGGTTTGCCAATTGTTGGACACGTTAAATTAGTTGTAAACATCTGTGCTGTGCTAGAGTTTAGGATTGTCAGAGGAGTGCAACGTGCCTGGCTTTCAAAGCCCCCTTCTTTGGCACGGACATGGGGTCTGCGTCATTTCTACTTGTTCACTCAGTCAAGTCTTACTGAGAACCTACCACGTGCTAAGCACTCAGGTAGGGGCCATAGACACAACAGCAAACAGAAAGAGCCAGCCCACCTTTCCAGGGGGCTTCCGTCTAGTGGAGGAAGAACCACACGTGGCAGTTCAGTTAGGAGTCTGAAAAATAGCTTGCAGAGATATTTCTAATACTTCAGTTTGGAAACTAGAATTTGGGGAAGGGCAAAAGGCCCTTCAGAAGAATTGGAAAGAGTGTACATTACAGCGTCACAGATGGACACCCAACAGCTCACTGTCCTCTAAGGATGAAGTAGGCAGTCATTCGAGTGAAGCAGAGCAACCACTTGGCCAAATGGATGGACTCCCACCCTGTTCATTCACTTCCTTTCCCACTTGGTGGTTCGTACTTACTTATATCTGGTAACACGGCAAAAGCGCCATCGTCGAGGAAGAGTAAATTTAGCGAAGGAGGTGGCACAACTGTGGAAACACCTGGGCCCAGTCTCGTGAACTTTCCACCCCTTCTTGGGGTTTAAAACATTCAAGGACAGCTGGGAGGAGTGGTTTCCTGTAAGCCAAAACGTCACAGATTTATTTTCTTCTTTTACTCACTCACTGCCTCTGCTGTATCTCTTGAACCTTTCTTTGGCTCTGTGTCTTCTATGTCTTTCG
The DNA here is from genome assembly GCA_949820135.1 of Sylvilagus floridanus. Lineage (NCBI taxonomy): Eukaryota > Metazoa > Chordata > Mammalia > Lagomorpha > Leporidae > Sylvilagus > Sylvilagus floridanus. The sequence continues at coordinate 128,984,955 of OX463223.1, forward strand.
TTAAATTTTGACTTTTGGCAACCTGCTAAGGCGATCACATATTTAATTTACTGGAATTATAGTCTGCATTGTCACCGTCACTCAGTGAGACTCTTACGGATTTTCTCTGATGCTTGTTCATGCCAACCCTTAACAGGCAACAGCTAAAGGGACACAGCATGGGATAACCTGACTTTATGACATCAACAAGCTTATTCACTTATGCTTGCATTTTTAGAATAAGAAAGAACCTGGTGAGAGAGCAGAGAGAGAGAGAGAGAGAGAGATCTGACTTGTGGCTGATCTCTAAAAGTTCATTTGACTCATGGCTTTAAAAATCTACATGCTTCTGATACCAAATTTCAGCCAGAATCTCTCCCCTGAATTCCAGATTCATATTTCAATGTCAGCTTGTCCATCTATATTCATAATATCTAATAGATATGTCCAACTTAACATGTCCAAAGCTGACCTCCTGATGAACAGTCTTTCTCTTCACAGCTAATAGCAATTCTACGCTTCCAGTTGCTCAGGCCAAAGACTTCACCCTTCCCTCACCCCCAACATCCAATCCTTCAGGAAATAAGGTTAACTCTACAAAATGAACCCCAAATTTGGCCACCTTTTCAGTGCCTGCACTGCTGGCCACCGGTTAAATCGCCCTCACCTGGAATACGGCCTTAGCCTCCTGTTTTCCCCTTCCCACCTCTTCTGTCTGCACTGAGTAGCCAGGGGGAGTCTCTTAAATGTAAGTCAAATCTTAGGTGTTTCTGGTTTGAATGCTCCAATCCCACCCCTCTTTCTGGTCCCTCAGTTCTGTCCCTAACATCATCTCATCATTTTTCTACCTTGTCACTCCTAAAAGCCCCCCGCCCCGCCTGCCATATTCTGAGCAGCTCTGCCCCAGGGCGTTTGCATCAGCCATAGCTCTGCTCAGTGAACTGTTCCAGATATCTGCTTGGTTCATTTCCTCGTCTCCAGTCTCTGCTTCAAGTGGCATCTTCCTAATGAGCTCTACCCAGACCATCCTGTATAGTATGACCTCACATCCACTCAGCGCTCCTAAGCTCCTTTATCGTATTCTAATTTTCCTTCTCCCCATAGCGCTTATCACCTTGTAACACAATGTGTAATTTCCTTCTTCACTGCTTTCATTGCCTGCCTTGCCTCACTGAAGAGTAAGCCCACACGGGCTCCGACGGCTTCTCTCTGCATCTGGAGCTTTTCCCATGTGTGCCTTCATTAGGGCATCACTCACCACTTCCTGCATCGATGGCTTCTGCTGCTGAGATAATCGACCTAGGGGTTCGGATCTGATGCGACCACTCCACATGTACTGGAATTTAAGTCCAATGTGTCACCTGTCTAGGCTGCTTGCATCCCAGAGCTTGGGTTCAGCGGTGGAGCAAACACCCTTGTTCCTTATGACAGGAGATGGGTGAGTGGGAGATGGAGGTGGACACGAAAGGGTTTGTTGTTTGGTTTTGTTATGACCTTTTCTGACACCTATGACATCTTCAGAGGCTGTTAACATTTTATCAGTTTTACTCCCTTTCCTTTAAGGGAAAGATAAGAATTTGAGGTGTGGATGGAATTAGCAAACTTTGAGCACCACTTGTTTTTGTAAATAAATTTTATTAGACCACAGCCACCATTTATTTATGTATGAGAGTACTTCAAAAGTTCATCGAATTAAAAGATAAGTTTAATATGGTGCAAAAATTTTTTGAACTCCATGCATATGAGGGGTATTTTAAAAGTTCATGGAAATTGCTTATTATGAAAAAACTATGTTTGGAATGCAAATTTTTTGCATCAAAATAAACTTACTTTTTTTTTTTAAATAAACAGATCTATTTATTTGTTTGAAAGACAGAGTTACTGAGAGAGAGAGAGAGAGAAAGAGATCTTCCATTTGCTGGGTCACTCCCCAAATGGCAGCGATTACTGAAGCCAGGAGCCTCCTCTGGGTCTCCCACACCGGTGCAGGGGCCCAAGGACCTGGGCCATCTTCTACTGCTTTCCCAGGCCATAGCAGAGAGCTGGACTGGAAGTGGGGCCAGCCCGTTAGGAGGCAGTTTAACCCTTTATTCCACAATGCCGCTCCCTAACTTTTAAATTCCACTTTCCTCAGACTTAAAAATCTCCTTGTACTGTGTATGGCTGCTTTTGTTGTCCAGTGTCAGAGTTGAGAAGTTGTGTCAGAGATTGCACGCAAGTATTGACTATCTGGCTGTGATGGGAAAAAATTGCTAACTCATTCTCTAGAAGAATCTTGCCAACTATGGCATGACCTGGTAGCTTTGACTTTACTTCAAAGGCTCAACTGAACAGTCACTGAATTGCACTGCATACAAGCTGCAAGACTTGGAAGCAAAGGAAGTAGACAAAGAAGGATTTCTGTATGCAATCATTCCAGCCCTGATTTCCACTTAGATTCAAGGTATTTTTTTCCAAAATTTTCTTATGAAAATTTTCAAAATGCCAAAGTTTGAAGAAGTTAAGCACCAATACACCATCATCTAGATTCTACCATTACCATTTTACTCTGCTTCCTCATAGTTTTGTCCATTTATCTGTTTCTTTTCTATCCATCAATCTACCTTGTTATTGTTTCTTTTCGTGCAAAGTTGTAGACATCAGTATACTTCATGCGTAAACACCTCAGTGTATATCTATAGTATTAACTAGAGATGAATACAAAGTGGTTTTTCATTTGAACTCCAATACTGTGATCTAGAAATTAGCCTTCCTTTGGTCAGAAGACTTTACAAAAGCTGAAAACTGAGAAAGGTTATCAGGGTAATTGAGTTAAGTATCAGGGGAATCATTCACCTAAATTTCTCCACTTCCCTGGTTCACAGATGAATTGGGCTTTCAGGGCTAAGAGTGTTTTGCCTGTGATGGACTCCAGGAAAGTTCTGGAGCTCACTAGGTAGGGTCATAAGCAGTTCTATTCTGGGACACTGCCGAAAACCCCCAGGGAAAGAAGTAGAGGAATAGTTCTGAGTTTCCTGCAACGGTTGATCAAATGTAGCTCTTGGGTCACAGCCCTAGTGGATGGAACAGCTTGGGACTCTGCAGAATGTTCTCACCAGGGTGGAAACAGGACTCACATGTACTCATCTTTGGGGACTATACTTGGCAGTCTTCCACCACCCAGTGCATTAATGGCCTTCCTAAACTAATGTTCACAAAATAATCAGTCCTTATCTTGAAGTCAGCTGATTTCCTACACCCAGTGCGTCTGAATCCTTAATATGGAATAGTCCAGAGATAGATGTCATTTAATGAATAGCAGTTACACGGCCTTGGGGAGGCAAATTATCAAAATCTGTAAGAAAGAATTTTGAAATCGATAGCTTTAAGAAAAATGCAAATGATAAAGTATTTAATATGTTCGTGTTCTTCTATAAAATATAGCATTGAAAAGAAATTCCATAAATTCCACAGAAGAGGAAAATACAATTTGTAAATAAGCAAGACAATGTAATAAACTATGTAGATAATGTGTGTGTCTGAAAGATAATGATGGTGTTGTTTGGAATCATTTAGGGAAGGCTTTGCTCATTGTCTTCTCAGCACGGAGTTTTCTTTACTTTTCCCTGGAGTACTCCGGCCATTGGTGATCTATCCAGCTGCCTGCCTGCTCCTCCTCTCCATCTGGTTGCTAAAGGACAGTATGAAAAGTGCTCAAAGCTAAATGCAAGAGTCACACTTCTCATCTTGAATGTGGACTCCGATATGATGAGACATTTTATGTACCCTATACACGTGTAACAATTCTTCCCTCTCCCACCTTTGTCTTCCCCATTTTAAGCCTTCTGGCTTTCCATATCTGCTCCTTTTCTTTCCTGCAAGAGCCTGCAATGGAATCTCATGTGAGTCCTGTTTCCACCCTGGTGAGAACATTCTGCTTTTCCATGACTGGGCATACCCTTGGCTTTAGCTTCTACTCATATCCAGACTCTTAAAGATAAGAAGGAGGAGGAATTCTCCTGTTACAGCGTGGAGGTGGCTGGGATTCTGAGTCTCAGAGGAAAAGGTGTGAAACAGAAGCATCTCTAAGGATATCACAAACCTAGTACAGAGATAGCTAAACAGGTACAACTGAGTCTTTTTGTCGGTTGTTATGAAATTGTTCTTACAGATGCTGCTCGGAACAGAAGAGGTTACACGTGCACTCCTAGGTTACTGTTATGGCTGGTGGGACACTACGTTTAATCGCTAACACCTAACTTAATAATTGTTTGTGTTGCTTTGGTAATAACTTCAGTGGCTATATCCACTTTCTGAAAGGCTAAGTATTTGTCGTTAGCCTGGAGAGAGAACTTTGAAAAATCTACTTCTTCTCTTGCATAAGGCATATGTGGCAGCTATCTGTTTTCACAAAACAAAACACTCAGACACTGAGTGGCTTAAAACAGCTATTTTTGTTTGGCTATGCTTGTGTGAGTCAGGGAGCTGGGAAAGATGAGGTTGGGTCTTAGCCACATGGTGCCAGCTGGGGCAGCTAGGGGTGGAAGATCCACTTCCAAGATGGCTCTTTTGTGTCCTGTGCCACAGTGTCCTTAGCCTTTGTCTCTTCTTTCACACGGTGTGTCCTTCTCCATGTCCTCTCCTTCACATGACATGAGCTTCTGCCAGAGTGCTAATCTCGGGGTCATTGCTTACAGGGCACTGGCTTCCCCGAAGCAGGAAGCAGAAGCTGCCAGGCCATTTCAGAATCACACCCAGAACTGCTACAATGCCGCTTCCACCATATCGCATTGATGAAACCAGCCACAGGCTCTGCCTAGACTCAAGAGGAAATGCCATTTTTCATGGAGGAGTGTCCAGGTCACAGACTGTGGAAGAAGAGTATGTGAGATGGATGCCACTGTTGAGGCCATCTTAGGAATATGGAATCTTCCAAAGGACGATAAACAACGGATCTGGGAAGTGATGTATAGGTGTGGTGATTGCCAAGTCAAACATCTCACCCAGACTTGAGGGGATGCGCATTGAAGGCTTACCAGAACAAGTGATATGGAAACAGAGCTGGCTGCAAGATGAATGAGAAAGAAAGTATCAGAAAGGCAGGACAAGCCAACAAGATGGAACACATACGTTCTAAGGCTAACAGGAGTTCAGCACAGTAGGGAGGGATGGGACTGTGCCTGTGTGTGTGTGGGGGGGGGGGGGTGTGGGGCGGGAGTGGGGTGTGCTTGTCCTTGAGCAAGCACCGTAAGGGCGAGGCAAGAAGAAGGACATCACAGAAGTTTCTCCTGAGGGTAATGAGAAGCCACTGAGGGTTTTAGGCAACTGTTATTCCCTTGGCCTGGGACTTGGAGAATGGATGGGCCAGGGCAAACCCGAAGGCAGGAAGAGTGGGATGGCTATCAGAGAAGACTGAGTGTGGCAGTCAAAAGGAGAAGGACTGAATGTATTTTTTTTGACAGGCAGAGTGGACAGTGAGAGAGAGAGAGACAGAGAGAAAGGTCTTCCTTTGCCGTTGGTTCACTCTCCAATGGCCGCCACGGCTGGCATGCTGTGGCCGGCACACAGCGCTGATCCAAAGCCAGGAGCCAGGTGCTTTTCCTGGTCTCCCTTGGGGTGCAGGGCCCAAGCACCTGGGCCATCCTCCTCTGCACTCCCGGGCCACAGCAGAGAGCTGGACTGGAAGAGGGGCAACCGGGACAGAATCCGGCGCCCCAACTGGGACTAGAACCCGGTGTGCTGGCGCCGCAAGGCGGAGGATTAGCCTGTTGAGCCGCGGCGCCGGCCTGGACTGAATGTGTTGAAGACTAGATGGGGAGTCAAGATCACCGGCAGTTTGCGGGCAGTGAGTTCTTTGCTGGGGAATGTGGAAGCGTTTACTGAGCACTGTGAAGCGCCGCACAGGGAGCCCAGGCTTCTGTTTTACTTGGAGACAGTTGGGGGAGTCATTATAATGGCGATAAGCACCGAACTTAATTATCCCATGGCAGTTTCAATATGCATGTGTATCATCTCATTTAGCCTGGAATCACCCGAATACGAAGGAAAGGTGTGCTGGTTCAGTCTCCAGAACAGGCAAAGGGCAGGCAAGTCACTTAGGTGACAATTGTGTGGCGCTCAAGACGCGACACACCCATTGACTTCCCACAACCGCACGAGGTTGGTACTATGAGCGTCCCCATCCTCAACTTACCCAGGAGGCACTGGGGGCAGGCAAGGCCGAGCCACCTGCCCAAACTCACAGCAAGTGGTGTCTCCAGGAGGTGGCGGCCGCACTGGAGCCTGTGCCGAGGCGCCGGCCACGTCGGAGCCCCGGCCCGGCCCACACGACCCTCCGGGGCCCAGCGCGTCCCCCACCGGCCAGGGTGTGCATCTCGTGGCGAGGCGGGACGGGCGCAGAGGCCAAAGGGCAGCGCAGCCACCCCACCCAGCCCACCCGCGCGGGGCCGGACGCGCTTGCACTATTCGGAGTATCCGCCTCATTTCCATCACCCAAAACGTAGGCATTACCTGCTGGGGAGGCTACAGTGTAGGATAGGCCTTGACTAACAGCAAAGTTTAGCTTGGTAGAGCCCCTCTGAGTAACAGCAGCGAACATTCTCGGAGAATGAATGCACCCTTCCTAGCTAGGCATGCATTATTCCCATCTTACAGACAGGAAAACTGAGGCAGACATCCTCAGCTCAAAAGCTGATATGTGGTGGACATGCAAATCCAAGCTGTTTGGGTCCAGAGACTTTAAAAAAATGAAACACATTGCTTAAGGCTTTTATCTTTAAAAAAGTAAAAAAAAAAATTCATTATATTTGTTCTCTGACAGGCCATTTGTTAGAGTTTACACTCTGCGAAGAGGACACAGGGTACAGGTGTGTCCTGAAACGTGGGCCGCGTTGTCTGGAAAACTGAGCTGCAGGGCCAGAATGGCCTTTGAATTCAATGATTCAGTGGCAGCATCTTCAGCATGTTCTTCACCAAGTTTGATTTTCCTCTGTGCTCCTTGTGTTGGCACTTACCTCACGGGGTGACACTGGGTAGGGGTATCGAGAATGTTTGGTGAGGTAAAGCTGATAAAGTGCTTACTAGGGGTCCTTAGTAAGGACCAACAGCATTGCTGTTGCCGGCCCTTGTACAAGGTGGCTGTAGGACCACTTGAGAAAACACTAGTGAGTGGAGGACCGGGCACCTGTTAGTACTCACATTCACTGTCATTGTTCACCACCACTACTGCAGTTTTAAATCGCTGAAGCCAGGCCCTGAGCATAGTAAGCTCAGTAAGTTCTAGCTGGGGCTGTTGGGGCACATGTCATTTTAAGATCCTTATGTCGTAGTCCTTGGGTGTCCCCTCCTTTGTGACTTCTTTCTTGTTGCCCCTCCTTTAGCCCCCCATCCTCTACAGCTCAGCATCTGAACACTCTTTGGACTTTGGCATGGAGTCCTCCAAGAAGGTCACTTTCTCAGTGCTCAGCTGGGAGCAGCCGGAAGGGGTTGGAGCACGGGTCCGCAGAAGCATCGGCAGGCCTGAGGTATGCTGGTCGGGTGGCCCCTCCCTACTTTCTTCTCAGAAGGGCTTGGTGGGGCACTGAAGGATTTGAGAAGAAAGGGCCGTGAGGTAGTGAGCTTCCTTGTTGGGGCTCCTAGTGGACCAGGCCAAGCCCAAATGGGTTTTTTTAAAGGATTTATTTATTCATTTGAAAGGCAGAGTTACAGAGGCAGAGGCAGAGTGAGAAAGAGCGAAGTCCTCCATCTGCTGGTTCACCCCCTGAATGGCCACAATGGCCGGAGCTGGGCCAATAGGAAGCCAGGAGCCTGGAGCTTCTTCCAGGTCTCCCACACAGGTGCAGGGGCCCAAGGACTTGGGCCATCCTCTACTGCTTTCCCAGGCCATAGCAGAGAGCTGGGTTGGAAGTGGAGCAGCCGGGACTTGAACTGGCACCCATGTGAGATGCCGGCACTGTAAGCAGTGGCTTTACCTGCTACACCACAGCGCCGGTGTATTTTTCCATTGTATGAGTGGGCCTGGCTCACTCACACTCCTAATTCCAGTTCTACCTGGGCCAGGCAGCCAGGCTGGGATTTGAGTGGCTGAATAGCTGGTGTTGGCGGGTGGTTCCTCTGCTCCCCCTTCCACCAGGTACTTCTCAGTGCATTGTGATTGTCCCTGGGCCACTCTTATTTTTTAAATGAATAATTTCAAACAAAAACACAAAGAAAACACAGTAAAGAATCTCCACATTCCTAGTATCCACAGTGATCAGCTCACGGACAGTCTTGTTGCATTTTTATCCTCATCTGTTTCTCCTCTCAAAGTCTTGTGAAGAGAATCCCAGCCATAATTTCATTTATAAATATTTCAGCTTGTGGCTCTATAACATAAAACTTTTAATTAAAATAAATGCAATCTCATTATCCTGATTAAAAATTAGAAGAATACCTTATATCATCAAATAGCTTTGACTGACCTTGGTCTCCACTGCTTTAGCCTCTGTAGATGGTCCTCTCCATTATCAAGGCCTCTAGATACTATGTCAAGGTAGAGAGGTGGAGAGTCACAGCTCAAGTGCACCCCAGCCCGTCTCTAGATCTGTCTGGGATCTAGTGGTGGCAGATTCCTTCTGCTTTCTCGTTGTTACTGCTGGGCCCCAATGTGGAGGCTGAGTATACCTGCGCTGTTGGAGTCGATTTTGAAGGGCCTTTTCTGCTGCCATATCGTCTTCTAGGCTGGCCTGATTCGAGGCTGCTACCACAGGTTTGATCGCCCTTAAATCAGTTAGGATTAAGTTCCACTGTGTGTAACCAAAAGCATCCTCCAAAATCAATGGCTTATGGAAGTGTTTGGGTTTCTCTTTGCAAAGCCCCAGAACAGGCAGTCCAAGGTAGACCTGGAAATGTCACACTTGCTAGAGACCTGTGCTCATTCTCTCTTAGGTCATGATTCTTTGTATATCCTTAGCATTACTCCCAAATATTTGCTTTCTTTCTCTCTCTCTGGAATAGGAATGGACATCCAGTCCATTTATAGGTGTGTCACCCATGAGTGTCATAGGAAGGCTATAAGAACCTATTGTCTTGCCTCAGTCTTGTTACATGCCTTGAACTATGGGGCATGTTTAGGTGATTGTGCCTGATTCACTTGCCTTTTTTTTGATAGTGGCCACTGTTTCAACTTGAGTCCCACAGTGAGAATGTAACCCACATAACAGGACTTTGAGAGCCCTTTTGCCTTGGTGACCACGCAACAGAGTAACATTTCCTCAAAGCTGTCTTTCAGGCCCAGACAGGGAAAACAGGCAGCTGAAGCTGCTTGTGACCACAGCCAAGGCAACTGAGCATGTGTAACAGTCCGAGTTAACATTTCCCAAAATTCAGTGCTAAGATCTCGGCTTCCAGGAGGAGCTTAAACCTTGTTACCGTGACCTGCAATAGATGTGTAAGCATGTTCCTGAACTGCACCTGCATGAGTTCGTGCCCACCCCTGTGCATGATGCACAGAGTCTTTTCCCTAAGATAAAAGATACCCACTTCCTTTCTGCAAGGACCCATGACTTTGGAAGTGATTCCTAGTGGTCTTATTTACTAAAAATAAAGAGTAGCTTTATATAATAACTCCTTCTGGTGTGCTCCTTGATTATAGTTACCAGGGAGCAAACTCACAGCTTTGTGGGTATCAAGAGGCCAATGGAACCCAGCAAATCCTAGCAAAATCAGTCTGCCAAGGCTTTAATCTAATGCAAGAAAAATTATATCTTGTGAGCTGTTGGACAAAAGGATCTTTAGAAATACACTGATGTGTCTACAAAGAAAACCGCAAAGAAGCTACAGATGAATTATTACAATTAAGAGCTTAGCAGTGTTCAAAATAGGCATTTTATTCACATTTCTCATCCCAGCAGCAACCTGTTAAAAACAACCTTAAAATGCTGGTTACAACACTATTAAAAATATATTGGGGTGGGGGTGCCAGTGCTGTGGCACAGAGAGCCAAGCCTCTGCCTGCAGTGCCAGCATCCCAAATGCGCGCTGGTTTGAATCCCGGCTGCTCCACTTCCAATCCAGCTCCCTGCTAATGAACCTGGGAGAGCAGCAGAAGACGGTCCCTACAACCGCGTGGGAAACCCACATGAGGCTCCCGGCTCCTGGCTTTGGCCTAGCCCAGCCCTGGTTGCTGTGGACATTTGGGAATGAACCAGTGGAAAGAAGATCTCTCTGTCTCTCCTCTCTGTATCTCTGCTTTGAAATAAATAAATAAATCTTTTTTTAAAAAGTATGTTAGGAAACCATTTTTAAATATATGCAGAACCTTTATGGAGGAAATTATAAGTATTAAAAACATATTAAAAGCCCTAAATAACCATGTTTTTAAATAGCAAACTCAGTATTATATAAATGGCAATTCTTGTCAGATTGATCCATAGAGTCAAGGCAATTCCAATCAAAAGGGCCAACACTTTTGTTCCTACAGTTTGATGAATTTTCTAAAATGTATATGGAACAACAAATGGCCAAGAGTAACCAAGAAAATCATAGATATACTGATGACAGCAGATCTGTGTCTACCTCCCATTTGAGCTTGAGATGTGTCTTAAGTTGCTGTCTTGCATTGCATAATATGGGGTGCATTGAATGAGTTCTGTTCATACAGATATAAACCCCTCATGAAAACCCATCAGGTTCAGGATAAAAAAAAATCCAAACTCCTTTAAGATTTGGCCTTTGACCATCTCTTATCATAATTCCATGCTCATCTTGTGCCCTAGTAAAGTAGTTTCCTTGCTATTCTTAAAGCATGCCAAGCTGTTTCTCCATTATTCTACCTGGAATATCCTTCATTCTCCTTCTCTCCCTTTGACTTGATTAATTCCTACATATGTTTCAAGACCCAGGTCAAGGGGCCGGCATTGTGGCACAGCAGGTACAGTTGCCACTTGGGATGCCAACATCCCATTTGAGCGCTGGTTTGTGTCCTGGCTTCTCCATTTCTGATCTAGACCCCTGCTAATGATCTGGGAAAGCAGTGAAGACGGCCCAAATACTTGGGTCCCTGCCACCCACATAGGACACCTGGAAGAAGCTCCTGACTTTGGCTTAGCCTATCTGGGAAGTGAACCAGTAGATAGAAGGTTTCCTCTCTCTCTCTCTGGCTCGCTCTCGCTCTCGCTCTCACTCTCCCCCTGTATCTCCCTCTCTGTAACTCCTTCAAATAAATAAATGAGTAAGTCTTTAAGAAAAAAGACCCAGGTCAATTGACTCCCTAGTAGAATCTTCCCTGATACCACCCTGCTCTCAGGTATAAAGTGGTCTTCCTCCAGAGCATTTATCATGACATACTGTAATTCATGTAGCCTGTCCCCCATGAGATTATGAATCCGTTTAGAATACAGATGGTATCTTGTTTGTACTTTACTGTTTATATCTTAGATCACAAAATAGTTATCCAAACGTCAACTCTCTGACATACTCAGTATATCTGTGTCTAAGGAGTTCTGTGTGAAAGTGATTTTCATTGCAAAAATTTTCCTATTGGCTATATAGTTTTCCCAGATCTGTTCATGCATGTAGTGCCTGGTAGAATGGCTTTAAAGGCATGTCTAAGCTGCTGAATTTTATTTTTTTTTTCAGTTAAAAAATCTGGATCCATTTTTACTGTTTGATGAATTTAAAGGCGGTAGGCCAGGTGGATTTCCTGATCACCCTCATCGTGGTTTTGAAACAGTAAGTACAGCAATTTGACTGCAAAAGTGTGTGTTTTAAAAGTTGCCCCTCACTTCTAATAGAAAATTCAGTTTTAGAGGTAATGTGTAATAGGCTAAAATTAATTTATAAGTTGCTGGCTATAGGTTGTCTACTATAAAATTATATTATCTATTTTCCAAGAAGTTTATTTTAATTTAAGTATTTGCCATTTTTAGTATTTTTTGAATTTGTACCCCTGGAGGCATTCCTTTTTGAACAGTTAGTAAAGAGCAAGAATTGGCTCCTCAAAATTGTTAGAATTGAAATAATTGGAGATATAAAACTATTTAAGAGGTCATTAAAATAATGTTATGTAGAAACGCTGCTTCTGTGTGAGACTATTCAGAAATATTTAACCTCATGTGATATAAAACTATACTTCCCCCAAATAATGCAAGAACTCTGAGGATTCGTACTAAGTTCTGAGGAATTGTAGAATCCAGGAACTGAGATATTATTATTTGTGGCACTTTCGAAGATTACCAGTCTCTACAAATACACATATTCTAGCAAAGCATAGGGACAGTTACTTCCTAGTTAGAAAGTTGAGCCGGCTGGTGCCACGGCTCACTAGGCTAATCCTCCACCTGCGGCGCCGGCACCCCGGGTTCTAGTCCCGGTCGGGGCGCCGGATTCTGTCCCGGTTGCCCCCCTTCCAGGCCAGCCCTCTGCTGTGGCCCAGGAGTGCAGTGGAGGATGGGCCAGGTGCTTGGGCCCTGCACCCCATGGGAGACCAGGAGGAAGCATCTGGCTTCTGGCTTCGGATCGGCGCAGCGCGCCGGCCGCAGCAGCCATTTGTGGGGGTGAACCAATGGCAAAAGGAAGACCTTTCTGTCTTTCTCTCTCACTGTCTAACTCTGCCTGTCAAAAAAATAAATGAAGTTGAGCCAGCTGCTGCTTGCGAACACCTGTATTGTTAGGAATCAGACCATGGCTTGTTGAAGGCTTAGCGTGTTTGTCAAGCCAATTAGTGACTATTCAGATATTTTCCGAAGGCTGGTGACATGCAGAACCTGGTGCAGGGTAATCTTTTGTATGTCAGGCTGCATGTGTTGGGGAGTGTGGGTAGAACGCGGAGGGAGGGAGGGAGGCTAAGGAAGGCGGTGTGATCCCTGCTGACTTCCGAATGCAGTTTAGTTAAGGGGGTAAATGAGCAACAGGCAAGGAGTTCAGCACTGCAGTGCCAAGGTAGCATGAAGCACGAGCCTTCTAGAAACAGAGTCAGGGTAGCTGGACGCACCTGCCTTCCCCATTCAGCCGTTCACCTTCCACTTCTCCTCTGCTGGCAGGTCCGGGTGCCCCAGTGTTGAGTGCTGTTGCTTTCACTGACCCTGCTCGTGCTGGCCTTGGACCCTCTTCCCTGTGCCTCCCCTCTGTGCCCTTGCTCAAGTCGCGCTTGTCCATGTGTCCAATAATTTCAGTTACCGTCTTAGTAATCCTTCAAGGTGCCTTCAGATATCACTAGCCCCATGGAATTTCTTGGTGGTTTTTTGAGACAGTCCCAAAAGGACACACTTTCTCCTTTGTCTGGTCTCAATAATAGTATACTTTTACCCGTGTCACCTGTAGAGTGGCCTTGATCATGTTCTATTTTTCTTGTGTTGGGATTGGGAACTGCCTCCAGCCCTGCTCACACACGTACGTGGATTATAAATGGCTTCCGCTGATAACATCCCACACCTCACTGTATCTTCATGTGGAGATCCTTGTTAACTGTTGGCTGGATTTAATTGGATAATTACAAGAGGTGGTTCTCACTAAGTACAGTGAATATAGTAAATAAAACAAATGAAGAAACATGTTGCTTTCATTTCCCTTATAGTAATCTTTTATGGGGAGCTGCTTTATAAATCATAGGGCACTCAGCTTTAAACAGCTCCGTGGAGTTCAGCTGTCAAATACTGGTGTTTGGCCCTTGGCTTTGGGTTAAGAGTTCTCCTTAAAACGTTATCTGTCTTTACAGTAGATCCTCATTGCTTTTGGATTCTGTGTTCACAAATTCCGCTACTCACTAACATTTATTTGTAACCCCCAAACCAGTATTTGTGGTGCTTTCCTGGTAATTCACAGACATGTACAGAGTGGGAAAACACATGAGTTGCCCAATGTGCACATTCCCCGCTGCACCTGGCCAGAGCAATGCTGGGCACTGTTTTTTTGTTTTGTTTTGTTTTGTTTTGTTTTGTTTTTAAAGATTTATTTATTTGAAAGTCAGAGTTATGCAGAGGGAGAAGGAGAGGCAGAGAGAAAGAGAGAGAGAGAGAGAGAGAGAGAGAGAGAGGTCTTCCATCTGCTAGTTCACTTCCCAAATGGTCTCAATGGCTGAAGCCAGGAGCCAGGAGTTTCTTCTGGGTCTCCCACACGGGTGCAGAGGCCCAAGCACTTGGGCCATCTTCTACTGCTATCCCAAGCCACAGCAGAGAGCTGGATCGGAAGAGGAGCAGCCGGGACTAGAACTGGAGCCCATATCACATTCACTTTGAAATGTGAGAAATGTGGGTCTAGATGGCCTTTCAAACCAGAAATATAATGCTTCTATAAGATAAATGAGAGGGGCTGGCGCTATGGCGCAGCTGGTTAATCCTCCGCCTGCTGCACTGGCATCCCATATGGGTACTGGTTCTAGACCCGGCTGCTCCACTTCTGATCCAGCTCTCTGCTATGGCCTGGGAAAGCACTGGAAGATGGCCAAGTCCTTGGGCCTCTGCACCCGCGTAGGAGATCCGGAAGAAGCTCCTGGCTCCTGGCTTCAGAACGGCGCAGCACCGGCCGTAGCGGCCAGTTGGGGAGTGAACCAACAGAAGGAAGACCTTTCTGTCTGCCTCTTCCTCTCACTGTCTGTAACTCTACCTCTCAAATAAGTAAGTAAGATCTTTTAAAAAAAATAAAAGAAACCTCAAAATGTTCTGGTTGCTTAAAAAAAAAAGATAAATAAGAATGAGAACCTGATTCTTCTGAGCCAATGGCTACTCGTTGTTTTCAAGTTAAGCTTGGATTTGGATAGCTATATATTTTCTGTTGCAAGCTTGCCTGAGAATTGAGGAAGAAGGCACACCCTGGGGAAAGGAGGCAAAGCTGTGTTCACAAAACAAAGGGGGAAAGACCTTCAGTGTTTCCTGCCCAGAGGATTGTTTTCCAAAGGCCTGGTGATCTTGCACTTCCCTGTTCTGGTCAGGCCTGATACGATGATTTGTTTCAGGCAGCTACAAATGATCAGAAACAATGAACCATCTGAGAAATGAGCAAGCCCTGCCAAATTATAGTTGGGCTAACAAAACAGAGCTACTTAGCGTCCACACACCACTGAGGTTGCCTTCCCCTGTGCCTGTCAGAGCCGCCCTTCCATCATAGCCTTGAGACTGCAGGTTTTCTTTTCCTTTTTTTTTTTTTTACAGGCAGAGTGGACAGTGAGAGAGAGAGACAGAGAGAAAGGTCTTCCTTGGCCGTTGGTTCACCCTCCAAGATGGCCGCCGTCTCCCTCCCAAGATGGCTGCCATCTCCCTCCCAAGATGGCCGCCTCCCTGGCCACAGCAGAGACAGTGAGAGAGAGAGACAGAGAGAAAGGTCTTCCTTTGCCGTTGGTTCATCCTCCAATGGCCGCCGCGGCTGGCGCGCTGCGGCCGGCGCACCGCGCTTGTCCGATGGCAGGAGCCAGGAGCCAGGTGCTTTTCCTGGTCTCCCATGGGGTGCAGGGCCCAAGCACCTGGGCCATCCTCCACTGCACTCCCGGGCCACAGCAGAGGGCTGGCCTGGAAGAGGGGCAACCGGGACAGAATCCGGCGCCCCGACCGGGACTAGAACCCGGTGTGCCGGCGCCGCAAGGCGGAGGATTAGCCTGTTGAGCCACGGCGCCGGCCTAACTGCAGGTTTTCGCACTGGACCTGCTGTGTTCCAGGGAACCCTGGGATGCTTGGTCACTCCTGCTTATTTAAACTTGAGAACTGCTAGGAGTTAACCATCATGCCTGCTTCACAGGGGCATTTTAGGATGGCTTTGTCCATTATGTTCATTATTAGGCTGACAAGTGTTTTTTAAGGGTTTTTCACTACAAGCCCCAGCAGGTTCTTTGATTTTGTTCAGGAGAACAACACGGCCCTGTTTCCAAGGGTGTGCCCAGCAGAAAAGCCACATTCATATTTATTGGTTGGTAGCCAGCAGCGTTTGCAGGCAAAGCCTGAACAATATCCTGGAGAGGAAGGGAAAGGTGGTGGTGATTCACACCTAAAACTTAGGACCGGATTCAAACCTCCCATCTCCCCCACAGTCTGTTTTTTCTGGCTGGCTGTGCACCACTTTCAAAAGCAAACCATATAAAGAAAAAAAATTAAGCAAACCATACCATCAAGACTGAACATAGGAGGCTTGATTAAATTCAGCGTCCATTTTGCAGAGAAAGAAAACACTCTAGAAAAACTAGGATGCGATGCTCACTGAACTTTCTCCACGTCAGACTTTGTCGTTCGGTGAGCCTCGCCTGTCATATTGAACACTGAGCGAGAACCCAGTGTCCTGTCAACACGAGAAAGAAGACCAGACTGTCTCCCAGCACCATGGAACACGGCTCTGCAAGCTTCAGGCCTGTGAATAAATAAGAGCGATAACCGTTGCAGAGGAAGGTGGAGCTTATTTAGTGGCAGGTAGTATGATGATCAAAGAAATCCCAACGTGGCTGAGTCCAGCTTTGGTTGGTGATGTGACGGGAAGGGGGCGGGGCTCACGTTGTGGTTGCAATTGTGGGTTCAGCGAAGCACATGGATTTTACTGTGTATGTTGCTTTGGGGTGAAGCAAACAGATCATGGGAAGGAAGCTAAAGCCACCGCTACCTCGAAGACACTCCTTGGCATCGCCATACTAAGAACGTCAACCAAACCCTCGTCACAACTGGCCAGATGTAAAACAACCAGGTAAAAATCAAGCCCTCACCTGTATAACTGGATGTAAGTGGGAAAACATCCCATTTAGGCATTCAGCACCCCTAGAATTCCAGAGAAAAAACTTACTCCCTTTGAACACGGTAATGCAACGTGTATGAACGTAATAATTGCCTGGAAAAAAAAAAAACAGCATAAGGACAAAGGCGTATTTTATCAAAATGGTTTTTCCCCAGTACAATTTTTTTTTAAAAATAAAAAAGCACAACGTGTTCAAAATAATAGGGAAAATTATGCAGAAGGACATTGTCATGTGTCTGGAAGGTAGGATATTACACAGCATTGTTTATAAAGACAAATATTGGGAATAATTTAATATTAATGTCCATTGCACAAAGGCTGTTTAAATTGGAGATTTTCAACTGTCAATGTTGCTGGTTCTGAACCAGCAACATTGTAGCCGCCTGAGTCATGTTCTGTAGCCATTGTTGCGAGTCACAACTGAAGGGCGCTACTGCCATCTAGTGGCTAAAATCCTTCAGTGCTCAGGTCAGAGCGCAGGAACATTAAACCCTGGTCTCAGTCAAACAAGAACAGATCCCATGAGCCACAACGATAGCTCAACTGAATTTTCTTCGCAAGTAGTGCAGATGAATTCTGAACACATATGTCTCCATCCACAAAATGACAATTACAATTTGTGTCTTGAAGACTGCATTCCTAAGAGAGAGAGAGAGGGAGGGAGGAATTCCTGCTATTCCACAGCAGAGCGGGTCCCGTGGTGGCGAGGTGGCAGCCTGCCGCTGTGTCCACTCCGGAGACGCCATATGCACGTTCTAGAAGACATAGTTCATTATCAATGGATCCATCAGCAGGACATTCAAGAGTACTTCTGTATAAAAATAAACTTTAGATTTCTGTGACCTTTTCCACATTTTTATTTAGAATCGTACAACTTGATATTGTAAAAACACATTCAAAAGACATTGGCGGAATGATTGATTTTCTTCATGATTAAGTAATTCCAAGTTGACTTAGCAATCAATCCATTGAACATAATTTGAAAAGATACATGAATGGATGCAGCCTTTTACTGTTCTACAAAACGTTTTTACCATGCTTCTTACCGATATTTTCATGACAGTGTTACAGTACTTAACATTCCCGCTTATTTGCTTTGCTCCATTTTCCATCTTTTTATTGAAAATATTTCCACCAACTTTTTGAAGGACTCTTTCACACCTGGTAGGGTGAGATCCCTTTGTAAAAAAAACTGTGAGCATACATCATGTGGGTCAGCAGATGGCGCTCTTAAGCAACAGTAGCGCTAAGTAACTTCCATGCTGGATGCACACAGAATTTTGCATATGGCAAATCTGGGTAGTCATAGATGTTGGCAACCCACTCCTTGGAGGCAGACAGAACAATGGAAGTGAACAGCTTGACCAGAGTTTTACAGGACGTAGGTAGAGCCAGTTAGGAAGCCAGGCTATGGATTACATGAGGAACCAGGGGGTAGTTTGGAGAGATGCACTACAATGTTGAATTCTGATCTGAGTTTGAAGAGGAAATGATAATTCCTGTGTCAGGAGTTGTAGAAGCAGCCAGAGGTTCTACAGGTGTCTAATTCAGCATCCTGGGCGGTTAGGTCCAGGAATCTAATTGTACAGAACTTGATGTGCATGTCAGAGATTTTGGTCAGAGAGAATGGAAAACGAGTCGGTTTGGGAGACTTTGAGAATGGAACAACATAAAGATAAAAGAGGAGAAGAAGTCGGTTGTTCTTCTCTTTGTTGGGTATGACGCTTCCGTATCCACACCGAAGAAGGATCCCATGATCACCCTTTCTCAGGATCCCATGATCACCCTTTCTCAGGATCCCATGATCACCCTTTCTCAGGATCCTGCGGCTGCCAAGCACTAGGACCCTGTCTTTGCTGGGGATTTCCAAACCACTGGAAGCCATCAGAATCAGCAAAAGCCCCTTGTCACCTGTGCTCACCCACTGCCGGCCTGGCTCTCTAGCCGTTCCCATCAGCTCTCTCCTTAGAGGCAAGCACAGTGCTCAGAACACTTACATTCCCGGGCATCTGGTGCCTGTGTTTGCGAGGCAGCGTGGAATGGTGAAAAGACTTGTGTTCTCAGAGCTAGAGAGTATTGATGGAGGACCACGTTTTGCAACGAGTGAAGTGTATTGCAGGAAGCGGAAGTGAGGACCTATGAGTGAGCTCTCTGCCCTTGGAGGCTGTGGATGTGTTGATCCTAGAACTTACTGAACATATGCTATGTGCCTAGGTCCCTTTTGTATAGGAAGACACCGAGTCTCCAAGAAGAGACGGGGCTTTGCCCCACACCTCACAGCTGGCAGTGCTGGAGCCAAGACACTGACCAGGGCTCCGGACGCAGTGCCAGGCAGTAGGAGTCCCTGCAGCAGCACCTGTGCAGGGTGGCCGCAGGCAGTGTCAGGCAGGACCCAGCAGAGCTTGAACATCCTGGGAGTCGCCCCTTGAACCTGAACCTCGTCGGTCATCTTTCCCTTTTTGTTAACACTGCCCCTGGTACGTGTGAAGGGATGCATGTGTGGTCAGTATTGGATGAGTCGCTTCCATGGGGTGAGTTTCCAGGTTCCTCAGTGCTTGCTCAAGTTATTCAGTTATTTTTGGAAAAAAAAAAAAAAGCAAAAAAAACTTAGGTGCATAATTGTGTGGTTTCAGACGTCGTGTTTCCGTCCTTGAAGACCAGTTAGAAGCTCCTGTTATGCAATATGTTCCTTGCTGGCATCTGTCACCAGCCGTGACCTCAAGTCATGTTTTTGCTTTGTTTTTCTGTTTTTCCTATTCAGCTACCCATAGGGGGGAAAAGCCACTATAATTCACAATCCCTTTCTATCTCCTTAAGGTGTGCCTTTCCTACATTTCACATGGCAAGTGACGCTTTTCTTTCATCACCGTTCTAAGTTTGTGTCCTCTTCCTCCCCCAGACACACGCACACAAGGAAATCAGAACTGACACGAAAGCAAAGATATTTG